>CM053570.1:16113672-16349646 GCA_028646485.1 Cryptoprocta ferox
GTTTGTTCCAGCTTTGAGAAGAATGCTGGTGCAATTTTAATTGGGATTGCATTGAATGTGTAGATTGCTTTGGGTAATAATGAAGAAATGGAAAAACATTCCATGCTCATGGATCGGAAGAATAAACATTGTTAAAATGTCTAGCCTTAATTCTTGACCTTCCCCTTTTCCACACTATGCATTGGCTACAATAAATATTTTCAGTGTTTTCTGAATACAGTGTATGTTATTTCCAGTAAGGCTCACTCTTCCCTTTCTCTTCCAGGATAAAAGTGCCTATTGGTAGCTTCCACTCCTCTTTAGTAAATATGAGTTAAATATCATATCCTAAAAGCATTCTTCCTTGATTTTAAAACTATTTTGCTCTGTGTTCAAAGATTCCTATATTTTCTCTCTCATAACTTTAATTACATTTTATTGTCAGTATTTTTCTAATGGCCATTTTTCCCCTATGAATTACAAACTCTTTGAAAGCCAAAGTGATATTGTCTTTTCTCTAGTATATCGCAACAGCTACTACAATTACTGAAATCTAATATACATTTCCTAATGAAAGAGAGGAAAACAGACATCGACAAGGACTGAGGTATAGGCAGAGAATGTGTCCAGCTCTTGAATTCACCTCCCAGAAGGGTTTTCTGCTCTTTATCACCTGAGAGGTAATGAATGTCTGGCTGGGGAAGAAGCCAGGTCAAGAAAGCCAAGGTTACTCCTGCTGGAGTCTTTCACATCCCTGCACCTGCAGCCTCCCAGGAGAAGAAACAAAAGTATGACCAATTGTTGAGCATTAGGATTATTTTGTCCTAAGTGTTCTCTGTTCTCTGTTTTATTTTCCCAGTTTCAGATATATAATTAAAATTAAATTATTATTAACTAAATTATAAATGATTACAAATTATATATATATATATATATAATCTTACCTCCATGGAATTATATTTCTTTAGCTTTCACCTGGCCCTTGGCTAGCTTTCTTGGATTTAGGCACCTAAAACTTTTTTTAAAGTTCATTTATTTATTTATTTATTGAGAGAGAGAGAGAGAGAGAGAGGGAGAGGGAGAGCTAGCATGAGTACGGGAGGGGCAGAGAGAGAGGGAGAGAATCCCAAAGCATAGAGAATCAGTGCAAAGCACAATGTGGGGCTCAATCCCATGAACCATGGGACCGTGCATCAAGAGTCAGCCTCATAACCAACAGAGCCACCCAGGTGCCCTCACTTATAATTTATAAAGCTAAATGAGTTAACATTTTTTTTCATCATATTTGCATTTTACTAATTATCAATATGAATCCCAAATATACGTGCTATATAAGTTTTTCTGAAGGTCTACAAACCAAAGATGTTGGGAATAGAAATTTTTTTCATAGTCTTTCTTATTTCACACCACAGCAGCAGCTTTTTGTGCCTACACATAAGATTGACCTTACACAGAGAGAATATAAACAAAATTAGGTGACTATTCAAGAAAGCACTTTTTTCCAGTCATCATAGCTGCTAAAGATCAGCACTTAAGAAGTGCCCGCTAATTTCCTCGGGTCATTTCACTAAGTCAGCTCCATATTTTAACATGGAATAATCACAAAATAATGCAAAGTTTTATTCTTCCCTATTTTCAATGGAAAATAAGACTAGGTGAGCAGTGAATTTTCTAATGGGAGATAGAACATTATGCTTTAAGCTTGTGTATTCAATCAGTTCCAGAACACCAAATGGTAGTGAGGTGGGGGGAGGGCAGAGCTCTCTCCACGGTGGTGACTCCTGAGCACAGAGGGAAAACTGAAGTGACCCATGCTTTGAGCCAGATGATGAATACCTGAGGTGAAAACCTCTGCGTGGTATTTATTTTCCAGCCTTTATGCTGAGCTTAAAATTTTTCCAGTTCATGTTCTCCTTAGGACATTCACAGGTGCTGAAATTACTGCAATAGGAAGCCTTCACTATTCTTGAGAAATTACTCTTTAGAATACTAGCCAGTTATGAATATGAGCATATTAATGCAATCAGAGTAACTCAAAAGAAATCTAAACGTGAGAAATGAAATGATTAGATTTTACATGACCTTTCCTTCAAATAATCATAGGGAAATGTTTGTGAGAAGGTCTGTACATAACTCTAACAACTATGCAAATTTACAAGCATAGAAAGAAAATTTTGAACTCTTATCTGAATTCTTCAGTGTTTTAAAAGCTTTAGTAATCCTGTATTATGTATTTATTTATTTATCTATTTATTTGTGTACATTTGCAGTTACTTGGTTTTTATAAAATGTAGGTCAAAGTTTTGACCTGAATTTTCTAGCAAAGCATCCTTATAGTCAAGTTAACTTATTTAAGTAATTAACTTTTTAAATTACCTTTTATTAGGATTACTATACACATCCACCCTCTATCTACCTACCTGTCTATCTACCTACCTATTTATCTATCTTTCTATCTATCTATCTACCTATGTATCTACCATCTACCTTTCTTCCTATACATAAACACACACACACACAAACACACATACAGCCCTCTTGAAATTCTAGTCACAAATGTATTCTTTGTTAACATTTTGGTGTTTAAACTTTCAGTTTTTCATTAAATGCTTTTCATCCTTTAAACTTGTGATTGCATTTTAACTCTATTTAGAAAACTTGCTTTAAAACATTCATTTTCAAATTTCATACACTTTAACTATTCTTTTAAAATGACTTTCAAAGTCCATTCCCTGTTGTAATTTATTTAATCAATCCCCTTATATTACAATATTTATTTTGTTCAATTTCTATATACCTTGCTATATAATAGATATATTTATACATAAATTTGTGGACGGGTTTTCAGTCATTTTCTTAGAATAACTCATTGAAGACTGTTTGACATATTATACTAAATCGTCCCTTAAAACATAACTTCAGGGGCACCTGGGTGGCTCAGTCAGTTAAGGGTCTCGGCTGACTTTGGCTCAGTTCATGATCTCGCGATCTGTGGGTTTGAGCCCTGTGTTGGAATCTCTGCTGACCGCTCAGGGCTTGGAGCCTGCTTCAGATTCTGTGTCTCCTTCTCTCTCTACCCCTCCCCTGCTCGCACTCTGTCCCTCTCTCTCTTTCAAAAATAAACATTTTAAAAAATGTAACTTCAGTTTGTACTTGCTGCAGCATCTTATATTTCCTTCTAGGTACTGGAAAATAATAAAAAATATACACGCACAACTCACACACAATTCTTGCAACATTGTTGAAATTGTGTCTTTCTGTAAAATCACTATTTTAATTTTTGTATGTTTGCATACCAGTAATATAAACCATCTCCTCATTTTTCTCTTTATTTTCCTCTTTATTTCTATTATTAATTTATATGAAATACAGATTAAGAATCTTCCCATTATTTACTCAGAAGCTTCCAGATATTCATTCTAATTCCTTGTTTGCCTTTGAGTTGTATGTAATTATTTCCTAAACATAATTTCTCTATTTTATGTAAACAATCTATGGATCTTCCCTGTTTCACTTGACCTTTAAAATGTTCTTTTCTCCTGGAAATTGCATTGATATTAAATAAGTAACTAATAATTCTATTTATGTTTTCTGCTAACTCTTTTTTTTAAGGTTTCATGCAAGGCAGGAGCTGTGAGAGAATGCAGAGTTAGAAATGCCATTATCCGAAAGTCCTTATAGGTAAACACTGATCACCATTGGTCTTAGCATAATCCTTTCTAATGGAATAGATTCAGATATTTACAGAAATATCACCATACTTGTCCAGGAGGGGACCACACAGCAACCAAAGAAGTTAGATTTCAGGATAGGTCAATACAACTCTCAGAATAGCTGCCATCATATAAAAAACAAATCTAATAGACTTAGTTATTTAGACATAGAAAAGGGTATTAGGATCCACTGCGGTTGGTAGTTCTAAATTACAGTATGGGACCAACCATTTAACCTCTCTTCTCTCATCTTACTTTGGTAAAGGTATGTACTAGGCAAAAAATATCAGGGCTTGGAAATGGACTGAGTAGTGTTAGGAATGCAAGTACTTGGTTATGGTAACCAAGGATAGGTATTGTTCTATTTTCAATGTTCATAAAAGCAGCTAAGCTATCCCTGAATTTATTAGGCATCTAAGAAGATGCTTGTATTAGTCAGGATTCTCCCGAGAAACAGAACCAAAAAGGTGTGTGAGTGTGTGTGCATGTATGTATATATATGTAGAAAGAGAGACAGAGAGAGAGAAATTATAAACAAATTAGCTTACGTGATTATGAAGGCTGACAAATCTCAAAACCTGCAGTTGACAAGCTGAAGAACCAGGAGAGCTGATGCATAGTTCTAGTCCAAAGGTCAGCAGGCTGAAGACACAGGAACAACCAACTTTTTGAGTCTGAAGTCAAGATAAAAACCAACATCCAATTCAAGTATTATGTGCAAGGAAGGCTAATCTGTAAACAGAGTAAATGCCAAGTTCAGTAAGAACAAAAACATAGCCCTTCCTTGATGGAAGCAGTCCAATATACTTAAACTCCATCAGGTAGCTGGTTGATTACTCTAAAGAATGGTGCCATATTGAGGACTCAGTGTTGATCTCTCTCAGTAGATTGTGCACTTGGCAGTGGCCATATCCAGGCTAAGTTTGGTGACCAAAAGTTAAACCCATGTATAACCTTCATCCCTGCCACAATGGATACTTTATTCATGAGCTTACTGACTGATGAAGAGGGTTGATTAGGAAATGAGGCTGATTTCCATCAAATCAGTCATCCTACTGACTTATTAAAATTGTCCTCTTAAAGTCACCCTTTGTTCAACATTTTACATAGGACACAATTATCTTCATGTTCTTGCCCATTAATAGAGGTCTACTAACATTACTCTTTCTCAAATTTCCTTATCAACAATTTTCTAGTCATGTTCTGACCAAGTCCCTCCATTGGCCATAGCATATGAATCAGTATGTAATTGCACATCTGGCCATTTCTCCTTCTAAGCAGAGTGAACAACCAGTGACACATTTCCAATGTAAAAATGGCATAAAAAAAAAGATGGCTTTGAGTACTAAATCATTGAAGTTTCACATAAAGGCTTATTATATAATAATGAAAATAGTTTTCTATGTATTTATTCATAGAAAGTATTTTTGTAAATACAAAGTATTTTTGTAAATCTGTATATATATATATATATATATACACACATATACACAATGTGATCTGTCAATCCTATTTATACTTAAGTGTTTCCTATAACTTTCTTCAAAAATCATAGTAATGATTCAATTAAAATCAGAAATGTAAAAAATAACAACAAAAATCATTCCATCAATCCACTTTCTTGATTGATTCCATCAATCACTTCTTTCCTTTCTCCCTCCTAAATTCACATCCAAACTTCTTAAATGTATTTTACATACTACATCTATAACACCTTCCAGGCACTCTCCATCCTAGAGCAATTTGGCCTCTCTCAAAAGAATTTTTTCTCTCCATGAACACCAATAACTTCTCGCCATTAAACATGCAAAAACAATGCTTAATTTATTTGACCTCTTAATAGGATTCTATACTTTGTGAACTGCCTCTTCCGGAAACTCTGTGTTCCCTTGCTTTTATGAAAGTATATTTGCCTGATTTTCTCCCTATATCTCTTTTCTATTTCATTTCAGGTAACTTACTAAATTTTGCTTTTTCTTATTGTTGGAGTTCTCCCAACTCTGATTTCCCTTTTAGTCTTACTCTATAATTTTGTTGGGTGGTATCATCTATGCTCATTTGCATTGATTTCTATCTGTGTGTGATTTTTCCATATCTCTAACCCAGATCTTTGTCTTGAGTTTTATAGATCCCTATACTTCTTTTAAAAATAAACTACATTTAGTTAGTTGCTCCAGAGACACCTCAAATTCATTTTTCCAAACTGATGCCATTAGCTCCCTTCTGCTACCTTAACATTCTGTCCAAACCAGTAGCTCTTTCATGTTCCCAGTCTCAGTAAATGACCATTCACTCAGCTATGTCGATGAGAAAAAATGGCAGTAATTCCTGACTCTTCTTTATCCTTTATGTCCCTTACAAAAACAAAAACAAAAACAAAAAAACCTTACCTTTTTTTCTCAGGTCATAGTCCTGTCTCAACTGAATCACTGATCCCTTTGACTCCAATCTTACTCATTCTAATTGTCTTACTTTCTGAAAAATCTCCCCCAAATTCAATTTGTTCATGCCATTCATAATACCAGTCAGGATCTGGGTCAGGAAAATGAAAACTAGAAATGATTCTAGGTATTTTAAGCACAAACTTATGTAATAGTGAGAGTCTGGTTGTTCAAGAAAATTTTTACAATGGCTGGAAAAGAAAGATCAGGGAAATCTTGTGCTAACTATAGTATTATCTGTTAGCTTTTCCAAAGTCAAGAAAGTTGTAGGAGCCACAGAAAACCACTCACATTGTCAATTCCTCTATCTAATAATCCACCTTCATTTTCCACTGAGCACACTGCTAGTAGTTTTTCTAGTAAAGTCATTTCCCAATTTTTTTTTCACATATTCTGTCTCTGCAGGAAAACTATTTTCTGAAACCATGGATTAAGTGAAATTTATTCTGAAATACTCTTTCTGAGTCTTCACTCACGGTTTTTCCTACTTGAGGTGTATGGACTCTATAATTATTCCCTTAACTGCACTTTTGATCATATATTGTAGTCTTTTTCCCATTAGTTTTCCCAAAATGGACTTCTCTTGACAAAATATTTCTTTGCACCACCAATGTCCAGTATCTTGTTTATATAAGACATTCAATAATGGAGATAATAATTAAATGAATTAACTCTAACAATGCCTCTTTAGTTTTAATACTAAACTAACTTTATTTTATAATTTTTAAAGTTAAAACAAGATGTTAGCTAACATTTAGAAAATCAATTGAAGGCAGATATTTTTTACATTAACTCCTTAATATATGTCATTTTATGTGTTCACTGCACAACTAATTTAAAAACATCAGACTTGATATTACTTTATAGTTATTGTATTAAATTTTTCCTACAAAATTTCTCTTAATACCAAAAGATTGCCAAGGTCTTTAAAAATAAGAATAGATTCACTTTTCTGATGTAATAATTGTCTTCTACAGGCTTGCTATTATCTGCAAATTCAATAAGAAAGTTTTCTAAGCCATCATCCTTGATGCTAATGCCATTATAGTACGAGATAAAACGGGCTGGTCAGGTCCAAGTCCTGGGTGACCTTGCCACATTCCATTTAAATCTTACTTCTGATTTTCAAAAACATATTAATCATTAATCAATCATTGGATTCACAAGACTCCTGTCTGCCTCAACTCTACCTATAAGGAGCCCCATGACCCTTAAACTTTCACATCCACTGCCCTTTCTCCATCTGTTTTTGTCAAAACAACACATATCACAACATCTGTTGTAAGGGAATCTGCTACAGAATTTACACTCCAAAAAGGCAACATATTTGAATTTATGATCATGTACAGTGATGTGTATCCAGAATTCTGTCCCTCTTAATTACAAGTAAAGTTGAAATATGGATACAATTGGAAGGTTCTCTGATTTTCTTCCTTTATGTTTTTTTACTGGTGCTGCTAAGCTATGAAATCTATCAAGATCCATTATGTTCACATCCAAAGTTCCAAACTTTTGTTATTGCTATGGTTTATATAGAAACTACATAACTTTAAGACAATTTTGTTTTAACTATATGTAACAATGGTTTAACATACCTATTTTTTAAACGGCTATAGATTTTATTTTTAATATCCACGTTCCCCATTTGTCATTATTTCCTTCTCGGCTGGACTCTTCATTTCATCTTATATTTTGTATTTATTTTCATACATTTGTATACTTTTAAACTGTTCTAATTAATTTTAGATCTTTTTCTTTTAAGAAGTTTCATTTTTATGTTATTAATGTTTTATTTCACCAATTTTCATCTTTTACTTTCCATAATTTTAAATCATCTCTAAATTGTCACTGAAAAAATATCTCTTTTGTCTTTACTTTTCCTCCTTCCTACCTTTTAATTGTTTTAATGGCTGCCCTCAATTATTTGTATAAACTTAAGCAAACATATTTAGTCATTTTACACATAATCACTATTTGAAATTTTTTCTTTTGTTTATATGTTCCTAAAGTTTCCAGACTTTCGGAGAACGTCTTTCCATTTAATATAGAGTAAAATCTGAGTATTTTCATGTAAACTGGAAAAAATATCTGAGGGGCACCTGGGTGGCTCAGTCGGTTGAGCATCCAACTTCAGCTCAGGTCATGATCTCACGGTTTGTGGGTTAGAGTCCCATATCGGGCTCTGTGCTGACAGCTAGCTCAGAGCCTGGAGCCTGTCTTTGGATTCTGTGTCTCTCCCCTGCTCACGCTCTCTCTCTCTCTCTCTCAAAAATAAATAAAACGTTATATATATAAAACATTATATATATATATATATATATATATATATATATATATATCTGAATTCCATATTGCTAGCCACAGAAGTCCATAGCTCCCCAAGTATGTCTGAGGATGCCAGAGGAGTACTTTTATCGCATTCTATAAACACATATTACATTCTATGAAGCCATCTGGGTTGCTGTATCAGCTAAGCACACAGGCCCACACTGGACACTGTTTCTAGCTTATTCAGGCCTTTTGACATTTTGGTAATTACAGTTTGCAACTACTCAACTGGTACTACTTAAATAAAGGGATCCTTCTTTTTATTCATCAAAACACAACTTGGATCAGCAATGCCATTTAATAAAATTTTATTGTGACTGGCTGTTTGCCATACGTATTTACAACCACATAACTGACTTCTTCCACATGTATGAAATTGATTTAATCTATCTTAAAGCTAAATTTTAGGATAACATAGTAGTTAAATATATAATGAACTATGTATACATATTTACCTGTTTCGGTATCTTGTTCTGCCACTTACTAATTCAGCAACCATACTTAATTACCTAACCCCTCTGTGCCAGAATTTCTTTATATTTTTTAAATTTCAGCTTTATTGAGGTTTAGTTGACATAAAATTGTAAGATATTTAAAGTGATTTGATATATGTTTACAGTGTGAAACCATTCCCCTCATTTAGTAATTAATATATCTTTTTTTGGAGTAATTAACATATCTTTTTTTGGAGGGGGCATGAATATTTAAGTTATATTTTCTCAGCATATTTCAGTTATACAATATAGTCATTGTAGTTACCATGCTTTACATTAGATCCTCAGACTTCTTTCATCTTACAGCTGAAAGTTTTCACCCTTTTACCAACCTTTCCCTATTTCCCCCACTCCCTAGGCCCAGGCAACTATTTTTCTACTCCGTGTCTATGACTTTAACTTTTCCTTTTCTCTTCTTTTCTCTTCTCTTTTTTTTTTCTTTCTTTTCTTTTTTCTTTTCTTTTCTCTTTCCTTTCCTTTCCTTTCTTTTCCTTTCCTTTCCATTCCACATATAAGTACTGCCATGCAGTGTTTGTCTTTCTCTGTCTGATTTATTTCACTTGGCATAATGACCTCAAGGTCCGCCCATATTGTCACAAATAGTGGGATTTCTTTCTTTCTCATGGCAGGATAATGTTGCATTCTATATATACACATATCATATATTTTCTTTATCCATTCATCTGTTGATGGCCACTTAGATTGTTTTCATATACTGGCTGTTGTGAATAATGCTGCAAGAGCGGAGAGCTATTCGATATTCTGTTTTCATTTCTTTTGGATATATATCTAGAAGTGAGATTGCTAGAGCATATGGCAATTCTATTTTTTTTAAGTTTTTGAGAAATCTCCACAGTTTTCCAATTGGCTGCACAACTTTACATGCTCACCAACAGTGCACAAGATTTTCTTTTCTCCACATGCTCACCAACACCTGCTATACCTTGTTTTTTGATATTAGCCATATCTAACAGATCTCATTATGATTTTGATTTGTATTTCCCTGATGAGTAGTTATGTTGAGCATCTTTCCATGTATCTACTGGTCATCTGTATGTGTTCATTGGAAATATGTCCATTCAGTTCTTCTGCTCATTTTTAATTGGATTATTTTTTATTATCATTGTTTTGACTATTAAGTTGTGGGAGTTCTTTATATTTTTTTAACATAATCCCTTTATCAGATATTTTCAGATACAAATATTTTCTCCCATTCCATAGATTGCCTTTTCATTTTTGTTGATGGTTACCTTTGCTGTGCAAGAGTTTTTTAGTTTGATGTAGCCCCACTTGTTGATTTTTGCTTTTGTTGCCTTTGCTTTTGGTGTCAAATTAAAATAAAATCATTGCAAAGACCTATGTCAAAGAGATTACCACCTATGTTTTCTTCTAGGAATTTTATGTTTTTAAGTTGTGCCATAATTTCTATATGTATAGTACTAGGGAAAAGCATGCCATCTTCTTCTTAGAGCAATTGTAAGAATTGCATTTGTCAAAACCTGCATCTCACTTAGAAGAGTACTTGACTCAGGGGTACCTTGGTGGCTGAGATAGTTAAGCAACTGACTCTTGATTCTGGCCCAGGTCATGATCTCATGGTTTGTTTGTGAGTTTGAGCTCTGCGTTGGGCTCTGCGCGGACAGAGCCTGCTTGGGATTCTCTTTCTCCCTCTCCTTTTGCCTCTCCCTTGCTCATGCTCTCTCTCTCAAAATAAATAAATAAAAACTTCAAAAAAAAAAAAGAGTACTTGGCATAAAATAAACACTCCGGCTTTCCTAGCAAAGATTGTGTGCTGTCACTGTGTGAAAAGGAAAAAGTGGACAATATCACCTTAATTTCTAAATATTTACACTCTTTCTTTTGTCACCAATTAAAAATCCTACTTTTCATTTCATAAAAATGTGACATATCTCATTACAAATTATATATTTCAATGAAAACTAATTATGAAAAGTGGATCTGAAAGTAAATAAATGGAAGAAAGGCTGAAGCAAACAACTATGGCAAATGCTAAGTAAATAAAATTTTTCCCCTCACATTGTTGGATAGACCGTGACTATTCATCAATATTTTTCACAGATTCAAATTGTAGAAAATATTATTTAGTTAATAAAGAATGATTTCCCTGCATTGCAGAACTTACCTTACAGACAAGCATACTGTGCACAGAATTTGTAACAGTCACTTTTTTTCTGGCTTCATTACTGCCAGAGTAGAGGTTAGGGCAGGGAAACAGACAGAAACAGTTTTGTTCAATTATGTGTTTATAGGGACATTAAATCAAATGAGGAAATTAAAGAATATCAATAATGACTGCAGTTCCTCATGGTTTAAGTTCTGTGAAGTCTATGTCTTTCATCTTCAGTTGCTCTAAAATCCAGTGTGATTATCAAGCAAATATAAGCATTTCTGAGGATTATCTGTTTGTTCAAGGTAAGATGAGATGTCCATAGCTGGTGCACGTGTGGACTTCGATTTTGTAAGTAAAATGGTGAATACTGTTCAATTTAATTTTGAAAAATGTAAAAGTTGCATGCCTCTGTAACCATTGGGCACAAGATACTTTTCTGGATAATAGAAACTTCCTTGGATCAAATATATATTCCCAGATGTGCTGAGATAGTATCCAAGTTAAAGATGCAGCTTTGTATTTTAGAATTAAGTGCTGTTTGATATCGATAAGCTAAACAGTTAAAACAAAACTTGAACTATTATTAATAAAACTGCACATTCTTTGTTTGCTTTCTTCAAATCATTGGGGGGAACCTGTATATTTAAAATAAGGCATGACTACTAGGTTGTATATATTATTTGACAGTCTCAATTCTAACTGTTTCAAAGTTCAGTTAAGATAATCATCAACGAGGGAAATTTTTCTTTAAAAAATCCAAAAGCAATACTGATATTCATTAAATTATACAAATGATAGTCACTAATACTTCTAAAAGTATTATTATTACTATTTTTTTTTTATTTTAGAGAGAGATAGAAACTGTGAGCACGAGCCAGGGGAGAGTAGCCAAGGGAGAGAGAGAATCCCAAGCAGACTCCACATTTGACACAGAGCCCAACGTGGGGCTCATTCCCACAGCCCTAGGATCATGACTTGAGTCAAAATCAAGAGTCTGAAGCTCAACCAACTGAGCCACCCAGGCGATGTTCACTCAAGTTCGTTCAAGCAGGGTCAAGCCTTTTAACCATCAGCTCTCTTTCCATGTGGTGCAAGATTCAAATGAATCTCAATTCAATTTTTCTTAAGGAGATAAATCTTGAGTTCATCACAAAGTGGATTAGAACATGAATACACGAAGCTACCTGAAAGGGAGAGGATGGGGTCCAGCTCAAGAAGACAACAGTGTAATCGATGATAGACAATACCCTGGGAGATGGGGGGCAGTGACTCACCTCCATAGCCCTAAGTATTAGAGAAGAAAGTTGGGCTCCACCAACAACTGCTATCCCCTCTAAACAGAAAAGTTCCCCTGTGGCCAAACCACGTAACAATGTCAAGCCCCAGCCTGGACTCACACCTACAGATCTTGTTAACATTTCATCAGTTTAAGCTCCAGAACACCCAAGAAACTACTTGATTTGCTTTGGCATTTCCTCAGTTCATGACAGGTTTAAATTTCCTTTCCTTGACCCTATAGAAATAACTACCCTCAAACACCCAAACTCAAAAATAATTATTTGGAATCTTAAAAACCTTTTCATTTGTTGTCTGGTGACATTTATATCAAGGCCCTGCCTTCCCTGATAGGAACAAGCAAAACATAATATGCCATTGCTTACCATTTCAATATGTATTCTTATCCATTTATTTCTCAAGGCATTTGAATTGGTCCAACAGTTTAAAGATGGTACAACTCTGAACCTATATATGTAGAAAGAACTTGAATTAAAATATACCTCTTCGCTCACTCATTTATAAAAATAACATTGCTTCCATATTATGCAAGTCCTGGAAGAAAGATTTAAATATATATTTAAGGCAGGCACCTTAGTACATTTAGAAATATTGGGCTTTATTTTATAGATAGGTAATATTCACTAATGGATGATAAGCAGAAGCTATGCTTTAAAAACTTTGCCCTATCTCCAATAAGGAAGTTGAATTAAGAGAAGACTGCTGCAAAAAGATTAAATCTCCTGGGGGGGCACCTGGGTGGCTCAGTCAGTTAAGTATCCAACTCTTGATTTCCACACAGGTCATGATCTCATGGTCATGAGATCGAGCCCAGAGTCAAGCCCCATGTTGGGCTCCATACTAAGATTCTCTCTCTTGGGGCGCCTGGGTGGCTCAGACAGTTAAACGTGGGACTCTTGGTTTCGGCTCAGGTCATGACCTCACAGTTTGTGAGTTCAAGCCCTGCGTCAGTCAGTGCCAAAGTCTGCTTGGGATTCTCTTTGTCCCTCTCTCTTTGCCCATCTCCCTCTTGTTCTATCTCTCCCTCTGTCGCTGGCCCTCCCCGTCTCCTGTATGAACACATGCTTGCTCTCTCTCTCTCTCAAAATAAGTAAATAAACTTGAAAAAAAGATTCTGTCTCTCCTGCAGCCCTCCCTTGCTTGCACATATATGTTCCTTCTAAATAAATAAATAAATAAATAAATAAATAAATAAATGAAAATAAAGTCTTTAAATCTCTGGGTACTAGTTCCAATTCAGTCCCTGTGAATTCTAGTTTTTAATCAGAATTCTAGCTTTTCCTCCTCTCCCTGTGGAATTTATTAGACATAAAACGTCATAATCTTCTATCCATGGACCTATTGGTCTTGTTTCTTAACTTTATTTAATATGTCATGATTTAATATGTCATGAAATTTATTTTCTTAAAATGTGAATCTATTCATGTTAGAGGGAATCCCTATGGAATTTATTGATGAGTTCTTAGTAGCAAAATGAAGTTCACTTCTTTAGTTTTTACTCTATTGATGTAAACACAGCATTTGTTTTCCATGTAATTTTTCCTTCTCCCAATGTTCATTTGATCATAATTTTTTATGTTGAATTTTCTTGTTCTTTTTATTCTTCCTCCCAAATTGTTTTGTATCTTTACCAGCATGTGATGTGTTTATTTTTAACCTTTTTAAACATTTTTAGTAGGCTTTATTTTTTTAAAGAAGTTTTCAGTTCACAGAAAAACTGAGTGCGAAATACTGAGTTCCCACATAACATCCCTCTTTCCCAGTTTCCCTTGGTACTAACATATTGAATTCATGTGATGCATTTTTTATACCTGGTAAGCCAATACTGATACATTATTACTAATTACAGTCTATAGTTTACACTAAGAATAATTTTTTGTGTCCCATATTCTACAGATTTTGATGAATCTATAATGATATGTATTCACTATTACAGTATCATACAGAATAGTTTCACTGCCCTAAAATTCTCTGGGTTCCATTTACTCCTCCATTCCTCCCCACTAACTACTAGAAATCACTGACCTTTTACTGTTTTCATAGTTTTGCCTTTTCCAGAATGTCACCTAGTTGGAATCATACAATACTGAGCATTTTCAGACTGGCTTCTTTCACTTATAATATGCATTGTAGTTTCCTCCATGTCTCTTTCTTGACTTAACTAATTCACTGCTTTTTATCTCTCAGTAATATTCCAATATATGGATGAATCACAGTTTGTTCATCCAATTACTGAAGTACATCTTGCTTCAAAGTTTTGGCAATTATGAATAAAGCTCTTAAAAAAAAACATTCTTTTTAATCATCACGTATTGATGCTCCTCAGGATTCCAAACTGGTTTCATGAATTTTTCAGTTATTTACTTCCCTTGATGAAATCATATACTATATCATGTTAACACATCACAAATGTGCCAATGGTTTTAAAACATAAATTTCTTCTTTACCTTTTCTCAAGTTTTGTACTCCTGATATTTTGCTACCTAGGAGTCCTACATGGATGACAAAATTAATCTATCCAAACCAAAACTCATCGTTTAGCTGCACTGATCCTTCAGTCCTTAGTTTTCACATCTTCTAGAAAACCACCATCTCCCTATAGTCATGCAGGACAAAACTAGATACTCTTACTTTTTCTGTTCTTATCATATCACCTTATTATTTCATTAGATCTTTAGGGTATTTTATTTCACACCTCTCTGTTCACCCTTACAACATCAGACATAAAACTTCATAATCTTCTATCTAAGGACCTATTGGTCTGGCTTCTTAACTTTATTAATCCAGATTTAATATGTCACCAAATTTATTTTCTTAAAATGTTAATCTATTCATGTTGTTAGAGCAAACACAATATTACTGTGATGTCTTACTTGAAAACAGGAATAAGTTCAAATTATTTTTTAACTATAAGGGCCTTTATTATTGGACCTAACTTAACTTTTCAGACTTAATTCCCACCATTAATTCACAAACACACCAAATTTCTATAAATCTATGAGTCCTAATGAGTCCCAGTTTTATTTTTGCATTTGTTCAATTTCCTTTTCCCAACTGGAACATCTTTCTCACTCTGTCTCCTAGTAAAATCTTACTCCTCAGGTAAGAATCACTGTTGAGAGCACTTTCTTGGAATTTTCCTCTAACTCTGCAGAGAGATGACTATTTTACTCCCTTGTCCCTACTCCCTCATAGAACTCTTTTTCACAAGTTTCTTTTACTCTTATCATATACAGCAAAACCTTAGATTGCAAGTGACATGTTCTGTGAGTTTTCCGCAAGAAGAACAAACATTTCTAATAAATTTTAACTTGATAAATGAGTGATGTCTTGAAATACAAATAGTATGTGATGTCAAATGGTACATGATCACAACTGAGCCAATGGTTCTCTCTCTCTTTGCAGAATTGAGGGTGATCATCAATGCAATGTCAAATTTATGTGAAATCCTCAAGAGGCAAAAGCAAGCATCACTGGATAGGTTAAAGTTACATGAAAAGAAAAATATTCCATTGAGCCAATAGAGAGCAGTGATTCTGTTAATGACAGTAAAAGTTGTCCTACACAATAACCCTCCTATCATTTCCCCTCCCACCAGCCACAAAGGTTTTCAAAGGTAAGTGGAGGTTAATTTGTTTACTTTTCTTTGTAGTTTATATTTTATTATTTTTTGCATTATATTACATTATTGTAATCATTTTTATATGAATATTTTAGGGTTGTGGAACATAACATCTGAGTTTCCAGTATTTTCTTTTTAAATTTTTTTTATTTATTTTTTAGAGACAGAGACAGAGCGAGCAGGGGAGGGTCAGAGAGAGAGGGAGATACAGAATCCGAAGACAGGCTCCAGGCTCTGAGCTAGCTGTCAGCACAGAGCCTGACTGAGGGGCTCAAAGCCACGAACCGTGAGATCATGACCTGAGCCAAAGTCGGACGCTTAACCGACTGAGCCACCAAGGTGCCCCTCCAGTGTTTCTTATGGGGAAATTTGCTTTGACATACAAGTGCTTTGGATTATAAGCATGTTTCCAGAATGAATTATGCTCAAAAACCATGGTTCTACTGTACTATTAAAATTGTTGTACATGAATATTTTTACCACTCAACAGCATTTACTTCAAGAGCTAGAATCACCACGTTTGTGTCTTCTGAATTTGAAGGATATAAAAATTCAGTAAATAAATACTGTCTGAATTAATAAATGACTGAATTAAACACTGAGATGAATCCTTTTAAGCAGTGCAGAATTAAGGGCTTGTAACGGAGAAAAATTAAGGGCTTGTAGTGGTTATGAAACGTTTCTAATATATGTAAATGTAGTTATTTGAGCATCAAGTCTCCATGTAATACAATATAATAGTCTTGATGGAAATGACTGCCTTGTTTATCATTGACTTCCCAGTGCCTAAAAGAGACTCTTTAGTATTCATTAATCATTCATTCACTGAGAAATTATTTATTGAACACCTACTATGTAGCAGGCATAATCCCTCAGTATCAGGGTCAGAACAGATAAAGGTGCTGCCTGATGAAGCTTAGTACTTTGTAGAATAAAAGATAAGTAAGTCGTATATATGATGGTGAGAAGCACTACATTTCACTACAGTGAAAGATAAAGCAGATTAATGAAGAAAAATACCAGGTTTTGGTGGGGGATGGGGGAGGATTACTTCTGAGGTAAGAAAAAGCCTCTCTGATAGGGTAACAAAGAAAAAGTGCTGAAGAATCAAGACACGTGGATAATGTAAGAAGTATTTCAGGGAGGGAGAAAATCCAATGCACAGGCCCTGAGGTGGAAAAAGGCCAAGAAAGCTCGAAGAAAGCTCTGGAGATCAGTGTGGCTGGTATGGGGTGATGGAGGAAGAGAGGATTAGGGATGAGTACAGAACAGATGGGGAGGGCAGATCATTTATGTCTTTTAGATTCACTTCTACCTCCTCTCCATTTGTTACAAAGCAATCCCAGTGATCTCATTAAAAAGCAAAGGGGAACATGTCAAGATATTATTCCAAAATCTTTGTTGGCTTCTCATTACTTAGAGAAAAAAGAGTAGTCCTTAACATTCCTATGAGACTGTGCATAAATTATACCGTTTACCTCCAAAGGCCTAGCAATGGCCACTTTTGCTTTCACTCTCTTCTCTCAGGCAGTGGGGTCACTTTTGCATTCTTCATATGTAGCATTTTTACCCCATCTTAGGAAAACTGCCTAAGATACTTTTTCAGCCTAGAAACCTTCCCTTTTTCATGTCTTCCTTCTTTCTCTGTCTACTACCTACGCATCCTTCAGATGTGACCTTAAATATTACTACTTTGGACAGGCCTTTCTAATCACTCAGTTTATGACCACCTATAGCACCCAGTAGCTATCTGTTGAATTATGTGTCAAACGCTGGTTTCTCTCACTAGTTCATACACTTTGTAGAAGCAGGAAGAGCATCAAACATAGGATATAACCCTAGTGCCTGGTAAGATACTAGATATTTAGTGAATGGTCAATTATACTTTTGCATAGATAGATAAATGAATGAATGAACAATGTGTTTGTGCTAAGTACCAAACAAACAAAAAACAAAGAAACTCCACCTGTGCTTTTATATAGGCTTTCAGGGTTTTTCTGGTAAGTGAATCTCAAGTCTTGAATCCTGAAATAAGTTCTGTTTTCTTTCATATCACCCTCACAAGAGTAGTATGAAAGGGAGGATCACACTGTTGCTCTGAAAAGAACAGGCTTAATAATAATAATAATTATATATATAATAATAATAACATGTTATCATTGTTAAAGACTCATTTTACTTTCCTAAAACTGTCACTAATCAGCTGATAATTTTCTACCCCTGAGAAACACATTTATTGTATTCATCTACCATGGTTTAAGAAAGTTACACACAACAATCTATACTATTTAATTTCCCCAGTCTATGGCACATAAAAGAAATATCTAAGACTCTTAAAGCTCAGAAAATGGATATAAAGATAGTGGTGTGAGCAATGATTAATATTTTCAAATGCTCTGTTTACCATTTTATGCCAATGGCCCAAACTATACAGGTGCAAAATAAACATCTGTAAAAGAAAGAAAAGTATTCAATCAACTAATGAATTCTATAACCAATTCTTTAAATTTAGTATCCATGCATGTACTTCTTTTACCTAAGACAGAGATTTATTCTGTTAAGGTAAAAGCTGCTTGATTCAAAACAGAAAAATCAATGATCATTTTATGGATACATTAAAATACTTAAAGCAACTGATTACGTTTAAGATATAAACCTTTCAGTTATTTTTATTTGTGAGACTCAAAGATCCACTGCACTCCATTTGTAAGAATTCTTGGATCTATTTTCTTTTAGTATTTTGCAAATTTAATTTACCCAGAGTGACCCCACTACACAGTGATTTACAGACTCACCAGCTTTTATAAATTCACAATAACTTCACATAGATCTACACAATAGCAATATTATCAGTTACCCCTTCCTTGAAGAAATATTTCAAAAAGTGCAAGTCAATGACTTTAATGAAAATGTCTACTCACTGAAAAAACTGTTATTGATTTCAAGTAATAAATACTCCAGTCCATATCTAATCCATCATTACTATATAGAGTTTATAGATTTATAGACATAAATAATCTCAAATTATTTCAATGGAAGACAACATATGCCCATATCTGTAAGAATTCTAGGGCAGGCAACTGTCAATAATTCCTTTCTTCTAAAAATCATTTGTCCAGGGGGCACCTGGGTAGTCCAGTAGGTTAAGTGTCAGACTTCAGCTGAGGTCATGATCTCGCGGTTCACAGGTTCGAGCCACATGTCGGGTTCTGTGCGGACAGCTCAGAGCCTAGAGCCTTGTTTGGATTCTGTGTCTCCCTCTCTCTGCCCCTCCCCAGTTCATACTCTGTCTCTCTCTCTCAAAAATAAATACAACATTTTAAAAAAATCATTTCTCCAGAAAACTTATTAGAAAGGCATATTATGATCAAGTTTCCCCACAGCTTTGTTGAAGCCAACTAGAAGCATGTTTTTGTTCTTCTGGTAAATTTGTGTGTCTGGGTGAAAAAGACGGGGTGGGGGGTCGCTACACAAACACAAACTAAGCAGTGTATGTATTTACAATAAAAAGAGATTGAAAGGCACTTTTCAGCTATATGAATCCTTAGAATTTTTTTCTATAGAATAGCCTCTACTAAAATATGAATAGTTCTCATTTATGCAGAAAGCAGACATGTCGTCAAAAGAACTAAATCATTCCTTTATTTCCTAATTTCATATAAAAATTTTCATTTGCTACTTTCCTTCCCTTGAGCTTCCCAGTCTTGTCTCTAGTTGGATTAGAACAATTTCGGCGGAAGAAAAAACTGTTTAAATTTGGAAATAAGAAGGGTTTATTGCAATAAGAAAGTTGCAACATTCATTTTTTGTTGCTCTTTTCATCTCTATCAATCCTCAGAACTTCTCAATTCTATATCTCCACATTTCTGAACCACAGAAGTGACTTTATTCATATATCATTTTTCCATTTGTACTATGAAATGGGTTTTTTTGTTTTTTGTTTGTTTTTCCCTAGGCTGTCAGAGATTTTCACTTGAATCCACTTTCATTTACTTGTTCTTTGTTTCTTGGTGATAGAGATTGAATATTTCTTATTTACTTTATAATTAAATCTATATAAAACATGAATCACTCAGCACACTTGGTTAGTATTAAGCCTGTGACTTGTTCTAACAAGTCCTAATTTTACCTACTCCTGAATTGTCCATGAATTAAAATGTTATTTCTAAACAAAAAAAGTCTTTTTCCCAAAAATAAATAAATCTGTTTATATTTATATTCTCTTATCTGCTCTTAGTTCTTATGGTTTTCAAAAGCTCAAACTATCCTTGTTATATATTCTATGTCTTACCCCATCTTAGCACAAAGACCACTCTGGTAAGATGAAGATCTTGCCCCTCTAAAAATACATGCCCTCAAATTTTAGGGACAAGGTCAGCATCTAGATGTGCTTTATTGCAATTAAATTACCAACTGTTTCAGGAATCTTCAGGGCCTGATGATACTCAGTGATAAAAACAATGTGGATGGATGTTTAGGGTAAGATCTCTGGGCAACAGTGAAATGGAGATCCCTGTCACTATGCGTCAGATTTAGAAGGAACTCTCAGGAATGTCTGCATTTTCTAATATATTAAAGCTTTAACACACTTCATATGTGCATTATTTTACACAGGAGCATTATATACAAAAGAGATGAAAGTGGTGCTGCTCTTAAAATTGTGTATTCCCATCCCTTTGTCTTTCTTTCAGGCTCCCACAACCCTCAGGCTTGCTTTGAAATTACTTATTTTGTTCAAACACTTCATTTTGCCACAGAAACACAGAAGGATTAAATGACACAATTAAGATCTCACACTAAGACAAGAATATCTCTCTCATCTCTACTCTATTTAAGCCAAATCAAACCAATCAACAAAAACTAACCAATGAAACAAACTAAAGATAAACAAACAAACAAACAAACAAAACAGGTCTGGCTCCTAAGCACACAGCTCTGGAGCCAAACTGCCTGAGTCTGAATTCTCTCACTCTGTCACCTACAAACGGTATGACCTTTACTTAAGTTCTCTGTGTCTCAACCTCATAATCTGTAAATGGGGCTAATAAAAGTACTTACTTCATAGTGTTGTTATAAAAATTAAAGGTTAATGGGGCACCTGGGTAGCTCAGTCGGTTAAGCATCCCACTTCGGCTCAGGTCATGATCTTGCAGTTCGTGGGTTCAAGCCCCGCATCAGGCTGTGTGCTGACAGTTCAGTCTGGAGCCTGCTTCAGATTCTTTCCTCCCTCTCTCTCTCTCTCTCTCAAAAATTCTCTCTCTCTCTCTCTCTCTCTCTCCTCCCCCATTCTCTCTCTCTCTCTCTCTCTCTCTCTCTCAAAAATAAATAAATATTTAAAAATAATAAAAAATTTAAATTAAAGGTTAATATTTGTAACTTTTGGAATATCACCTAGTACATACTGAGTACTACAGAGTGTTTATTAAATGCATTTATATTGTGAAATAAAATACAGAAAAGTACATATGTTTTATATGTCTCACTTAAGAGATAACTATAAAGCAAACATCATTGTAACTATGTAAACAAAGTCAATAGCTAGAACACTGTCAGGACCCCAGAAAAACAGTGCCCACTCTTACCATGCGTCTTCTCAATGACAAATTTTTCTCTTTTTGAAAAACTCCTTGAAAAACAGTTGAGCATGTATTATTATGTCTTTTTTTTTTAATGTTTATTTATGTTTGGAAGAGAGAATGCAAGTGGGGAAGAAGCAGAGAGAGGGGGACAGAGGATCCAAAGCAGACTCTGCGCTGACAGCAGAGAGCCCAATGTGGGACTCGAACTGACAAACCGTGAGATCAGGAACTGAGCCCTGAGCCAAAGTCACATGCTCAACCAACTGAACCACCCAGATGCCCCATTATGATGCCTTCTTAGTCAGTTTCTTGCTTCCCTTTATACATTTGTTAAATGTATGCAACACTAAACAATACGGCCAACCTTCCCTACTCCTGAAAGTCATATAAAATAGAATCATATTGTATCACACTATTTTGAAACTGGCTTATTAGCTCTGGAAATTTCATCTCAGTTGTATTTTGTTATTTCTATTGCTATATAGTATTCAATGATTATACTCCACATTAGTTATGGATTTGTCTATTGTTATTAGACATTTTGGTGGTATCCTGTTTTGCTATTATGAACAAGGCTGCTATAAATGTCTTTGTCACATGACATGGGTATATATAAGAATGAGTGGATTTGCTAACAATGTGGTGTGCATATTTTGAACTTTATTAGATAATACCCAATAGTTTTTTCTTTCCCAAAGTATCTGTACCAACTTACCCTTTCAAAGCAGATTATATAAGTTATTATTCTACCTATTAGTTGTTGGTTGCTGCATATAAATGTCTTTAAAATTTTATGAATTAAAATAACAATATTGATTTATCATCTCTTACATTTTCTGCAGGTCGGGTATTAAGTAGCTGTTCAGCTGGGCAGTTCTGGCTTAGAGACTCTCATTAGGTCACAATTAAATGTCATCTGGAACTGGAGTATCATAAAAGATTGGCAGGGGTGAGGAGATTTATTTCAAAAGTAGTTTACTCACATGACAAGCAAATTGGTGCCTCAGATCCTTTACAAGACTGTTTCGAGGATCCTGGGAATGGCATGGTGATCAGAATGAACAGTCCAAGACAGCAAAGCCGAAATTCAATACCCTTTAAGACCTAGTCTCAAAGACATATAATAGTCCCACTACACTATATGGGTCATACAGGTCTGCCTTGGTTCAATTTGGAGAACATTATAAAAGGGCAATAATACCAAATACCAAATGGCTTGTTGGGGGCCATCTTGGAGGCTGGGTACCACACTTCACATTTTTCCAACGTCTAATATTGCCAGACATTTAAAATAGTTTTGTAGCTTTAATTTGGATTTTCCTGACTACTGATGAAAACAAGTATTTTCACATGATTATCAGCACTCAAAAGTTATGTTTTGTGACTTATGTAATTTTTTAATTTTTCTTCTATGATCAAAAATATATTTTGTCATGTGATGAAGTGGCTGCTTCTAAGGCTCCTGACAGTCCTTTAAAATAGTGTGACAAAGGGTGCCTGGGTGTCTCAGTGAGTTGAGCATATGACTTCAGCTCAGGTTCATGATCTCACAGTTCATGGGTTCAAGCCCCGCATCAAGCTCTCTGCTGTCAGCATGGAGCTCGCTTTAGACCCTCTGCCCACCTCTCACTGTACCACCCCCACTTGCAATCTCTCTCTTTAAAAAACATTTAAAAATTAAAAATAAATAAAATAGTGGTAAAAGTTCAAATTTCAATTTTTTGGTTCAAAGCATGGACTGATATACAAGGATTTCTAAACAGGTGCTAAATTAATTTTTATTTTTAGTGGCTGCAGGGATGAAGAAACTGATAGCCAAGCCTAAAGCTGTTTTATGCTAATCACTGAATTAAAACATCCTTAAATTCATATTTTCTACAGGTTTCTTATATAAAAGTTTAGGGACAGAATAAAAAAGGGACCAAAGACCTGTAACATAATTTCAAAAATACTCATCACATAAAATCAACAACCCCACCAAGCATGCCTTAAAAATAAGAGCATATCCTCCTGTCTTGTCTGAGAATACTACAACTCTTTCATCTAAGAAAATTACTTTGCAATCGACTTAGAAAACCAGTTCTCCTCACTTCCCAAACCTACAACCCCTAATTTTCTGCGTACCTATTTCTACAGGAAGATTTCAATGTGATTGTTTGGGGCAGAATGCTGGTTGATTATTGTCTTCCCATGCTTCTCCTTACTGGCACTATTATGCTCATGCATTCTGATTCTGGCCAGCAACATCAAAAAAAAAAAAAAAAGGCTCAGAGGCATCTAGAATTTATGTCCATTCTTCTCAGGCAGCTAGTAATAAAGAAATATCCATGAGGCCATGCATGTAGCTTGAGAGAGGGATGTTAGTGCAGTGGGGGGTGTACTAGGAAGGTGAAAGGCATGCTTATGCAACTTGCACTGGCCTTCAGCATGTGCCTAGACATGCACTTATAAAAATCACTTCTATCAGATAGTAACATTTTAAATATGTGGCTAAGGATAAGGTGATGAAGGGCAGCGTAAGTTTCATCATCAACTAGTGTCTTAGGGTCCAGCATTCAGTCCTTCTAAGTGTGAAGCAACATAACTGGAGCTTCTTCTCAAAATAAAAGTTTACTTTTTCAAGAGAGCACTGCACCACTGCAGCAACTCTCCCAATGGAGGCTGACACAAATTCCAGAAATTATATCATTCTACCGTAGATACTCCAAGCACTGGATTAAATCCAGTGAAACTTTTTTTTTTTAATTCTTATTAATTTTAAGAGAGAAAAAGAGAGCGAGCACGCAAGAGCATGAGCCGGGGAGGGGCAGAGAGAGAGGGAGAGAGAGAATCCCAATCCGGCTCTGTGGAGCTCAAACTCGTGAACCATGAGATCATGACCTGAGCTGATATCAAGAGTCAGATGCTTAACCGACTGAGCCCCTCAGGCGCCGCTAGATCACTGAAACTTTAAGGCCAAGCGACAGATAATTTTTGTGTTTCTGTTTACATATATGGAGATGAGCAGCACCCAGTATAACAGTAAGTACACAAAAAGAGCTAAGGGATATATTTATTTATTTTAGTAAGAAATGATATTTGGTCTAGTGCATGGTAATCCACTGCTTTCCTACTGAACCCATCGGTCTACAGCAGTGTCCAACGAGAGAGTTAAGGTGAGATCATCCCTGCATTCTTAATCACTTTCTTTAATTAAAATAAATTTTTAATGTTTATTTATTTCTGAGAGAGAGAGACAGAGCATGAGCAGGTGAGGGGCAGAGAGAGGGAGACGCAGAATCCAAAGCAGGCTCCAGGACCTGAGCTGTCAGCACAAGAGCCTGTAGCGGGGCTCAAACTCACAAACCGTGAGATCATGACCTGAGCCGAAGTCGGATGCTTAACCGACTGAGGCACCCAGGTGCCCCCATTCCTAAATTTTTCCACGTTTTCATAATGATGTTAATATCTGAAATATCCTGATGAATATGGCATTTCTTTCCACTTGTTATTTTGGTAATTGAGCTCCAGAAACTTCTATTTGATATTTATTATCATAATATCATTTACTCAGGAGGAAAATGTAAAGTTCCTCTCAATGCTCAGGATATATATTCCAACAGTACACTGGAAAACAGGAAAAATAACAGACAGATGATTCAGGAGCTATAGTCAAGCAGATTTGGATTAAAACTGTAACTTCTAATCCTTAAAATTGACACTCTGAATGGTTATTCAATGTAAAACACCATCTTCATGAGGAAGTTGTAACTCACAGCTGTTACTGAATAATCCCTGTGAGGTTTGGGTAGGGCTTTTCTTTTTTTTTTTTTTCCCAGTGCACAGTTATGCCAGTAATTGGTCACAGATCTCTTTGAGGCGTGCTAAATGAAGATTCATAATAAATATTGCAGAACATCTCCTTAAGAGCATTAAGGGTTCATTTCATTGGGTTCTGAGGTGTAAAATAATCCAAGTACAAAAACTGAATGACTTGTCCTTTGGAGATCAAGAGTTACTTACGAATTTTCATCCCAAGAATTTAATGATTAATTAAATACTACCAAAGAGTGTATGCATTAGATTATTTTGTCTATCATGTCAATCAATTTCCTTCTCAGTTATGTTGCTTTTGTTGCCTTCCATTCCCATGAGATCCTCCCATACTAAGAATATTTCTATGATATTATCTCCTATCAGGAGACTCTGTTACCAATGGGATTATGTTAGTTTATTCCTTAAATATGTTAAACGATTGTATTGGTTTTCAAAATTAGTTATATACATTTTGTATTAAAATACTAATGACCACAAATTCAGTGGCTTAAAACAATCCAAATTTTTATCTTACAGTACTGTAGTTCAGAAATCCAAGATGGATCTCACTGGGCTAAAATCAAGGGGTCTGCAGTGCTGCATTGCTTTCTGGAAGCTCTGGGCGAGAAGCTGTTTCCTTGCCTTTTTTCAATATACCTAAAGGCAGACCCCATTCCTTGGCTCATGACCCTCATCCTCCATTTTCAGAGCCAGCAAAATTGTATCACTTTAAACTCAATTCCATCATCACACCTCCTTGTCTTATTCAGACTCTTCTGTCTCACTCTTTCTCCTTAAGAACCCTTGCATTTACATTGGTCCTACCTGGATAATCCAAGATAATCTCTCTAGTTTAAATAATTGTATTAGAACCTTATTTTCATCTGCCACCTTAATTCTCCTTTGCCATGTAGTTTAATGTATTCATAGTTTCCAGGGATCAGGGTGTAGACATCTTTGGTTCATTATTCTGTGTCCATGGCAGTGTTAATCAAGCACTTCTCAACCAGTCAATAATTACATAACAATAAATATGTTTAGCTTGATGAATATATTTGTGAAAAATAACGAAGCAATCCCATGACTAACCCAATCTTTAATGTCAAGAACACAACTCACTTCTTGGCACTGTTTTTTTGTGTTGCACATAGAACATCTCCTTGGACATTTCATGTGACTGGATGGTTATTTGTTTACTGAAATGGTCTATATATTCCCAAACACTGGTAACAATTTACGTCCCTAAGTCAAGGACCTCCTTTATCATCTGATATATGTTATAAAAACTATGGTCATTATGCAATCCTATACTTTTACCTCTCTACCTTGGTCCTTCTCCGGTCATTATAGGGAAGAGTTAAATAATCCTTTCTTAGGCATATCCAAATTATATTTGCCATGTGTCCATTATGGCATTAATCCACTGAATCCTACTTTATCCCTTTTAGTTCCTTGATCTCGGAAATGATGTGTTATTATTCACCTATCTAGTCACATGACCTAGTATTTCAGGCTGAAGTTAGCCGAGGCTTAATTTCTACAAAAGCATAAAACACTTATAGAATTATTTACAGTGAACACAAAGCAGTGCTGTAATTGAGATATGTGATACAAAATATTATTAATGAATGGAAGTATATGTGTTTACTGTTTTTGTAGGAGTTCTTTGACATTAGATAAAATATGCTAAAATAATTGAGCATAGGGAAGATAGCTTCTAAGACGGAATAATGCTCTCTTATTTGTACAAAGTTTTCGAAAGAAATTCTCTGTGACACCTGCTATATCTGCCTGACATAGGTTAATATTACTCGAGTGTTGGGTTAATGCATTTGAACCTTTTTTGAATAAAATATCATTATCCTGCAATATAGTTAAACCTTTTTTGAGTAAATTATCATTATCCTACAATTTATATAACAAGGTTTCATTTACTAATGACAATCTGAATTATATTCATTAAAGGGAGGGAAATCTTAAAATTAGAACACTATTGATCAAATTATATTGCTATTTCTAAGTAATTAACATTGATCACATTCTGGATCAAATAACATATCACAAATTATTTCCTAATGGCCCCAGAATGCAGATATAATCCATTTAATTGTTGACATAAAACCACTAACATTTTCTAAATTTCAAGCAATAAGTGGTTTACATTGGCTTGGAACTTCAGATAACTCTTAATTCTAAAATTATTAATTCTTAATTATTTGTCAATTATTTATTGGTCATACAAATGATACTTCAAGAATTGATCTTTCCCAAAAGAAAGTGATGACCATTTGTGAATGATTTTAGTTAATGCCTCTAGTACCTTAATTCAAATTCCACCTGTGTATATGTAATATACTGTACACCTGCTGGAACAAAATAAATATTTTTTGACCTAAAGTTAACCATTGTACTTCTGCTTTCTTCTCCAAAATGTAGAAAGCTGGAAGGAACTCCCATTCTTACAATGAAAAAGAGTTGAACTAACTTCAGATTCATGATTTTTTTTTAACTCATCAGAAATCAGTAAACTGACCCAAAATCTAAGGAGAGCAGTGCCTACAGGAGAAGAAAAGGTGCAAAAACTCACACAGCTTAAGTAGATGCAATCACGCAGCAGCAAGAAGCTGCTGAAACCATGAAACCCTGGGGGGCTACAGAAGCTGGGGAGTGTTTGTACCCTCACCTGTTTTTTTCTCCAGGAAACCTGCCAGGCGTTCACCAACACAATCTGCCCTGATTGTGAGCTGACTGTGGTGCAGACCTGAGGAGGGGAACTGTAGCCAGACAGTAGGCACAGGTAACTCCTACTGATCCTTCACTTCTAGCTCCACACAAAACACAGTGTGTGCAAGAAAGAGTAATGCCGCTGGCTTGAGTTGGTAAACACTAACTTCAGCTAAGAGACAGTAAGGAAGAGGGAGGGATAAAACTCCCTCCTGGGGAAGAGGCAGAATTAAACACTAAGCCCAAAAATCCAGGCAGGGGAGGAAAAGGAGATCTAAGAAAACCCTGGTAGCAGGGACATAGTGCATGCCTGAGACAAGAGTGTTAGACTGAAGAATGGAGACCATTTCCCCACACACCACCACCAAGCCAGATGGCTAATTATGATGACAGCAGCATGCAGCTCAGAGGACAGGGCAGCATACAAAAATACTGTCTCAGACTCACAGCTGAAAGGGAAACCTAAAATTCAAAATCAAGCAAATGTTGCTCTGCTAAAGCACCAAACACCGGAGATACAAGGTCTCTGTAAATCAGAATACCATGTTGCACTGAGAGAAAACATGTCCAGAACAAATCTCAAATGCAGCCCAACTCCTAAACTGGATTAATAAAATCTTCTGAACCAAAAGCACAGCAGAAGGGAAAGTTGTGACTGTTTTGAGACATAAACCTATTACTTGAGTGTCTACTGTTCTACATAACATCTCTGGTTTTCAACAAAAAATTGTAAGGCATTAAAAAGATAAAAAAAGAAAAAGAAAACAAAAATTACTCTCAAGAGAAAAGAGTAATCATGATAACCAGATTCAGATGTAAGACAAATGTTAGAGCAGACTAATAGAGAATTTAAAATAGCCATGATTGATAAACTCAAAGCTCTAATGGAATAGGAGGATAATGTGCATGATCAGATGAGAAATTTCAACAGAGGGATGGAAATTATAAAAGAATCAAAGAAAAATTGTAGAAATTAAAAACACATAATGGTGATGAAGAAGCCTTCAGTGGGTTGACCAGCATGATCAACACAACCAAGGGAAAAAAATCAGTGCACTTAATGATTATTTAGCAAGAATTACCCAAACTAAAACATAAAGAAGAATATCAGTATAGGGAGAAAAAGCAGGGTCTCCAACAGTTGTGGAACTATTTCAAGTGTTCTAACATATGTGCAATTGCAATTGTAGGAACAGAAAGAGAGAAAGGGGGAGAAGAAGTATTCGGAAAAATAACGACTGCAAATATTCAAATGTTCATAGTGAGTCCAGCTTCTACCTAAATGTATGTGATTTTTCAGTCCTGACCTTACCTTACCCTGCAGGCCTCGCAGGGAAAAGCTGCTCTCCCCACACCAGTCTTGATGCACAACTAATACATAAAAGTCTCTGAAAGCATTTGTAGTCAGAACTCCCTCAAGCCCCTCTGGCTGGCCATGCTTTTATGTGTATCTGCTTTCCCAGCCAAGGCACCTCTATTCGAGGGTCTTTTCTGGGAAACTTGAAGATACTTTTCTCCACTATGACATAGTACCCAGTACTTTTTTCCACTTGTGGCTCATCCCTCTTTTCTCCCACCTTCTGCCTGGAGCCAGAAAACTTCAGGATTCACATTTTCCAGAGCTCCCTCAACAGTGACAAGAACCTCATGTCTGGGCTGATCCACCTAACCCTCAACTGACATACTATTCCACTGGGGAAAATGGAACAAGGTATTCTACCAGAGTAAGTGATTAAAGGCTTAGTTGTTATCTCTATTTTGTCTTGCTTTAAGCAGCTACTCTAACACCTGGAAAGTCTACTCTGTCTCCAGCTCTTCTGAACCCCAGATAAATGTCAGACATGAAAATGTGGATTCAAGAAGCTAAAAAGAAAGAAAGAAAGAAAGAAAGAAAGAGAACCACCAAGAAAGATAAATACAAAGAAGCAAACAAAAAATATACCCAGACTGAAGCTTATTATATTGAAATTCCCAAAAACAAAAGAAAAAGAGAAAAAAAATGAAGGCACTAAGATTTAAAAAAATATTACAATAGAGAGAAATAAAGATAAAACTTATAGTATATATCTTGGCAAAACTAATGCAAGCTGGAAAACAAAGGTGTGACATCTTAAAAGTTCTTAAAGGAAAAAAAAGTCCACTTATAATAATATACCCAGTGACATTGCATTACAAAAATGAAGAAAAAATAAAGAAATTCTCAAACAAACACCCAGATAATCCATGCCAGCAGACCTACTACAACAATAGATGTTAAAGAAAACTCTTCTGGTACAGAGAATATGATACAGGATTGATACTTGGGTGGGTCTACAAAAAAAAGGAGTAAATGTTGCTAAAAATAAACTAAAACAAGGCAATATTAAATCAGATTTCCTCATTTTAAGTTGTGAAAGAAAACTGGTCAAAATAAATGTATGAGCAATGTATATGGGTATGTATAGTAACAGTATATGTATTATATATATGTTTATAACATATACAAAATTAGAGACCATAAAAACAACAGCATAAAGGATGAAGGGACTTATTAGGAATATAATGTGGTAAAGTTACTAGTCTCTCTGTAAAATGTGACAATATTATTTAAATTTGTACCTTGGTAACTTAAAGATGTATACTATAAACCCTAGACAATCACTAAAAACATTTATTAAAAGCAAAAATAATAAATCAAGATTGAAAAAAATCATAAAAATGTTTAACACAAGACAGGAAAAAAGAAACAAAGAAAAAATAAAATACCTACAAGGAGAGTGAATTTTAATATAAATTTGTAAACAATCACTTTAAATATAAATGAAAGGACAGAGCCAGTCAAATGGAGATCAAACCCTGTGTTGGGCTCTGCAACGAGCCTGCTTAAGATTCTCTCTCTCCCTCTGCCCCTCTCCCCTACTCACTCTCTCTCTTTCTCTCTCTTTCTCTCTCTCTCTCTAATAGGAAGAAAAAAAATATACAGGATAAAAAGTGATAAGCTAAAACACATCCACAGTCACAGCTAAAAAATAAATTAACACCTCTCATTAATATGTAGAACAATATACAGTAAATTAATAAAAATACAGAAGACTATCAACCAACTAGATCTAATAAACATTTTCAGAACACTGTACTCAAAAGCAGAGCACATATCCTTTTTCAAGTGCACAAGGGTATTTCTCCAAAATAGACAATATTTTGAGCCATAAAACAAACCATAAAATTTGAAAGAACAGAAATCACACAAAATATCTTCTCAGACCTCAATGGTATTAATCTAGAAATCAATAGGAGAAAGATAACTGAAGATTCCCCAATATATGTAAATTAAGCAACCCACTTCTACATATCTCTGCTATCAAATGAGATTTCTCAAGGGAAATTAAAAACAAATATATGTAAATGAATGAGAATGAAATAAATATATAATTTATGGGATGCATTTGAAACAGTGCTCAGAAAGACATTTACAGCATTAGATACTTATTTTAGGGAAACAGAAAATGGAACTCTCTCTTGGTGGCACAACTATGTAGTATGAAGATCTTCACAATTCACAATTTGGGTACAAAATGCTTATGCATCTCCATGTCTCCATGCGTCTCAGATGTCCTTATCCCCAAACTTCCTTTTTTTTCCTTCTTACAATTGTATGATTAACTAGCCAAACTATTTGGCACCAGAAGAGTTCTACTTTGGACCATTTCTTTTTTAACATACTGTATAACTGGATAAAGTGCTAGAAAGAATATTCCTTTCAGAGACAGAACTGTGTCCTCAACTTGGACGCACATACATATCTGGCCCTTCTGTGAATTCAATTTGGCACCTTTTTTCTTACATAAGTTGGTCTTAAATGATCCCTCTTGTGACCATGAATAAAAACTTATGGAGAAGCACAAGTGAAACACTGATAAATGATGTGGAAATCTGGGCATTTGTTCATGCAGTTTACTTTTAACGTCTGGGTATATTCATGTCAAATTTTGGATATATCACTTTACATATCATGATGTATTATTGCATTGGAACCCATTCAGCCTTAGACTTCATAGGTATAACATAACCTCAGTCATTAAGAACATGGTCACATGATGTCCCATGGTCTGATGCCACATATTTCTTTCAAATGATCTACAATTCTCTGTTACAAATATCTTGTCCTCTCTTCAGAAATTCTATGTTATAAAACTTGCATTGGAGCTCACCATAAGCTATGCAGAGCATTTTTTCCCATAAAAGATACTTTAATACATAGTGTCTAATGATATTCTTGGCCCACTCAAAGCTAGTTGCCTACTGTGTCATAGGTTAAATGTATCAAAGTCATATTACTAAGTGTGAAATAATCAAGACCCCAGAGAGTCACATCTCACATTGTTTTTCCTTCTGGGTGGTAGAAATCGCAAGAAGCAATAATATACTCTTTACTTTGGGGCATATATCCAAGAATGCTCCAGAGAAAGACTCCAAGTCTTCGTAGAGTTATAATAATAACTTCTAGATAGTATGTATAACTTCCAGTATACTTGCCACTCTTGTTTATGTGGTATGATTAACGTGATGCCACCAAAACAGTAGACTAATATGCTCATTGTAATGTCCAAAAAGTTCAACTCCTTTTAACTGATATTATGGTGGTAGGGTGGAGAGTTAACAGGCATAACAAGGCTATAAGTACATTTTCTCCTTGCCATTTGATTGTAAACTACATTCTAGTTTTCCTTGATAAGGATGACAATAATGTATTCACTAACTATTGTGATTGCCCCACACCACCCAAAACAAGTTAAGAAGTCAAGACTGATGACACCACAAAATCACCAAAAGGACATGCAAAGATTTATTACTCACATTATGAAGCTTTCTGAGAATAGCACTATTTTTATTAGCTTAAAATCCCTTCTAAACTCTTGTTTTATTCTGATCTTTTTATTCTGTCACCCTTGTTGTTTTTCTCATTAGAATGTTTACAAATAATAAATTCCAAGTTTTGTCTTAGTGTTTCACACTGAATATTTAACATTATTAGAGGTTGATCTGAAGTCTCGTTTTTAGTTTTAATAATACAGTATAGAAATGACTTCCATTTGCTATCAATGATGGAATAACATTTTATTACATAAATGTATGTTGCTTTCCATTGACTTCACAATTATTTCAGCAAAATCATAATGTAGATACAAAAATGTGGACACCAAATGTGTAATTATTTAAGATTTTTTTCACTAAATAAATCCAAATATCTCAGAAGAATATTTATTCACAATCTTTAATATTTTTGCATGTTTTTTGCCATTTGTAAAACTTTTTGTGTGAATTAAAAGTCTCTTTACATTCTATATGCATTTTTAAATTATGTATATTATGAGTATTATAAAATGTCCTCTCATGAACAGTCCACCCAGCTTAAGAAGCATACATAAATAATAATTGTAGAGCCATCTGTGGGGTCCTTCTCTATTGTATTATCCCTTTTTAATGCTTGAAATAACCACTGTCCTAATGTTCTCTATATCTCTCCCTAAATTCCATTAATAGTTCATCACAAATGGAGATATCCCTAAACATACCTTGTATAATTTAGTAAATTTTTGAAAAATATTGTAACTAAATAATACAGTGTATTCTTCTGTGGCTTTCATTCTTTTCACTCTATGTTAGTTTGTCAGAATTATCCTTGCTTAGGCATATAATTGTCATGTCTTTTCATAGCTGTTAGGTATGGTATAAATATTCCCAAAGTTTCCATGCTTTTGTTGATTGATGAGCATCTGAGTTCCTTACAGTATTGTAATTACATATATTATTCTCATGGCTTTATTTTACAGGCCTCTTGTAACAAATATACAAGGATTTATTCAGTGTATAGGCCAGAAAGGTAGATCTTAGGATCATGGAGTAAGCACAGGCTTGTTGTACAAGATAATGTCAATTGCTTTCCAATGAGATGTGTCAATTGAGATGTGTCTGGTGTCACATCACCAAAATGCAACAATTCCCTGATATATCTTTTTGTTAATACTTGCCATTGCCATGGCTTATTATTTATAAGTAAATAATTTTCCTAATTACTAATAAAATTGAGCATCTTTTAATATGTATATAGTCATCTGAGCTTCCTCTTTATAAAGTTTTCTGTTGGCTTGTGTTTAAATCTTTCTTTAGTGTGCTGAAGGATGTGCTGTGTGCTATGAATGATGCATATAATACAAAGGTCCTGAACTTATGTTCTGTAACAAGTCAATAACTAAATAAGATAATATCAAGCATTTATAAACATTTTACAGATAATTAAAATAAATTAAATTAGGATGATTATAGGCTCTACTTATTAGGATGGAGACAAATAGGGAAAATAATTTTGAGGGCTGAGTAGAGCATCAATAATTCTCCATGGGATAGTTATTTTTTTTATTTTTATTTTTCTAAAGGAATATAAAAGTATTGACCACTGTTTACCAGTATTTACAATAAAGTAAATAATATACAGTTGGGTAACATTCTGATTACTACAAAGTTATTGTTTTTCCTGGTTTCTGCTGAACCAGCAACTCAAATACTGACAAGATTGAGCCTCCATGTATGGAATGAGCTGGGGTAAAGACATGAAGATCAAGAATTCCAGAAGTCTGTTCACTCATTTATTCCAACAGGTCCTAAACTGCCAAGATCTCTAACATCTCATTATGACTAGGTTTCCATGAATGAAGTCTTAGACATTCCATGAATCAGGACCTTTCAGTCAATAATACCACACAGGGATTTCAACTTCTTGAAAAGAAATGGTTCACTAGAAGGAAGCTTTAAAAGTCCATTAACTCAGTTTTGCTTCCTAATTAAAACATATCCAGACTTATCTAGTTTTCTCATTTGGGTGGAGAGGCTGTTAGTAGTGATAAAATTTTTCTTTCAGGGATCTTGCAAATACACGTGCATTTATGTGACTGTAGATACGGATATGGATTCTGAAATGGCTGCTTTTAAACTGTCCAATTTAAATTGTTTACATTATATTTAAATTGTCCAATTAATTACAAAATTTGAAAGGTTAAGGCTTCAGGTAAAAGTTCAATTTAACTTTAAGTGATTTATTTCGTAGGTTGCTGAAAATGATGGTATCCCAGAAACATGGGCTTATCCATGGCTATATGGCTATGAAATGATAAACGGTGAACGTAAAAAAAAAATGGGGTTTCTGTGTGGCCCAGTTGGTTAAGCATCTAACTCTTGATTTCTGCTCTGGTCGTGATCTCACTACTCATAAGTTTAAGCCCCACATCGGGCTCTGTACTGACAACACAGAGCCTGCTTGGGATTTTCTCTCTCTCCCTCTGCCCCTCTCCCCTCTTTTATGTTCTCTCTCTCTCTTTCAAAATAAGTAAATAAACTTTTAAAATAAGTAAGTAAATAAATAAATAAATAAATAAAAAGAAAATCATTTGTGTATATATTTTTAGTATACACACACACACAAAAACCCCAATAAACAAAAAAACTCAGAATAGTCCTTAGGCATAGAAGAGTTAAAACACAAATTCTTTTTAAAAAAGTTTTTTTAATGTTCTTTTATTTTTGAGAGGGAGAGAAAAAGAGAGAGAGCAAGAGATTGAGAGAGAAAGAGAGAATGAGTGAGCAGAGAAGGGGCAGAGAGAGAGAGGGAGACAGAATCCAAAGCAGGATCCAGGCTCTGAGCTGTCAGCACAGAGCCCTATGCAGGGCTTGAACTCATGGACCTTTAGATCATGACCTGAGCCGAAGTTGGACGCTTAACCGACTGAGCCACCCCAGGTGCCCTATTGAGTAATGACTTAAAGATTTCTCACCACATTTAGAAAAGGTGTTCTCTAATGCAGTAGAATAATAAACCATGATCTCATATATTCTTTTTGATAAAGGAACCAACTAGAGAAAGCTTTTATTTTTGTTCAAAGTATCCAGTGCTATAGATGCCAAAACCCCCAATAACTCTCCCAACAGTACTTCAAAACAAGCACATCAAACTTGATTTTCATTAGAACTGTTCTTTATTCACCCCAGTAAACAATAACAACAACAAATCAAGCCCCAGATTTTATATATATACACATATATGTGTGTGTGTATATATATATATATATATATATATATATATATATGGCAACACAACAAATAAGTGACTTCATCTTCTGGACAAGAATGCCAAGTTAGTATCTCTTCATAAAAAGCAATTGTAATTTGAGGACACAATTTGACTCTTTTGCCACCACGAAGTCTGCCACTTCTGAATCTTTCCATTTCATGGGAGATATGAATTCTCCACGGTTCTCTGTGGCCCCAATAACTTGTTCAGGATTAAAACCTCTAGCAAAGCCTCTTGGTTTATCAGCAGCATCTCTTTTCTTCTTTGACTTGTTATCAGCAGATTCACCTTCAGATCAGGATTGTCTTGTTGTACCATCTTTTTTTTTTATCAGCTTTCTAAGAATTAAGTAATGCTTCAATTAGCTCTGGACAATGTAAATTTTCTTTAGGTTCCAAGTATTGTCAGCATCTGTAAATCCCTTCCACTTGAAGAAATACTCCATCTTCCCATTCACTACACGTCAGCCCAGGACTTTTTCTACCACAAAATCTCCAGGCTCTGCCTCTTCTATATTTTTACTCTATCCATTCTATTTCTTTCCCATATTTTGCAATGTGGTTTTATTGGAGGCCACTTTTTATTGCAGATGTGAAGAGCTATTATTCACCGTCTCTGTGCTGCTCCAGGTCCTGGGTCTGTGATGTCTCTGGCCCTGTGCTCCTCAAGCTCCAGCCACCTGTCTCCATGGATTAGTTAAAATGTAAGATCTCATCACCAGTGCTAGAATGTTTTTTTATGTTTTTGTTTTTTATTCTGCCTCAAACAAAAATAATACATCCTGAATCAATGTGTACTAAGAGCAAATATACCTAGATTCTGCTTATTCTTTTCACTTATTTAGTATCCAAATAGCTTTAATACACATATGAATAATAAGTTGAATATCTCAATTAAATATATCTAATAATGTTACGTATTTCATTGTATATGGTAGTATTAGACCAACACAGGTTGTTTATTCTTCAAGAAATTCATGACCAAGTTTTATGATAATGTAAGTAGATAAAATAGAGCCTCATTTTTTTTTCATGTAGGTAGAATATGTGGAAAATTGCAATGCCTACCATGCATTGTAGCAAGGTCCCTTCCTTTTTGCATTCTGGTTTCTGCAATGTCACAGTTGGTTCTGTGCCCCAGAAGCTGTGATTTTCAGAAGTATATACTAAAATGAGAATTTGGCATAGAGAATGTTTACGGGGAAGAAAGAGTGTTGGGCTAAGAAAAAACTGAACTGCAATCCAGGCTTAACAAAGCCTTGGTCAGTCATGTAGGAGAGATATGCAGCATATATAGCCCCTCAGAGAAGTCCTGCATTGGGCCCAAAACACCCCATCTCAATCAGTCATTGGATATGAACTGTTCAGGTTAGCAACCTTTATATATGAGTCTCCGCAGACAAGGTATATATCCTGGTGGACCTGAAAGCTAAAGGCTGTCTGCTGACAATGGAGGTAATACATTCTTTAAAAAAAAAATCTTGGCAGTTCATTTCCATGTCCATAGCAATTTGTTGTTACAGGGGTATTCTCGGTGAAAAATTCTGCTTCAAGAATCAGTCAGTATATGAGAACAGAAAAGAATCTCAAGATAAGGACAAAATCATAATTATGTACTGTAATTTTAGTCAACTGAAAGTATACTTCTCAGTTGCTCTTTCAGTAAATAATAATTTCATGTGTAGAATGCTATTGTCACTGTCCATTTTGTTCTCCTATAATTTGTTTAGGTTTTGCTTCAATATTCACTTTTATTTTACATTGCAAATGGGTATAATGCAAATTTGATTTTTATTTTTAGCAAACTTAATAGTTACATGCTTTGATACTTTGATTTATTTTGTTTTGCAATGATGACATGAATAAATAAGTTTTTAGTTCTTGAAGAGTCATTTTGATATGAAGATTCCAGTTTGTCTTCCATCAACTAAATGACTTTCTGAATTCCTTGAATTTATTTTTATTCCCTTCACTTGGTTTAGTGGGTACTTCAACTGTCTTTATTTTATAGATTTTGGATATCCTCAAACTCTCCTCCATATCAATTTAGAAAAACACACTAATTGTGTTTAAGGTAGTCTCAATGATTAAAAATCATAGTGTAGAAATAATATGATCCAAATAAGAAAGTGTTAAAACTTCTAAACTGAGCATGTTATCACTGACTGCTTTTTTATCTAGATAATTAGCTGATTAAATTTAGCAACTGAACTGAATTCCATCCCCTTATCAAACCATTGATAGAATTTTATACCCAGATAAAAATATCACTCAAAATTAAAGGCAAAATAAAGATATTCATTCTCTCTCTCTCTCTCTCTCAAACACACACACACACACACACACACACACACACACACACACATACACACACCTAAGGGAATTAGTCACCAGTAGAGCAACACTACCAAAATACTACAGGAAGTTCTTCATGTTGTATAAAAATAATTTCATATGACCTGAAGGAGGTATAAAAACAAGTGAGATCTGCAAAAAGGTAAATAAAGGAGCAAATATAAAATAGGTAAATATATTTCATGTTTAAAGCATTAAATCTCAAATTTTAACACACAGCTTTAACACCATATATAAGAAATCATCTACACTGCAACATAGCTAGAGACAACAGAATATAAACACAATATTGTTATCAGTAATAGGCCCATTCCAACTGTAAAATTTATATATCTAAAACCAAATGGATGTTTCTAATTATTTGTCTATCAGTAATCCCACAAGTTAAAGAAGTTTAGCTGAGGTGAATCAACCTTATGGAGAGTTGGTGTGTTCTTTTTTTTATTGTTTTTTTTTGTTTTGTTTTTTAAAAAAGTTTATTTATTTATTTTGAGAGAGAGAGAGAGAGAGGGAGAACGAGTGGAGGAGGAGCAGAGAGACAGGGAGAGAAAGAGAATCCCAAGCAGGCTCCTCGCTATCTATGCTGAGCCAGAACTGTGCAGGGCTCAAATTGTGAGATCATGACCTGAGCCAAAATCAAGGGTCAACTGACTGAGCTACCCAGGAGCCTCGAGAGTTGGTATGTCTCTTTGGAGACAGCATAATTCTGTAAACTTGTTTATGGTCCATATGTTCTTTTATGTAAGACATAAGATATAACTGAATAAAAGCATCCAGGAAATATTATTAATTGATGTTGTTAATAGTGTGGCATAAAACATTTATTTTCAATACTTAAGTAGCTGCCTATAAGGAACAATATTCAGTTTTACACGTTATACTTCACCATACTTATACTTATTTTCTTTGTTTACTTTCTTTGACAATAGGATTCTACTTTCATTAAGACAGCATGTTTTACAATTTTTCTACCCCAAAATCTTTAAATAATATTTAGGACACCAAATACATGGAATGTGTATATATTAAATATCATTAATCAATTTTGCTTCTATGGATAGCAGTAAACACCAAAACTTGAACAGGTCTTTCATAATCTTCTTTCTTATAGTAAAGTCATTCTGGTATAGACCCACATAAAACCACTGCATTCATTAAAAAATTAAAAAAAAAAAACCCTAAAGTTACAATTGGTAGTATTTATTGACACTTTAATTTTTGAAGGAATTTTAAATATATTACCCAATTTAATCATCCTATTAATACGATGATATTATTAGTATTATTATTATTCTAATGCTGTTGATAAAATAATTGAGCACTAAAATATTAAGTAAATTCTGTTGGAGCTAGGACTTATAAGCTTCCCATGCTTCCTCAAATGAAAGAAATTTATAGGGAACTTCAGGAACCATGAAAATGTATGTTATCATCGTGGAATAATTTTCTAGAATTTTAAAATTACATAATTACTTAAAAATACAAATAAAACAAAATTAAAGAAAATAGATATGCTATATTTTTTGTATAAGAGTATTTTATTTCAAGACAAAGGACTTACAGAAAATAAAACATATTTTACTTGAAAACATCAAAGTGCTTTCAAGAAAATGAATGTAGAAGTTCTTATAGTGTCTTCTGTGATTAGGGGTTCCTGTCGACTTTCAATAATGCTAAGCTGCAATACAGAACAGTGAGCCACTGACTGTAAAGTCATACCATCTTTTCTCTAAGGAAAGTTCATAACTTGCAATACCTTTTGGGTTTGTCTGTAAGTAGAGATATCACATAAAATTTCAGTGGCAATATTTGAGATAAAAATGAAAAGAGAAATAGTTCTGAAATTAACTTTAAAAATAGTTCCTGTTATGAATATTTTATGGAAAGCAGTTCCACCAATTAGCTCCTAGGTGTGCAGAGACCTGATAGCTGGATGCTGCCTGAGGCACATATGACATTAGAAAAATAAATCAGCTCTGAAGAATTCAGAGGACAGGTTCAAACATGAACATAGATTAAGTCACACAAAAATGAAAGGACTGGAGTATAGAGTTCTTTAAAAATTTGCAATGAGATTGTAAACTCAATTCTCAGTTGCTCAGTCTGTGTAATTGCTTGTATATACGCATATGAGAAGACTTAGAGCCAGATGTTGATCTTTTATTCTCACCCTATGGATTCTGTCCTTTCTTTGAATTTATTACTGGTTCCTTCAAAGTAAATGCTCACTGGGGTTTAGATGAGAGATGAAAACTAGGCACATAATGATGTTCATGACTCCTGGTATCAGAGGATTTGGCAAATGACTGTTTCCTATTTGAATCTTCTTTCTTAGTAGCTCTCTTTGGCTTTTGTACCAATAACTAGAGAATTGATTTTAAGTTAATCCAAAGAAGTATTCTATTATCATGTAAATATTTCAGATGTTTTATATAACTTGCATCATGTTTTAAACATTGCAAACATAATGATATCTAGGAGATATGTTCTCTTTTTTCTTTCCTCTTGTCATTATTTTGGAAATGGAAGAGTTAGCCACTAAATATTTCTATTTTATGTGAAATTTGTTTTGGAGTATTAGAATTCTTATTCTCTGAAAATATGTAATTAACCCAGCTTTACTTTCATTGAGACTTTTTTTTATGTCACTACAAATTATCATTTAATAGTCTTGTTAATTTACACACTGCTAACCCAATTACATCATGTTATAGAACTGCCAGGAATACCATTCATCTATGATTTAACTTGAATAGCATTCTAAAGTGCAACCACAAAAAATAATGTCTCTTTTTGTGAATATTATTGGAAAGAGGCGTTATAATACAATGGGGAAAGACTATTAAAAAAATGAAATCTACCACAAGTATTTTTTATATCCACTTGTTTATTCAGCAATTATCTACAAAACTCTAACATGTACCATTGAGGATATTAAGAGCTGGAGATACACAGAGAAAACCAGACACTGTCCCTTCTCAGAAAACTTGAAGTATAATGGGAGAAGGCATTAATACAATAATCATCTAAATATGTAACTTCCTACTATGATAAATGCTAAAGAGGAGAATCAGACAAATGTGAGTTAGTATGATGTAAATTAACGCAATCTGTTAAATAAAGCAAGTGTTTTTTTTTAACAAAATGGCACTTCAGCTGAAAATCAGCCATATTAATTAAGAGAGATATTCATATAAGGTTGATTTCCACATACTTTGTACAAATGTCTTATGCAGTAGTGGTTTTGAAACACTAAAAAACAAAATATTACATGAATAGAAGTTGGAAAACAACGGGAACAAATTAAATGTTTTAAGCAGAGGTTTGAACAAAGTTTAGAAAGACCAGTCTTTCTGGATCCTTCACCAAACTCTTCCTAAGCCTTCTTTATTAATTATATGACAATGTTCTATTTTCTTTCATGACAATTTGCTTCATATATTTTTATTCATCATGAATAAGATAGTACCTGCTATGGTTATTCATTATTCTTAAAACCAACTAAACTTTCCCTGTTCTTCATAATGGGAGTCACAACTAGCTATGAGTAGTAGGGCACATTTCTTATTTCTATTAAATGTTTCAATCGATTTGGACACCCTCCCATTCGTCCAGTCTAATGCTCTTCTCTGAAACATCTCTATTTTTTTTCTACAAATCTATTTGTCTACTTCATTCCCCAAAGGCCAAAATTAGTTGTTCTCTTATAAGTTAATATACTTATTTATTGAAATCCTATTAGAGTTGGCAGTTGCTGGCTCAATAACCTTATGTTTTAATACTAACCTTCAATCAGGTCAATATTCTAAATGTGTAACTTACAACATTGAAGGAGATTTTTGAAATGACTTAGAATCCTTTCCTAACTTACATGCCAGTCTAATACAGCATATTAGAGGAAAATACCTCTTACTCTTTTCCTTATTTTCATTATCACCCAGGGGTAATAATAGATACTATTGACTGGACTATATTATTTATGTGAAGAGTGTGGATTCAGAAAAAGTAGTTAAAGTTGGGGCACATGGGTGGCTCAGTCGGTTAAGCCTCCGACGTCAGCTCAGGCCATGATCTCACATTTGTGGGTTCAAGCCCCGCATCGGGCTCTGTGCTGACAGCTCAGAGCCTGGAGCCTGCTTCTGATTCTGTGTCTCCCACTCTCTCTGCCCCTCCCCTTGTCATGCTCTGTCTCTCTCTGTATCAAAAATAAATAAAACATTAAAAAAAAATAAAAGAAAAAGTAGTTAAAGAATATATCCTTAAAACATAATAATTCACTTGGCAAGAATTTTAGTTATCTATATTTTTAAGAAATAGAAAATACTTTAGATTTATCATATTAAAAATTAACCCATAATGGATCTAAGACTTAAATACAAAGACTATGAAGAATTGAATTCTTAGAAGAAACAGGGGCACCTGGGTGGCTCAGTCGGTTGAGCGTTCGACTTCGGCTCAGGTCATGATCTCACAGTTTGTGGGTTCGAGCACCGCGTGGGACTCCGTGCTGACAGCTCAGAGCCTGGAGCCTGCTTCGGATTCTGTGTCTCCCTCTCTCTCTGCCCCTCCCCCACTCATGCTCTGTTTCTCTCTGTCTCAATAATAAATAAACATTAACAAAAATTTAAAAAAAAAGAAGAAACATATGACAAAAGCATCACAGCACTGGTTTGACAATGATTTACTGTATATGACACAAAAGGCACTTTTTGTTTTGTCATGTTTTTTACCAAAGAAACAGACAAAAATGGGCTTCATAAAAATTTGTGCAACAAAAGGCACTATCCACAGAGTAAAAAGGCAATCTAGAGAATGACAGAAAATATTTGCGAATCTTACAGTTGATAAAGCATTAATAGTTTTTAAGACAAGATGGCAGAGAAGTAGGGAGCTCTGTAACCTTCGCCCGCCTGCATCTATTAAACTGAGAAAGACTGAAGAGACAATACTCTGATCTGCAAGAGTGGGAGGAGAACACACAGACTCCAGAAAGAATACAACCTCAAAGATGCCTCAGTGAGTGATTGAGAACTGGGGAAATTAAAAAATGGGCCGGGCCCAGAGGTGCAGAGGGATGGGTGCCCCAGCTCAACACAGGGAGAGTGCGTGGTGCCCCGGAGAGACAAGGGGAAGAGAGAGAGAGACTGAAAACAGTCATAGAACTGTCTCTAAAGAAGAGATCAAAAACTCGCCCCAGGAGGGAGAGAGATATTGTCACCCGATATATAACCGCTGGGCGCGGGGAGAGAAATCCGTCCCTCTAGCTGGCGAATTCTTCCTTGGGCTTAGCGGCAGTGGCGTCCATTCCAGGTGGCACCGGGAAAGATGGCCCCCTGCCCCTGCGCAATCCCAGCTAGGAAGCCGGCCACCAACAGGAGTGCATCTCATCTCTGCTGGTAGCATTAAAGTGCATGGACTAGGACTTGGAAGTGAGGCGGAACTTGGAAAATACAACTTGGCTCGCCAGCGGCACAGGGAGATATGACTCAAAAGAGTGGCTTGCAATGCTTGGCTCGAGCAGAGCTTGGAGAACCGCCATTCTTCTCCTGGCAACCACCAAGGCGGCCTCGGAGAGCAGCCCCCAAGACCTGACTTACCTACACCAAACCACTCCCATCCTAACCGGAGAACGGCCCTTTTTTTTTTTCTTTTTCTTTTCTTCTCCTTTTTTTCTCTCGCCACCCAGATACATTTTCCCTTATCTCATTCTTATCTCTCCCCCTGGCTGGTTATACGCTTTTAGACTGTCCATAGTCTTTTGCTGTCTCTGTCCTCCCCTTTTTTTATTTTTTCTTTTCCTTTATTTCCCCTTTTGGTTTGCTTGTTTGTTTGATTTGTCTGTGCGTTTGCATACTTTTGTTCCCTGTGTGTTTGTCTGTTTTCCTTTTCAGGGCTACCTCAAGAAACAAGCCAAAGTACACATGGTGGAGAGTCCCAAATATCACTGAGTAGGGAAATAAAATAATCAAAGGCACAACAAGAGAAACCGAGAGACACCATTAAAAGAACACTTCCTGAAACGACAGGCCCTAGACAGTCAATGAGCCTCCTTTAATATAGCAATACTAACAGGTGCACAGTGCATAATGAGCTTTTAAAACTGACAAGAGACAGAAAGGTAGCGAAAATGACAAAACGAAAGAACTCTCATCTAAAGAAATTTCAGGAAGAAGTCACAACCACAGAACTACTCAAAACAGATTTATGCAACATAACTGAACAAGAATTTAGAACAATTGTCATAAAATTAATCGCTGGACTTGAAAAAAACATCAGAGAAGCTATTGATACAAAGACTAGGGACCTTCAAAATAGCTGTGACAAGTTAAAAAAAAGGCTATAAATGAAGGGCATAATAAAATGGAGGTGGCCGCTGCACGAATTGAAGAGGCAGAGAGGAGAATAAGTGAATTAGAAGACACAGTTATAGCAAAAGAGGAAGAGAAATTGACACAGGAGCACGAAAGGAGAATTTGAGACCTGAGTGATACATTCAAAAGGAACAATATCCTTATCATAGGAATTCTTGAAGAAGAAGAAAGAGAAAAAGTTCCTGAAGGGGTGTTTGATAAAATTATAGCTGAGAACTTCCCGAATTTGGGGAAAGAAACAGACATTGAAATCCAAGAGGTGCAAAGAATCCCCTTACGACATAATTTGAATCGACCTTCGACACGACATATCATACTGAAACTGGCAAAATATAAAGATAAAGAGAGAATTCTGAAAGCAGCTAGGGATAAAAGGGCCTTAACATACAAAGGGAAACCTATCAGAGTGGTGACAGACCTATCTAACATAACTTGGCAGGCCAGAAAGGAATGGCAGGAAATCTTCTATGTGATGAACAGAAAAAATATGCAGTCAAGCATCCTTTATCCAGCAGGCTGTCATTCAAAATAGAAGGAGAGATAAAGGTATTCCCAAATAAACAAAAATTGAGAGAATTCATCACCACCAAACCAGCCCTACAAGAAATCCTAAGAGGGACTCTCTGAGGGAAATGTTGCAAGGAATACAAGGTACCAGAGACACAACTACAAACATGAACCCTACAGAGAACACAATGAATCCAAACCCACATTTTTCAATAATAACACTGAATGTAAATGGACTGAATGCTCCAATCAAACAACACAGGGTCACAGAATGGATAAAAAAACAAAATCCAACTATTTGCTATCTACAAGAAACTCCTTTGAGACCTGAAGACAACTTCAGATTGAAAGTAAGGGGATGGAGAAATATCTATCATGAGACTGGTAGTCAAAACAAAGCTGGAGTAGCCAGACTTATATCAGACAAACTGGACTTTAAAGTAAAGGCAGTAACAAAAGATGAAGAAGGACATTATATAATAATTACAGGGTCTCTCCATCAAGAAAAGCTAACAATTATAAACATCTATGTGTCAAATTCAGGAGCACCCAAATACATGAAACAATTAATCACAAACAGAAACAATCATATTGATAAGAATGTGTTAATTGCAGGGGACTTTAACACTCCACTTAAAGCAATGGGAAACAATCGACTTGAATGACACATTGGAACAGATGGAATTGATAGATATATTTAGAACTCTGCATCCTGAAGCTAGGAAATTCACCTTCTTCTTGAGTACACGTGGCACTTTCTCCAAGATAGATCACATACTGGGGCATAAAGCAGCCCTCCATAAATACAATTGAGATTATACCATGCACACTTTCAGATCACAATGCTATAAAACTTGAAATCAATCCCAGGAAAACGTCTGGAAAACCTCCAAAAATGTGGAGGTTAAAAACCACCCTACTAAAGAACGATTGGGCCAATCAGGCAAATAGAGAAGAAATTAGAAAATATATGGAAACAAATGAAAATGACAGTACAACAATCCAAATAAAGGATTAATATCCAAAATATAGAGAACTCATAAAACTCAAAAACAACAAACAAAATCCAATAAAAAATGATCAAAAGACTTGAGCAGACATGTTCCCACAGAAGGTATGCAAATGGTCAATAAGCACATGAAAAGGTTTTCAGCAGCCCTAATAATTAGAGAAATGCAAATCAGAACTACAACAAGATACCACCTCATATTCATCAGGATTGCTCCCATCAAGAAAATTGAGGACAATTGTTGGCAAAGATGTGGATATACTGAAACCCTTATGCACTTCTGATGGGAATGTAAAATGGTAAAGCCATTTGGAAAATAGTATGGCAATTTATCAAAAAATTAAAAATAAAATTACCATCTAATCCAGTAATTCCACTTTGAGACCAAAATAATCAAAAGGCAGGTGTTGAAGATACATTTGTATCCTATGTTGACAGCAGCATTATACACAATAGCTAAAGCATGGAAGCAACTCAATTGTCCATAGAGGAATGCATAAGCAAGATGTGCATACATATATGCACAAGATGCATACACACACACACACATACACACACACTCACACACAGTTGTGGTAAGTATATATACATACACACACAGAGCCATATATATACACACCATATACATATATATATAATATATTACATATATATATAATATATTATATATATACACATTCCTCAGGGAAGGGTCTAGATCAGTGCTTCTCCAAGTGTGGCCCTTGGGCCAGCAGCAGAAGTACCACCTGGAATTTTGTCATAAATGCAAATTTCTGAATGCCCCTTCAAAGGTACTGAGTTAGGAAGCTTTGAGGATGTAGCCCAGAAATCAGTGTTTTAACCAACACCCTGTCATTACCTTTCATGTTCAAGTTTAAGGATCACTAATATGGGTGTATCTATGTTTCCCTTCAGTAAACTCTATTTTTATTCTCTTAGCCTTGGATTTGATTGAAATTTTTTTTTTCTGACTTGAGGGTGGGTGGGTAAGTTAAATTCTGTGAGCTTAAATAATTTATAGTATACAGCATTTCCTAACAGTATAAATTATACTCTTTTGAAGTTTACATACATGTTTTACTTTCTGAAAATCGGCTTGACTACCTAGTAACAGAAAATACTTGTACCTATTTCTCTACAACAAACTAAAATATAAATCATGTGTCGAACATTTTCCTCTGTAAGTCTCTAACTCCGTAAGACATCAGTGAACTTACAAAATCATTCTAAATTTAATCCACTTTTTTAAACTCTTTCTAATGCAAAAATAATCTGATCACCATATACTGACAAAAGAAAAAATGTTATTAAAATTAAAATTTATTCTTTGGTTCAATTTTTGCCATAATTCAATTTTATTTTTCTATGTTATTCTACACTATTTGTGGTTAAAGTGTTTTTACTATTTTATTTCTACTATGGAATTTATAAGGATAATTTCCATGGCAATGAGTATAGGTTTTCAGCAAATAATAGCTTTGAAGATTCCATGCCTTTGAGTTTGTGTTTTGGGTTATTCCATTAACCCTAAGAGACTTTTTTATTTAGTTTTTCTTGGAAGGACTTAATTCGAAGTAAAAAAGTAAAGATCAGATGTAAACTAAAATAGATGCGTCTTCTGAAATATAATGCCTATAGAAGCCTGCTTATATCCTGGGTTATAAAATGAATTATTTAAAACTAAATCAAACCAATTATTTCCAGGTATGGTTGATATTTAAAGCCTATTCTCTTCCCACTGGTAAATATATATTCATTCACATTTTCCTTCACAATTACTATTCCATTCATAAAGATATCTTGTTTACTCTAAAGCAAGAAAATCAGACCATATTTGTACTATAGTTGTTTTAGATAAGAATGTTTTATTTTTAAAATATATTTATTCTTATCATATATAAATGTCATTTGATATTGTTATGGATAATTCTTATTTTTATTTTCAGCAAACGCTTGTTAAGGTTTTGAATATGTGGCAATTATTAAGAAAAACACTGAAAACAAAATAATAAACAAGCAAATACTGACTCTGATTTCATGAAGTTTAAAATCTAGAGAGAGGCATTTTACTATGCAGTATTACAATACAATTTCACACCAAGGTACATTAGTGTGATTTTTGTCTTTTAATGTGAATGCAGATAACTAAAATAAATGATAAGATCTGATAGCATTATATATATTGAAATAGTATGTATATCCATAAATCTGTTAAAGTTTAAACAGTACTTCAAAGACTTCATAAGGGAAATCTGCATACATAACCAGCATATAAAATGCTGCCTTTGTTGAAAGAACCACTCAGACAACATAAAAAGAATAACTCTTCCAAATATACCTATATTTCTGTGTCTTTTGCTCTGAATATACTTGATAACATGTTGCAGGTCTAAACTATAGCCTTTAGATCTTCTTCTCTATGTTTTCTAAACTATTATATCAGTTGTAGTAATCTTTCCAGATACTTGATTGATGGATTGAACCTGTTGTCCATCTCCTTGATTTCTTTAGAAATCATAATATTTGTATTGGATAAAGTAAATTAATTCTAACTCTTTTAATATTTATTCCTGAAACGACTCTAGCTTTGTATATTCTTTTTCTTAATATTATTTATTTTGAGAAAGAGTAGGGAGAAAAGGCACAGAGAGAGATGGAGACAGAAAATCTGAAGCAAGCTCTGAGCTGACAGCAGAGAGCCTGATATAGGGCTTGAACTCAAGAACCATGAGATCGTGACCTAGGCTGAAGTTGGATACTTAGATGACTGAGCCACCCAGGTGCCCCCAGCCCAGCTTTGTGTATTCTTATAAGCAAATCAGTGACTTTTTAAAAATGATTCTTTAACTTGAAAGAACACTGCTATTAAAACCAGTAGCATAAACAAGGATGCTTTACATACTGAATGCATAATGATGTCTTTGGAAGCCAAATATGCCAATATATTTACAGCCAAATATACCACTGTATATGTATATAAACACATAAGGAAAAAATCATGAAATGCTATCATGAAAATATTATGTAACTTTAGATGGTTTAGATATTAATTACACAGAGTAGACATGAATTCATTTTGTTGAACTGTCGTGGAATCTAAACAAATGGTGTGAGATTAAACTATGACAATTAATTTAACCATATGATTTTTGAAACCTATCAAGATCCAAATTTTAGAATATGAAATTAAATGAATGTAGAAATTAACATTTTAAAATATATTAAAATGTTTAATCTTAATTGTCATAGGGGAAATGTAAAATATTACAATAAATACAATTTTGTATTCATTATGTTGGTGATAGTACCAAACACTGGCAAATAAAATATAATGGGAGATTGTAAAACAATGATATATAAAAGTATCAATTCCTAGAAACACTGGAAAAGTTGAATATGTGCAGTCTCTGATCCACTTATCCCATATTTATGTAAATTTAATAGAGATGCTCATAATCACATACCAAGAAAATTTTAAAACTGTTCATATTAAAAGTGTTTGTAATATGAGAAACCTAGAAACCAACCAAATGCCTATCAATGCAAGTACGGATAAATTTTAGAAACAGCCTAAGAATCATTCATGAAACACTAGAAAATAAGCATTTGTCTTCTGGCACTTGGTATCAAGGAGTCATTGTAACTATGTAAGTAGTAATATAATAAATCTGTATTTTAGAGTGTCTTGGTGTATATGATATTGGAAATTGGAGCAATGATTGCAATCATTCAGGTGAAAGATGAAAGCCTATAAAAAAAAGACTAAAGAGAAAAAAAACTGATAGTGGATATGTTAAAGGAGGAAAATTTACAGTAATATGTAGCAAGTGGTTGTGGTGGGGGAACATAAAAAACGGTTATAACTCTTTGATGTTTGAATTATGTGATCATATGTTATATTTCTTATTACAGTCTCTTGCACAGAAGAAAACATTTCTAGATAAGGCAATTGTGATTATGAATTTAGATTAATTAGTACACAAATGTACTGATAAAATGAATTATCTAATTTACAGATGAGTAATTCACAATTTAATACTGACTATCAATCAGTTCCCACTGGGTTACTGACTAGAGTTTACATCAGGAAAATATCAAAGGAGGTTGAAGTAATTTGTTTATTCTGCTACTTGGACCATCCTTCTTTATCTGCTTTATGCTTCTAGACTCTGGTAGAATGATGTAGATGGGTGCATAGTCACTTCCCTTACAGCTTATGTAATATATCCAGTTAAGAAAAGGCTGATGTGTTGGATTGCCTGGGTGGTTCAGTCGGTTAAGTGTTCAACTCTTGATTTCAGTTTGGGACATGATCTCATGGTTTGTGAGTTTCAGCCCCACGTCAGGCTCTATGCTAATGGTGCTGATAAGTGAGAGGCCTGTTTGGGATTCTCTCTCTCTCCCTCTGCTGCACATTCTCTAAATAAATAAATAAGTAAATACACTTGAAAAGGATGATGTTGAATGTATTTCACAGTTTATTCTTGGAATAGGTTTACAAAAAGGTAAAAGGTATACAATGGCTGCTTTACATGACTGTTTATTCATATCTCTAGTGTTTTTTACACACATATTAGAGATTCCTGACATCCAAAAGCTACTGAATCTCTGAACTGAAAATGTATTTAAGTGATTTTCCCCCATTCTACCTTTGACTTGGAACTAAAGATCATACTGTGAAAATTTTGTGCATTTGGGTTCACTGGTTAATTCTACCAAACATTTTAGGAAGAAATTATACTAATCCTCTATAAGCATTTTTTCAGAGAACAGACGTAGAGGGAATACTTCCTAACTCATTCTACAAGGCTGGCATTACCCAAATACAAAAATAGACAAAGAAATTACAAGAGAAGAAAATATAGACCAATATATCTCATGAATATAGATTAAAAATCCTCAACAAAATGTTAGCAAATTAAATCCAAAAAAGTATTTAAAAATTATACACAATCACATGGGACTTATTCTAGGTATGCAATATGGGTTCAACATTCAAAAATCATTTAATGTAACCCATCACATCAACAGACAAAAAGAAAAGAAAAATCACACAATCATATCAATAGCTACATAAAAAACATTTGACAAAATCCATCACCCATTTATGATAAAAACTCAGGAAAGTAGAAAGAAAGGGGAAAACTTTCTCAACTTGACAAAGACTGTCTGTAAAAAATTAAAAAAACCTACAGCTAACATCATACTTAATATTAAAAAACTTGAAGCTTTCCTACTAAGATCAGGTACACATCAAGAATGTCCCATCTCATCGCTGCTTTTCAACATTATACCGGAAGCCTTTGCCAATGCAATTAAACAAGAAAAGAAAAAAAGGTAAACAGAGTGGAAAGAAATACATAAAATTATTTTTGTTCACAGATGATGATTGTCTATACAGAAAATCCAAAAGAATCGCCCGAAAAACCTCGAGGGACTAATAAGTGATTATAGCAAGATTGCAGGATACAAGGTTAAGATCCAAAAGACAATTGATTTCCTATATATTAACAATGAACAAGTGTATTTGAAATGAAAAACACAATACCATATATTTTAGCACTCCCCAAATGAAATATTTAGATACAAGTGTAATAAATATGCATAAGAACTATATGAAGAAAACCGTGAAGGTCTGATGAACAAAATAAAAATGAACTAAGTAGATGGTGCAATATCCAGGTCATGGATAGGAACACTGAATACTGTCAAGATGTCAATTCTTCCCAACTTGATACATGGATTCAATACAATCTAAATCAAAATCGCAGCAAGCTGTTTTATGGCTATGGACAAATTAATTCTAAAGCTTATATGGGGAGGCAAAGATATCATCAGCCAACACAGTATCAAAGAACAAAGGTAGAGCACTGATGCTACCTGACTTCAAGACTTACTCTAACTCTACAATAATCAAGAGAGTGTGAGGTTGGCAAAAGTAGACACAAATAGATAAATGAAATACTATAGACACCCCAGACACAGATCCACAAAATCAGAGTCAACTGATCATTGACAAAGGAGCAAAGACAACACAATGGGCAACAACAGTCCTTTTAAACAAAGGGTACTGGAACAATTGAATTATCTGCATGAAAAAACATGAATCTAGACATAGATCATATACCTTTTGCAACAATTAACTCAAAATGGATCACAGACCTAACTATATAATGTAAAACTATAAAACTACTAGAAGATAACATAAGAGAAAACCTAGATGACCTTGGACATGGTAATACCTTTTTAGATACAATACCAAAAAATGATCCATGAAAGTAATAATAGATAAGCTAGATGTCATTAAAATTAAAAACTTCTGCTCAGTGAAAGACAACATTGAGAGAATTAAAAGACAAGCCACCAGCCTAGAAGAAAGTATTTGCAAAAGACACACCTGGGCACCTCAGTGGCTCAGTTGATTAAGCATCTAACTCAGTTTCAGCTCAGGTCATGATCTCACAGTTCATGAGATCAAGCCTCACATCAGGCTTACACTAAGAGCACAGCAAGCTTGGGATTCTCTTTCTCTCTCTGCCCCTCCCTATTTCTCTGTCCCTCTTCCCTCAAAACAAAAAAATATTTAAAAATTTTTAAAAAGCCATCTGATAAAGAACTTCTATTAAAATATATATACTAACAGCTCTTAAAACTCAACCACAGGAAAACACTAACCTGATTAATAATTGGGACAAAGATCTTAACACATACCTTACTGAAGAAGATACACAGATGGCAGATAAACATAAGGGAAGATGATCAACATCATACATTATCAGGGAAATGCATATTAAAACAATGAGATACCACTGCACACCTGTTAGAATGGCCAAAACCCAGAACACTGATTGCCAAAGCTGGCAAGGATATGGAGAAACAAGAATTCTCATACACTGCTGGTGGGAATACAAAATGATATATCCATTTTGGAAAACAATCTGATGGTTTTTGACAAAACTAAACATACTTTTATCATGTTATCCAGAAATCATGCTCCTTGGTGTTTGTCCAAAGGAGCTGGAAACTTATTTCCACATAAAATTTACCTGATGTTTATAAAACATGTTGATGTTTATCAAAATGAACGTGTAAAGCAGTTTTATTCATAATGCCAAAACTTGCAAGCAGCCAAGATACCCTTCAGAAATGATGTAGATGAACTGTGGTACCATGCAGACAATAAAATATTATTCACCGATAAAAAGAAATCAGTTATAAAACCAGAAAAGACACAGAGTAATGTCAAATGCATATTACTAAGTGAAAGAAGCCAATCTGAAAAAGCTACATACTTTACGATTCTAACTATATGACATTATGGAAAAGACAAAACTATCGAGGCAATAAAAAGATCAGCAGTAGGGGTGCCTCAGTGGCTCAGTCAGTTAAGCTCTGACTTCGGCTCACATCATGATCTCACAGCCTGTGGGTTTAAGCCCCATATCAGGTTCTGTGCTGACAGCTCAGAGCCTGGAGCCTGCTTCAGATTCTGTGTCTTCCTCTCTATCTGCCTCTCCCCCCACTTGTTCGCTCTCTCTTTCTCTCAAAAATAAATAAACATTAAAAAATCGGGGGGCTGCCTGGGTGACTCAGTTGGTTAAGCATCTGACTTCAGCTCAGGTCATGATCTCGCAGTGGTCTGTGAGATCAACCCCCACGTCGGGCTCTATGCTGACAGCTCAGAGCCTGCAGCCTGCTTCGAGTTCTGCATCTCCTTCTTTCTCCGTCCCTCCCCAACTCATGCTCTGTCTCTTTCTCTCAAAAGTGAATAAATGTTAAAAAAAATTTAATAAAAAAATTAAAAAACAACTATCAGTGTTTGGCCGTCAGAAGTCATGGGGGGAGAAATAAATTGGCAGAGCACAGGGGATTTTCAGGGCATTGAAAATTTCATATATGATAAGATAATGATGACTAGATGTTTTATACATTTATCCAAACTTGTAGAATGAGTGAACCCTTAGGTAAACTTTGGATTCTGGGTGAAAATGATGTATCAGTGGGGGTTCACCAATTGTAATAAATGTACCATACCAGTGAGTGATACTGATAATGGGGGAGGCTATGCATCTGAGGGCAGAGAGTATATGGGAAATCTCTGTTCCCTCCTCTTGATTTTATTATAAACCTAAAACTCATTAGAAAACTAAAATATTTAAACTTTTTTATAAAAGGATGTTTTTAGATGATTCTATCAAACTGAATATAAAACAGTACTGGTAATTACACCAAGTAACTCTCAGAAAAACGAACAAACAAAACATTTTTTTTAAGGCACAGGCAGGACAATTCTAAAATATTGGAGAAACCCTTACCATCATATATATCATATATATTATATTATACCTGTACATTATATCATTATGTGTATATTTAATAAAGAAAAATAGATGTAATATCAGTATCTGGTAGCTTTTTCTAGGTTTAAGTAGATACTTCCTCTGTGGGGCTAAAATAGGAAAACTTCCCTGTGGAGTTTCTTATACATGCTATTTCCAAGTGTTCATCAGCCAGCTATTCCTAATCTCATTCCAAGAGAGGTTACATGGAAAACTGTTCCACCATTTACCTCAAATACTGTTAATGACTCCATACCAGTAAGGCAGTAGATATAATTTAATTGTATTGTAACCTGCTTTGCCCTCACACCAGCACCCTATGGGACTGGGCCTGCTTCTCTTTAGAAATATCCTTTCTCTTGGATTTTACAATACCATAAAATGCCATTATTCAGAGATGGTGTTGGGAAACAGAAAAAGAGAGGTAAAGAGAAACATCGCATACTACATATATGAATGTAAAATTATTAAATATTTCTTTAATGCTGAGTTAGATTTATGAAGTGACAAGGGCTTATGGGTAGACATTTGATTTTTTTCAATCTTTTCTTTCTTATGAAAGCAGTGATTCTCACACTGCTTAACATCATATTCTATTAATTGAATGTGTAGACCTTACTGCTTGAAATGAATTTTGATCTTCAAGCTTAATATGGTTTAAAAGTATTTTTTTACACTAGTGTACATCATTTACTGTTTAAATGTTGTTGTGTTTGCTCACCTGATTAGTAGTAAATAGGCTTTAAAAGACATTGTATTTTAGGGGTGCCTGGGTGGCTCAGTTGGTTAAGCATCCATGATCTCAAGGTGGGTGAGTTTGAGCCCTGCGTCAGGCTCTATGCTGACAACTCAGAGCTTGGAGCCTGCTTCAGATTCTGTGTGTCTCTCTCTCTGCCTTTCCCCCACTCACACTCTGTCTCTCTCAAAAATAAATAAACATTAAAAAAAAAGACATTGTATTTTATACTAATATGTTACATAAGGGATATAAATTTCTGCAATTCTTTAGAATTAAGTTAGAGAAATATCTAGCAGCCTATGCTTAAGAGAAAAGAATGCAGTATTTGTGTGAAAACTAATTTATTTCAGATATATTCAGTGTTTCACACAATAAAGATGTCACTCATAAACTCACAAAAGATAGATACGAAGACAGGAAATCAGATAGGTAACAATGTCCACTCCTCCCTGTAACTCCTCTGAGAATCATGAATGAGTCCCTTGTAACGAGCTCTAGAAGCCTGCAAGCCTCTCTCTTTTTATTGGAGATATCTGTCATTAATAACAAATTATTATTGTTATTTCAATAGCCTAAATAAAATAATCTCCTTGACCAGTAAATCGTATTTTTACAAATACTTTTAGCATTTTTATTTGTGATTTATATTTTCTTGTTCGTCATTTATATTTTCTTTCCACATGTAAAATGTGAATTTACATAAATATGTGTGTGCACATGCATATACACATAATATCTACTTGAAGTAAATAAAAGTTACAAAACCAAGAGAAATATTAACTCATTTAGGTAATAATTTTCATAAACTTATATATCTATGTGTATGCACAAACATAGATAATCTTAGTTTACAGTGGCTAAATATACAAAGAAATTAAGTAGAAATAGGCAATTTCTATTTCTTCAACTAATTACAAGTTTTTTATACTTAATATTTTTTCTTTTGGATTCAGAAAAATCTTTTGACTTTAAAATGTTAGCACCACAAGGGCACCTGGGTGGCTCAGTTGGTTAAGCCCCTGACTATTAATTTCGGCTCAAGTCACAATCCTGTGGTTCATGGGTCAAGCCCTGCATCAGGATCTACTCAGAAAGCAAGTAGCCTGCTTGGGATTCTCATTCTTCCCCTGTTGCTGCCCCTCACTCAAATAAATAAACATAAAAAAAAATGAAATGAAATGAAATGAAATGGAAATAAAATAAAATAAAATAAAATAAAATAAAATGTTAGTACCACAAGTCATATCAATGAGATCCTAATGAATAACTTTAAAAAAGTAACTAGTTCACCCTCTCTCTTCCTAAAAAGGTTTTGTTGTTGTTTTTATTTGGTTTTGGCGGCATTGTTTTTGTTTTTGTTTTTCTGAGAAATATAGAAATAAGGCTCAAAGTTTGCTCACTGACATACTGAAGTCATTTTCAGGATATAAATTTCATCCTAGCAAGAAGGTAATAGGAAGATATATATATTTCATATTCAGCTTTTGTACTCAAACTAAAATCCAGAAAAGAGAAATGTTGTGTCCCAGTATTCCTTCTTCTCTCCTAGCAACCACAGTAGTGGAATTTAAGCTACTAACATCCTAATTAAAAAAAAAAAAAAACAGGAAGAGAACAAGATGAAGAAAAGTGTTACAATGAAAATATATATGGAAATAAAATGCCTATATGTGATAAGTACTGGACATTATCTATAAGTGATATATCACTGAATTCCACTCCTGTAATGCAGAAGTCTGCATACAACCATCTAGAATAGAGGTGGGAAACAGTTTCAAAGATATGATAGACTTAAAAATCAATTTCTACAATATGTTTTCAGTCAAGTTCAGTTTGCTCTTCCCTTAATCATATATCAAAATAAGCAAAGTAAATATTTCTTACACTTGGAGAAACAAACTATAAGTATAAAGAAAACCATAATGATAAGCAGTTCATGGAAATTACTATTATAGACAAGTTTCTGGAAAATATATCACCATCTGATTAGAGTTTCAAAAAAATCCTAATATTATTGTTTGAAACTAAAGGGAAAAACAACATTAGAGAAGAGCTACCAAACAACACACCTAAATGAATATACAAAAGTCATTTATTTTCTTCTATCAAAAAACAGATTTACATTATTCATTGCAAATCATCACAATTACATTGAACTTGACTGAAATAATAGCCACATGAGTTATGGTCCTTGTAATTTTTTTGAAGTAAAAGTGGGAACACGGTATTAAGAAATACATTTAAAAAATATATTAGAAGGGCACCTGGGTAGCTCAGTCGATTAACCATCAGACTTTCTGATTTGAGCTCAGGTCGTGATCTTGTGGTTGGTGACAGAGCCCCACGTTGGACTATGCACTGGCAGAACCTGCTTGGGACCCTCTCTCTCTGCCCCTTTCCCACTCATATGCACGTACACAAACACACGTTCTCTCTCTTTCTCTCTCTCTCAAAATAAATAAATAAACTTTTTAAAAAGTTATTAGAAATCTATCAAATACAGTCCATTGCAGCAAGGTAGGGCAATGTGAAAGCCTTAAGCTTGATCTGTAAGTGCATCAGTTTTAGTCTGATTCAAAGCTTTGAGAGCACCTAAAAATCTATACAGGATCCATTATCATTCATCATATGCTGAAACAGCTTGAACATATATATAATTCTATAAAAATAATGAGTACAGCTAGAGAAAAACTTAAGGGCATATTTCTAAAGCTCCAATATTCACCTACAGATGGTGAATTTCCCTTTAGTGTGAGGAACAATAGAAATAGTGCACTGTGACACTGTTCTATGATATTCAAAGAAGTTATATTAAGATATGTACAAATTTCCTACTAGATAAAATTACTCAAATTGCTACAAAGAAGGCTAATGCTTAAAAATGTTGATAGGAAACAGGGCAGAGTTTAACAGAAATACAATTGAGGAAAAATCAGGGAAAGTGTGAAGCTAATGGAAAGCATATGTCAGTGGCTAGCAATTAGGGAACTGGGTATGTAAATACAGCTAAATTGTTTGATCTATTTAGGTACGTATTTGCTTTAGTGGGATGAAAACATTTTAAAAGTCTAGGATGGCACATACATTTGCATTTTAATTCAATTATCTCATCTCTTATTTCAGTCTTAACTCCCCATTTATTTCAAATAAATTATGCTCAATGGATTATTTCTATTTAGTTTTGAATTTTGTGATCTGGTGCTTATTAAATAAAATATGCAAGTCACAGACTTGTCTTTTGGTAACCCATAAGAGAAAATTTTTCCAAAGTGAAATTTCTGAAGGCAACATGGACAAAAACAAATAATCAATTAGAATTTTATGATTTTTGTTAAATACATGCAGTTTTCACTTTGTATGCCAGTGCGGAGTCATAAAAATACCTATGAACACTGAAACTATGTAATCTTAATATTCAGTGGGAAAAATTATGATTCTTCCATGACCTTTAACAACTTTTTGTTAAAACATTAAAAACTCTCATACTGTTGATTATAAATGTATGAGGAAATAAAAAAATAGTAAAACTAATATGTATTTAGCACACTATAATTTAAAACCCTGAAAAGATAAAGGATTAAAATGTTTTATTTCCTTGTAAAACAATCATCAAGAACAGTTCAAAGAGGGATTGCCTTCGCTTGCTGTATAAATTATAATGCTAACCAAGCATCTTTCCAATGCCTTAGTGAATTGTCATATTCCTTTCTAAGTTGGCATCTTAGACATTTTGTCCTTTGCACTGTTTAAATTTTTTTTTTCTAGATAAAACTGACATGGAACATTGTGTAAGTTTAAGTTGTACAAAGAGCTGATTTGATACATCTCTCTGTTGCCATGTAATATCCACTGTAGTGTTAGCTACACTATCTATCACTGTCAGGTGACATAACTATCATTTGCACTTTAAATGTCATGAAATATCCAAGAGTTTTTTTTAATATGAAATTTTGTGTCATTTTCACATTCTTTGGGTCATCTTCACCCTTTTAATTTACCATGACCAATTTTCTCATTTATGTTGATAAGTTCACCTTTGCTAAGTTCCCCGGGCAGTGTATTTAAAGTCTCTTAAATAGTGACACTATCAACATTCCCAAGGTTAGCTATTTCAGCTATAATACCTATCTCTATTATATACATATATATAATATCTCTAAAGTACTTTAAATAATATATACACTATTATGTATACCATTCAAAAATATTCACATATATGCATATAATGTTTCATATATGTATTTCCATTTTTGCAATATGTACTAGGTTTATCACTGGAAGACAAGGAGGTAACAAAACTATACACTTTGCCATCTGTGTATAAACTGAGTCACAAGAAATCATGACATAAATCTGTTGTTTACATACAGATTTGTAGACTGAGAACTAGAAGCAAAATTGTACTTTAAAGTAATACTTTGTGATAATTAAAAATTAAACAATGTTGTTGGGAGGATAGGTGATTTTTTTTTTTATCTAAACCATGGTAACTGAAATGTGTGCATATCAGAACCATGCAAAGTGAGGATTATCTTAAAACCTATAGCTTCTATTTTAACTTACTCCCCTTTGCACAGCAAAGGGTTAACTCAGCAACTCTAGGTTGTCTCAACTCTGCATGTTCACAAAAAAGAACTAGTTAAAACAGCTCATGGGAGATGAGCTCTGAACCTTTAGTATATTTTACCTTATAAGTGTGTGTTTCTACACCTAAGGACTTAGATAATAAGGGACCAGTTCAATCAGGCAGTTTATGCTAGCAATATGATTCATAGTATATAATGCTCATTTTTGCTCTGGGGAACTGGAATCTGAGTAGCTGAGTAGCCGTGTCATGCAGGTGCTACACAACATGCCTGTATGACTGATCGCGAATACAAACCAAGGAAAACAAAGCTTGAGTGAGCTCCCCTGATTGACGACACTTTGCATGTAGCACATGCAGTGTTGTCACACACTGTTACTAGAATTACACCTACCCTTGCAACTTCACTAGAAGACACCTGGAAGCTTGTGCCTGGTTTCTCCTAGATGGTGCCTATGTGCCTTTCTCTGTTGCCAATTTTAACCTGTATTCTTATACCACAAAACAAAACACCATTTCTAGGTCATCCTAGTGAGTCATCAAGCTTGAGGATGGTCTTAGGGATCCCTCCCATACCTGTTTTATCTTAAACTCCATGGCATACAAGCCTCTTTTTAAACATCCTTTTACTTATATACAGATCAAATATATTTTAACAAATGAATAAAACAGTCATGATCCTTGCCTACATGAAGCTTGGTTAGAGAAGGGAGAATAGATAACAATCAAGTGAACACAAAAATAATATCAATTTAGGTTGTATTTAATGCTAAGAGATGATGCATTAGATAGGGAGGTAACATTTAAGAAAGTAACATGTGAGCAGAAACTAGGATGAATCATGGGGACAGAAAGCTACAGCACCAAGGACTGAAGCATTCCTGAGATGATATTAAGATCAGTGTAGCTTAAGCAATGAAGTGAAAATAAGATTGGGAGATAATATTTTTGGAAAGGGAGATATAGGCCAATTCAAGGAGGACTTAGGAGGGTATGAAAAAGTGTTTGTTTTATATATATGATAAAAGTAACAACCTAACTTACCTTTTAAATATATTATTGTGACTGCTCTGTTTAGAAGAGACTAAAAGGGGAGAATAGGGTAGAAGTACAGAGATTAAAAAAACAAAGTTTAAGTCAAGATATCTAGCAACTGTTACATGCATGAGTTTGTAGCCTGGACCATAATTTATATGGACAATAAAGATGTATATGTGGGAACATTTACCATATAAATTATGATAAAATGCATAGGATTAGTTGAAAGACCCTCCAGAGTAACTGCAGAAGACCTGGAGTTTGAAGAATGGATTTCTCCAACATTTAAAAGGCAGGGAGAAGAAAGAATTGAATGGAGTGTTCCAAGTAGAAGGAGAAGAACAAGGAATTCATGGAGAAATATTTCTACGAAAGAGGCAGGACCCACTGTACCAAATGCTATGAGATACAAAATATGTTAAGGGTTGATAAGTGGTCATTAACATTTGACTTATGTACAAGCTGTTGGAGGCTTGGAAAGCCTGAGACTTGGGTTGAGAAATGAAAGATGGGGGGAGGGGAAGTGGAGATAGAAAATATAATTTTTTTTAGAATTTTGCTATAATTAGCAAAAAGGGGTAGTCATTGGAGAAAATATGTGAACAAAGGAGGTTTTTCTTTATGGAGCAGAGAAACTGTGACATGTTTAAATATCAACAACAATAAAATAATAATGAGAAAAAACTGATGTTGCAGAAGAAAAAAAATTCCAGCATGTCCTTTAATCTCAATAGATAATCTCCCCTCTCAACTTCATATTTGTGCATTCATGTACTGATTTGATCAACAATTACTTCCAGAGAACCTACTCAGTGTTGGACTCTGTTCTAGACACCTGTGATAAATCACTGAATAAAACAGACAAGCTTTCTGACACTTGAAAGCTTACATTCTGGTTGAGGAAGAAGTGCAATAAGAAGTAAACCTAACAAATGGATAAAAAATTTTGTTTAATGGAATAACCATAGCAATAAACAAAAAAGAAGAAAAACAAGGTAAGAGAAAATGGAGGATGAGAAAGGGAGGTATTAAATAGTGTGGTTAATTATAGCTCGAATAAGAGAGGAGCATTTGAACAGATACTTGAAAGAGGTTAAGTTACCCTTGAACATAAAGGAGATGGGCATTCCTGGCAGATTTCCAGTACACAGATCATAAGGTCTAAGTGTGTCTCGATTTCTGGACTAACAGTATGGCAACAGTGTGCCTAGAGCAGACTAAATGGAGAGAACAGTAAGACAGTTCAAAGAGTAAGATCATGGAGAAGACTCTGAAACTGTGTCTACTCTGCCTGACACGGAGAACCACTGCAGGGTTTGAGTAGAAGAATGACAAGATCAAGTTTATGTATTTTAAAGAACACTCTGTATACTGGAATAGAAACTGGCTCTCTGAAATAAGAATAAAAGCAGAAATACCAATTAGATTCTATTACAGAAATCCAAGTAACAGATGATACTGGCTTGTGTAAGAGGTAAGAAGTGGTCATATTTTACGTTCTTAAGGTACATTCAATACCATTTTATGATGTATTAAACTTGGACTGCAAAAGAAGTGAGGAGTCAATGATGACTCCAAAATGTCCTTTATCTGTCCAAATGCAAAGACAGAGTTTTGGTAAAATGAGATGAGAAAGGCTAACAATAGAGCAGCTTTTCAGGAAGATGGTCAAAAATTCAGTTCTGTTTCATTTTGTTTTTAAGGTTGAGGTAATATAATAGCCATTTAGGTAGCAAAGCTGAACAAGCAGTTCAATAGAAGAGTCTACAATTTGGGAGAGAGATTTAGACTGAAGAAATATCATTAATAAGCAACAGAATCCTAATTTCCTTATTCCTTATTGGCAATAAGATCCATCTTTTCTCTTCTCCTTTTCTGCAGTGAATGGCAAAGTTCCCCCCTCCCCATATACAGTCTATTCTTTCTAATATATCTGACATCTTAGTCCCACTCTTCTTTTTAGAACCATTACTGTCCATTTATTTCACATCTTCCTTTTTCACATAATTTAAACATCCTCAGGTAGACGTTAGTTAAGGTTAGTAAAACATATATATGTTATAAACTTCTTCTTTGAACCCAAAGACAACAACAAAACAACAAACAAGTAAATGGAGGAGAGATGTGCCATCTACAACATGGTTAGGAAATCTGTCATGACTCCCAATCATGGAGGGTGAGGTTTACTGAGAAAGATAATTTGTAACAGTACTCAGAAGAGGAAAGATGCTTAGAGCCAATACATACACTCTCATATCCTAAGCATGTATCTTTAATATCATAAAAGTTTTAAGATATTTTTTCTTAAAGGTAGAAACACTCTTCTTAAAGGTTTTCTGTCTCACAATGGGTAAGGGTTTGTCTTTCAGGCTGGAAATGTCCAGTACATCACAAGATGTTTAGCCTCCCTGAATCCGCACACTAAATGACAATAGCATCACGCCTATGTTGTCACCACCAAGGAAGTCTCCAAGTGCTCCAAAACTCATTTGGAGAGCTGTAATCTGTGCTGCCCTCGTTATGAAATAATCTTATTGAGAGTATTTCAACTTGGGTTCATAAGTGAGAAAGTCAAAGTAGGAAATGACATTAGGTGCAAGTTTAATAAGTGGCAGATTCAATGGAACTAAAAGAAAAACTGTGCAGACACACCACTTTTACTGTCAATGACCTTAACTCCTAAGTGAGATTAGTGGGATTAAAGCCTGAAGGAAGGTAGATGTAGTCACAGAAAGTTCTTTAAATAAGTCTGCATATAAAACCTGCCATCAGCAAATGGACAAAAATGGCATGAAATATAAAAATATTAATAGCAGGGATGCCTAGATGGCTCAGTCGGTTGAGCATCCGACTTCAGCTCAGGTCACGATATCATAGTTGGTGGGTTCAAGCCCCGCACAGGGCTCTGTGCTGACAGCTCAGAGCCTGGAGCCTGCTTCATGTTGTCTCTCTCTCTCTCTCTCTCTCTGCCCCTTCCCCACTCCCGTTCTGTCTCTCTGTCTCTCAAAAGTAAGTAACAATGTTTAAAAAAATTTTTTTAAATAATAGGGGTATTTGGGTGACTTGGTGGGTTAAGCATCCAACTCTTGATCTCAGCTCAGGTCTTGATCTCAGGGTCACAAGTTCAAGCCCCATGTTGGACTCCAAGGTTGGAGTAAGCTTACTTAAAAAAAAAATTAATTGTAGTTGTTTATGAATGGTGGCATTATAGGACATTTTTATAATCTCATGGTTCCAAAGTTTCACGGTGTGTATACATCATTTTATAAAAGGAAACCAAATCTGGAATTAAAAATACAAATAATTTTTTTAATTCAGAAAATTAAATTATAAATACAATGACAAGAATATTTAACTTGAGTCTTTCAAAAGCAATTAATTTTATTACAATTTTCCTTCTTTGAAGTATACTGGTAGATTAACTTTCTTCATATTTTTAAAGAAAAATTAAAGCAAACTCTAACCTTAATAATTAAATGATTTCATATAAAGGACTGAATAAATGTGTTATTAAAACACTGTAGATTATTTGATAATGATGAATAAAATAATTAAATTTGTATTTTTACTAGAACTTAAAATAGTTTTAATTAACAGATGAGCTTTGATACATGAGTACTTTGAAAATAAGATAAGTGATATTGTAATAATTAAAGTGAAAGATATATTTAAAGTAATTTTTATTAATCATAATATTGTTAGTATAAGTATGGCATTTTAAAAATTTTCTATGTATGGTGACACCAGAAATTATGTTTAATAATGATGATAAGCAATGAGAAAATAGCTATGGATTTAACCAGTACAATTTATCAACTCAATCAATAAATATGTTGTATTAATCATCTAGTCCTATAAGAGTTAACACTAAATAATATTTCAGATAAAGTGTTATATAATAAACATTATTTTACATGTTAATTTTCAACAAAATAATTCCCTAAATTTTTTTTGGGGGGGATAAGGTATTGTCAGAATGGATATGCCATTTCAATTTACTTTAGTTTCAATTAACTCTTTTTTAGAAGAATCAATGAGAACATATTTATAACGTTAGCATACAATAAGCAAATTCCTGAGAAGTGAATTTGATTTTTCTTGTGGTGAATATAGATATGACATGATTGGCAGTGTTTTAAATTTTCATTTTTATCACAATTTGAAAGCCATTGTCTCTTGGAAAATAGGGTTAAAAATCTGTAGTAAAGTAAAAAAGGCAATACTGTCTATAGCAATCAGAGAAGTAACATTGATTTTAATCTTAGCATAGTGAAATGAGTTGAGAGTTCATTTATCCATCACCATTCACCATTAGTGAAGCAATTTGTAAACAACACGAACCTATAGAGTTTATCTGTTCTGTGAAATTTTACTTCAGTAATAATACTTTATGGAGTATTTAAGAGACCACATGTCCCTTTATTTTTGTTACCATTTTCATACCTCTATTTTTACTTTTCCATTTTAATGCAGATTTTCATTTCAGGATACGTGCTACAGCTAAAAAAACATGTGCTGGCCTCCCAGTATTTTCCTCCTCTAAATAAAGGTCAGTAGGATAACAACTACACTATCAGAAGTGGGTTTATAGGAAACATAACCACCTAGTTTATCATCCAAACCAGGACACTTATGGGACCTCAGTGCAACGGACATAAATTGAGACTTTTCTCAATTTATGAGAAAACTAGGATGTTTCTTCCCTGTATTTATGGGGTATTTAAAAAAAACTACAAAACAATTACATAGCTTTTTGCCTCCATATGTCATAAGAGCCTCTAACTGGCATGAATCCCAAGAGTTGAGCAACAACCCATGACTTTGCTTTGTAGTCAGTTATAAATATAAAATCTGTAAGACAGGTCATTGGATATTTAAATATATACCCTAGAATAAGAAAGAGACTTCTGTCCCTGGAGGTGATATTGAAATCTGGTTACTAATTGTGTTATCTGTAGATTAAATAGAAAAATGGAAGTATAAATTACTCCTCATGGAATGCACAGTGAACATAATACATCAAGATTTTCTGCAAATAAATGCAAGTATTCAGTAATTATATAATGTACAGTATTTTCCCTCCTGTATTGTAAACACACAAAAGTGGAGGGACCCACTTAGAACCCCAGAGTTTGCATAAAGGTTATTTTAAGCTGAAGACATTTGAGATTAACAGATGGAGAAAAAAGTCTTTTCAGAATTTTCCTTATCTGACTAACAGTAGCAACTTCAGTGAAATGAGGATACATAAATCCTCTCTCTAGGGGAATTTTATGGTCTTGAAAGAGAAAGAAAGACTATTCATACCTGTATTGATGAATACTATCACATAATTTCTTATCTCCCATCTGCTCTCCTATAAACCCATTCCTCTCTCCTAAGGAAACCTATTTGTTCTTCCTTTTGTACTATTTTCTCTCCACTCCTTTCCTCTACCAAATGAGGTATATAAACTTTCAACTTTAAATATTTAATCAATCACTTCTTTTGTTGGTTCCATATGCATACAAAATAAACCTTCTTTCTCCTGTTAATCTGTCTTTTGTCAGTTTAATTTACTGGTCCCAGAACAATATCTAAGAGACTAGAAGAAAAGTTTTTTCTACCCTACAGAGGGCGCCTCAAACTCACATTGAAGTTATTATAGGTGTACAGTTATTATGGACTCCAGAGATTTCTGATATAAACAGTAGTGATTAATAATGCAAATGTTATACTATCATTGTGAATGAATTTTAAATTAATTTAAAGCACTCAAAATGCTGACTGACAAGTAGCAATGCTTGAATTGTGACATCCAAATTTTTTTTAACGTTTATTTATTTATTTTGAGAGACAGAGAATGGGGGGGCAGAGAAAAAGGGAGACAGAGAATCCCAAGCAGGCATGACATTGTTATCCAGAGCCCAATGAGGAGCTCCATTGCCCAGGGCTTGATCTCACAAACTGCAGGACCAAGACCTGAGCCAAAATCAAGAGTAGGACACTTAACCTAATGAGCCACCAAAGTGCCCCATGACATCCATACTTTTAAAGTCCCTATGTCAAAGGATTATATACATCATTTATTATTTTTTTTAATTAAGTGATAGAAGTAGACATATGATTTGGGAACTATTACTCTGAAAACAACAGTTGTTTTTTTTTTCTCTGACGACTGTTTATACCATGAAGGAGACTATGCATATCAGATATACATGGAGAAATGTTTTCTACAGTTGGGATTCTTCATCCTAGACAGAGTTACCATGTTTTAAGATTAGTCTCCAGACGGGGCACCTGGGTGGATCGGCAGTTAAGCATCTGACTTCGGCTCAGGTCATGATCTCATGGTTCAACAAGTCCTGTGTAGGGCTCTCTGCTATCAGCACAGAACTTGCTTTGGATCCTCTGATTCTCTCTCTCTGTGTCCCTCCCCTGCTCTTGCTCTCTCGTAAAAGTAAATAAACATTAAAAAAAAAAGATTAGTCTCCAGAGATAATTAAAAATAGGAAGATGTGCAAATAAGTTAATCATTTAAGGTATAAATGGAAAATAAATTTAATTAACATTTTAGGTTCTTTCCAAGTCTACAGTCCTACAATTAAGAAACATCTCAATGCACTGGCCTTCTAAGTATCTTTCTAGTGTACTTTTAAATGCATATTAAAAAAAAACAGCATATAGACTTTTCCATATTTAATGTATTTGATTTTAATTTTGAAAATATGAGAAAGGAAAAAAATTTAGTTTCATATATAATTAACACTAGAGATTTGTGATAACTTTTGAAAGTATTTATAACTCCTTTTCTTGTGCTTAATAGTAGATGTAGATTGTAAAAATGATTTAAAATAATCATAAACATTTTTCTTTAAGTTAGGTTTTCCCACAGCACTTCATCAATGTGGGGAATAATGCTGGAAGTTAACTAGTACAATGGGAATAAACTTTGTTGATCCCATAATTCCTTTCCTGAGTTGCCATTGAAGACTTGGACATTGAAATGCTTTTATTTTGAGTATTTATCTTTCATTTTTCAGGTCTAAGCCAAAGGGTGCTTCATTTGTCCAATCTTGTAACAAATACATTTAAGCACCCAAAATGAGCTATGGTTGTACTAAGCATGTTGAGGACTTCAGGAGATAATTAAGACCTAAGAACTGCCATAAAAGAAACGAGGAAGCTACTAGGCAGTAAGATAAGGCACATTATAAAGCTTTTCTGCTTTTAACTTGGGGAACAATGGCTAGACAGCCATTATTACAAAAATTATCTTCCCCCCCCAAATAAAGACATCACCTATCTAGAGAGTATATACTGCCATTTGCTTTTGTCATTTAAAAAGTATTCAGCAGAGAGAGAATTTAATATAAAACTTTTATTAAAAGGCAACTGTGATTTAATATCAAAGGCAATACAGAGACTTCATTGAAAGAAGAAAGAATCTTAACCCTCCTTAGGGGCAGGCCAGATATATTATACTCTCTTACAGTTCATTCTTTCTTTTCCATGCCTTTTTTTCATTTATACCCTTTCTCTACTGGTAAGGAAGAGGATGGTGCATTACTTTTTTTCTATCCACAGTCAACTTGTATTGCTACTGTTACATTAATTTGTATTTTCTTGCCAAACATAAGTGCCATTTTTTCAATCCTCTCAAAGATAATACAATTTTTTACAACTCTCCCAAAGATTTTATAGTATTTGGAAACACCACATTCATGATTTATTGATTGACTAATGCATTTCTGTATGTATGTATGTATGTATGTATTTATTTATTGCCATTCTGATTTTTAAATTATGCAGTCATTTCAGTAACTATTTTATAAAATTTGATACAAAAAATGCATGGTTAAAAATATAGAATTAGCTTCTTAATAATTATTAAAGACTGCAGTTAACTCTAAACTTTATATATGTAAACTAAGCCCATCATATGAATAGCCATATCATGTTCTTTTAGGCTTCCTTTTTTAATTCAACATTCAGCCAATGAATAGAATAACAAAGGACATTATTTCACACTGCTTTAGAAATTCATGTTATGAAAACTTCCTGCTATAATGCATCTAAAAATATTAGATAAATTCAAAAACTAAAGAAACAAAAACAACTTTTTAATGGAATAACTAAGTAGGAAAATTAGAAAACCTTTCAGAGTCTAGAAACTCCAGGACTTTATGAAACAAGATGATCAAATACTGCAGTTGATGTCTGTGTCTGGGTCACCTATCAATCTCTAATGGCCTCCAACTTGGAAATAGGAGGCAAAGTCTGAAATCCAGGCAGAATGGGCCATTTGATTAGAGAGCACACATAAAGTCAGGATTAACAATTGTAGGGAAACTATAATTCTCTTGCAGAAGGAAATGCCGAAACTCTTGTTGATTCTTAAATCTGTGTGGGTATGTGTCACAAAATGCATCCTAATAACAAGTCTACCCATCTATGGATTTGAGGACTTAATTTACACTATCATTATGCCTGAAACAACATCACAATGAAAAGTGTCTAAATTTAATGTAAATGGTCTCATTTGGTCATCACCCAGGAACTTAAACAGAATTAAAACGTTTTTTAGAGAAAGGTATTTTTAAAAATTCAATGATTTTTACTAGTTTGTAAATTTCAAAACATTAATCACTATTAAAAAATTAAAAAAGAAGAAAACAAGGAACCATGAATGATCGTTAAAAGTAAATAAATAAATAAATAAATAAAAGAAGAATTAGACTTACATGAACATAAAATATTAAAATAATCAAAGAATATAAACATAATGTATCTCAGGGTTCTCCAGAGAAATAGAACCAACAGGTGACACATATATATTTTTAACAGAACATATATATAATATATATATTATATATATATATATAGTCTCTTGATTCTATATATATATATGTATATGTATATGTATGGGTGTGTGTGTGTGTGTGTGTGTGTGAGAGAGAGAGAGAGATAGAAGCCTATGGTGTAAGTTCCATTACAAATCTGAAAGCAAGAGAAGACCTTTGTCCCACCTCAAAGACACTCTGGAAGAGGAAAAGAATTCTGACTCATCTTTTTAAAATTTTATTCAGGCCATCAACTGATTCAATGAAGCCCACCCACATAGGGAGGGGAACCTGCTTTCCTCAGCCTGCCAATTCAGACGCTAATCTCATCCAGTAACACCCTCATTGTAAAATACAAATAATGTTTAACTAAATTATCTGGGCAGTCTGTGATACAGTTAAGTTGACACATAAGATTAACCATCACATAATGTTTAATAATATTAAAGAAATAAAATGAGCATGGAAAATATTATGGAGAAAAAAATAAAGCTATAAAAATCATTATAGTAGATTGGATGAACGAAGTCCAAATTGGTAAATAAGAGAAACAAATTCATAAAATAATACAGGAGATATATTCAATAAATCTAAACAAACATCTTGTTAAAATTTGTAGCTTAAGAAAAGAAAAGGCTAACGGCATAAATGGAAGGAAAAGCTGAAGTCATTCAGAACTAATAATCCAGACAACATCAACATGAGGGAAGATTAAGAGAGGACAATGGTACAAGAGTGTCCCAAATATTTACTTTATTGAAGCTTATTGAAAACATGTGTTAAAAAAATAAATGATAAAAAATAGAAGTATTGAAAAACTAGGAGAATTTAAACTGATCTTATTTTTAGGAAACAACACTGAATTCTAAACAGTATAAATTCAAAGGACTACAAATTAGACCAACAAAATCAAAATCAGAATATTTCCACAATGAGAATATCTTAAAAGCAGCCAAAGAGAGAAGGTAGATTACTTAAATAACAAACCTGATAGGGAGCATAAGGCAAAGGGCAAAGAATAAGCTAGCACACACCCCTCGCCCCCAGGTGAGATATGTGTGATATTCCTTGGACACTCTCCACTACCCAAAAACAGGAAAAGACAGAAAACAAATGGTTAAACTGATAGTGTCTACCAGTTTACAAGAAAAAGGCAATGCCATCAATAGCCTAAAGTCCAAGAACTCCCTACTGTCTTAATGTTAATGCTTTGCTAGAGGGAAAAACCACCTTAGCTTGACAGTAGCTAGGTGTCAGATACTCTTATGAGTCTTTAGCATATGAAAATCTATTTGAAAACTTCCCTTTTGACTTTACCTCCCCCTGCCCCACAGTATATAAGGAGTCACTCTTCACAACCCCAGTGCATCTCTTTCTGCCCATGGCTCCTGTCCCTGTGCTTTAATAAAATCACCTTTTTGCACCAAAGATGACTTCAAGAATTCTTTCTTGGCTGTTGGCTCCAAACCCCACAAACCTCCATCACTCCAAAACCTCATCAAACTGACAGCTTACTTCACAAGAACAGCATGGGAGTGAAAAGAAAATGAAATAGTATTTTTAGCATGCTATGAGAAATTGATGTTAACACAGAATTTTATATCCACTGAAACTAACTATTGGATTCTGACCAGAAACAGAACTATTTCACCATTCTTTCTTTAATATCAAAAATATGTCTTTTAGAAATTCCTTTGATGGAAAACTTATGTTTCTGGTCTGAACGAAGTAAAAGAAGCCATATTTACTTACCCTCTCATTTTTTTAATCATTTTTAATGTTTAATTTTTGAAAGAGAGAGAGACAGAGTACAAGCAGGGGTGGGGCAGAGAGAAAGGGAGAAACGGAAACTGAAGCAGCCTCCAGACTCTGAACTGTCAGCACTGATGCAGGGCTCAAACTCAAGAACAGGGAGATCATGACCAGAGCTGGTTAGACACTTATTATCAGAGCCACCCAGGCACCTCTATTTACCCTCTCATTTTAAACAAACAAAAATGGAAAAATAAATAAAACAGCGGTTTTTCAGTAACTGAATTTGAAACAATAAATACAGTGATTTTGACGGAACAGGAAACAATGTATTGAGCCCTATCAACTTAGTGCACTGAAAGAGCTTCCAGGCCAGGACCCAGAGATGATACATCCAGACAAGCCTGGCAGACTTCTTAAATTGAGGATATAGAATTGAGTATCCAGGTAGATCAGGGACGCTAACTGTTTGCAAGACAGAATAATGGAGAATAAAGGGTTACACAGCAAGTAAATTCTGGAGATCTACAGAGGGAACCCTTAAGAATTCAGCTAAGTCTGAATCAACACATATATATGAGAAAACTACTTGGGGCCAAGTAAAGAGACATCTAAACACATTAGATGTGGTAGTACTGCTCAACATTAACATAAGGCTAGGAATAGTGACTGTTCCCACTAACGTTAAGAATTGTGATTGTTCCCACTAGCCAGACTGGAAAACTCAAAATTTACAGGACATTGAGTAGAGATCACAGAAGGCCTCATTTCAGAATTAGAGAGCAATTAATTCCAGATTGAGCATTATTCTGCTATGACCTAATAAATTTTAAAAATAAGACCAAGGGATTAAACTATTTCTAAGTAGCTCAATTATATCAAGACAAAGATCAAGAATATTTATAAGAATATTAAAATGTCCAGCATCAAAAAACAAAAACAAAAACAAAAAAAAACACAATGTATGACATTAAATCAAATACTGCCATGCATGCAAAGAAGCAGGAATTCATGATCTACAGAATGAGAAAAATACATCAATTGAAACATCCAATATTAAAATTATCAGACCAGAATGTTAAAATTATTTTTATACTCTATTTCAGATGTTCCAAAAGTAAGACAGAAAACATTAAAAAGACTTAAATCAAATTTCTAATAATGACAACACAATATCTGTGACAAAAAATACACTGGGCAGGATTAATGAGAAAATAATCACTCCAGGAGACAAGATTAGTCAAAGTAAAGTTATAATAATAAAAATATATTCAAAATTAAACACAGAGAGAATATAGCTATAGGACAAATTCTAAAGTCTAATATATGTGTACTTTTAAATCTTAAAGAAGAGAGGGGAAAGCAGAAAGAAACAGACTTCTAAATTTGATTACAATAAAAAAAAACATGAAACCAGAGATCCAAAAGTTCACAAGGAAACAAAAGTACACATAAAAGAAGAAGAAGGATGAGGAGGATGAGGAGAAGGAGGAAATGGAGGGGAGAGGATATTGGGAAAGGAGGCAGAGGAGGAGAAAATTACATTAAGGCACATCTAATCAAACTGCCTAAAACCAGTGATTAAAAAATGTTTTGAAAGCAGCCAGGAAAACACACACACACACACACACACACACACACTCACACACACACACATTCATGCACACACACACACACACACACACACACCCATATATCCAGACAAAGATAAGGCTTACAGCAGATTTCCTGTCAGGAAAAGAAAAATGCAAGCAGTATATGACAGTGGAACAATATATATAAAGTCCTGGGAGAGAAAAATCAATGTAAAATTCTGATCCCAGCAAAAATATATTTCAAAAATGAAGGTGAAGTAAAGACTTTTTCTGACATATAAAGCTGAAGATAGCATCACCATCATACCTGCACTGCAGAAAATGCTTTTTCTTTTCTAAGTTTATTTATTTATTTTGAGAGAGAAAGGCACACAAGCAGGGGAGAGGCAGAAAGAGAGGGAGAGAGAGAATTCCAACCAGGCTCTGTGCTGTCAGTGTGGAGTCCTACGCAGCGCTCAAACTCACGAACACTGAGATCATGATCTGAGCTGAAATCAAGAGCCTGATGCTTAACCAACTGAGTCACCCAGGCGCCCCAGTACAGAAAATGTTAAAAGAGGTTTTAAGACAGAAGAAAAATAAAATCAGATGGAAATATGGATCTACACAAACAAAAAATTAATTGAAAAATCAATGAAATCAAAAGGTAACTTCTGATCAGGACTAACATAAGGATACCCATTCCCACCACTTTTATTCAACATAGTATTCAAATTTTTAGCTAAAGAAACTAAACAGGAAAAGAAAGAAAAGACATATAAATTGGGAAGAAGGAAGTAAAAATGTCACTATTTGCAGATGACATGATCCTATATATAGAAAACCCTAAAGACTCCACCAAAAACTATTCAGAACTAATAAAGGAATTCAGTAAAGCTATAGAATACAAAATTAACATACAGAAATTGGTTGCATTTCTAAACACTAATAATGAGCTATCGGAAAGAGAAATTAAGAAAACAATCCATTTACAACTGCACCAAAACAAAAACAAAACAAAAAACCCTGACATATGTTAGACTGGTTGTTATCAAAAAGATAAGTGTGGGAGAGGATGTGAAGAAAAGGTAACCCCTGCACACTGTTTGTGGGAATGCAAACTGGCACAGCCACTATGGACATCAGTATGGAGGTTCCTCAGAAAATTAAAAATAGAACCACCATAATCCAGCTATTCCACTTCTGGATATGTATCCCAAGAAATGAAGACATAAATCTGAAAAGATATGTACACCCCTATGTTCACTGCAGCATTATTTGCAATAGCCAACATATGGAAGCCACCTAAGTGTTCATCAAGAGATAAATGGATAAAGAAGAAGGTGTGGTACACATACACAATGGAATATTACTTAGCCATAAAAAGAATGAAATGTTGACATCTGCAACAACATGGATGGACCTAGAAGGTGGTATGATGAGTGAAATAGTCAGAAAAACCAACACTGTATGACTTAACTTACATGTGGAATCTGAAAAACAAAACAAATGAACAAGCAAAATGAAAGGCTCATCGATACCAGAAACAAACTGCTTGTTACCAGAGTGGAGAGAGATTGGAGGGGAAGGTAAACTAGGTGAAGAGGATTAAGAGGTACAAATTCCAGTTATTAAATTAATAAATTGTAGGGATGTAATGCATAGCCTAGGGAACACAGTGAATAATGGAGTAACTTCAGATGGTGACAGATGGTAACTAGACTTACCATGGTGATCATTTCATAATGTATAAAAATAACAAATCAACTATGATGACACCTGAAACTAATAGGATACTGTTCATCAATTATACTTCAATTTTAAAAAATACAATTTTGATAGGATCAACAGAATTCAAAAACCTCTATCTAGACCAATGAGGATAAAAAAGGGGAGAGAAGGCACAAATTGCCAACATCAGAAATGACCAAGGTGAAACTGCTACTTATCCACAAATACAAAAATTGCTAAAAGGGGAATGTTACACATATTTTATGCCAAAATAAATGACAACCAAAATCTGAAATGAATCAACTACTTGAAAGATACCTATCAAAGCTCATTCAAGAAACAGATCATCTAAACAGGTAACACCCATTAAAGAAATTAAATTATTAGTTAAAACCCTTCCCACTAAGAAAACTCTAGGCCTAGATGATTATGCTGATGAATTCCGTCAAAAGTATACACAAAAAATGATGATCCCATCCAAATTTTCCAGAAAATTGAAAATGCAGGAATATTTTCACATTCTTTCCATGAAGCCAGTAATAATCTGATACTACAACCAGAAATGACATTACAAGGGGAAAAAAAAGTATAGACCAATATTTCAAATTAAGTTATATGTAAAGTTCTAAACAAAATATTAATAAATCTCGTACAAAATATTTAAAAATGATACTACATCAAGAGTAAGTTGGGTTTATCTCAATATTGTAAGAGTGGCTTAACACTAGAAAATTATACTAATTTATCATACAGAAATCTAAAAGAGAAAAATTATGTATTTATGCAAATAAGCACTCCATGGTATCCAATGATCATTCTTTATAAAAAATCTCAGCAAATCAATGAGAACACTGTCTCAACCTGATAAAAGTTACCCATGAAAGGCTTGTAGGAAAAACATACTTAAATATGAATAACAGAATATTTCTCCCTAACACCAGAATCAAAACAAGAGTGGTCCCTTCCAGCAATTCTATTCCACATTATATTAGAGGTTCTAGCCAGTACAATAACAAAGAAAAGAAATAACAGGCATTAAGATCTGAAAAGAAGAAATGAGAGTCTTGATTTACAGATTATATACTATAGAGAAAATAGGATCAAATATCAAAATTCTACCAGAACTGGGGTGTCTAGGTGGCTCAGCTGGTTAAACATTTGATTCTTGATTTCAGCTCAGGTCATGAGCTCACAGTTTGTGAGATCAAGCCCTGTGTCAGGCTCTGCACTGGCAGCAGGGAGCCTGCTTGGGATTCTCTCTCTCTCCCTCTCTCTCTGACCCTCCCCAGCTTGCACACACGCTTGTTTTCTCTCTCTCTCAAAACAAACAAACATCATTAAAAAAAGAAAGAAAGAAAGAAAAAAACTACCAGAACTAACAACTGAGTTTATGAAGGCCGTAAGAGCCAACACCAAAACTGAATAATCAATTGCATACCAACTGTATGATGATATACTAGCAACAAACCATTAAGAACTGAAACCATTAAGAACTGAAATTTAAAATAGAATCAATGGGGGGAGTGCCTGGGTGGCTCAGTTGGCTAAGTGTCCAGCTTCGGCTCAGGCCATGATCTCACGGTTCGTGGGTTCGAGCCCCGCGTCACGCTCTGTGCTGATAGCTAGCTCAGAGCCTGAAGCCTGCTTGGGAATCTGTATCTCCCTCTCTCTCTGACCCTCCCCTGCTCCCACTATCTCTCTCTGTCTCGCAAAAATAAATAAAAAAATAAAAATAAAAATAAAAAAATGAAATAGAAATCAATGAATATGAAATATTTAAGGATAAATCTGTAAAAATGTGAAAAAGCTATACACTGAAAACTAAAAAACACTGTTGAGGGAAAATTTAGAAGACATAAGGGGATGGAGATATATATATATATATATATATATATATGATTATTTATTTTTTACTGTTGAGTTTTGAGTGTCCTTTATGTATTATAGATTCTAGCTCTTTACTAGATATCTGACTTGAAAATATTTTCTTCCTCTTTGGTAGACTTTATTTTCATCCTCTTAACAGTATCTTTTGTAAAGCAAATTTTGTAATACTGTTAAGTCCAATTTATCTTTTTTTTCCCCCCACTGAAAAGTGGTGTTTTGATGTTTGGTCTATAAACTTATCTAATCATAGATCCCAAAAATTTTGTGCTATTTTTTCTAAAAGTTTTATAGTTTTATGTTTTAAATTTAATTCCATGAACTATTTTGAGTTAATCTTTTATAAATTGAGAGGTTTGAGTTATACTAGTTGTAGTGCATGATCACCACTAAAATTACTTACATTAGGGTGTATAACTTCCAAATCAGTTGAGAGAGATAATGGATTAAAGTAAAAAGTCATTACAGTAAAAAATAAGGTAAGAAAAGGAGAGAAATTATAGAATAGAATGCATAGGAGAAAGAAGTATAAAAAAGTCAACTAAAATAGTTACTAATATAACAGTAAGCACAGTAACATAGGGTTACAAACTTAAAAAGAAAAATCAAAACATATTCCAGACACATACTCTTAACTAGAATGCTGGTAGGGCCATAATAACAGACAAAATATTTCAGGCAAAGATATTATTAGAGATAAAAGTGGTCACAAATTATTCATAAAGTTCTAATTCAAACGAAAGACAGGGAATACTTACATATACATACTCATAATAATAAATCATTAAATATCACATTAAATCAAATTGTGATAATTTTTCAAGAATAAACTGGCAATTCTAAAATCTTTACATTTTTAACATCTTTACTTAGATTGATCAAATATATCAACATAATGAAACAAAGATACAAAGGAAAGAATAAACAAATCCAGTAGTTGAATCTTTGAAAATACTAGTAAAGGGGCACCTGGGTGGCTCAGTCAGTTAAGCAACCAATTCTTAATTTCGGCTCAGGCGATGATCTCACAGTTTGTGAGACTGAGCCCCGTGCTGAGAGCAGAGAGCCTACTTGGGATTCTCTCTCTCCATCTCTCTGCCCCTCCCCACTTGCTCTCTCTCTTTCTCTCTCTCTCTAAATAAACTTAAAAAAAACTCCCTTTGAAAATACTAGTAAAATGACAAAGCCTCAGAGAAACTGTTCTTTCATTAAGAAGAAAAACACACATTCTCCCAAATTTTTGTTAGAAATAAGAAATACATATTTATGTTAATATTATAAATAACTAGAAACTTAATTTGAAAAAGTTCGCAAAATGAGCAATCTATGAAAAAAATTTTTTAAACTTAATATTCTCATACATAATGCCAATCAGATTGTTTCCCTAAGAACTTGTGCAAAAATAAATAAAACCTCAGAACTACACATTTTTTTCAGATTATAAAAAAGAATCAATTTTCTATAAGTTATGTGAGCCAATGAAGCCTTGATGCCAAAACCAAAAAAAAAAAAAAATTAAGGGAAATTAAGATCCTTTTCTAATATTAGTCAATATTGTAGATCCAAAATTCTAAACCGAATTATAGCAAATTGACTTCAGAGAGATAATACATAATAACCTGCTTGGGTTTAATTTTAGGAATGTTAGTTCACTGTTGTGAATTTGTATTATTTGTATTATAAAATAAAAGAATAAATATACATTTTCAAATCAATATAAAAACAAAATACATATTCAACAAGTATTCATGGTAAATACACTTTGGAAATTGGTCAGAGATAGTACATGTTTTAAATTCATTAACAGTACTCAATAACAAAAAACTACCCAGAAAACAAAATTTTAATATACATACACACACTACACACATAAACTAACTACACTGAAAATAAGAACAAAAAAGAAAAGGAAAGGCAAAATATGAACCAAGAGAAAATATATAGAATACGGTGTTATGCAAAAGGTATTAATAAACAGTATTAGAGGACTTACAAAAAATAATTAGAATAAGCTGAGAATTCAAATAAAATGCAAAGCTTCTAAGAAGAAAAAATTAAAGGGCATGCAACATAAAAAAATACTCAATATTAACAGTAATCAGTTATACAGTAAAAAGGTAGGTTTGGTCAAAGTATTATAAAGACTATAAATGTCTCAATAGCATCAGGTAAGGGTTTGATAATAAATGTATTAATAAAATGCTTTTGTAAAAGCATTAGGAATTTCAGAAAACAAGAAAGGAATAATCTTGCATGAAAGGGTACTGGATTTTTCAAATAATTTGTCTCCATTTATTCAGGTGATCTTGTTCTTGGTCTCTTTTACTCTGTCAATATGATGAATAACATTCTTGATGCTCAATTTTATACAAGTCTTGCATTACTGGAATAAACTCCACTTGGTCCTGAACTATGATAATTTTTCTATGCTCCTGGATTCATTCTGACTAATATTCTGTTAAAGATTTTTGTGGAAAAGCTCCTGAGGCCTATTGATCTGTAGCTTTCTTTTCTTGTACTCTTTGTCTGTTTGATGATTATATAAGCATAGTGTTCATAACATAAGTTGGCAAATGTTCCTTTATGTTCCTTTCTCTTCTATTATCTGATAGATTTAATAGATTGGTCTGATGTTTTCCTTAAATGTTTGGTAGAATTAATCAGTTAATACATGTGGACCTGAAGGGAGAATGTGTAAAAGGTTTTTTTTTTTTTTTTTTTTATTAATGCTGTTTATTTATTTTGGAGGAGGGACAGAGAGAGAGAGAGAGAGAGAGAGAGAGAGAGAGAGAATCCCAAGCAGGCTCCATGCTGTCAGCAGAGCCTAACACTGGGCTTGATTCCACAAACCATGATATCATGACCTGCAGAGAAATCGAGTCAGATGCTTAACCGACTGAGCCACCCAGGTGCCCCGTAAAGGTTCTCAATTAAGATTTTTTTCAACCATGGTATCACCACTTAGAGTATATAGCTAATAGTAGATGGTCCCTCACTTATTCCTTGCCCAGCCTCACATGGCATGCATAGCTCACTATCCCTTGATAGAGTCAAAGCACCTTGTAAAAATTCTGAAACTGTATCTATGTAGATACCTTCTATTTGCTGCCCTGCTCCACAAATTCCAGCTGCCTCAACTTGACTAAATTGTAATCCCTATTTCCTCAGTTCAGAGACCATTCTGTGGGGCTTGTTTTCTGTTCATGTACTCCTGGGGATGTGCCTCCTAGCAAACACCAATGATGATCATAAGACCCGTAGTCCATTTTCTTTTCTCAAGGATCCCAGTTCTTTAGACCCATGTTGTCCAATATCTAAATCTACATCATATGTGTTGACTTGTTTTCTTATTTTATTATAGAGGGGAATTAGTGTATAATTTGCTTTTACCTATAACCTTCTGAATTGTTGGCCCATTTGTTTACCCTGCCACTCCACTGACACATTGTCAGGAATGTAACTTTAAAGATCGTCTCACTAAAGGAATGGGCTCTTTTTTCCCACTTTTTGTTTGAATCCAATCATGAGAATTGCTTAAGCCAAAAGCATAAGCTGTAAGGGACAGTGTGACACTTCAAAGGCTTGTGTATCTACTTCATCTGCACTTCAGCTATTTCTATGAGAAGAACATGCCAGGGTAGCTTGCTGGTCTCAGAAAATGGATGTAAATCATGTAGAACTAAGCCTCCAGAGTTAAAATATACCAGCTGGGTCCATCCTATTTTAGGCAACACTCAGCTATAAATGCAGAAGCATATTGTTTTATGTCACTATGCACAATCTACATTTGAAAAGTGAGGAATTATGCTTCACATTCTTGAGGATGTACTATCTTCATAAATTATTGGGAAGTCTTACGCACAGATGATTTGTCTGAACTAGTTTTCTTTGTGTGTTTGCATTTGAGCACTTCTTTGCTTTCTGGTACTATGAGATCCTTCAAGATCACCATGTATATTTCACATCCTGATCCTACAATTAATCATTTCATTAAGGAACCATGGTCCTTTATATTGAAAAATTGTATTAGAAACTAAGGTTTGGATACTATCCATGCTTCTTGCTACTTAAATCTTTGATTTTAGGTCTTCTCAAGTTGACAAAGCAAGAAAATACATTTGGTGTATATATCTATACATATTTCTATGTGTAAACATTTGTATCCATATTAAGTTAATATACATGAACTCATACAGATGTATCCAACTCTAACATATTGTCATATGGCTCATCTAGGCTCCTCCCCTTGCTTATCTGTAACCAACCTTGCCAAACAGAGAACTCTGCCTATGCATGAAGTTTCAAATAGTTGTCTAATACTTACGGACCATATGTCCAAAAGTAGGACCATATGGTGAGACTATTTTAGTTTTGTAAGGAAATAACAAATTATCAGGGTGCCTGGGTGGCTCAGTCGGTTGAGAATCCAACTGTTGATTTCTACTTGGGCTTGGGTAATGATCCCAGGATCAGGGATCAAGCCAGAGCATGGGGCCTGCTTGAGATTCTTTCTCTCCCTCTGCCCCTCCCCCTGCTTGCATGTACTCTCTCTCTCCCTCCCTCTCTCTCTCTCTAAATAAAACTAAAAATTTTTGAAAACTGACAAATATCTTTTTTTTCAATTTTTTTTCTAATGTTTTTATTTATTTTTCAGAGAGAGAGAGAGAGAGAGAGAGAGGCAGCATGAGCAGGGGAGGATCAGAGAGAGAGGGAGAACACAGAATCCGAAGCAGGCTCCAGGCTCTGAGCTAACTGCCAGCACAGAGCCCAATGCAGGACTCGAACCCATGAACTGCGAGATCATGACCTGAGCCAAAGCCGGCAGCTCAACCAACTGAGCCACCCAGGCACCTCTGAAAAATTGTCTTCTAAAGTCTCTCACCATTAAGTATGATCTTAGCTGTAGATTCTGTGGTTTTTATGAAGTTAAAAAATTCCTCTGTATTCCCAGTTGTTGAGAATTTTTTTCCCTTTAATCATGAATACGTATTTTTGTTTGTTTGTATGTTGTCAAACACTTTTTCTGCTTCACTTGATATGATCATAGAATGTTTTTCTTCCTTTAATTATCTGACATGGTGGATTGAATTGATTGATTTTGAAATTTTGAACATTCAATGCCTAGATACATTTGATTTTTATGTATAATTTATTTCATTTCTTCCTTTAATTATCTGACATGGTGGATTGAATTGATTGATTTTGAAATTTTGAACATTCAATGCCTAGATACATTTGATTTTTATGTATAATTTATTTCATGCATTGTTGGATTTGATTTGCTAACATTCTGCTGAAGATCTTTGTGTCCACATTCATAACAGATGCTGCTCTACAGTTTTCCTTTCCAGTAATCTTTTTATCTGTTTTTATATTAGAATGCTAACCTCACAGAATAAGATGCTAAGTCCTCATGCTTCTATTTAATGAAAGAGATGATGGAGAATTGGTATTATTTTTTCTTTAAATATTTAGCAGAATTCACCAGTAAAATCATCTGGTCCTCCTGCACCTGATATGTTCTTTTTTGGAGGGTTATCAATTATTGATTCAAAAATGTATGTGTATATATATGTTTTACGTATTACACATAACATATATTACACATATATGATATATATTATATATAATTTCATCTAAGTTTTATCCATTTATAATGAATTACAAAATTTTTCATTGTACTCCTTTTTTATCCATCACCAGCAATGGACTAGTAATAGCAACTCCTCCAGCATTTCATTTCTTTCCTTGACTATGTTAAGTCTATAAATGAGCCCACTGAAGGTATTCTTCACTTGTTACATTATTTTTTTCTAGCATTTCCTTTTGAATCTTTCTTAAGAGTTTTCATTTCCTTTCTTACACTACAGTTCTGCACTGTGTGTTGTTGTCTACTTTTCTCCATTAAAGATCTTAACATATTAATCATAGTTCATTTCCTACATCAACATTATTTCTGAGTCAATATTCTAATGAATGCATTGTCTCTTCACACTGTGTTTTGTCCTTGCTTTCTGAAATACCTTGTAATTAAGAAAAAAAAGACATATTATATGAGAAAATATACTAAAGTAAATAGCCCTTCAGTGTAAGGATTATGTAATTCTGCTAGAAAACAAGCTTTGTTTATTATTTGGTATAGCTATAAGGACCCGAGGTTCCTAATTTCTCTAGTGTCTTTGTTTTTGTCTCCTTTCTTGACTTTGTACTTCCCTAAGTACTTTCCTCTGAGTCTTTTCCTTGAAGCTCTTTCAGCTATAATTCCCAGCTATTTTACTGTAGTTATATTTATGTTGTGTTAATATGTGAGAGAAAGTGAACATTCTAAAACTTTCTGGTTAAATGTTAGTGAGAGCCTGTGTCTTGAGACCCTGACCTTCACAGGTGTTTTTTCCATTGTTTTGTTTTGCCTTTTAATGATTTTTTCCCCACCTGCTCCCTCCTCCCTTTCCTGGCTGTTGTGTTCTCAACCTGTATCTTTATAGCCCTAAACTAGCTGATTATGCCCTACTCCCCAGAACATTTAGGTGAAAGATCAAGACTAGCAGGAGTGGAGACTAGAACTTCATGAGGATGAAGACCGGGTATATCATCACTCTGTTCCCCCGGCCAGGGACTATATCTTGGATCCTCACAGGAACCCGATGGGGCTCCTGAAAGTAAGCCAATGAAAGTGTAGGGACCCCTATTAGACTATGATCCCCAGGCAATTCCCCAGCCACCAGTAACTCATCAAAATTACATTCAAATATTTCTCTCATTTGATGGTTTCAGGGGCTTCTGCTCTAGGTAGGAACAGTTCATCTGGGATTGTGGATGCTACCACATCTACAGATTTATGGGTCGTATTTTTCCCTGAAACCTCAGTTCTCTGAAAGACCCAAGGTAAGTCATGGATTTTCAATTTGTCCAAATTTGTTTTCTTTAAGATCTTAAGTGGCTATTTCTAACCTCTTTATGTGCCAGAGTTGAACTAAAACTCAAGATTAACCTTCCCATTGCTGAAAAAAGATATCAATTTAGATCTGATTCTCTAAATCTAACCCATTTCCTAGAGAAAAGTTTTTAAAAGAAAATAAAGTCCCAGAGAGTTCTCAAATAATAACATAAATTATAGATGAAAAATGACCTTTGTCTTCACTGGCTATTTTTATAACCAGAAATTTCACAGCTACCCTTTGCTAACTCAGAATCTGTGAGTATTCTTATATGAGGATACATAACATTGTAATTTTATTAAAAGTGTGTCTTAAAATATAATTAATTTATGTTAACATTTGCGACTAGCAATTAGTACAAGATCCTGGAAGACAATGCAGTGCTTTGAGAAATTTATATACATACCACTAAATATATTTTATAGAATTTATGTTTCATATGTTAGTACAAAAGTCTTGCCCTGCCAATAAAGTTTATTCATTTTTTATAGTAATTCTAGTTGTCAAATTTATTACTATAGCCACCTGGCATGTGATTCCACATTCTTAACATTCTCCGTTTACTGAACAAAATTTATGAACTACTTCTAGGTTCAATGAAATAAACAATTTCTAACATGATTCACCATCAGGGAAGGGTTATTATTTTGTCGATCTGTGCGTAGGAGTTTGAGCTTAAAGTAACTTTTAAAGACTGTTATGAGATCAGGCAGTTTGGGGGCATGCTGTACCTAATTCAGGTACAAGATAGCATATGGCAGCACTCTCTGAATTAACTGCCATGGTTGCTAAACAGGAACATGGGACAATATCCTATACTAAATTTACTTAGAATGACGGCAAAAGTTTTGATCAATGCTTGGCATTAAGAGGCATTACTCAGCTTTGTTGGATTATTCAGAATTCTATATATTTCCTAGTTTGTTGACACAACTTGAACGTAATGAACTTGAAATTTATGCATAGTGCTGGTTCACTGAAAATCTGCAATAATTATGCCTAACTCTATCTTCAATTCTTCCTCATGTCTCTAACAACAAAAACTTTAGTTATCCAATGCAGTCATCTCTTCGGACAAATGACTGAATCTGAAAAATATCTACTTCACTTTATATAATACAAGTATTACTTAAAAAATTGGTTATACTTTTGCATAGGTAAATTCTAAATTAAAGGAAACCAGGGCAAATTTATATTGTTAAGTGGAGACTCTCCATGTAAAGTAGAGAACTTTAATTTACTTAACCTGTTTTATACTTTTAAAAAATCATGAATATAAGGAGTGTCAGAAACAATATTTTTTCCTTCTGCCTTTATGCAATGCCACTCACCAATTGCTAGGTCAAGCATCAAATGAATTAACATGATTTAACAAATATGCCCAGCACTTTATGTGGAATATAAGATCTGATATTATACTGGTTTGCAATCAGTTGAAAGGAAAGGATACACATTTATGGAATACTTACTGAACATGTTAATTCTGTATATATAAAATAAAAATGTATTTAGCATTATAAATAAAAAATACAGTAACTAAGGACATTATCCATACTAAAAGGGTATAAAATTAAATTACTTACTAATGTATGTATTCAACAAGCTATTTAAAAACAATTGCAACTGAATACCTTTCTGACACTCAAACTATACTGCTAACTCATGATTATCCTTATAGGTCTCCTAATTAGGGGGAAGGAACTTTACTTCTAATCAGTTTGTGGAGAACTTCAAATTCCAATGCACAAAAGAACGCAAAACTTTGTGCCTTATAAACTTATCATCTCTTACAATTGCTATTACTTTCTACTATTAACTTTCCAGGCCTGAACACAATGTTGCACATTTTACCTATTTCAAAGAGCAGTCTTGTTGCAATGTTATGAATTTTAGTCACCAAATGAATCCATAAAGGTAATTAATAATTATGAGAATCTGGGAGATCAAGCTCTACAGATTTCTCTCCCTGAATAATATAACAGAATAAGTAAACTAGTGGAATGTTTCCTGGTGGAAGAAAATATATAAATATATTAAAGGGTATTTGCTAAAATCAATAGGGAATTTTATGCTAAATAACAAATGCTGAAGCAATTTCTATCAAAATCCCAAAGAGATCAACATTCCAGCTACCACAGATACTGATTACTATTATTGGAGAAAGCTAAAGTCAACGTAATAAGATTTCAATTGGCATAATTGGAAGAGACAAATCACTATGATTTATGTGATATATTATATATGATAAAAACAAGAATAACTTGTAAAATTCCTAGAATTATTAAAACAATTAGTTAAGGAGATGGTTATAAAAATAAATACAGTAAAATAATTATCTCAATAAATTTATAATAACCAGCTTCAAAATGAAATGCAGATATTCTATTAGAAAACAGAGACAAAAGTCATAAAGATATAGGACTATATATAACAAGAATGGATGTTATATGAACCAAATCATATTATTAAAGATGTAAAACAAGTCATGACTAAGTGATGAAGTATGAAGTATTTTCTATGAGAATAGTCAGTATTGTAAAGAATTAGTCCTTGAATACTAACATTAAAAAGGATTAAGAATGTAGAAACTCGTGTTTATCTAAGAAACTAATGTAAAGCAATGAACACTATTTTTATTCTATAGAAAAGAGATATTTATTTGATAAACATCACTGACCCTTGTATCTGAAAATAAATAACAATAAAGCTAGATCCACTTATTTATTTTAAGATCATTATGACCCAAATCAAAATATGGGAAAACATTAAAACAAATGGCAGCCAAAGAGTTAACAATCCAAATGTACTTTATGCTCCTACAAATTGAAATGTAGAATACCCCCAAATAACATATTTTATCAAAATATATAAATAATTTTTACCAATGATGTCCAAAAATATATCTACCTCCTAATAGTTAGTATTTTAAATTAAATGAGCCATGATATATTATTTATGACCATTAGATGTCAAAATATTTACAAAGAAAATTAATTTCCATCACTAGGCACAAGGCATCGCACTCAAATGTGCCAGGAATTGGGCAATTTCTTCAACATTTTCAGAAAGATATCTGGTGCAATTAAAAACTGAAAATACATTTATTCTTTAACATTACATTTTTAGAACCATGTTGTTATGGTGAAGGCACTGTATTGAAACATATATATAATGATGTTTCATTAGCAAAAATAGTAAACTTTAAAATATATATATAGTGGTAAAAACACTTAACACAGTCCATGCTGTTAACAGATTTTTATAATACACTAGTACTATTAACTTAGATGTTATTTGAACAACAGATCTCTAGAACTATTTATCTTGCATAACCAAAACTTTACACCAATTGAACAACTCTCCCTTTCTCCCAGCTCCCAGCTTCTGGCAACCATCTTTACGCTCTCTACTTCTACAAATTTGACTATTTTAGATACCTTATATAAGTGAAATCAGGCACTATTCGTCCTTCTGTGACTGGTTTATTTTACTTTAGCATAATGTCCTCCAAGTTCATCCACTTTACTGTATATGGCAACATTTCCTTCCTTCTTTTTTAAGGCTGAATAATATTTCACTGAATGTACATACCACCTTTTCTTTCTCAATAAACATTTAGGTTGTCCCATATCGTGGCTACTGTTAACAGTGCTACGATGAACAGGAGTGCAGATATTTCTTTAAGATCCTGATTTCAATTCTCTTGTATATATTTGTTGGACCATATGGTAGTTCTATCTTTATTTTTCTTTTAAGAATGCCCATTCTGTTTTCTATAGTGTCTGTGTATTTTTATATTCCCGCCAATAGTGTATAAGGGTTCCAATTTGTCCATACCCTTGCCAGAACTTGTCTTTTAAAAAAAAAAAAGCTATTCTGGCAGGTATCTTGTGTGTGGTACTATCTCATTGTGGACTTGAATTGCATTTCCTTGATGATTTGTGACACTGAGGACCTTTTCATATACCTGTTAGCCATTTGTATGTCTTCTTTGGAGAAATGTCTATTCAAGTTCTTGGTCCATTTTTAAGTCAAATTTTTAGGGTTTTTGCAACTGAGTTGCAGGAGTTCCTTATATATTTTGAATATTAACACCCTATCAAATATATAGTTCGGAATTATTTTCTCTGATTCCATAGGTTGCCTTTTCATTTTCTTAATTGTTTCCTTTGCTGTACAAAAGCTTTTCATTTCAATGTAGTGCTAGTTATTTAATTATGATTTTGTGGCCTGTGCCATTGGTGTCATATCCATGAAATAATTGCCAAGACCACTGTCTCAAAGATTTTTCCCTGTTTTCTTCCAAGAATTTTACAGTTTCAGGTCTTACATTTAATTCTTCCACCCATTTTGAGTTGATTTTTGTGTATAATGTAAGATATACAAGGTTTCATTCTTTTGTGTGTGGATATCCTGGTTTTTTTATAAAGAGCATTCTACCCAAGAATAGCAATATATACATTATTTTCAAGCATACATGAAATTTTCTCAAGGTTAGATCACATATTATATTAGGTCACAGAACAAGTCTTACAAACTTAAGAAAAATGGAATCATACCAAGGATCTTTTCTGACCACTATGGAATGGAACCAGAAAACAACACCAGAAAGAAAACTATAAAATTCAAAACATGTGGAAATTAAGCAGCACATTTCTGAATAATCATTAAGTCAAAAAAGAAACAAAAAATTAAAAAATAGCTGGACACACGCTAAAACAAACCACAATATACCAAAACTTGCAGGATGTAGCAAAAGCAGTACTAAAAGGTTAAGTTTATTGCAGTAAATGTCTACATTTAATAAGAAGGCAGATATCAAATAAACAACCTAACCTGACACCTCAAGGAGCTAGAAAAAGAACAAAAAAATCTAAACCTACATTGGTTCTTTATGTGAAAGATTCACATAAATAGGTTAGTGTTCCATACACCCCAAATAATATTTAAAATGTGTATGATTTTTTATTGTTTTATGCCACATCCATAATGCTAAACTGTGTTCTAAACATACAGATTAACAACCAGCAGATAAATTGAGTCAGTAATTCAAAATCTCCCAACAAACAAAAGTCCAGGGCCAGATGGCTTCACAGGGGTATTCTACCAAGCATTTAAACAAGAGTTAATATCTATTACTCTCAAACTGTTCCAAAAAATAGAAGTGGAAGGAAAACTTCCAAACTCATTCTACAAGGCATTACCTTGCTTCCAAAACCAGACAAAGTCCTCACTTAAAAAGGAGACTTGATAGGCCAATATCCCTGATGAACTTAGATGCAAAAATTCTCAACAAGATCCTAGCAAATCAAATCCAACAGTACAGATTTATCCCTGGGCTGCAGGGGTGGTTCAATAGTTGCAAACCGAACAACATGATATATCACATTTTAAAAGGAAGGATAAAAACAATATGATGCTCCCAATAGAGGCAGAAAAAGTATTTGACAAAATACAGCATCCTTCTTGATAAAAAAAAAAAAAAAAAAAAAAAAAACTCTCTACAAAGTAGAGACAAAGGAAACATACCTCAACCTCATATAGGCCATATGCCAAAGACTCACAGTTAACATTAGCCTCAATGGGGAAAAACTAAAGGCTTTTCCTCTACTGTCATGTAAGACAGGGATGTCCACGTTCACCACTGCAATTTAACATAGTACTGAAGTCTTAGCCTCAGTAATCAGACAACAAAAGGAAATAAATGGCATTCAAATAGGCAAGGAAGAAGTCAAAATTTCATTATTTGAAGATGACATGATAATCTACCTATAAAACCCAAAAGACTCCACCAAAAAAATTGTTGAAAATGATACATAAATTCAGCAAAGTCACATGACATAATATCAATGTACAGATATATGTTGCATTTTTATACACCAATAATGAGGGAGCTCTAAGAGAAATCAAGGAATCGATACCATTTACAACTGTACCAAAAACTGTAAGATATCTAGGAATAAACCTAACCAAAGATAAAAGAAGATCTGTATTCTAAAAGCCATAGAACATTTATGAAAGAAACTAAAGATGACACAAAGAAATGGAAAAACATTTGATGCTCATGGATTGGAAGAACAAATATTGTTAAAATGTCTATATTATCCAAAGCAGTCTACATATTTAATACAATCCCTCTCAAAACACCACCTGCATTTTTCACAGAACTAGAACAAACAATCCTAAAATTTGTATGGAACCACAAAAGACCCCAAATATCCAAAGCAATCTTGAAAAATAAAAACAAAGCTGGAGGCATCACAACTGTGGACTTCAGCTATATCAAAGCTGCAGTCCTCAAGACGGTATGGTATTGGCACAAAATAGACAGACTTATCAATGGAACAAATAGAAAATTCAGAAATGGACCCACAACTATATGGTCAACTCATCTTCAACAAAGCAAGGAAGAATATTCAATGGAAAAAAGACAGTCTTCAACAAATGGTGTTGGAAAAACTAAACAACAACATGCAGAAGAATGAAACTGGATCATTTTCTTATATAACACACAAAAATACACTCAAAATGGATGAAAGACCTAAATGTGAGATAGTAAACCCTCAAAACCCTAAAGGAAAACAGGCAGCAACTTCTTTGACCTTAGCCGTAGCAACTTCTTGCTAGACATGTCTCTGAAGGCAAGGGATACAAAAGCAAAAATGAACTATTGGGACTTCATCAAGATAAAAAGCTTCTGCACAGAGAAGAAAACAATAAACAAAACTAAAAGGCAACCTAAGGAACAGGGAAAGATATTTGCAAATGACATATCTGACAAAGGGTTACTATCCAAAATCAACAAAGAACTTATCAAACTCAACACTCAAAAAACAAATAATCCAGTTAAGAAATGGACAGAAGACATGAAGACACATTTCCAAAGAAGACATCCAGATGGCTAACAGATACATGAAAAGATGCTCAACATCACTCAACATCAGGGAAGTAAAAATTACAACCATAATGATATATCACCTCACACCAGTCAGAATGGCTAAAATTAACAACACAAGAAACAACAGATGTTGGTGAGGAAGTGGAGAAAGGGGAAAATCTCTTACACTGTTGGTGGGAATGCAAATTGGTACAGCCACTCTGGAAAACAGTATGGAGTTTCCTAAAAAAGTTAAAAATAGAACTACCTTATGACCTAGTATTGTACTACTAGGTATTTACTCAAAGGTACAAAAATAATGATTTGAAGAGGTGCATGCACCCTGATGTTTGTAGCAGCATTATCAACAAAAGCCAAATTTGGAAGGAGCCCATATGTCCATCAACTGATGGAAAAGATAAAGAAGATGTGGCATATATATACAATGGAATATTACTCAGACATAACAAAGTATGAAATCTTTCCATTTGAATAATGTGAATGGAGCTAGAGTGTATTATGCTAAGTGATATAAGTCAGTCAGAGAAAGATAAATACGACTTTACTCATATGTGGAAGTTAAGAAACAAAACAGATGAACATGGAGGAATGGCAAATGAGAGAGAAGGAAGCAAACCATAACAGACTCTTAACTATAGAGAACAAACTGAGGGATGATTGAGGGGAGTTTGGGCAGGGGATAGGCTAAGCAGGTGATGGGTACTAAAGAAGTCACGTGTGTCAGCACTGAGCATTATAGGCAAGTGATGAATCACTATATTCTACTCCTGAAGCTAATATAACACTGTATGTTAACTAACTAGAATTTGAAGAAAAAACAAAAAATAGTAAAATAAAAGTTAAAATAGTGATTTGCACTCCAGGAAGAGTTGAAATAAATAATAGAGTATGTCTTATTAATTATACTCACCTCATGCAAGCTCTTATATTGGACAGTGCATTTTTGTAAAACCAATAAAGATAAAAAATCATCTACTCTCATTTCAATTATATATTATGTATGTACGCCTATGGGACAAATCTGACTAAAGTTTTCTCTTGGGCAAATGATCCCTTCTATAAAGAGACGGCCTATTCTAGCTTTTGTTTTAAATCCACCTACTTGTGAGAAGGATGTGTTTGGTTATTTATTATTTTATATATAAGACAGTAATTTCATATATATCATCTTATTTAGATAAATTCAGGAGGTTTTTTTATTGTTGTTTATTTAATTTGTGGTAGATTTTAAACCTTCACTACACCAATGCCATTAGTTTATAAAACACATGTTGCTTATGTTGTAGCATGACAAAGCATCCCCATGGTAAGTGAAAGGTAATTGACAACCAAGATTTCTATTAGTATTCCAGAAACAGACTAAATGAAAAGAGAAAAGGTTATACACATTGAGCTGGGGGTGCTTGAATTATTCTACACATTCATGTTCTCAAGGACAAACTTTCTTATAAGGTCTCCAATATAATATGAATATACAGCTGTTAGAATTCTTTGTAAGGTAGCATTCTTAAAGCATTCTTAAGCTCAGAGGAGCTGATTGTCTGAATAGGCAGTTGTATTTTGTAAGGACAATATCCACTGTTGTACTTAGTATTTTTCGAGTTTGACATAAAATGATGGGGATTCTATCCTGAAGGCAATCATCTTCCAAACAATGTAACACTGTGAACCAAAATACTGAAAATGTCAACATTTCACACATCATTGATTCTTAATGTTTCTGAACCTGTTTTTTAGTGTCCTATGGCTATAGGTAAAAAAAAAATCACATCCTGTTTTTGTACTTTTTAACATCTTAACATCTCATGACACAGAGCAAGCAACATTGTGCTATTTTTGTTTGTTGTTTTGTTTTGTTTTAAAGTCCATTCCAGGGGCACCTGGGTGGCTCAGTTGGTTAAGCATCCGACTTCAGCTCAGGTCATGATCTCACGGTTCATGGGTTCGAGCCCCATGTGGGGCTCTGTGCTGACAGCTAGCTCAGAGCCTGGAGCCTGTCTTCGGATTCTGTGATTCTCTCTCTCTCTGACCCTCCCCTGCTTATACTCTCTCTCTCTCTCTCTCTCAAAAATAAATAATAAAAAAAATTTTTTTTAATTAAAATAAAAAAAATAAAGTCCATTCCATATACGTTCGAATTTGTCATCTGTGATTTGACAAACTCAATATAGAAAAACATGTTCAGCATTGGGATCTTCCAGAGCTAACAGTAAAATTACTATTTCATGCGATAAGCATAAAAATGATTAGCTAAAAGTTGTTCTTTTGGTATTGTTTATTTTAGGAAAACATGTAAAACAATAAAAAATAATCTTTGTGTGAATTTGTTTCATCAATGTCTCTAATATTTCAATATTTCATGCTGTTTGGGGAGGGCATTCTCCCCACTCCCCCACAATGCTCCAGATACCAAGTCTGTGCTTGTCTATCTGACTTGCTTTTGCCAATGTAACAGCAACAAACTTCATGGAAGCGGAGGTCCAAGAAAGCAGCTGCATGTTTCTGTCATCACTCTTGATCCTTACCTCCTCCTTGAACTCTTGCTTGAGATAGCTCTCTTTCTTGGGTCTCTGTTACAACCATCAGAACAAGCCCTATGTAGTCTGTTGAAGGAGTAAAGATCACATGGAATAAAGCTGCATTTTTCTGCTGAGGCTCTTAATGAGCAACCCTTGTGCTGGTCCAAGTTAGCAGAACTGTCTGACCTTCTTATAGATCTATGCAAAATAATAAATGGTTATTATTTTAAGCCACTAATTTGTGGTGTATTTGTTATTCACCAAACACTAACTGATATAGGTATAAATCTAAATAACTGAATATGCCAGAGTGTGTACTTACCATTGAATAATATGCATCTATTAAATATAATGTAAATATTTATATGTATGTGTGTCATCTATGCATAGGGACATATGTTAAAACAGAGTGAAAAGATACAGAGGAAGTTAATATCAATGTTATCTCTGAATGGAGGAATTAAGGAAGGCAATTACTATCTTAATTTTGTTCTCTAATGACACATACCAAATGAATCAAACCTGGAATAAATACAAGTTCTATAGTTATGATTATGGAAATATCTTTTGCTTGAAGTCCTTGCTTTTGTTTGTTCATGTAATTTGTTGACAGAGTAAGAAGTCATTCATATGACATAAACACTGGAACACACTTAGAAACATCCCATGTCAAAATTCTATTGTATTAGAAATACTTCTATTTTAAGTTATTTCTTTGATTTGATGCTCTGTCTCTGAAACATTTCTATTAAATGTAGGCTAAAAGGGATTGAGAATTTTTTCAGGCTACATATATGTTACATATATGCCCAAAAGTCCCTTTCTAAAGAGGTAAAAATAGTACCTACCTCACATATTTGAGGGCTAAATGAATAAAAATATAACAGGTTCATAAAACAGTGCTTAGTATATAATGTTGCTTAATGAAAATTAGCTTTTATCATGTAGGATTCAGTAGTGCAGTTCTGAGGGACCGATTTGTGACCCACTACCATGAATGACATTTTCAAATGTGGACCTGGTAGGATAAGATCATTAAGGAAGCATATATAGATTAATAACACCTTAAGGCCAAAAGTTAGAACTTTGAAAGACATCAAAATGTAAGGATGTTCAAAAAACAGATTATTACTCCGGTTACTTTATTAGGTTCTGAGATCAACCTCATTCTTAGTTTTTTTTAATGTTTATTTACTTTGCGGAGAGAGAACGAGAGTGAGCAGGGGAGGGGCAGAGAAAGCAAGACAGGGGATCTGAAGTCAGCTCTCTGTTGAAAGCAGAGAGCCTGACATGGGGCTTGAACTCACGAGCCATGAGATCATGACCAGAGCTGAAGTCAGATGCCCACCAACTGAGTCACCCAGGTGTCCCCAACCTCATTCTTATTTATGGTACGATAGCCAGGAAGTCTCTGACCTAGTTGTTTGTAAAATACTAGTCACACTGTGAACAGATTTTAAAATCTCCTCTTGCAGTGCTTATATTCTGTCTCTCTTTCTCATACACATACACACACACACACACACACACACACACACACACACCCCTCCCCAACAGCATGAATCCAAGATACTATGAACCTGGCTGTGGGTCAGAGAACCAGTCTGTCTTTGCCTGCAGTTGCAGTATCCGGAGTTCACTGGGTCATTTGTGAGGCCTCCTCTTGGGGAAAAGCCAAACTATATGACATAGGTCCAAAGTTGTTGGGTAGATACAGTAATTCCTTTGGAGTAGATAAGAGCAAGATAAAGAGGTTTTATGCATAAATAGAAGTTCCAACCTTTATATAAATTTTTGTGCCAAAGGTATTTTTTTAACAGAGTACTGATACCCCAGGCCTGGGTATCATATGAGCAGTTAAAGAAATAAACCCAACTTGAATAAGTGTTCAGTCATTTCATATTCCCAAAAAAACAAAGTGAAATTTTAAAAAGAAGTCCTATTATAAAGAAACATCTACCACTAGAGCCAAATTGGTTTGCTTTTTTTATACTGCTTAAACAAATATGATAAAATCATATTGAGATATATCCATGAAATATTAATACATCTAATACTGTAAAGGCTATTTCTCAAGGACAGAATGTAATTACCTATTCTTGTTCTTCGTACATGGTTCTAAAACTTCCTCGTGAAAGTGATGAATTCAGACAAAGTAGCACAAGAGAACTTTCTGAGTGTAAAAGACCAAAGGAAAAGATGGATGAATGTATGGCTGCAATGTGAGCTATGTGGATTCTGTGTTAAATGTGCAACACAGGAACAACTATGAGGTGGTGCCAAAGAAAAGGTAAGATTAAGAGCAGTGAAGTAAATTCCCCAGGGAAAAAAATGATTGATAAAGGGAAGCAGAAACATTGAAAGCATAAGTCTAAGGCAGCCAGTATTTTTATGAAAAGTTGCATATACACACATATACTCATGCATACATATATTCTGATGACCTTTGATATATATTTTCTCCTAGGTATATATAGGATTGTGAGTGACAAACAAGGCTGGTAACAAATCTGGAATGAAGAATGGAGTATGATGTTGGCATTTGTATGACAATATTTACATAAATGAAGGAGGAGGTTGGTGTTGGCTAGGTGAAGAAAATTAGGGATGAAGACAATGGCCTCTCATCAGACACCTTATTCTGACAGCCAAGACTAACGTGATGATGATAACCAGTTTTACTGTAATCTTTGAATAATAAGAGTTGAATTAGGGGCTCCTGGGTGGCTCAGTTGGTAAAGCATCTGACTTCGGCTCAGATCATGATCTCCCAGTTTGTGGGTTTGAGCCGGGCATTAGACTCTGTGCTGACAGCTCAGAGCCTGGAGCCTGCTTTGAATTCTGTGTCTCCCTCTCTCTGCCTCTCCTCCACTCATGCTCGCTCGCCCACTCTCTCTCTCTCTCCCTCTCTCTCTTAAAAATAAACATTAAAAAAAACATAAATCAGAGTTGAATTAAAACTTCAACTTAACCAAGGGCTACATAAATATACTGAGGTAAAAAATAAATGTGAAACACAAATTTTTTCTCAGTTATAATAGTAGTTAATAAGCAATATGATGCCAATGGGCTATTTTTATAGAGCGAAAATATGTGAAAGTATTTTCTGACACTATTTTATCAAATATGGGTGCTAGAGATTTTGCTTTGTTCATGTATATTCTTTTCACAGCAAGAAGTCAAGAAATGTGGAAAATGACTGATTGGAATAAAGCTAGGTAATGCAGGAAATATTGAGTTATGTTAGCAAATTGTGGGAGAAAGCTTAAATGGGGCAGCCATAGATCAATGCGTTATTAATCTCTTCCCATTCCACATAGAATACCACACACAGACACACATACGTGCATACACATGTACACAACATTCTTTAAATATATGCCTTGAATTATTTTCCCTGATATTGTAGATAATACAATTGCATGAGCAGGTAACATCTGTGCTAAACTTCTATTTTTTTAAATTTGAATAAATTCTAAGTATACATAAGTTTTATATAGTTGTCACATCAAAATGGTCCAAGTGAAGAGAGAATAAATATCGTAAGCTTTGGTTTAGCTGCTTGTGTGTTTATAATCTAATTTTTTCTGAGGGATAGTAGCATGATATATGGATATCTACTGAATATTAGTTTATATGGGAAAGCAAAGTGGATTTTTCAAAGAATACAGTAACAGCTGGATTCCAAACTGCTAACAATAAAAGGTATAGAAGGTATATGCAAACATTTTCTGACAATGCCTATGGCTTTTGTTCCTTATTTCATCTAATAATCGTATAGTTATCTCTCTTAGGATATAAAAACAATGCTAACTACATCTATTTAGTTTATGACCGTAGTGTATCTTTTTATTTGTATTGACATAGCTGTCATAGTAATAAGAATAATAAAATACAACTTTTTTTGTTAAACTCCGTTTTTTTGGTGTGTACTTCAGAAAAATACTTGTGTATGTGTATATTCAGAAAGCTACAAAATGAGTGTTTCTACTTTCTTAGTTTTTAATAAGATTATATAATATAATCCATGTGATTTACTGTTTTCTAATCATTTAAAATGTTGTGTTTTGAGGTGCAGTGTACTGTGAGTGATAGAGGGCAGTAAAATAAAACTCTCGCAGTTTATAGTCTACTTTCTAATGTGCACTCTACCTTGATTTCATTACAATAATCATCTGAAGCTTTAAAAATAATATTTCAAAGATACTGTGTGCTTACCAGGCACTGTGCTAAACATGCTTTATATACATTATAACAGTCAACTCTGACAATGCTACTACAAAATGAGGGGAATCCAGCCTGAGGAATTCAACATTTTCTTCCAAGATTCCATGGTTTATAACCAAACCAGAATTTTAACTCTGGGCTGCCTCATTCCCAAGGGCCAGCTTCTAACCAACATGTACTATCATTACTGATTGGGTAAGGTTGTTAGTAAAGATAAATGTATAGTCTGTCATTTTATAAGCATTGCCTATAAACAGAGTTTATATACAGAAACTTTTTCTTAATACAGTACATTTTAAATTTATGGTCCATTTAGGTGGTTTGTCAATATAATACAATGAGTACATATCAACACAATAATTTTGAAGACAGACATAGCTGCTCTTGAATTTTGGTCTTACTAGGTAGTAAATTAGTGTGTTATTGCATTAGTTCCAAGAGATGCACATGTGTTTAGGTACACAGCTAGAAATGTCAGCATACACAGTTCCCTCTTCCACTGCCTTTTTCTAAAAGTCTACCAGCTAGCACAGCTCTGGTCTCTTCAAATGCATTGTCTTCCATTCCCTACTGCCATGTGTCCCATTTAACTGAACTCTTGTATTGTGTAATAAAGTCCCCAGCATGCACTCACTACTACTACACTATTGCTATGAACAGCTTTACTCATTTTTCCAAATTGCATAGTTTCACAATGCATTCTTACCAGTCCATCCCCCAATTTCAACGTCTCTCAGAGTTGTCCCCAAATGCAGCTTGGAGGCAGCCGGAAGGTTGTTCATTTTCATGAATACTGAAAATAGGTCTTCTGCTGAATGTATATACTATATTCTCATCTAGTTCTAAACACTTTCTAAATTTTTGTCTCATTTGATATTGTGTTAATAACAGCCACTGTTCACTGGCTTTCCCCAGATGTGCTCTGCCGAGTCTGCTGAGGTATTTTCATCAGAGTTCAGCCAGTGGATGAATTTGATTCTTAAGGTAAACTAGGTTATCTGATTTACCTCTAATATTAGTAATAAGGGATACATTGTTAAGGCTTCCCTATTTACTCTATTTTATCTCTCCAATTTTTAGAATTGCAACAGGAATAAGGAAAGACATTTTTTTGAGGAGTTATATAAGATATTTTGAAGGTAAGTATAGCTAATAAGATTTTGAAATGAATTTTTAAAAAAGAGAATAAAAGAAGACATAATAAGTCTTCAACTGTTTTAAGGACAGTCATATGGCAAAATTTAACTGACTAGAATTTTTAAGAGAGGACATAAGATTAAGAGCACCAGAAATGTTCATGACTGTTATTTCCACACAATGCAAGACAAAATTTAAATTCTAGCTTAAAATATTCTAGCTTCATTAAAATGAAGCTATACTGTAACATGTCTTGCTCTAGCAAGGGTCTTGGATTATTTATATAGAGGACTTCTGACCAATTATTCAGTATTTGCTGGAGTTAAAATAAATATGGTTCACAAAAGGGATACATAAACAATAATATCTATTAATCCATTTATCTGAAAAATTTATAAAAATTGACATAAAAGTTGTTCTACAACTAGACTAAAAGATCTTTCCATATTAGGGATGAGATCATATCCACCTCTATGTCTTCAACACTGCAAACAATTCAAGAAAATGCCATAAAATATTTGTTGAACTCAATTGCACTTGAACGTAAAGTAGCAGTTTGTATTGTATTTGTGAAAGAAGCTTCTTCTAGAAAGTTTTATCTACCCAAAAATCAGGAATTCTGTCTTTCCTCAAAGGTCCTACAACCATGCTCCTTCAAATATAAAGATACCATCTTTATAAATGAACATCTTCCTGGATAACTAATCAACTCTGATTAACTGAACAAGTAACAAAATTTCGTATTAAAAGCAAATAATATGGTTTCTTTGTTAAAAATTCACAGAAATTGTGAGACATACACAGGTTTTAAATTAAATATGGCAAAACATTATTTCCAAATAATTAGGAACACGTAATACATAAATAAATTTGCAATATTTATATCCTAACTTATAACAGAAGTGTTCAATTTAGAGTGAGAACATATTAAGTGGTTCAAAAAATACCCATTCGCAAAATTAAAATGTAAAAAAATATATGTATATTTTATTTATCCCATCATTTAAAAGTCTATATGCATCTAATAATTCTATATACATCTTGTAAGATATATAATACTTCAGTAGAAGATTATATGCATGAATTTATAAATAAGACTACTGAAATTTCAGATCAAATTATTTACATAGTGGAGAAAACATGAGAGATCACTGGTTGACTGATTATATAAATGTAGGTAAAAAACATCCATTTTTCTCTCTGAAATGGAACAAGAATTATTAATCTGCATCCATGATTTTTGAGATATCTATGAATAGATCTATGAATGTCTCCAGGCAATTCCTGACAAAATATGAAAAATTTTTTGTATACTCATTAATTTTTCTTGGACAGTATCCATAGTTTTAGTCTAATTTCAATAAATAAATACACAAACAAATAGCAAATGAAAAACAGAAGTTATACATTACAAAATGCCATTGTTCACTCATGGCATCTGGGTACCAATCTAGTGTTTCTACTACAGAATTAATATCTAGTGACAAGGTTACTTGCTACATTGATAGCTATTCAAAGTACCTCTTTGAGTTTGAGAAGGAAAGGAAAATACATAATAGCAATCATTATTTTAGTAGTCATCTGGGACATTCCTAAAGACAATAAAGGGAATTACGGAAAATATGCCAGAGACTTAAATTTTAACTTTTAAGATATTCTCTAGTAGTCTAATCTTCAGTGACTGAAGTGAGTATTTTTATGTTGACTAACCATTCCCATATTACTCAACTGAACAGTTAGTTACAGGAGAATAGAACCATTGCTCAACCAGTGCACTGCAAACGGGAAGACTAAGTTCAGAGGAAATGTGAGTTTATAAAATAATTTCTATTTCAAGTTTCCCCAAGTTTTTCTCAAATATAAAATACATAGTCAAGGAAACACTGACAGCCTAGCTCTAGTTCTTCTCAGTTTTAGTGACCACTTTTTTTTTTAATTCTCACAAGATATGTGGAGCTCTCATTTCAATATGTGCCTTTCTATACTTAATCTTTGATTGTTTTTCCTCCTTACACTCAGGCCAAAAATATACATATATATTACATATTATATATATATATATATATATATATATATATATAATTGCTGCCATCTTCAACTGTTTCTCACTTAAGAGGTATACTAAAGGAGCAAATGTTTCCTTTTAAATAAAACACTTTTTACACTCATTCTCCATGCACTATTCCTAAATTACTTTTGAAGACCATCAATAATTGAATCTTCATAATTCTATAATATTACCCTTTGGAGAATGGCCACCATAATATTTATTTAGTTATAAATACATATATAGATATTAATAAAACTTTGAGACCTCCTATTTATAATAAAAATACTTTCGACTGCCCTAATTATATTAAAAATATTTCCTGATTTAGTATTTACAACATTGCACAACACATGGAAAATGTTAAAAAGGTATCTGGTACTTTATTTTATGTTTTTTAATGTTTATTTATTTTTGAGAGACAGAGAGACAGAATGTAAGCAGGGGAGGGGCAGAGAGAGAGGAAGGCTCGAGGCTCTGAGCTGTCAGTACAGGGCCCAACACGTGGCTCAAACCCACAAACCGTGAGATCATGAACTGAGCCGAAGTTGGATACTTAACTGACTGAGCCATCCAGGAGCCCTGGTATCTGGGTACTTTATTAATGGCATTTTTGCACAACCTATATCTGATCATTTTTCAACAACTATTATGTGCCAGACACTGCAACAGACAGACAGACAAAAATTAGTATTTCACAGCCACGTTTTTAAAAGATTTTACAGCTTATTGAATCTCATTTTTTACACTTCATTATCTCAAGAGAAAAGCAGAATTTATTCTATTATTAAAACAGGGCTTTTAATATATTTTGCATATCTCACATTTTTTCAGTATTCTGACATTTATTTACTTATTAGATATTTTAAATTATGCCCTTTGCTTCAAAGCCTCAGAGCACAAGTTGGATAAAACTTTCATTAAATATTTAAATAAGGAGAAGAAACAATCAAACAGCAACATAATAATCAAACAAAAAAGCTCCCAGCATAAAACCACAGATCTCACTTATTGAAACAAACTCTTTATTTAGGAGAATAATGTGTGGTTTCTTTAGCATTATGTATTATTAATGCTAAAATTCAGTACAATGAAACCTGAATTTTGTACAGGGGACACTATCTTCAATAATTAAAGAAGTAGATCAGTTTGCCAATCCTTGGCTTATCCCTTACCCAACCGGTTAAATTGTTTAGGCACTTTATTAATTGTAGTTAGATAATTGGTATGATTCATTCTCCTCCGATGAAAACCTGTTAACCAATAAACCCCTTCAGATAGAGTTTTATATGAATACAGCAAATTACCTCTACTAGTGTTATTCATTGATATGTTCACCAAAAGAAAGACCCTGTACTAAGACAAAGAGGTATGAGGTATAAGAAGAAAAATTGTACAACACTATAAAAGTACAATTCTGCTCAAATGCTATTCTGACATGCAATTGCTATTTTAGAAGAATCAAATTTTGTCCTAAAGCCTTCTGAATTGTCTCGTGAACATTTAGATTATAGCCTGGCATATACTAGATCTTCAATAAATGGAGACCCTTTTGCACTGGTTCCAAGAGATATTTTTCTGAAAGGGTTTTTATTTTAATAGGTTGTGATGCCCATTTCCACCTCTCAGTTAATATTTTTTATCTAAGGGCTTTGTATAGGTAAGCATAGGAATCATGTTTAGTATCAGAATTAAGGTTTTATTTAATTTTATAACAAATTAACTACATTTAACTATTTCTCTTGAAGTAAAAGTAAGATATTTGATAAGTAATACTGGGTGAATTTGCTTTTTGTTCTTCATTCAGGAACATACTGCAAGTGGCTCCAAATAAACATTATTTCTAAAAATGTGCTTAATACTGTTTTTAGTACTGATAAATGTATTCCTTCTCTAATAAAAGCTTTTGAACATATGAGACTCACATTCTGAGTCAAACTAACGTAGGGATCACAAGAATTGGATAGTCTAGGAAGGGTTCCCTACTTTATCAGGGACATTTTGGGACCCAATGATGGTCAAGTGACTGGATTTCATTTAAAGAGTTCTTATAACTTGGTTCAACACAAACATACTTAATGTTGCATTATGCAGTCTTTTCCATTTATATTCATTTTATAATTCCTTTGGTTATTTAAATAAGGAACTCTGGACTGTGATTTGAAAATTATAACTTATTTTCCCTTAGCTTCAAATTTCCTATAAACCAAATAAAGTGTAATATGTTGCAATCTTAATTCAAATCAATTTCATTTTGCTCTAAGGCTATACAGTTTTCTTTCTTAAAAAAGTTTTATAATAAACATATATATTTCCCATTCTTCTCTATCAATTTTAATCTCTATAAAGTATTGCCAAACCAAAAAAAAAAAAACACAGAAAAACCATTGTTTAATTTCACTTTATATTCTAAGCTGAAAAACACTATTCTGTAACTTTCCAATAAAATTTCTCCTTTATTTCAAAACAGTGTCTCCCAACACAAATCAGAATGTTTGTGAATTTATTTAGAGCCAAGAGAAGATGATTACGTTCAAAGAAGAAGAAATTGAAGGCTTCCCTTTTTGTTTTTTTACAAAGAAAAGTTCATATTTTGTATGACAATCTATGGAAAAGAGGAATAATCTGAACTCAACAGGCCGACTAATCTCTTCTTATAGAAGGTAACCAATTTCCAAGTTATAGTTCCATTGTACATAAATACAATATTAATACTCATTTTTTAAATATATTTTAACATTTATTAAAAGCTCAGACTATTCAAGCACTATCTGTTTAATTTTTTTAAGAATTTATTTTTTACGTAATCACTACACCTAAAGGTGGGGGGGGGGTTGGAACTTACAACCCCAAGAACAAAAGTCAAATGCTCTACTGACTGAGTCAGCTAGGCCCCCCAAACACTATTTTCATTGTATAAAAGTACAATTCTTCTTTATATTCCAGTATTTAGAAGTTTATATTCTAAATTTCCTTACACTAATCCCAACACTTGGAGTGATAGGTCTATGGAGAATTTCTCTGCTGTCCCTCTTTCCTCTACTTCCCTGCATGTCTGTATCCCTCTCTGTCTCAAACTGACCAATGAAGGGAAGGGGTAAATGATGACTTTTTTTTAGATAGCTAGTTCTCTTCATTGTTGGATTTCTTTTAAAAAAGGGATTAGAACATAATATCTCTAGCCAGTAATGAATTACCTGCTCTCTTTGACCACACAGATTTACATGTCTGTTGGCCTAACCCAAATTCCACCTTCAAGAGTCCATTATCAGCCACACACCAGAGAGCTGGGAAAGCAGACATGCTAAAGAGACCTGACCTGAGAATCACTGAAAACTTGAGTAAAGGATTCTGTCCATATATGAAGGCAGCAGAATGGAGAAAAACTACACTAGTCCCTTCAAAGAAGGAAACAAATGAGGTAAGGTGTTAGGCTGACAAACATCAATATAGGAAGGGAAACCAAATTACTAAATACAGTAGTTCACATTTTTCTTGTCTCAGTATAAGGAAAATTAGTTCTTTCTATTCAAGTCACCAGCAAAGCTAATGCCATTGAGAATCTATTCAGGCCTTCTGGGGTAAGCCACATGCCTTTCTTGCTGGCTCATATTACTCATGTAAAGGTTTCTTTTCCCTGTGCTCTGGAATGCTTTCAGTTTACACCCCATAAATGGGGGTGTGGACTGGCTACTGCATGGAATTCTGCAACAAGTGATTTTGCTCATTAAATGGAGTAAGTGCATTGGGGTCTGGAAGATCATCACATAAAGCAGTATGGTGGCCAAGGGAAGCTGACTTTCCACCACCTCCCAAACTACTGGAAAACTAAGGGAGTGAGAAATCCACCATGAAGGATTGCTAAAGGTAATACTTAAAGCCTCTTTCACTAACTAAAGGTGAGCTGGAAAAAATTGCATGTGTGTTCCCAGAAACTACATGGATTCCTCACTGATTTCCTTCAGCAGATTGTTGAGGCTTCCTTAGAATTCAGACAGTGACCCAGGGGCAGATAAAATCTGCCCTTTGGTCTTAGCAACCTTTCTCTGGCTCGTTTGCCAACTATCCAAAATCAAGTTGGGGCGCCTGGGTGGCTCAGTCGGTTAAGCGTCCAACTTTGGCTCAGGTCATGATCTCACGGTTCCTGGGTTCGAGCCCACGTCGGATTCTGTGCTGACAGCTCAGAGCCTGGAGCCTCCTTCGGATTCTGTGTCTCCCTCCCTCTCTCTGCCCCTCCCTCACTCATGCTTTGTTTCTCTCTGTCTCAATAATAAATTAAAAAAAAAACACATAAAAAATCAAGTTAAGAAAAAGGTGATAAAATGGCAAGGACATACTATTATTCCAATTTTAATAGCAGCTACTCAGTTTGGGGACAATTGAGAAAAAAACAAAGAAGAGAAATGAAGGAGTGCTATCTTAGCTGCTTAGTTAGAACTCTTTGCTAAAGAAATGATCTTTATTCTGACTAACCTACAAAGGGCAAAATGAAGAATGGAAACTGTACGTCATTACTGCAAAAAAAAAAAAAAAAAAAAAAAAACAGGATGTTGAAAAAGGGGTTGTAGAAAGAGACTCTGGGGTTGCAGGAATCAGGAACAAGGAAACCAAGAAAGCCCAGAAGGTTAGGAAGTGATTGACAAGTGTCTTAAAATGGACAGATTTAATGAATCTCAAAGGGGGGAACTGGTGATATTGGTGCTACTTATTCTGAAATTTCCTCAGAAATTTCTTGCTTTCCATTTGGTGATGGATCAATACAGGTTGCTGGTATTTCAGATCGGCCTTTTATTTCTTCCTTTTCCTCTGCTTTTACCATACAGATAGGTCCTCTTGTTGAGAAACATGTGCAAGTTATTTTCTCTTGATTTTCCTATAAATCTACTAGAGAGATACCTGCCGTGTAACTTAAAGGCTACCATAACCCTGTATTCCAGATAGTCTGTGGAGCTCCTTGGGGAAAAGACACCTAAATTGGGCAACTATGTGCCTTCCGAAAGTAAAGTGTATGATAGACAGCAGCAGTCTCATACATTCTGGGAAAACACCACAAATTATGTAGCTTTGGGATATGGCAGAGAGTGGAATTCTCATACCTTTCCGGAAAAACACTGAGTTGAACAAATCAATGAATCACTTTGGAGGATGTCCTAGGGACATGTAATCTGAGATAAAGAACCATAAAAATCATTTCCCAAAAGAATAATCCATGGCCATATGTAAAATAATATCCTTTTCAATATTTCAATTAGAGGGAATAGAACAGTTATAAAGCAATAAGAAAAATAAAGAGTAACTTAAATAGTGCACTTACCTTTAATACTATATTTCTGATAAAGGAGGAAGGTAAATTGATAAAGATGACTAACCACTATACATTTTTGTGCAAAATTTTTCCATTAATCTCTGTAGTTCCCAATGCAATAACTATTCTTACTTTTGCCTTGAGTAACATTGGCTGCAAAATATTTCTCTATACTTCACCTATGTTCTGATTTTTCTCTATTTCTTTCATTTCTCTAGAGAAAGGATCTAAATTATTGCTTACTTTTGTTTAGGAAGGAATCCAGTATTAATGCCAAAGTATTCCTCAAGGGTCTTGGGACTTTCCTATGCTTTTTTCTAGACATTTACAGAAAAGCTCAGGGAAATTTGTCCCACCAGAAAGATTTGTAAATATTTGAAGTATGGATGAATTGCTGGTGTCCTCAGAAACTTGAGAGTACTGCACAACTGACACTTGGTCTTTGTTACAGTTTGCTTCACAGGACATGAGTCCTCCCCGAACTAACTGCAATTACTGCTCATGTGAAGTCGAACATTTACAGAATCTGTTGTTAGCTGGTAGGCCACAGAGTGTTACAATCTATGAGTTAGCTCACTTGGCAAACCAAACGACTTACTACCCAAAAAACCCTAAAAGACCAAAAAAAAACCCCAAAAAAACAAAACAACAAATAGACTATTTAGGGGACTAATACAATATTGTGGATACGGGTTCTAATTTTTTCAGAAAATGATAGGGCAGTTGTGTGATAATTAATTACTTTGGTTCTGTCTCTATAATCTAAGGAGGTTTTGGGGTACCTGGGTAGCTCAGTCAGTTGAGCATCCAACTTAGGCTCAGGTCATGATCTCGCAGTTCATGGATTCCAGTCCATGTTGGGCTCTGTGCTGACAGCTCAGAGCCTGGAGTCTGCTTCAGATTGGACTTGTATCTCCCTCTCTCTCTCTCTGCTCCTCCCCCACGTACACTCTATCTCTGTCTGTCTCAAAAACAAATAAACATTAAAAATAAATTTAAAATCTGAGAAGGTTTTTGAATAAGTGAAATTGGGTACAGTCTCTACCCTGCTTTAAAAAAAATGGAGGAATTTTCTTTAATAAACATTTTTTACCTGAATAAAAACTACTGTTTCTCATGGAAAACTGACTGCTGATTTGTCAGAGATAATAATTTATAATTACCTGCTCAGATAGCAGCATTTCATATTAGAGTTCACACAGAGCAAAATGACAAAGTTTATAAAGACCCTCAACAGATTAGATAATGCCTACTGACATCGGGGGAATGGGGTCCAGATGCTTTACTCAGTCCACAAATTCAAATTCTATTCTTTTCTGGGAACAACCTCACAGACACAACGAGAAATCATATTTAGCTAGAGATATCTAGGCATTCCTTGGTCCACACAGTCAAGTTGACACATAAAATTCGCCATCGAAGTTAAAAACAAAAACAAAATAAAAACTGGATTCATGTTTCTCATGAGAAGTGAAGCTCTCAGGAAGACTGGACTATGGCTACCATCCAGGACTTGAAATTTAAGTAGTCTAGAATTAAAGTGGTACTGTTTACTGAATGCAAATTAAAGGAGCTCTTCTAGCAAACTTGTTTCTATTCTTAGATTGCCTTGTTCTGCTATGCACAGTTATTTCAATTACTTAAAAAAGCACATTTTACTAAAAAACAAACATGTTATTGTTACATTAGTTTTTTTTCTGTATTGCCAGTGTTGTGAGTGGAACTATGTCCCTCAGGTACCCACATGATAAAGTCCACCAGTACCTCAGAATGACACTTTATTTGGAAACTGGATGTTGCCAGTGTAATTAGTAAAGATAAGATCATGTTGGAATACAGTGGGCTCCTAATCCAGTATGACTGGTGTCATTATATAAGAAAGGGATATATGGACACAGATAACATGCACAAGGAGAATGCCATATGGAGATAAAGGCAGAGATCAGAATTGATGCTTCTACAAGCTAAGAGGCACCAAACATTGCCAGGAAATCACCAGATGACATGTGAGAGGGTCTAAACAGTCTCCCTCATTGGCCTCAGAAGGAACCAACCTTGCTAACACCTTTTTTTTTTTTAATGTTTATTTATTTTTGAGAGTAAGACAGAGACAGAGAGCGGGGGTGGGGGTGGCAGAGAGAGAGGGAGACACAGAATCCAAAGCAGGTTCTAGGCTCCAAGCTGTCAGCACAGAGCCTGAAGTGGGGCTTGATCCAATGAACCATGACATAATGACCTGAGCCAAAGTAGGATGTTCAAATGACTGAGCCACCCAGATGCCCAAACCCTGCTGATATCTTAATCTTGGACTTTACAAGCCTCCAGAAATGCAAAACAATAAATTTCTGCTTTTTATACCAACCAGTATGTGGTACTATTACAGGAAACCTAGCAAACTAATATACCCAGTAATGGTTCTCACAATCTCATTTCCTATCACTTCTAAATTGTACTCCCAGTATAAAAAGGATCTGTATTTGTAACTCTTAACAATGTGATGATTGACAGAGTAAAAGTGGGACCATCTCCATTAATAATTTTTTATAACAACAAAGTAAAAATAATTAACATGTATTCAGGTACTCAAGCCCTAATCTCTCTCTCTCTCTCTCTCTCTCTCTCTCTCATAAACACAAATGTACTGGAAGGATGATGTAGAAATAAACATCTAATTAATGCACAAACAGAAATCTGGCAGTCACAGATAGAAACTGCAAAAGACAGGTCTAATGTCATTTAATTAACTTTGGGATGCAGGTTCACTCCAAACCCAATATAGACAGATAAACAAAGGTGAATGTCTATTACTAATGAAGATTTAGGTGGCTGTTACAATAATGTAACTGTTGATTCAGACTCAATACCAAAACAAAAGAAAATAACAAGCCCACAGGTGGGTTTGTGTGAAGACTTAAAATAGAACTAGATATAAACACTAGAAGTTCAATCTCTGCCTTTCAATGAGTGCCTCATCATAAGACTTTAGATCTAGATGACGGTGGTGGATATCAATTCATTTCACATCTGGGTAAAACTATTGAAAATTATAGAAAATTACTAAGAGACTAAATTGTCATATTGGTGTGATGGTAGTTATGATTGACCAACACTCAAAATTTATTGGGCCTTGCCCAATGAGACACTTCTAATTAAAAATTTAGACTTTGAGTCTCCAGAGTTGAGTCATTCCTTAGGTTTGGAAGAGATAGGACTTCATAAAGAACCACTAAATGGTATTTTGATAATCATTTGAAAATACAATATTGACAACACAACAACTGATGAAATTAATGTATGGCTAAAAACATTTCTATAATGTAGATAATAACCAAGTATATGATTTAACTGCTCACCATTGCAATGATATATTAAAAGATTATTGCCTCAAAGTAAATAAAGTACTGACTTTAAAAAAAATTCAATAATTCTGTTATTTTATCATCATTCTGACAATCTCTTTTCTTTATATTTTACTGTAGATTTGCTGGATATTTAGACAACTATATCTTGCCTAGACAAAGATAGGAACAGCAAAGGAAATAATAATTAGAAATTTTAATGTTACTATTTTATAACTGAAAGGAAAGGAAGAGACTTCCCCTCCTCCCTTTTCCAAGAGCAGTAACTTTAAAGAACTTTGTGAGTCCCTTCTCTCTCTCCTTGAAATATGTGTAAATCTTTTTTAAAACTAAATACAAATCTTGCCAATTTTAGGACTCAGGAATGTGTTTCTCAAGGACATGGGCACCATTTCTTTGAAATGCAAACATAAAAGAAGATGGTGCACATCTCTCCCGATTTCTGTGAGAAAGTAGGAGCTCCATTTGGACAGAAGCCCCTCTCCCAAGTTGCAGACCTATCAATATAAAGAAATGAGAATTTTATTTTTCTTTAAGAAAAGAAACTTAACATAGATGGCCACTCCCATCACCAAGTAAATTTAAGATGAACTATGTGTGACAAATGATGTTGTCATGTTCAATATTTGGAAACTAGTTATTATTTTTCTTGGGAACATGAATGTCATAGATTGTATCTGCTTGGCTCTGTCTTTGAAGTCTCTTAGTGGATTGCTTTTGATGTGTATCATATGTCGGTTTCATATTTACTCAATAATAAAATTGTTTTTTTCTCTTCTAATTTTGTGGGGAGATTTTCTGGGCCAGGAAAAGATTTCGTTTTTAATTCTATTTACCCAACATATGATTCCAAAACTTTACACGGTTATTCCAGAAGAGGAGAGAACAGACCAACCTCACTTATAGACATGTATACAAAACCCTTACATAAATGGTAAAAGTGATAAAGTATGTGCATGGATATCCAATTGCATTACTTATAATAACAAAGAGTGCAAAAACTCTTCAACAACAGAATGAACTTTAAATTACAAATCATTCATTTTAGTAAGTATGCAGCCAATAAAGAAATATTTTAAAGAATGATGTGGGGCATAGAAATTGTATCCAGTTTTTAACCTGTGATCTGAGTTTGCCTTTTTGTTTTCCTCATCTACTAATGCTCTGGATCTATTCCACTTGATTTTCATACCACATTTTCAAACTTCCTCTAAAAGTTTGAGCTATTGATTCTCTCAGCCTTCTGTTATGCTGTGTCCTCTGGCAGTAACACCCAGACAGAGGATGATCTGACTTTAAGCCTTTTTGCACAGTTTAATGAAAAATATTTTTAACATAAAGCAGAACTCATATTGTGATTAAAGAAAGATCCATATGTGATGGTGTAGCAGGATTCTTGCACAGAGTCGTGACACTGACTGAGGCTTTTCTTTCCAGGAAGCAACTTTATTCCTGCTGGCACCTCTCAGTTGGGTTCATACCTGAAAAACTGAGCCCCGAATACCACACGGCATAGTTTTTTATATATTTTTTACTTCTTTGTCTCTCATGTATGGTAACACATACAAACATGCAGCATGCAGTCTGATTAAGTGGTCTCATGTTACAAGGTCATGAGGGATGTTGTCACGTTCCCGCATAGCCAGGTTACCTTGAGATTTTTCTTTCTTCCTTTTTCTTTTCTTTCCTTAGGGAGGGGACCCTACCATAATGGAAAAGAATGTCTGTCTACAGAATGTCACAAAATATAATCACTATACATATCTGAAATCTTTTTATCATTTCTGGAATGAATATCTGGACATAGCTTAATGAAAGGAAATCCAAATCATATTACCTCTCGTCCTTTTGAGATGCTGAGCATGGTGAATATTAATGTTCACCACACTAAACAGAGATAAGGGTTGTTAATAAGGCCCCTTCTACTTCTCTTGGGAGAGCTGTGTTACCAGTCTGATCCTTCCTTACTTTAACCTTTTGCTTTTTTTTTCTTTTTTTAACATTTTACCATAAGTCATGTAGCTCCATTTTAAGTTGCCTTTGTATTCGTTTGTTTGAATATTCAACACTCCCACCAGACTCTGGTTAATTTGTTTCAGGGCCAGTCTTAACAACTGTATACCTCCTGTTATTTCTCAAAATGCTAGGCACACAGTATATCCTTAATATTTATGAAATAAAGAAAGGGTAAAAGGGTATGAAGGAGAAAGAAAAAGCAAAGAAGGGAGGATCTCTGGGCAAAGCCTTAGGATTGACTGAACTAAAACTACAAATGAGGAGTATTCCATGTCTTCAAGGTTCTTTTCTACATATATTCCCTAAATTTGGGTAAATTATGAACTTATCCAATGGCAATCTCTGCTCTAACTTCAAATTAAAACATAGACACAACATATAAAATATACTTCAGTACATAATTTGAATGAATTGATAATATTTCCAATAATAACTAGCATTTGCAAGATTTTTATATGGAAGACATAAGAGATAAAGAGTGCTAAAAATGATGGCCAAGAAATTTTACCCAAAGAATGTCAGTTAACTAAGATATATATTTTAAGAAACTCCTGCTTCATCTCCAAGGTATTTAGTGTTTGGACTGACTCAAGTAGGCTTTTGGAAATCTTTTTTTTAAATCAAATTTGCCATTACAGTAAGTTCTTAGAAGTATTAATACAGATTGTGTGATAGCTTGTCATGATAAATGGATTAAAATCATTGATGAGATTTTTCTTCAATGTTTAAATAATTACATTAAATAAAGATAAAGGTCTGATTATTAAAATGATATGAGGACTCAACTGAAATGCATGAAATATGAACTATTTTAGGCAACTAGTTCCTATTCATTTGGCATCAGATAAAATTAAAAACTATTTGTTGGTTGATTTGAAGGTTCATTCAATTTTTTATCTTTTATGAATCCTACTTTTTATGTTATAATTAATGAATCAGATTTATTATATAATTTTTAATGTACATGTAATGTTTGATAACAGTCCCAAAATCTTGCATATCTTCTGTTCCAGACTACTCCATTTCTCTATATTATTTTATTATGTCAAAAATTTAATGTATACTTCTCATTTTAATAATTAAGGGATAAATACAAAGCTGTCAAGAAGAATCTCTTGTCCTCAAGGAATTCATAAATTGGCTCATGTGACAAATAACTATATAACATGATCTGAGAAGTAATGTAGCATTACAGTTAAGAGCTTGAATTCTGGTCTCAGACAATCAGGTTCAAAATTGTTTTGTGGTTACATTGGTGGACAAAATCAATTCCTCCCTCCCCTAAAACTGGTTCAAATATCAAGACTAATGATGCCATAGTCACACACACACACACACACACACACACACACACACACCAAAGAAGTATGTTTTATAACTCATATTATGAAAGATTTTCAGGAGAGGAAGGCAGGCATCCAAGTCTATCTCAAACCTTTTGAGCTGAAGGGCTCTATGGCTTTGGTTATTTCTGTAGTCAGAGTGTGAAGGTGGGGTGAGGATTTCAACGTATGGGCAGAGGATTGTGCTTGAACCTATCATGATGGCCAAAAGTGAGAACATGTGGGCTTTCTTACTGAGTATTGTCCAGATGTGGAACAAGAGGGATCAAGAGAGGGCTGGGGCCTCTGGATGATGTCACTTAATCAAGCACCAAAATGGAGGAAGACTCTCAATTAGAAAAAACAACTTCAGAATTTCCTAGCTATGGGACATTGGGCAAATTACTTTACTCACTATATAATCAGAATAATATCAAACTCTTCCTCATAGATTTGTTTCATTTACTTTATAGATAAAACGGTGATAATATAGGTCCTTACCACACAGAGTTATTGTGGGAATTAAAAAGATACATGGATATTATATTCCTTAGAAACTTTCTTGGCACAGAAAAAAATGTCAGAACTGGCTGTTCTTGTGGAATTGTTATATGACAGACCATTGTGTTAAGCAGAGTATCTGGCATTTATCTGCTATCAAGAGCTCACATTGTCAATGGGGAAGAGCTAAAAAATAACTCTAGTACTAACGCTACAAATTAGAGAAAAGAGATGGTTTAAATTTAGAAATGGGAGAGCTTACTTCTAACTCTGGAGCAGTTAAAATTTAAGGTCTACACTGAAAGCTGAGTAGTGGTTTCACATGGAGAGAAGTAGAGAAAAGTATTTTTCAGACAGAGGAACACTGAGGTACACAACGTGTAAGGTAGGGAACGGAATGACAATTAGAGCATAGGCTGTGGGGAGGACTGGATATCCCTAAGACAACCAGTGACCTGTGAAAGAATTATACTAAATTGCCAAACTGTGCATCATAAATAAAAAGCATACGAGATATCAAAAACAGAAATGAATGACAACAGAAACAATGGAAGAATCACTCATAAAGGTGATGTAATTTAATATTTAATAATTAATTTAATATCTAAGTTTGTGGAATTTTTCTATATCAAGAAAGGAAGTTAAATACATTCCATGTAATGGTAAACACAAAGAGAGTATATATCTGGATATATCTCTGGAAAAGACTTACTTGACCAAGTCAGAAGGTAGGTGTGAAAAGACTGTGATGAATAAATTAGTAAAAACTATGGTATCATATTTGCAACATTCAAGTATATTCATAAAAACATGGGAAGACGTTAGGACAAAAATAAAAAGATAATGGAAATATCCTGCCTATGAATGCAGTCCAAAAGTCAACTGTCCACAGAAAATCTACTGACCACTGTATTTATTTTGTTTCCTGCTCAGTTTACAGTAGTGAACAACAGAGATGAGGCCATGGCTCTCACAAAGCCTATCCTTAACAAAGAAGACAAAAGGTAAATGAATAAAGAGACAATTTCAGCTGTAAATGTTATGAGGAACAGAAAACAGAATGAATGATAGAAAGTGAGTTGGGGCATGTGGAGAATTTTAGAAAAGCTCTTCAAGAAGTTCTGGAAGTTTGATCTGAAACTTCAATGACAAGGCAAAGTCTATGCAATCATCTAGGGAAGAATATTCAAATATAACATGGGTCTAGAAGAAAGTAGGCATGAAGTGATGATGGCTTCAATTAGAGTGTGGGAAATGTTAATAAAATAAGAAAGTGTAAATAGAACACTCATTTAGAGGAGAAACAAATTGGACTGGGTAAATGAATAGGAGATGAAACAGAAAGAATGTGCAAATAAAATGCCAAGAAGAGAAAGCAGAAAAAGTCTAATAATATTGAGGGTCTGAATGCTTTAATATGCATTTTTCAAAGAAGCTTTATGGCAACAATTCAAGCTACATGGTAGAAGTCATTTAACATATGGGAAACTGTGGTTGTAAACTGTCACAGGCTTTCTTAGAGTCACACTACAGAATTTAAAACCGATCTCCTAACTTCAAAGCCCATGGTACTGGCATTTTACCTTGCTTTCTCCACAGGTTTAAGTGATGCCTGGCGGTACCACTGGCACAGAGAGGATATTTAGAAAAGAAGGTTTATATACTTAGAAAATGGGTTTTATTTTAGATATCTACATGGAATTATGTACTAGGCCTTTGGAGTTAGAAAACAAATAAGGAAAGGCCCAAGGCTATACTGATTTGAATACACTCGAAAAGGAGAAAGTTGGAAATTAAAAAAAAAAAAAAAAAAACCCTTTGGTAATACTTTTCCTCATCCATTTATGGGCCTGAAAAAATTACTGATTTGATAAAAGCATTGTAATTTCTTTAAATTCATTTACCATTTGATTACTGACCATGAGTATTTCAATATTTTCTGAATGAAGGCATATTATTAGTGAAACTTCAATGCCAAATTTTCTGAGAAAAACTGATATTTGCCTTATTTGAATGCTAAACACTCAGAAAATCTCTATTGAAGCAATCGATTCCAAAGCAAAAATCTAATTAGTTGTGAAACTTTGGTTTTATTTTATACTAGTTCTAGAATGTGAAGACAATATGACTATTAAATGATATTCAGAATAAAAAATATTTGCAAAAATACCACAATTTAAATAAGTTTGAGTAATTAATGAGGAGAATGATACAATGGAAGAGCTTACAATACCATGGGGAAGAATTTCTGCTTTTTGATACATTTAAACTTATTCAGAATAATCTACATGGAAGAAAAAATGGAGGACTGTGGGACTCTGGGAAGATGGCAGAATAGGAAGCACTAGGAATCTGTCTCCCCACCCAGACAACAACTGCACTGGCAGAATCTACTGATGTAATTATTTTGAAGCTCTGGAGTCTATTAAGCCTTGCAAACTCCAAGAGAAGGGTTGGGAGGTAAATTGGATAAATTCAGTTAATTTCAGCTTTTAGTTCAGCAGCTACTACCCATCCCCCACCCATCACCCTGACAGTGATCCATGCACATGTCCCTACAGGAGTTTATACATATATTACAGAAGTCAGCGTAGGCTACAATAACCTTAATTTCAAAATATCAATATTATATGATACAGAATATTTTTATTTCCCTAAAAAAAATCTCTGTGAAGAAATAGAATTTTAAGGATGAGTTTTCTGAATTGGTCTGAGGTATCTGGAATTGGCTTTGTAATCTGATTGAAGACGTCAATGATTATTTCTAGTAGTAGAAAGGGCACTGATAGTCCATGGCATGAACTTGCAAAAGAGATAGATAAAATGTCTTCATTGATTACTCCTAGTGACCTACTTATCATAAGCCAATTTCAACAAAAATTGAATACTTTTGTTCAAACATTTGTTTTGAACATTTTTGGAAAACAAACCAATATAATGAAGTTGGTGGTTGCTCCTGTTGATGGAAAAAGTGGTGGGAAAAAAATGCATGAGTTTGGGATTCAAATTCCCACCTCAAGGGCTTTATAAATGATCCAAAGGTGTCTATTTCTGCCCTAAAGGCTACCCTATGCCTTGTAGCAGCTGAGCGAAAACTTCTGAAAATCAAGCAGGGAATCCGAATGTGTGACTGGCTGAATTACAATGCTTGACTCCTAGATTTCCAGGAAGTGTCTATTGCTAAAGTTAAAGTACTGACTGGGAAAGAATGGAACACAGTAAATTGGGATGGAGTCATGTGAGAAAACCCTAATGAAACTGGGAACACTGAGCTCTTAAATTCCAGTGAGTCTTCTCTGCCAGTAGAAGTCTCCTCATCTACACTGAACATGGCCTCTGCATGCCAAGAGGAAGTAGTGCCCCCCATTCCCACTTTCCCAGAAAGTGGCCTCTCTTTCTGCAATGAAAGTAGCCTCCCTACCCCCAGTATGATCTTCACTACTTGCAGTGATATCAGCCTTTCCACCAGTTTGAGGGAATTCATAATTCAGAGGCTAAGGCAATTATAATGGCCTTTCCTCATGCAGCTGCCATGTGAGGGGACGCTTATTCTTCTGAAGACCAATCTTTACCTCCCGTCTATGCTTCTACACCTATAACTAGACTCCAGCCCCATGAGATACAAAGTATGACCCATGGATACGTACACTATACTCCAAAAGAACTACTTGAGTTTTCTTTCTTTTTATTTTAACTCCAATGTAGTTAACATATAGGGTTATATTTGTTTCAGGTGTACAATATGCAAGAGTTGAATCACACTTCCATACATTACTCATTGCTCTTCAAGAAAGGTCTACTCTTGGGGTGCCTAGTGGCACAGTCGGTTAAGCATCTGACTCTTGATTTCAGCTCAGGACATGATCTCACAGTTTGTGAGATCAATCCCCACATCAGGCTCTGTGTTCGTGGCATGGAGACTGCTTGGGATTCTCTCTCTCCCTCTCTCTCTCTGCCTTTCCCTGGCTCATGCACCTGCACACTCTCTCAAAACAAATAAGACATTAAAGAGAGAGAGAGAGAGAGAGAGGGAGAGAGAGATCCCCTTTACTTATTTCACCCATTCCTCCACCCACCTCCCCTCTGGTAACCATCTGTTTGTTCTCTATAGTTAAGCGTCTGTTTTTTTCATTTGTTTGTTTCTTAAATTCTACATTAAGTGAAATTATATGGTATTTGTCTTTCTCTGACTTATTTCACTTAGCATTATACTCTCTAGATTCATCCATGTTGTTACAAATGGATAAATTTCATCATTTTTATGGCTGAATAATATCCCATAGGGGTGTGTGTGTGTGTGTGTGTGTGTGTGTGAGACCTACATTATCCATGCACCTACTGAAGGACACTTGGGATGCTTCCAAAATGTGTGTATTGTATATAATGCTGCAATAAACTGGAAGTTTCTAATTTATACAGACAGAAAACCAGAAAACATGTGGGAATGGACACTAAGGGGGTGAGATGATTGTGGAAGGAACAAAAAGTTGGATAAGGCTGTATTTATTGAGATGAGCTAACTAAACAGAGATTCTGTATTGAATGTTACAATTCTGTCGTAATGTTACAACATTATGATTGAATTAGAAAGAGTAATAGCTGGTTGGTTGATTGCCTGAAACATGGACTGAAAGGTAGCCCACAGTTGGTGAATTAAAAATGCCTGACAATCTTGGTTTAATGCACAAGAAAAATTCAAAGGCCTACCAAGGGATGGGAAAGTAAAAGTGTATTTGCCATTTAGTAACTATACTGAGAGTGTCCAGAAGACATACCTTTCACTAACATTGTAAAACATAAATGTTGTGAGGACAGCCTTGCCATCCTTGAAGATCTCCACAATCACATTTCTCTGTAGGCCAGACTTTAACGTAGAACTGCATTCAATTTAATGCAAAGGGAATGACTGGATTCCAGAATAGCAGGGGTCAAGTGATGGCACTCAACCATCAAAGGCAAGGCGGATGTGGTTATTGTGATGGCCAGCAGAGTCACAATGGCAATCAGAAAGTCTGCCTCTCACAAACCGATGCCATTGGTTAGTTTATCATGGCATTCCTATAAGTGATAGAGATAGGTAGCCTACTAAATGTGGAATTAATTTACATAAGCAGTAAAGTTCTAGGTTAAATGTACAAAAGGCCTGAATTATGAAAAAGAGCCACAGCTCCTCCATTAATTCCCAGACTTGAGTCAGTTTATAGACCTGAGCCCACTGAATGAACAACAGGCTGGGTTCCCTTGAGAAAGGATCTCAGTACACTACCAAATATACATACTGTTAAACTTTCTCCCAGGCTTGCCCCAAAGGGACCTAGTCCTTTACCAGGGTAACTGCACGTGGGGAAAGGGAAATAATCAGAACTTTTGGGGACTAGTGAACACCATCTCTGAACAAACACTAATTCGAGGAGACTCAAAATGTCACTGCCTCTACCTAGGAAAATAGTAAACTAAAAGCAAACACTTCATTCCTAGAGGGATTTGATAGGTTAATGCCACCGATGACTTGAAAGATGCAGGAGTGAGGATTTCTACCATATCCTCATTTAACTAGTCTTTTGGCCTGTGCAGAAAACAGGTGGACCCTGGAAAATGACAGTGGATTCTTATAAACTTTACCAGATACTGACTCCAACTAAAGTTGCTGAATCAGATGTGGCTTCATAACATATCCCTGGTACCTGGTAACACTGATCTGGCAAACGCTTCTTCCTCAATATCTGCTAAGAGAGACCACCAGGAGCTGTTTGTTTTAACTGGTAAGGCCAGCAATACAGGTTTGCTGCTCTACCTCAGGGGTATATCAACTCCCAGCCCTATGTCACAATTTAGTTTCCAGGGATTGTGACTGCCTTTCCCTTTTACAAGACATTACACTGGTTCAATTATTTTGATAACACTATGCTGATACGACCTAGACAGCAAGAAGTAGCAAATACTATGGGCACCTGGGTGGTTCTGTCGGTTAAGTGTCTGACTCTTCGTTTCAACTTGGGTCATGATCTCATGGCTCATGGGTTCCAGCCCCACATCAGACTCTGTGCTGATAGTGCAGAGCCTGCTTGGGATTCTCTCTCCCTCTTCCAATGCCCCTCCCCCACGTGCTCTGTCTCTCTCTCAAAATAAATAAATAAATTTAAAATAATTTTTTTTTAAAAGAAGTAGCAAATACTCTAGAATTATTGGTAACACACTTGCATGCCGGAGGGTGGGAAATAAACCTGGTCAAAAAATTGGAAGGCTTCCACCTCAGTGGAATTTCTAAAAGTCCAGCATGTCAAGTATGGTACACGCCAAGATATCCCTCCAATGTTATAAATTAAGTTGTTGCATCTGTCCCCTCCCACAACCAAAAAAAGAGGCACGATGCCTAGTGGGCTTCACTCAATTTTGGAGATAACATCCCTCATTTCATTGTGCCGCCCCAGTTCATTTGCCAAGTAAGCTGAAAAGCTGCTTCTTTTGTGTGAGGGCCTGCAACAGGTCTCAACTTTAGTGCAAGCTGCTCTGTTACTTCAGCCATAGAATCTAGCCAGTCTAATGGTCACTGCAGCGGCAATTGCAAACTTGCCCTAATAAATGACTTAAATATAGTTTCAGAACACAGACTGGATTTTTATGTTTTAGACAAATAGACAAAATATGCTTTAGAAAAATGAAAGTTAAAACCATAATGCAAAACCATTTCACACTCACTAGATGGTTTATAATAAAAAATACAGACAATCTTAAGTTTTGGTGAGGAAACTTCATACCTTGCTGGTGGGAATGTAAGATGTCACAATGACTTTGGAAAACAACTTAGATTCTTCACACTGATCAAAAACTATGGATCTTTGAATATTTTGGAACTTAGTTTATATTCTATGGAACCTCTCATGTAAAAATAAACTACTTCAAAAGCTCCTCATAGTGACCACTGTAATTCTAAAATATCTTTGGTGAAATTATGCTGTTTAGAGTAGTAACTCAATGAATGACAGACAGTAGTAATTTAAATACCTTCGCTTGGAGAGGGCATGGAGTTCTGTTTAAACTGAGAACTCTGTTTAAACTGGCAAAGACCAGTCTAAAAGTTTCTTATGCAACTTGTTTCTTTGGCATCCACCCCAATCTCACAGTCAAGGACTCCTAGCATATAGAAGGTTTGGAGAGGAGTTTCTCACAGTACAAGAGTCTCCTAGACAAAGCAAGACAGCCTGAGAAAAATTCTCATAAGTTTTTAAAAATGGTCTGAAGCAACACCGGTCCAAAAGTTGTTGTTTTGAAAAGCTACTTTCTGAACTCCTCAGACCGAAGAGCCAGGTCAAGGAATAAATTTACTGAGGCCTATAATCATTCTTTCCCTATGAATGTTTTACAGACTTCATACTAAAAAACTGATGAAGACTGACAAATAGTAATGTTAATAGCAACGAGATCATTTTCCACCAATGATGAAAGTTTTTCAAGTAAGATCAGATAGCCAAAAGATTCTTAAAAGAAATAAATTTTACTTCTTTAGATACAATAAATAAAGTCTCACATTTGATCTAACTTCAATGAAAATAGGATTCTGAACAGAATGAGAAGCTTTGCCATTTTTGTGGCTGAACAGACCCTGAGAGAGTCCAAAGCTGCCTCACTGGAGAACACTGCTTTTGAGCCAAGAGTGTTGGGTTACCAAAGTGAGGGCCTCTCAAATGAATCTTGGTATAACCTCCAAATTACTGAACTTCCCAAAGCATCACCAGAAAACCTGTTATCAAAGCCTAATGTATTAGAATTACAGAAGTAAGGAAGAATGTCACTGGAATGGCTTTTAATATGTCAGTTTGGCTAAGCTCAATTATAGTCCCCAGAATTCCCTTTCTCGTATGCTTCTGATTCAGGTAGCTACAAATGATATTCTCTTAAAAGAGGTGCAGGAGAGAAGGAAAGCAGTAGTATTTTTGTAACAAGACACAACGTCCCCTATTATTCAGTTAAATGCTACCAGCAATAACTGTGAAGTGATTTGGTAGACGGGACTGAATTCCCTAATCAGTTGGTTTTAAGTGAATCAAAAGAGTCTGACTTAAATAGAAGACCTCTAAGAGAGGGCAGAGACCCATCCTAAGAGATTTTAGCCTGTGAACAACAAATGTTAGCCTGTGCCTTTGAGGTTCTACTCTGCTCGTGATCTTCCCTTTCCTTTCTGACTGTCCACCTCCTGGATTTTAGGTTTGCTTGGCCAGTACCCACAATTACATAAGCCAGTTCCATAAAAATAAATATGCACTTATATAAAAAACATCCATTGTTTATAATACATGCAATCAATACATATTCCTTACAATACACATCTATTACATATATATGTATATATACTTGTTTGTATATACATGCATATATGCACATATTTATGTGTGTGTATATATCCTGTATGTTCTATTTCTCTAGCTAAATGCTGACCAATACATCCATCTTACCAGTCTTTGCTATATTTCAGAAAGGGGAAGTTAGAATTAATGACATATTACTCTGGGGTCTCTCTGAGCTTAGTGGTTTAAGGTTCCAGGTAGAGAAATGAATCTACTCTAGTAAATGTTTTTAAATAGCAATGTCAGATTGGTGGATGGAGCAAAGAAATGTTTTTGAGTCAAGTCATGGTAAGCAAATAGTTGTTTAGGTGAGTTTTTGCTTTATAATAAAGACTATGTAATTTATATAATTTCATCAGTTCAATATTAGACAGTTATTCAAATAATGTAAAACAATATATTTCTTAGGGCACCTGGGTGGCTCAGTGGGTTGAGCATCCGACTTCAGCTCAGGTCATGATCCCACAGTTCGTGAATTTGAGCCATGCATCAGGCTCACTGCTGTCAGCTCTGAGTTCACTTCCGATCCTGTCTCCCTCTTTCTCTCCCCTCTCCCCTTTCTCTCTCATAAATGAACATATATATGTTTTCCCTTCAATATATATTCTTTTCTGCCATATTATTCTGCTACTAACATAAAAATTGTGAGATAAGCTTTGAATATGTAGTTTCAAATCCTAAAAAAATAATGCACTTCAAGTGCTCTAAACACATTGCTTATGCTGGAAAATTATCAGTATTCTTTGCTTTTTCTCACTCAAAAGATTTGAATTCTTTCATTTTTGTGTAATGAAAAGAATTTTTCATTTGGAATCAGAAGTTCTGAATATGAGGCCTTATTATTTATCAATTTATCAGTTGTTTAAGTGTTCAATAGTATTTAGGATCATTTCGATCTTTATTTCTTTATTTATACAGTCTGAATAAAAGTTATTTTATCTACCAATTGGGACTACACAGATTATATACATATAAAATACCACATATGAAAATAATTGTTCTGAAAGTGCTATGAAAATATATAGTCATTATTCATATTGACATATTCTATCCAGTATTTTTCTCTACAAATTGTTCTTATGCAATTTAATGTTTTACAAATATTCTATTCTGACTATCATCTTATGAAGAACATATAATTATTATTTTTATTTACAGATAAAGAAAATGAATTTTTTGTAAGGTCATGCACATGGTTAATTGTTACTCCCTAATATTTTTAAGGATGGACAGTTGTTGTTTTTCACTAAAACTACAGGTTCCTTGGTCAGGCAATATGTATTTAATTGTTTATTATATCTGGAAGCAGTGCCTAAAATATGTATTGCATATTTTGCTTGCTGACTTTGCCAAGTGAACTTTGAGGTAAAATAAACTAGAAAACATGCTACTGGCCACATACCTAGAATCCCTGTTTACATTTCTTGTAGCTACTTCTCTATAACAGAGGATCAGAAATCTCAGAAAAGTCTAGAGATACTCATAGTTTTCAGTACATGCACCAATTGTTAACTTGATAGAAATGCTGTAAAATGCAGAATTTTTATTTCTGACTCACTTATATGAGCTAGAGGTCATAAAGTTTGTGTAAAAACAAAACAAAACAAAAAAAATCACTTCTATAAATGTCAAAAACATTACAATTCAGGTAGTACTATAAACCCCAAAACACTATCTCCATTCTTGATTCAACCTAAAGCAAAAGAAATTAGACTGTTTTTTTAAAAACAGTGAGAAAGGCTTAAAAATCATTTTTAATCATGTGTCTTAAAATTAAATGATGTGAGGAAGTACAGAAACCTCACTTATCAATTTTAATACTATGAGTGACATAATCAGCCTTAATAATAATGTAAATTAAACACTAGTAGAGGATTTTTTTTGTCTATTAAGGCTCAAAAATTAAAGATCAGGGAAGATACAATAGCATGGTAGAATGACTCAAAAATCTCATAATCATGTTAGTTAACATTCAGAAATATATGATCACCAAACTACCAAGTAATAATATCATCTATGAAAGTGATGTATACGAACTCTGGAGCTCCATCAAAAAATTGATTGGACATTTCTGAAGTTTATGAATTAGCAATTGCTTGCAGTAGAAATCTAAAACCTTAACCAACATAGTTCATTTGAGAATTTGAAACAGAATCATATTTATGTTGCTAGAAGTTTCTAATCTTATCTCTAGCCTGTAGAAATGTATGTCTTAGAATAATAATGGCAAAACACACAATCCAGAAGATTGGGAAAAGCTTTGTCAGGAAATATGCAGAGATGGCTGAAATCTGTATGTTTAGTCTGCAAATGAGCTGTTGGGATAGCAGATACATCTGTTGGAGACTTCTTGTCAATATTTTCAACATAATCACAGATAGATTAATGCATTATCACAATTAGGTAGTCAGTGTTCTATGGAAATGCTATTTTCTCTAAAAAGAGCCAATTCTTTTCTATTCCATTTTTCATATATGTAACAGCAAAGTTATGTATTTTGAAAAGATTGTTTTCAAGAAGACAAATAAGCTCTTTTAAGCTTTTGAGAGCTTGTATAAATGTCCGCCTGAAGCTGTAGTGATATAGCACAATTCATGTCTTTCTGAACACATTTCAAAAGTAGAATGCGAAAGCATAAATGAAGGGCCTTTAGGGGTGCCTGGGTGGCTCAGTCAGTTGAGCGTCTGACTTCAGCTCAGGTCATGATTTCATGTCTTGTGGGTTCGAGCCCTGTGTCAGGCTCTGTGCTGACAGCTCAGAGCCTGGAGCCTGCTTCGAATTCTGTGACTCCCTCTCTCTCTTTACCCCTTCCCTGCTCATGCTTGTCTTACTCTGTCTCTCAAAAATAAATGAACATTAAAATTTTTTTAAAAATGAAGGGTCTTATAGGGAAAACAATATATTAAATTTCTAGAGGAAATTCACCTTATTTTTAAACTTCATTAAACACTTTGAGATAATGACTAAATCAGCCTCCAGAAGAAATCTAAAAGAGTGCCATGATACTCTGCCTTTAGTCATGATCTACTGAAAATTAGTACCAAAACAAAATTTTCAAAACCACAGATTTCCTATTTATCAAATTGGCAGAATCATTATATATAGGGTGTATAAATACAGTTTTCAAAATTTAAAAACATGGCCTTCATATAAATATACAACAATATTTTGATCAAAATATTAATCAATAAAGGAACCAATAAGATAGTAAAGTTGGTTCAAAATTTATTTTGAGGGGGGGTCTGGGTGGCTCAGTGGGTTGAGCATCTGACTTTGGCTCAAGTCATGATCTCAGAGTTTGTGGGTTTGAGCCCGCGTTGGGCTCCATTCTGACAGCTCAGAGCCTGGACCCTGCTTCAGATTCTGTGCCTCCCTCTCTCTCTGCCCTTGCCCCAATTCATGATCTGTCTCCTTCTCTCTCTCAAATATAAATAAACGTTTAAAAAATATTTTATGAACTGAAAATTTTTGTGATCACCCAAAGGAATGCCAAATTAAATATGTTAATAGATACGAAACTGGTTAATGTCCTACAGAGCATTAAATATATAGCACTAAAATCATCTGTTCTACCATACAGTAATCCACAAGTTAACATATAACACTATAATGTCTGGGTGCTAATCACATAATAAATAGCCAAGATAAACACAAGTGCATTTTCCTACATCATTAATAATAGTTCAGTAAGACTGCTAAATAATGTTCCATTAGGAACATTAGGACAATGGAAGGAAACTGTCATCTTATTTTATTCACGAATGTAACACAGACAAGCATACACACACTTTTCCTCCTTAATACCACACATAGTGGGTACTACATGGTGATTACAGAAAACAGTTTTTATAAACACATAAAAAGCATCTCCTTAGGTAAATCCAAATAAAATTGTAGGACATTTTAAGAAGACATGAAAGCCACTATAGTTTATACTGAATATAAAAATGACATTATTTATATTCATTGTATACCTAACTACAGTAAACACTGAATAAAGTTTAAACGAAATATGGAAGAAAAAAATCTGCAAAGGATTTATTTTTAAAAATGTTGACAGGAGGAATTAAAATATTAACATTTCATTATCATCAAAATATTAACACTGATGGGGCGCCTAGGTGGCTCATTTGGCTGAGTTTCCGACTCTTGATTTCAGCTCAGGTCATGATCCCAGGGTCATGGGATCCAGCCCTGCATCAGGCTCTGCACTGAACATGGAGCCTGCTTAAGTTCCTTCTCTCTCACTCTCTCACTCTCTCTCCCCCACCACTTGTGTGCCCCCTCTCTCTCTCTCTCTCAAATAAAAACTTAAAAAATAATAAAATAAATAAAATATTAACACTGAATATATTTGTTTCTTCACATTGATGATAGAGTTTAGGATGAAACTTTTACTGTGGCCAGCAACTGTGTGTTGCAGTAGTGCTTAATGACCAGGTAGGGTAACATAAAATGTTAGTTTTGATCTATGGATTCCCATAAAATCAACTGGCACCTTTAAATCTTAGAGTAACAGATAACTTTAGAATAATTTCCAAATTATATATTAGATTGATTAAATTTCTACCTATACATAAATGTACCCTGCTGGGAGCCGCACCGGCCTCGCCGGATGACACGGTCACAGGGAGGAAATGGCAGAAGTTTGCACAGCTCCTGCCATGAGAAGCGTAACTGGTATCTCCTTCTGCTACTGGCTCATGTTGGGAATGAACCTGCTGTTATTGACTAGACCTCACAATGTTCCAAATCAGACCGGTATTGCCCACACAGATACCTCATGAGAAGAAGCATATTCCTACCCCTACAAAGGAGATTTTAGATCAAAGCACTGTAGATGTTTGTTGAAAGACTCTTCCAATAGGCCCCTGTAGATTCGAAACAAAGACTATAAAGGGGTTAAAAACACAAGAGATGCATTTAAGTCTGGCCGGGAGAAAAGGAGCCTAACTTGGAGATAAAAAATAGAAGACAAGGACAGAACATAGTCCCTTCCCAAGGTCCACATTCTACAAATACCCTCCCTTGTACTGACCTCCGTTATGAGGATGGATAAGAAAATAGAAACCCAGGTGCAAGGCTACATACATAGGGCCCCCATTGTGCTTACATCAAAAGAAAAGAAAGAAAGAAAGAAAAAGAAAGAAAGAAAGAAAGAAAGAAAGAAAGAAAGAAAGAAAGAAAAAGAAAGAAAGAAAGAAAGAAAAGGCTTTCTCAAGCAACTTGTTAACATTCTTTCTTTTGTGGTTAAATAGCCAGATAAAATAACTCCTAGCCTATCTATATATAACTTAACCTATGTTTTAATTTTAACGTTACTGACTTAAATAATGTGTATGTTATCCTGTTTTTTACTAAAAACATTCTGCTATTCTCTTGGTTATAAGATTTACTCAACCTCACTGTAAGTACGTTACATGACTTGGTTGTAACTTGTTAATTAAAAACAAAGTCATAAATATTGTCAAAACACCAACCTGTACAAAATAAGATAAGTTTGTTACTTTCTTATTCTGGGGGACTGACGTCAAAAATAAAGGGGGCGGTTCTACAAGAGTACTTCTGTAAAACCTGTTTCTGTACACTTTCGATGATCAAAGCACCTTATCGCAAAAAATTAACCACTGTAAAAATTCAATTTTCTGATGTCATGTTATCGCTTGACCTATAAATAAAGACACCAAAACCAACAGGATAGAGATGCCTGCCTGCTGATCAGAAAGAACCTTGTGGCTCTCTCATCTCTCTTGTGCCGACACCAACCATCCTTCAGGGAACCCTGGACCGGCAGGAGCTGGACTACAGTAGTACCCAACACAAATGGTTGCTAATAATTATGACTGTAACCCAATTTCAAACATAATTATGCTTAACTGATATTCTAATGAAAGAGATATGATCAGTCAATATTTTTACATGTTGCTCAATTTAATAGGCTAAATATTTTTCAACTTCAGTTATTGGCCAATTTTGGAATGTTTTTCAATTTTTCTGAAAAATTTTAAACAGACATCACAAAATTAATTTTTTTAAGTTTGGACAACTTAGAAAAATCACCATATTTTATTGTACCTGAGATTTGAGCATGGTTATAAAAAATGGGATAAATACATCATTATCTGTGGATAATTCCTTTTTATTTAAGCTGTGATCCTCATAATCCATCAATACATATGTTAGTTATCAATTGTATTAAATTAAAGATAAAATTATCTTTATTTCAGGGAAGAATTGGTTACAACTAAAATTTCTGTCATAATATCTTTTATTACTTTGTCATATTGAAATTGTACATAGCTCCTAGTATTTCGCATGACTTGGTAGATGAGTGTAGTTCAATAAATACAATAAGAAAGATCATTTTAGGGGCGCCTGGGTGGCTCAGTCGGGTAAGCGTCTGACTTTGGCTCAGGTCCTGATTTTGCAGTTCATGAATTCGAGCCCCGCATCAGGTTCTGTGCTGACAGCTCAGAACCTGGAACTGCTTCAGATTCTGTCTCTCTCTCTCTGTCCCACCCCTGCTCATGCTCTGCCTCTCTCTCTCAAAAATAAATGAATATTAAATTTTTTTTAAAACAAAGATAATTTTAGCCACATATGTTATCTCTTACATACAAGAATGTAGAAGTGGTTACAGTCACTTTTATATAGAATATGAAAAGCCCGTTTTGCCACCTTTTTCCCTTTTAACAATAGTATAATATTTTAGGTAAAAAAGAAAGCTGCCATTTTACTTAATTTGTCCTACATTGGCAAGAAAATGAAATAAATGCTTGCGAATATGCAAATCAAAAAATACTTGCATAGAATTATATGTAATTGTTAAAGAATAAAAAATTAATGGTTATAAATTTTGACATACTGTATGTGTTCAATACTATTCCCTAAGTTGTTAACAATAAGATCATTTTATAGCTACCAGGTAATGATCCACTCTTCCAATACTTTCATGCTTTGTTTAAAAGCAACACTATTTCCTGACTTTTTAATATTGAGGGACAGAAAAACCAAATGAGCTATATAAATTATTTTGTCTACTTTTTTCTTCTTTGCCAAAAGGATACTTTGCCTCATCCATATTTTTCAAGTTATTTCCAATGTTAACTGGTTTTTTGTAACATGCTATTTGTGATTTTTTTCTGCAAATGGCTAAATTAACACATGTAACAAACCAATTTTGTGCTTTTAAAATTGAGTTAGACTCATTATTACATTTTATTTAATATTTCTGCTTAAGCATATATATTTTCAAAGTATGATGTCACAGATGGCATATTTTTTATGAATGCTGTATTTATTCTAAAGGCTTATTTGCATGTATTATTACATTTCTTGTTATTTCAGTAGTAGACTGAAATATATATATGTAGGCTCATAAAAATCAGGCATTATGGGCCAGAAGGATATGCTGCTTTTAAAAAATGAACTCTCAACACAATTGGCCTTTTTTCTTTCAGCTTCATATAAACCTTCTTAGTGGTTAAGTAACCTTTACTCCAGAATTTCAATGATACATGAATAAAAAGAATGTTTTCACAAATAGTAAGCTTAATTTTATATATTTAAGCACAGTTTGGTATTTCACAATACTACTAGAACCAGTATAAACACTGCATTTTAAAACTTTATGGAACTAATTTATAGTGTAGGGCAGGCACAAACTTGATCTCATGGCAACAAAATTTTATGTTTCCATTTCAGCAATACTACCTAACACAATAATATCAGGCCAGCAAATCTTAAATATAAGTTAAGCTAACATGATCCATTGCCTTATAAAGCTAGAGCACCCTGTGGAGTCATGCTGAATATGCCAAGTGATTTTTCAAAATTTAATCATCCTAAATGTCAGATAAAGGTGCTTTTGCTGTCATTCTTTAAAACTGAAGCAAAAATCCTGAATGTGCCTGCAAGTTATAAAGAAAGACTCTTCTTAATACTTGTATTAAATAAACAACATCCCTTCCAATCACCATTCATTTGCTGGTCACAGTAAATAAAAATATATTATAATACTATAAAGCAAATTCAAGACAAATAGTTATTTTTTAAAAGTAAAAATACAGGCATCTCCCTTGCAAGATACAAATTTCTTATAACCATCAGGTAAATATGAATTTATTCTTTGGTCATTCCTAGCTCTCCTGGCAGAAGTTTGGCAGCTTTAGAAATAACCTACTCTGAACATAAACTTGAATTTTCTCCTCATAATTATTTGCAGGTGTATTCAAGCAATAAAAAAAGGGTAATACATCACAACAAAGTGGAATTTATTCCAATAATTCAAAGCAAGTTCAACAACCTATGTATCAATCAATGTGATTCATCATATTCACAGACTTAACAAGAGCTCAAGATCTATCGATAAATGGAGAGAAAAGCATTTGAAAAAATATTAATTTATGATGAATTCTCAGTAAATATGGAATAAAAGGTAATTATTCCATCTGAGAAGGGGATCTATAATAACCTACTTTTAACATCATACTTACTATGAAGACATACATGATTTATTCCAACATCAGGAACAAGGCAAGAACACTCTCCCCCTCTCTGGACTCATACCCAACATTGCACTAAATATGGTAGCCAAGGCAATGATCAAATCAAATAAATTAACAGCATACAGAATAACAGTAGAAAGTAAAATGTTATCTATTCACAAACGATTACTTTCTTTGTGGAAAATCGGGAAAACTCGGAAAATTTTCTATAACAAATACATGAGTTCATCAGGTCTTAGGATACAAAATTAACATAAAAATATCAATTTATTTCTACCTACTTGGAATGAACAACAGGAATTAAGAAAATAAATATCATTTAACAAAGCACTAAATAAAATTAAAATAGTAGATAAAAGCCTAACAAAATATGTTCAGGACGTAGATGTTAAAAACTATAAATAAATGAAATAAATACCACGTTCTTGAACTAGAAGACTCAATATCATTAAGAAATAAATTATTCCCATTTTGATCAGTTGAGATTCAGTGCAATACTAATTAAAATTCCAGCAAAATTTTTGAGGATATCTATAAGTGACTCTAAAATTTATATGGAAATACAGAGAAACTTGAATGGACAAAATGATTCTGAAACTGCTGACAAATTTGGAAGATTCATACACTCAATTTAAATGTTTATTTGAAGGGGTGCCTGGGTGGCTCAGTGGGTTAAGCATTTGTTTTTGGCTTAGGTTATGATCTTGCCCTTAGTGAGTTCAAGACGCCCGCCCATCCGACTATCAGCACAGAGGCCACTTCGGATCCTCTTCCCTCCCACCTCTCTCTGTCTCCCACCCCTCCACTTGCGCGCTCTCTCTCAAATATAATAAACATTTAAATTTTAAAAAAATGTTTACTTTAAAGCAACAGTAATCAAGACTCTGGTATTGGTGAAAGGCTAAATCCAAAGATGGATGTAAAAAAATAGACCACAAATCGACCCCAGAGTTAGTAAACTGCTGCCTCTCTTTTCCTCTGCGCGCCCCCTATATATTTCATCTATATCCCACAAATTCCACCCCATACCTGAAATCCAGTTCGAGGTTCAGGTGGCACAGGGAGCTGTCGCACATCACCTGCAGGATCACCTTGTGGTCCACCGGTTTTCGGAAACTGCTGATGCCGTATTTGATCGTCATTAGGTGCTCCAGGAAGAGGCTCCAAGCAAAGGTGCATAGGTTGTCGGAAGTCCCAGGGACAGCAGCGTGTTAGGGCCAAAGAGCCCAGGAACTCTGGGCTCCACCCACTTCTTCGGGCCTCAGGGTTCCTTGAACACCACACTAAACACGCTGGGTTCCTTGCAGGGGATTTAGGCCAGCTTGAAGCACAGTTAGGTGATACCCAGCTTGGTGAAGAATTGCCGCATGACGGCCCTGAGATGCCCCACAGTGCAGCCAAGGTCAGCCACAATGCCCTCGAGCTGGTGGAACTCAGCCAAGTGCATGGCGCCCAGGGTCTCGTTCCGAAGTTCACGGAAAAGGACTTGGAGGTTCAGGAAGGGCTTTTCTGGATCAGGCGGCGGAGGGCGCAGCTGCAGGACGTCGTGCGCAACTGCGGCTGACGTCATGGGCACGCTTTCGCATCTTCTTCCCGCCTCCTGTTGTACTTGCACCCAGGAGCCAGGCGTTTGCCAGTTAACAGCAGGTACTCGAACAATTGGAAAAGAAAGGAAGAGCTTACTGTGGTTATCACAATCATTATTTTTTAAATCGTTTCTTCGAGTTAAACTAAAGTTGTTCTTTTTTTTAATGTTTACGCAAACTCCCAAGTTGATTGGATAAATATTATTAGACGAACAAATAGCATATGAGAATCTTGTTCTGAAAATAGTAAATTATTTGGTGAACCATCTGCATAATTAAATCAGTGTTTCTCGTAAATACCAGCTACATTTTACATATAGAGTAGTAAATGCAAATCTTACTCTTAGAATTTTTCACATAATAGAATTTGTAATTCTTAAAACTTACTGGAGAATTTATAAGCATAGATATTAAAAGAAAACCCAGGGGCGCCGGTGTGCCTCAGTCGGTTGGTTGAGTGTCCGGCTTCGGCTCAGGTCATGATCTCGCGGTTTGTGGGTTCGAGCCCACGTCAGGCTCCGTGCTGACGTCTAGCTCAGAGCCTGGACCCTGTCTTCAGAGTCTGTGTCTTCCTCTCTCTCTGACCCTCCCCTGCTCACTCTGTCTCTCTCTCTCTCTCAAAAATAAATAAAACATTAAAAAAAATTTTTAAGAAAAAAATAAAAGAAAACCCAAACCAGTATATTAAAAAAAAAACATAATAAGTAGCTTATTCACAAAGCATAATTACTTAATTCAATATTCATATATAAAATCAAAATTGTTGCATGATTTATGTTCCCAGTGAAGCATATCAATATGCTTACATATCAATTATTTATTACATGAACTAATGATGCAGAATATTTAAATTTGCAAATGTAAATATCACTATTTTTCAGAAGTAATATGTAATTAATTTTATTGAAGTATAATTTACATACAATAAAAACACTTATTTAGTGTTTATATATAGTTTGATGAGTTTTGGCAAATGTATACAACCATGTAATAACAACTACAAACAAAACAGAATAATTCTTTGGATCAAGGACAATGTATTTTTACCTGTATTCTAATTATCGAAATCAGTCTCCATGTGGATTTGACAACATGAAGAGATTTCTCTACTTTTTCACCTAGGTTTCATTTTGTAATTTTTATAATATTGCAAAACATTAATGGATTTGTAATAAAGTGATTTGATTCTATTTCCTTCTACATTACTTATGAGCCTGATGGACATAGGCAGTTCCTTGAATCCCCCAATTTTCCTATCTATTATATGAAGATGATAATTACTTGTTCTATAAGAGTTTTCATGAAAATCAAATGAGAGAATACATTGAAAATATTTTAAAAATAGAAAACAGTAGACAAATATGTATTGTTTAGAATTATTAATTCAGCAAGAGATTTATACTTAACTCCTGATACAATTTCCTCACAAGTTTTTATGCTCTGTTTTTCTATTCATGTCCAGAAATAAAGGAATATATAGAGGGTCATGGAGACCCAGAGGAAGCACGTTAATTCCTAAAGGGCACAGAAATAAACACCACCTAGAAGAACCCTTCTGAAAGCACAAAAGTGGTAGATGAGCCCTCGTTCCTGCCTCTGCATGAAAATTAAGAGAAGCTTGCCAATGAGAATTCTACAGCCTAATTCTCAGCCTATGAATTCTATAAGGTGAGCAGAAATTTTGAACAAGATATACATGGTGATTTCCATTTGAAAATGTTGAGATAGTAATCATGCTGAATGGTGAACATTCTGCTAAATTTCTAAATAGAACTCAGGAAATCATGACAAATCATAGAGAAAACTTCATGTTAAAAGTTTACAAGAAAATATTAGAAACCAGGAAAATAGAGCACTAGAAGTGGTTATGAATACAATCTACCAGCGAAGGGAAGGGAATATAGCGACAGGTCATTAAGTCTGCCCCCCATTATGCCCAGGTGTTAGAGGATGCAGAACATTCTGACTCACCCACAGCGTTATAATGCTGTCTTCTAAAGTGGTGCCATTTTAGGGAGCTGGAACAGCTCAAAATGATATGGCGTGGATCCAACACTCACTTCATAATTGCTAAATAGTTTTCGGCAACTGGCATTCCAAATATTTTGATGCTACTGAAAAGAAGGGTGATTACATTGGGCAGTAACATGCCTTTCCTGCTCTGTTGTTAGTTGGCAAAGTAAGTTTAATGTTTGCAGCAGGCTTTTAAAGCCTGGGAAATTTTCATTGTGTCGGAACTGTGAAAGCACAGGAAAAAAATTAAGGCATGAAAAGATTTCTTTCCAACGTGTAAAATATTATTACCCATTAGGGACTGTGTTTTTCATATAACAATCCAAGATGACTTACATCCCAGTTAAATATTAAGTCATTATGAAACAGGGTGAACTTGTTCTTTGTTCAACTCCCTTTAAAGCCAAATTGTACCTGAGGTTGGACTCATGGTGTTATTCTGTAGTATTTAAAACCTAATTGAGTTCTGCTTCTACTTAAATAGACCATTGCAACCTACAAATAAAAACTTATTTTATCTAGCCATGTATTGAGCATTTACTATAAGGTAAGCACTTTGCTAAGCATATCCTTAAAATTTTCAACTTCATTGAGATAACTTTTCATAGGATAGAATTAATTTACTAATGTTTATACTTTGATGGGTTTGACAAATGAATATAGTTTTGTAACACTGTCACAATCAAGCTACAGAACATTTCCTGCACATTCAAAAATTCCCTCATGGTCCCTTTGCAATTAAGACCCTCTCGTAAACCCAACATCTAGCAACCACCGATTTACTTTGTACCACTATAATTTTCTCTTTTCTAGAATTTTATGTAAATGGCACAGAACGGTATGTAGTTATTTGTGTCTGCCTTTATTCATATAGCATAATGCTTTTAAGATTGGGCTATGTTGTGGTTTGCATCAGCAGCTCACTCATTTTTATCAGGTTGTATGTCATTGTAAGAATATAACAATGTGCTTATTCATTTACCATTTGATGGACATTTAGATTGTTTCCAGCTTTGAGCTCTTATGAAATAGCTGCTATAAACATTTACATACAAATTATTGCATGGACCTATGTTTTCTTTTCTCTTGAGTAAATATCTAGGAGTGGATCGTTGAGTGACAGAGGATATATATGTTTAATTATGTCAGAAACCAATATACTACTTTTCCTTTTTTTGCATTTTTAATGTTTATTTTTGAGAGAAAGAGAGAGAGACAGACAGACAGACAGAGCACAAGCAGGAGAGGGGCAGAGAGAGAGAGAGAGAGAGAGAGCAAGAGAGAGAGAGAGAGAGAGAATCCAGAGCAGGCTCCAGGCTGTGAGCTGTCACCACAGAGCCCAATGCGGGGCTCAAACCCACAAACTGTGAGATCATGACCTGAGCCAAAGTCAGATGCTTTACCAACTGAGCCACCCAGGTGCCCTGAAACCAGCATACCATTTTCTAAGGTCACTGTTCCATTTTGCATTTCCATGCCCAGTATATGACAGTCTCATTTGCTTAGCATTCTTGTTAATATTAGTTTTCCCAGTCTTTTTAATTTTAGCTCTTCCAGTATTAATTTTACCTATTCTAGTGGGAGGTAGTCTGTCATTCATTTTATTTTGAATTTTCTAACAACGAATAATAACGAGCCACTTATAATGGACTCATTGGCCATTGAATTTTATTTTTGGTTTAAGTGTCTCTTGGAATGTTTACACATATTATACATTGCTTTATTTTATTATTATTATTTAGTTGTATTATCTAAATGTAAATCCTTATAAACATAAATATATATTATACAAATATAAATAAATACCAATCATTCTTCTAGTCTGTATCTTGTTTTTCCCTTTTTTTTAACAATGGTACAAACACATTTTTAAAGTTTTATTGTTAAATCTGTACATTATTTCCATTTTTTTATATATGGTTCCTATTCTTTTCGTTTGAAAAATTATTCCACTAATCAAAGTCTAATTCCTTCTGTGGTCTTCTAAAATCTTTATAGGTTTAGCTTTTACATTTAAGTCTTTAATCACTGTCAAGATCTTTTCTTTTTTTAATATATATAGAGTACAAGGTAAGTATCCTAGCTCAGGCTACTATAACAAATACCATAGACTGGGTGGCTTAACACATTTATTTCTCATAGTTCTAAAGGCTAGGAAGTCCATCATCAAGGTACTGGCATATTCAGTTATTGATGAGGCCCTCTTCCTACTTTATGGACAGCTTCCTTCTCCCTGTATCCCCAGAGGGCAAAGAAAAAGAAAAAATGGCCTCTTCCCCTTCTTATATAGACACTAATCTCATCACCAGAGCTCTAGCTTCATGGCCATCTAATAACCTCCAAAAGGACCTATCTGCTAGTACCCATCATATTGGAAATTGACCAATTTTCCAAGATTACATCCCCATTGAATTACTTTGGAACAGTTATCAAAAAATCGATGGATTTATTTCTGGACCCTACTCCATTGGTGAATTTATTATATGTATGATTATATATGTGCTGTATAGTCATATAATAATATATAATTACATGATTTTTCATAACTTATTCACCAATGCAATAGACTATACCTCAGTAAAACAGCTCTAGTGCTTTAGTATTAGATATACTTAGCATTATAATCTATATTTTATAATACATTATTTTATACTTATTATTATGTATGATTACATATATAATATTAAAGTAGCTTTATTGAGGTACATTTTTCATAGAATAAAATTCATTCACTAAAGTTTATGCATTTCTGGGTTTTAAAAACTCACTTTTAGTTACTATAGCTTCATAGTAAATATTTTTATTTTTATTTATTTATTTTTTGAGAAAGAGAGTGTGCGTGCATGAGCAGGGAAGAGGGGTAGAGGGAGAGAGAATCTTAAGTAGGCTACATGCTTAAGGAAGAATCTGATGTGGGGCTTGATCCCATGACCCTGGGATCATGACCTGAGCCTAAATCAAGAGTTGAATACTCAACCAACCTTAGGCACCCAGGCAATTCTATAGTCTTTAAAACAGAGTTCTTGCCTTAGCTCTGTTTAAGAACTGTTTTGCTACTTCAGTTACTCCATGTACATGCTCTTCTATATATATTTTTGGATCAGCTTATCAATTTCTACCAACACACACACCTACACACACACACACACACACACACACACTTGGAATTGTGATTTGGATTTCTTTGAAACTGCAGATAAATTTTAGGAAAACTGATATCTTTAAAATGTTGAAATATTTAATACAGTATCATAGTAGAAATGTCCATTTATTTGAGTCTTGTTAAATTTCCTTCAACAGTATCTAGTAGTTTTTTGTATATAAGCTTTATACATATTTATATTTTTAAATTTAACTCCGTTTGATGCTATCCATATGGTATTTGAATGTTCTAAATTTTGTTGATAATATTTAGATAAAACACCTAATTTTTAAATACTGACATTCAGGGGTGCTCAGTCAGTCGAGTGTCTGACTTGATATTTGCTCAGGTCATGATCCCACAGTCATGGGACTGAGCTCCGTTTCAGGTTCTGCACTGAGCATGGAGCCTTCTTGAAATTCTCTCTTTCTCTGTCTCTCCCTCTGCCTCTCCCCTGCTCACACACACATACACACACACTCTCTCTCTCTAGAATAAAATAAATAAAATAAATAAATATTGACCTTCAGTCCAATAAACTTTGTAAACTCATGTATTACAGTTGCTTTTTAAATATTCATTGTTATTTTCTATATATGTGATCATATATACAAAGGTACATCTTACCTTATAATATCTATGCTTTTTTTATTTTCTAATTCTTTTCCATTTTTTACTTACTAGAAACTGAGTTTAATGATAAATAAAAATAGAGATCATAAACAACATTGCCTTATTCCTAATCTTAGGAGAAAAATGTTAATCTTTCATTATTAAGAATGAAATGAGCCTTGGATTTTTCATAGTTTCCCCTTACCAGCTTTAGAAACGCTGTTTCATTTCTAATTTGGTAAGATTTTACCACTGTTGAATTTTTAAATGCTTTTTAATATCTATTAATATGTTTTTTAAGCTTTTCCTTTTATTGTTTTACTAAATTGAATTACATAAAATGGTTTCCAAATGTCAGTCTTGCATATCTGGGATAAATTCTACTTATACGAGTTGATTATCTTTTCAACATATGGATAGATTTGACTCCTTACTATTTAGAGTAGGATTTTTGCATCAGTGTTCACAATGAATATCAGTGTTTAGTATATATATTTTTTGTAATGGCTTCACTAGACTTTGTTATCATGGTAATGGTCACATCCTAAAATTCATTGGGAAATGTTCCTTCCTCTTCTATAGTTTGTAAAAACTTGCAAAAAACATGATGTATTTCTTCTCAAATATTTGGTATAATTAATTGATCATTGAAGTGATCTGTGCCTGAGATTTTCTATGTGAGTAGGTGGTTGCCTATGAAGTCTGTTTCTTTAGCTGATGTGGGCAGTTGCAATTATCTGTTTCTTCTTGAGGAAACTTTCAAGTTAAGGAACTTCAATTTTAAAATTGTTTGTAATATACTTTTATTATATTTTTAATGTCTGTTGTATCTAGAGTGATGTCTTTCCTTTCATGCCTGATAATGATAATTTGGATTTCTTTCTTCATTTTTAATAGATCAATCTAGCTAGATAGCTATCTATTTTATCAACCTCTTTGTGAATGCAGAATTTTCTTTTTTTCTTTTTAAGATTTTTTAAAAATTTATTTATTTTGAGTTGAAACAGAGAGTACAAGTGAGGGAGGGGGAAAGGGAAAGGGAGAAAGAATCCCAAGCAGGCTCTGCACTGTCAGCATGGAGCCTGACACAGGGGTTGAACTCAAAAACTGTGAAATCAGTACCTGAGCCAAAATCAAGATCCAGAAGCCCAACCAACTGAGCCACACAGGCATCTCAGATTTTATTTTGATTTTCTCTTAATTATCTCTACATTTGCCATTGCTGTTTCCTTATTCTTGCTTCAAAGGAGTTAATTTGTTCTTTACTGGCTTTTAAAAATGTATGCATAGTTCATTGAATTGACACCTTATTTTTTTTCCTTCTAATGTAAGTATTTAATCATATAAATTTCCCTTTAAGTACTGCTTTAACTTTATCCCACACATTTTGATATGCTGTCTTTTCTTCTTCATTCAAATTAATATATTTTCTAAACTCATTGGTTATTTTTATTATGATACATTAAACATGGATTTCTTAAAAATGTATTGATTACTTACTTTCTAAATATTTTTGCAATTTTCTGTATACCTTTCTGTTACTGATTTAAATTTTGATTCTGTATGGGCAAAGAACTTACACTGATTACTTTCAGTGCTTTTGAGTCATTGAAGCTTGTTTTATGACCATGAGTATAGTCTCCTTTACAGACTATTTCTTATGCAGTTCAAAATAAAGTACATCCTACTATTTCAGGGGTGTATGATCAGTTTTAGTGATCATGGGTTTTTTTGATCATTCTGTAGTCACACTGATTTTTTTTCTTTTTATTTGTTATGTTAGTTACTGAGAGAGGTGTCAAAATCTATTAATATTTGCATATTTTGTTATTTTTCCTTGCATTTCTATAGTTTTCTGTTTTAGGTATTTTGAAGCTCTCTTAGGTTAGTACATATTCAAGATGTTTATGATCTTTTGGTGAATGTATTTTTATCATTTAGGTGCTCTTTTAATACTCTTTATGCTTAGAGTATTACTTATTTTTTTAAGTTTATTTATTTATTTTGAGAGAGACAGAGACAGTGTGAATGGGGGAGGGGCAAAGAGCGAGGGAGAGAATCCCAGGCACTATAAGTGCAGAGCCTGATGGGGGTTCCAACTCATGAGCTGTGAGACCATGAGCCAGAAACCAAGAGTCAGACACTTAACCCAGGCGCCCCTAGAGTATTCCTTCTTCTGAAGTGTTTGCTGTATCTGATGTTAATCTATCTAATCCAGTTTTCCTGAGTTTCTTTTAGTGCTTATATATATTCACTTCCTTATATTATTTTGATAACTTTTTAAGGTAGTTTTAGATTTACAGAAAAGTTAAGGTAATACAGAGAGCTGCCATAGAGCAAATACCCAGTATGTTCTATTACTAACAATTTACATATTATGACAAATATGTTCAAATTAATGAGACAGTATTAATACATTAATATTAACTAAAGTTCATAGTTTGCTCAGATACCATTAGTACTTACTTAATATCCTTTTTCTACCCTGGATCTTATCAAGTACACCACATTACATTTAGTCATTGTATCTCTAGGCATCTCTTAGCAGTAAGTTTCTCATTGTTTTTAATGACCTTGACAGTTTTGAGAAGGACTGATCATGCATTTTATAGAATGTCCCTTATTTGTGATTTGTCTGATGTTTTTCAAGAATATTTATTAACAATAATACTTATCCTACTGATGTTAACTTTAATCACTTAGTTCAGGTAGTATATGTTATGCTTCTCTACTATAAAAATAACATTCCTTCATTCAATCCTGTACTCTTTGGAATGGAATCATTGTGTGAAGCCCACACTTAGAGATTGGAAAATTATTCAATTATTTGAAATTGTTTTCATCAGAAACTTGAACATTCTCTCACATTCATTTATTTATTAATTTATTTATATCAATGTGAATACATGGGTACTTATGTTATACTTTGGAATAAAATCCAGTACTACTTCATTTATTTGTTGCTCTTGCTTTCTCCAATTTTCAGTGATTATGCAGATGCTGTAACAATTCCATGCTGCCTTTTGTGTGGACATAGTTTTCAAATAATTTGGATGAATACTTAGGATCCTACTTGTAAGTTAAACTGTGTTTAGGTTGTCAGAAACTGCCAAATGACCTCTAAACAGCTGTATTATTTTGCAAAGAATGAGAGTTCCTGTTGCTGTGTGTCTTCTCCAGCTGATGGTATTGTAAGTGATGATGATGATGATGATACCTGTTGTATTATTTGTGTAGTGTGGTTGGTTTTAAAATGTCTTCATTTTGCCCTTATTTTTAAAACATGTTAGCTAGTATAGAAATCTATGTTGACAGTTTTTTTTTATTTTACCATCTTGAAGAAGTAACATCATTTTCTGATTTGCTTAGTTCCTGATGAGAAATTTTCTGTAATTCTTATCTGTGTTCTTATCCATTTTTCTTTTAGTTTTTAAAAAAGATTTTATCCTTATCACTGCTTTATCAGCAATTTGATTTCAATATGTCTGCTTATTGCTTTCCTTATATTTATTCTACTTGGAGTATGTTTAATGACTTGGAGTATGGATGTATACTTTTCCTCAAATTTGGAAAGAACTTGGGATATTACTTTTTAAGTATTTGTTCTTTTTACCTTCTTTTCTGGGACTCCAATTACACATTTGTTAGATTGCTAGGTATCATCCCATGGGGATCTATAGTTTTCATACATTTTTTTTGTCTTTATATCTCTGAATTTATGTTTCTTAGTTTCCATTGATATTCACTGATTTGTCTATACCCAGGGTCTGTTGTAGGCATCCATTGGGTGCTCACGGGGAAGATTATAGATAGAAGTTGAGACTAAGGTAGGCCCCTCAGTGGAACACAAAAGAGAAGTGAAAAAGTAAAGCTTTATAGTAAAGCCAACTATTTTCATTAAATTGTGTTGCAAGGTATAGTAAAGATATAAAATAGAAATTAAATAAAAATAGAGAAATTAAGTTTCTTTTATGGGAAGTGTTATTTTTTATAGTAGTAGGAATTACCATTATAGAAGTGGAAGATAAAAATGATGGAGCTATAAAGGTTAGTTATCAGGACAAAGTCCTAGAATAGGTGATCAGGGAGGTTGGCATATTAAATAACACCCATTTCTTCAAAACAGAATTATCTTTTAGATGAAGATTGTTAATTATAGTCTAGAGATTTGGAGTAGTAAATTCATATTTTTCTGGAATACATCCATATTTAGTGGAACATACCCACTAGGCAGCTCTTAAGCCATTCATCTAAGATGATATGTGAGCCTGGAAAAAGGGGAGAAGATAACTTTAGCGGCAGCTACCTATAGAGATAGCTCAATCAGCTGTCGCAGTTTAGAAAAAGCAGTATTTCACCAGAAGGGATAAGAGTTAATGGGCAGAAGATAAGGACCTGAGGCGGCTGAACTCTTGAGAGACTGTGGTTATTCCAGTAACCATCATGAAGCTCTGGGTGTCTGTCTGCATGTTTTCTTGAAGTAAATAAATAGACGATTTGGTCTATTACTCATAGATTTTCCTACCATTCTCCTATCTCCCCTCCACATGCTATTTCTCACATGCTATGAAAAACACTTGGAACTTATTCTAAAGTGGAGTAATAAATATGAGAGAACTGTAAAATTATCTGTCAAAGAATTTCAAGAACAGGCTTCTAGAGGGCAACTATAGGAATCACACCTTCGTCTCCTGTTAATCACAGCTCAGAATTTAAAGGCCTCGACTACCTTTCAGAGGTGATCCTGGAAACTATGTGGTTTATCAGTTATCTATTTTCGGTGGAAAAACTCAACTTCCGTTTGATAAGCAGTCCTAAAATTGGCTTTTCATTTTTAAATTATGGAGGGAACACTCCACCCACTTTATATGTCAAAGTCTTCTCTTAATCTAATTAAAAGTGAGGCAAAGAAGCCTTTATTAGAGAGAAAAGAAAATTAAATTCCAATTATCTGCCATAACATACATTTGTTTGATCTCATTTTCTTAAATTATGAATGGAATATAAAAAGATGCATAGAACATAGAATTGTTAATCCCTCTCTCTCTCTCTCTCTTTCTCTCTCATAGACACACACATATTCACACCAAAATATGATTTACACATTTTTAAAATAGGGTATTCATTACTGAGAGAATACAACCTTGTTGAGAATTGTAAGAGTATCTCATCTGCCTTTGCATCACCAGGACTTAAATAATTCTTGGTATTCATCCAGTTCTCATTAACTGTTATTTTGAATAAATTAGTTACTGTTTCAAAATTTTTTTCTAAACCTAAAATATTTAAGGCCATGAGAAAAATAATGTTTTTTCAAAACATCTTTTTGGCCGTGACGATACCAAAAATCTGAATCTCTCAATTTCACCATGTCCCTTCATGCTAAGATTTAAATAAATTAATCCATATGAAGAAACTAGTATAGAACTTGATGGTAGATATTGAAAGAAATTACTTTTTATCTTTTCCTTCTCTATTTTGGATTATATGATTATAAATACACATGTAAATCCTAAAATATTAGGATTTGGGACTATGACAGGAAAAAAAAGGTTATTAATCAGATTTCCTGGTTTGTGAGGTAAGCAGTATGAAATAACATAGACCTCTGAAGCCAGAATATGCCATTCCCTTTAATAATCTGAATGTGCTTGTTTAGTGAATCAATTAAAAAATCTTCATTCATCTCATAAATTACTTTAGATATTTCTTTTGTCAGTCTAACTCTAGATTGAGGAATATTGCATGCAAATCAAATAGGAAATCATTAAAGAACATTTACGTGCTAACTGATCAGCTTGAATGGCCTTTTAAAATCAGTTTAAATGACTATTGCAATACTGGAATGGAGTAATTAAAATGAAGGGTGAAAATTACAAATCTTGAATTATCTTCTGATATGGCAGCCTTCACAAAGACACATTATGAGGAATTTACTTACCAATGCTAGATTCTAATTCTTAAAACTCTATGATTAATAACAATGGTAATTTCATAAATGTATGAATAATTTTTTCTCATTCAGATTATAGGCATATTATTAATAATTAACAGAAAACAAAATTTAGTGGTCCTCTTTTAGAAGGAATTCATCAAAACAATGAAAATTAAGGAAGAGGAAGTTAGTTTAATCTGTATAGATGGCTTGTATCAAATAGCTTTCTTTGAAGATAAAATAATGAAAAGCAGAAGTTTGTGTGCAGAAATGAGAAAATAGAAGGTAAGATATGGCTACCATAAATAGCCATGAATCCTTTTCTGTCACCTGCAAAATAAATGACCAAGAATGAGCTCGAAGATAATATATTTTGTCACTATGAGTGACAGTGTATTCTGCAGCTCACAACACTAATTCTAAAGAGATAATGAAGGAAAACATAGATAATTCTGTTACTTTAAAAAAAAATAGGTCACTACTCAGTATATTCAAATCTTAGCTATATGAAATAACTGTCTTACAGCAAACAGCTCAGATGCCTTGTGAGCTAGTGCTGTGTGACATTCAAACAATTTTTTTTTTGTATTTCATCAAGTGAGTAATGTTTCAGGCAAGCAACAAACCATACTAGGACTGTTTCAGTAAAATCTGAAATGAGCATATAGAAAATAAATTTTAAAATACTCCAAAGAGCTAATAAGTTTGCCTATAAATGGTTATCCCATTCATAGCACAGCTAACAAGACAGGGGTCTATATTGAACATTATTACATAAGAAGAAATGAGAAAGTGATGAAGCCTCTTTTTCCTTCTTTCATTAAAATAGGTAATACCTGCCCTGTACAGGTAACGTTGCTTGAAGAAAGGCAGCACTGTGCTACTCAGGAATAGTAATGGACAAATCATATGGGTACTTCATAGTTTGCTATTCATAGGATCTTCTTTCTCCCTACTTAAAATGATTCTAGTTCCCAACACAGATTTTTTTTCTCATTTCTTTCTTGCCTTAGAATCTAGCTATATCCCAATATAATCCCTTCCAAAAATGTCCCATATGCAGTCACTAAAACTCATAATTGGCCATTCTCTTTGGAATGTGAGTATATAGGGCATGAAGGAAGGTTAGAATTTGAACTCCAAATGAAACATTTCCATAGGTTTGTTTATACATCATACATGCATTAATAAGCTAGTGTTTTGGAACTCAAATACAACAAACCATAATTCAATGTTCTTTTCTTTAAAATCCGAGTAGATCAGAATTGTGAAGTAATTACTATAATTCTCAATCAATTTATTGAGAAAACCCTACATTAGCTCCTATCTGGCTTTGGTATTGGTCATAGTGTAATGCATACTGTGTTTTGGATAAAATGTATTGACATGGTGTAAGTGATGAAAGTAAAGCATGTGTATTTTCTCATTCTCATTGTACCGTTTTATTTTTCTGTGAATTCCTGGAAACATAAACCTAGAATTTCAATCTATTTGAAAATAAGCTTGATACTTCTTTTCCTTGGCAGTTAGTATTTTTGAAAGCAATTATGTATATAAGTTTTAAACCTTCTCTTATTTCTTAAAATATCATTTTAAATTTTTTAATTTAATCTTCTTAGTGATTTTTTTCCAGGGGCTAATCTTCAAGGTTCAAAACAAAACATGACCCAGATACGTACACCGTGAAACAATTATTTGTCCACTTCTGTCCAAGCAGATACATCTGTTTAGATCTACCAGTCTTCCCAACTATACAGAAGCTTTCCAATGAAGACATTATCAACACATAGAAAAATTATTATTATTCTCCAAGGCCCTCAGCTACAGAAGTCTTGGCGTGTTCTCTTTAATATCACACATTGCTTTAAATTTTTTGAGGACAGAGACCCTTTCTGTCTGACCATTTTATTCCAAGAGCTTAGGTTGTTTCAGATACATGTAGGTGGTAATTAAAAGATGTATAAAATCCCTGGAAAGACTTACATGAGAAATAAACAAAACTGCAACTCAGTAAGGAGGGTATTCCCAGCAGACTGGATGCGATTATAAGTGAGTCTCAAATAATTTGAGATTTGTGTTCTTCTTTCATTAATCTTATACTTCTCAGGCAGTGACTAAATATTCAAAATTATTTAATCAACAATAGTTATAGTAATCTATATTATTTATAATATAACTTATTTTTATATAATTATAAATATAAAACAACTACTTGGCATCAAATATTAAACAAAGAGCTATAATAACTTTAATGATATAACATTTAGTCTCTGTTCTCTGGAAATATTACCGACCAAATTTTCAAGATTCCCCAAACATAACCCTTTGAAAGCATAAAATATATATGTTTCTTAATTAAACATTTTATATGGGATTCTCCACTTTCAGGAATAAGAGTCTATATTTTAATGTTATTGCCCTGCATGCAAAAACCCCACAGTATTTGCACCTATTTGAGGCTGTAGTCCTATCTCACAATCCATCTTAATATGACTGTTATGCTTCACACCCCTTCCTTCACTCTGCTTCACACAGCATTGACCTCTAAATTCTACTATAATAGACTCCCTGCTAAAGTACAGCTTCATTTAAGACCTTACCCTCATGTCTTAGAATGTTGCCTTCCTTTGCTCCTTGGCAACATATGAATTTATCAAATTGAATTCAACTTGTATTTTTTTTTATGTTTCCACCATTATATAATGTTCCATTCAGGAACTACATTGCATTCCTGTTTTTACTTTTATTCATTTCTGCATTTCTGTTCTTCAAACATAGGTTGAAAATAGGTTGGATGTACTATTTATTTACTAAAGCATTTCAGCATAAAGGAATTTTTGCTTTGCCTTAAATGATTTGAAAATCATTTAATTTTAAGTGAATTTCATTTTTTTAATTGTTCTAACAGTTATTCTTGTATCTAAATACTTCCAATCCTGAGCTTCTATAGATTGGTGTGTGTTTGAGCTGAAATACATGTAAGATTTTTAACCCTGCCTATACATATAACAATTGATTGAAACTTACAATAACTTAGAAAAAGAAAAAAAAGTGGATAGATAAAAAAATTATGTTCTCACAATACCAGTAATTCAAAAGAAATCTCCCTTTTAGTCTCTTTAAAATATTACAGAACATTAACTATTAAACCATCAATTATAGTCAGGATTAAAATCTGCATCAATTATTTCTTAAGAAAAAGGTTTATGATGCACATATTCAACAGATCTCTATACAAAAATCTTCCATAAAGTATTAAGTGCAACCATACTTTTAGCCTTATATTCCTTAGCCTTATATACTGTAAATTCAAGAATACCTAAATGGTTTTAAGGTTTAAATTGGTCACTCAATTTAAAATGCCATATCTGGGAGTGCCTGGGTGGCTCAGTTGGTTAAGCGTACGACTTCGGCTCAGGTCATGATCTCACAGTTTGTGGGGTCAAGCCCCGCGTCAGGCTCTGTGCTGACAGCTCAGAGCCTAGAGCCTGCTTCGGATTCTGTGTCTCCCTCTCTCTCTGTCCCTCCCCGACTCATGCTCTGTTTCTCTCTGTATCAGTAATAAATAAACATAAAAAATTTAAAATGCTATATCTGAAGTTGAGGTTTTGTTTCTGCTCCGTGCCCATCCTTTTGTCTCTGTCAATAGAATTTATCACAGTGGATCACAAAGCATAATCTTCTCAATTATTGTCTCTATTTTTGAGGCTAAGGACAGAGTGTTTCATGTTCCATTTATCCTCTTGTCGAACATTTGTTTCAGGTGGTTTATATTCATGCTTCATGTATTGTTAATTCTTTCCCATATTTCTTTTTGACACTGAAGCTGCAGACATTAATCCTGTCATGCCAATGCCCTGTTTTCATTTTTTTTAAAATGTATTTACCTCCTTCAGATGTTTGGCTTTTATTTCATTTATCTTCTTATTTATTTTTAATCTTCCACTAGAAAATTGTTCCTATTCAGTCTGAATTAGAGAAAAAAAATTCCTAATGAAATTTACATTTTATGATTTAAAATTATGTACCAGATAAGAGTTTCTACCTCATTTATTTTTTCCTTCTAGATCTTATGTGCTTCCCCATCTTTATGCAAACACTTTATATCAAAAGTTGCAGATACTGAAAAATGCTTTAGAAATATTATTAATAAGGGGCGCCTGGGTGGCTCGCTCAGTCGGTTAAACGTTTGACTTTGTCTCAGGTCATGATCTCACAGTCTGTAAGTTCCAGCCCCACGTCGGGCTCTGTGCTGACAACTCAGAGCCTGGAGCCTGCTTCAGATTCTGTGTCTCCCTCTCTCTCTGCCCCTCCCCTGCTTTGCTCTCTGTCTCTCTCTCAAAAATAATAAACATTTAAAATAATAATAATAATAAAATAAATAAACCTTACTTTATTGCTTAAAAGGTATATCTCTTTTTGTCCTTGTTCTTTCCTCTTTTTGTAACATCATTATATTTAAAATATGCATTTAAAAATGGCATAGATAGGTTTAATTTTTCTCTACTCAAGTTTGATAATATCAATCTTTTACATGGAGAATTTACTCAATTTACATTTAATGTAATTATGTATATGGTTGAGTTTATGGCTGCATTACTATTTTTTATCAATATATTAGTTTATATTCTTTTTTCCTCTTCTTTTATTTTTATTGTTTATTAAAGAAAAAGAAAGGTGGCAGTAAGAAAGAGTAGCAAAGTATCAGTCTTATCAATAGTGAGAGAAACAAAAACCAACGTGAAATGAAGTCAGACTCCTTATTAGTCAGTATTTGCTGTGGCAGCACGCAATTCCAAGTTGATTATGGCTAACAGTTACAAACATTTACTTTTTTGCTTGTGTTTAGGAGGGTTTGTGTGGGTCAGTTATAGCTCTTCCAGCCTTTGTATATATCATCTCATTCCAAGCCTCAAATAAAGGATCAGATCAACCATTCAAATGTATTTAAAATGTTTTCTAAGATTGAGAGTACAACCTGTCTGTCTGTTCAGATTCCATTAATGCAAATAGATTGTATGGCCAAACTCAAATTTAATGCATCTGGAAAACATACTCTGTCTACAGCAAGGGCTGTAGGAGAATATAGTTGTGAACAAATAATATACTTTACCAAAATCTGGATTAAGAAAAGAGTAGAAAGTCACATTTTCTGGCAAATATGAAATAGTCTGAAAAACTATCCCTTTAAGATCAATGTTTTAAATACTATAAATTCTTGATTTACATAAACAAATGTTAAATACATTGGTACATTTGCCAAAAATTAAGAACAAAATCCAAGACCCCCAAAATAAAGAGTCAACTGAAAATCAAACCGTAAGCTGATACTAAACTGCCAATGAATTTAGGGACCTGGAAGCTTGGACTTTAATGACCACATGGGTTATAAAAGGCAAATACTTGGGTACGAACAGCCAAGACAGAAAATTAAAATCCCTCCCCCTAATAAAAATAGGACACTCAAAGTGATACACACAGAGAAAAAAATGATGGCTAGAAAATATTTTAGCCACTGGCAGAGGAAGGAAAAAAAGGAAATTTTTCTTTTAATTTGGGCTCTGAGTTTAAAAAATAAAATAATGTTCTGATAATTTAAAATCAGTGCTCTAGCCATGAGCAAGGTATCAACATCAAATAAAATTGATATTGCCAGCATTATTTGGATATTAACATAAATTGGTCCTGTTGGAATAAGGTGGCCTAATATATTTCCACAGGGTATGCAGTAGAAAGGGGATATTTTCGAGCATAACTTAAAGTATTGTCATTAACAGAACTCAAAACAAATAATCACTTTTAACGATTACACCCCTGACAAGAAATCAAACCACCATGAGAGAGAGTCAACAAAAGCATGAAAAACCCTCAATTAGACATCTAAGAACTTCAAACAGAATTATTAGAAAGATAAAATAAGTTAATATAAAATTATTTATAACTAAGAAACAATAACAGCAGCAAAAAAAGCCATTAAAATCTGAATAATGAAAAAGCATAAAAAATAAAACTTTGAAATTAAATTAAATATTACTTCTAGTCGTTAAAAGCAAATTAAAATTGTAATTGATTCTGGGTTTTAGTTAATGATAATAAATAGTTCTGTAAATATTCTCATACAAAAATGTATGTTAATATGCATGTATATATATTTTTACATATGTATCAACATGTTTTTATTTCTCTTGGTTAAGTACTTGTGTCATTTAATAGATTTACACTTAATTTTGTAAGAAATTAAGAAATATTATAAGAAACTTCTTTCCAAGATGGTTATATAATTTTCTGTTCTCACCATTGGTATATAAAAGTTCTAGGCACTCCACATCTGCATTATCTTTTAGCATTATTAGTCTTTTTTAATGTTGACCATTCTAATGAGTGGGTCATGATGCATGTTTCCATGTGGTACTATTTACCATCAGGTAAATAATTAAACTTGGCATATGAACAATTTAAAAAAAATGACATATACAGCAACATGGCTAAATCTCAAATACAATATAATAAATAAAATGAACACAGAAGAGTGAGTGTGGTCTGATTCTTTGTATATGAAATTCTAGAAACTTCAAACTGGAACATCAGTGGCTTTCTGAGTAAAGAGTGGAGGGGTGGGGGAGGGGGTTGTCTGGAAAGAAACCTGAGGAAAAATTTGGATGATAGATATATTCTATGTGCTGACTAAAAAATATGCTACATATTGCTTGTTCTGGTGAAGTAGTAGTTTTCAATACTCAACAATTTGTATAATTTAAATAGGTAATACTTTTTGTACCTAAATAATGTCTCAATAAAGATTATTTAACATACTTGAAAAATCATCACAATTATAAATAGTTGGAAGCAGATTAGTGAACTAGAAGATAGATTTTTAGAAAATACTCAAATGCAGCACAAAAATACAGGAGTAAGATATGAAAGAAAGAGGTTAGAATGAGGTAGAGTAATATATTCAAATTTGTGTAAGAAAATAGTAATAATGGAGGAGAAATACTTACTTGATGACATAATTGATGTGAAAATTTAAAGAAATTGTCCTTAGAATCAGATAAGAACATCTCAAAAATAGGGTAAATAAAGATAATTCAATTTATAGATAATATTAGACACATACTTATAGATCTAAAGAATTCAAAGTATAATGAACTTTAAATGAAGCAAAAGACAGTCAAGGACTATTCTACTGATAGTAGACATCTCAACAAATTATTTTAAAGTATATATTAACAAGTAGTTAAATCTGAGATTATATTGACTGAATATAATATGTAATTTACTTTATTAAAATGTTTAAAATATTTTTTTCTAGTTAAAAATAATAGGCAAATTTGTAAGGAAGGGTGGTCTTATGCACTGACTTGTGTCCCACTCAAAATTCCTATTGTGAAGTCTTAACCCCCCAATGCTTATGAATGAGACTGTAATAGGGGACAGTCTTTACAGAGGCAATGAGGTTAAAAAGAGCTCATTAGGATGCACCCTAGAACAGTATGACTGATATCCTTATAAGAAGAGGAAATCTGGACACAAATACATACATACAAATACATACATAAGGAAGATGATGTGAAGATGCAGGGTGAAGACAACCATCTCCAGGTCAAGGAGAAAGGCCTGGCACAGATTCTTCCTCACCCTCAGAAGGAACCAACCTTGCCAATACCTTGACCTTGGACTTTCATTTCCAGAAATGTGAGAAAATAAATTTTTGTTTCAGCTACCCAGTCTGTGATACCTTGTTCTAATGCTGTGACAAACTAATACAGATGGTAATTGGAATTAAAGTATTTTATGACACTTGTCATATTAATAAGAGATAGATAAATGTGTGATTTATTTTATCTTATATCAAACATTTATTTTTAACTGTCAGGGTTGAGCACTAAAGTAATAAAAACATATATTCTACAAACCACTATAAAATATATATAATATGATTACATATATATTTAGGAATAATAAATGTAGGTAAGTCATGAAAGTTAAAAATAAGATGCGATAAATAATGACAAAACAGGGGCGCCTGGGTGGCTCAGTCGGTTAAGCAGCCGACTTCGGCTCAGGTCATGATCTCACGGTTCGTGGGTTCAAGCCCCGTGTTGGGCTCTGTGCTGACAGCTCAGAGCTTGGAGCCTGCTTCGAATTCTGTGTCTCCCTCTCTCTCTGACCCTCCCCTGCTCACACTCTGTGTCTCTCTCTATCAAAAATAAACGTTAAAAATTTTTTAAAAAAATGACAAAACAGTAGTCATAATAAATTTGTGTGAAATAATTTTCTACATTCATGTGAAAATTCTCAATATATATAAACCAAAACTGTTAAAGGACAAGTAGGTATTGAAAACTATCATTATTTTAGAAGATTTTATTGAACCTTGTTCAAGATTTAATAGCTCAGGCAAACAAAAATCAATATGTACATAAAATTTTGAACATATAATTTAAAAATTCAATTTAATAATTAGAGAATACATGTTTGTCTATTAACCAGACTATAAGGTTAGTTTCAATCATTTAAAAAATGTAAACAATATAGGTGACCTCTTCTGACTAAAATAAAATGCAGTTGTAAAACTATGAAAAATAATTCAGATTTTAAGATGTCATTTAGGCTTTTTCCTATTCTCCCTAGAAATCATGCAGAATAAGAAAGGATAATAAAAAGACAAATTCCTCATTTAATATACATGGAGTTGGCTTAAAGCACAGACAAGGTACAGGACTAACCAAAGAACACATAATATTCATTGAAGGAATGGAGAGCAAATGCCATGGCTGCAGCTCTTAGAAAACTCTGGATAAATAAACTTATAAGAGGCAAGCTACATGTGGTGAGATATAACTGTCCAAAATATTTGGACAGAAGGGTATTAAATCATTTTGCAGCATCTTTTGTAGAACCAATAGGTGTCAAAAACCAGACCAGACTAAGCTCCTGCAACTGAAAGTGTTGGTCTCAGAAGCAAAGTATCAGCATCACTATGGAGATGGTTAGAAATTCAAAATGACAAGCCCTGAGCCATACATAGCCCAAATCTACATACAGCAAAATTATTAAATGATGTTCATTCACATTAAGTTTGAGAGTCACTGGGATAGGCCAAATGAGAATATTCAAAGACAAGCCATATTTTCAAAAGGCAGTCAGTCTCTGAGGCACTGCATTTGGGGGCAGAAAGGCAGGGGGAGAGTGAGAAGACTTTCCACTGTGTGAAATGTTCAGCTCCTGTGTCAGTTGTTTAGGGAGAAGTAAAATATAAACACTCTTAGAAACAAAACTGTAACACAAAAGGAAAATACTAGCCTTTTGAAAATCAGATTTTTATTTCACCCCTACTCAAGAAGGTTGTGAATACATAATCTGAATAAATATCTCCTGCTTCAAGGATAATTATTTTAAAAAGGAAAAAACTGATACCATCAATATAGAGGTATTATTTTAAAGTGCAAAACATGCAAAACAAATAACAGTTGGAGAGCACTCAAGATAAATGGATGAAAACAGAGATGATAAAACAATCATTGGAACATTTAACATTATGAAGAGAAAGCACAAACCCCTGTGAAAGAGCATTTGTGATATAAAAGATGGAAAAAAGGCGACAAAAATTGAGGTAATAGAAAGCAGGGGGGAAAGGAAATAAAAATGACAAAAAGTAAAAAATGAAAAAATATAGAACACTGAAGATACTAATGAGAAGAGTACTGAAATGAAAATAAAAGTTAGCAATGAAAAGCAAAGATCGTATCTGCATTTGAAATGCATGAAGAAGAAAATCAGAATAGAGAAAGATAATTCTCCTGAGAGAACAGGAAATGTAGAAGTAAAAAATGTTTACATTATATCATGGTAAAGCTTTACCAGTACTTCAACAAGATAATGCTCTCAGGTGTGCCCAGGTAGCTCAGTCTGACCCTTGATTTCAGCTCAGGTCATGATCTATACAAGCTCGAGCCCCACATCAGGCTCTGTGCTATCAGCACAGAGCCTGTTTGGGATTCTCTCTCTCTCTCTCTCTCTCTCTCTCTCTCTCTCTCTCTCTCTCTCTCTCTCTCTCAAAATAAACTTTTTTTAAAAAAGTTTAAAAATAAGATAATGCTCTTAAACTTTAAATAATATAATAATTTTAAGAGACATTCAGGTCAAAATATCTATTTGTAAGCATGTGGAAGGACAGCCAGGATTATCTGCTTTAATTCCCCATAGTGAATTCTGTCAGGTCTACCTGACAATGGGTAACCTGGGTGCAGAGACTGCCCCTCCCACCCAACTGCTTGCCCCTCCACTGCTACAAGAGGATACATGTACAAACAGTTCCTGTAGAAAGTATGGCTTACCCTTCACTCCAGTAGGAAGAATTACCCACAGTGTCAACATTCCCCAGGTTTTCTAAGTGGAGAAAGGGTCCAATTCTCACAAATTCCCAAAAGCTTAAATTGCTTTTATGCTAATGCAACTGAACTGCCCCTCACTTGCAAGACTATGCCCACAATCTCCTCATCTGAGAAAGTGGGGAAGGTAGTAAAATGAAAGTGAACAAAAATTCTACATAGCATTGAAAATATATGAGCCAAAACAATATTCAAAGGTATAGCTCTCAAACATTAACTAACAAGAGAAGAGTAAATGAAAGTATGATATCATTTTATAGTGTTTAAAATATACAAGGCAGTATTATATATCATTAAATTAGAAAGATATACATGGTGTATTAGTTTGTTACAACTTCCATTAAAAGTACCACAGACTGGGTGGCTTAATCAGAAAAAAAAAATATTTATTTATTTAATTTTGCAATTCTGGAGGCTGTAAATCTAAGGTCAATGTGTTGTTGGGAAGGTTGATTCCTTCTGAGTGCTGTGAAGGAAGCATCTGTTACAAGATTCTCTCCTTGGCTTTTAAATAGCCATCTTCTCCCTGCATCTTCACACCATCTTTTTCTCTATGTCCAATTTTCCCCTTTTTATACAGACATTATTCTTACTGTATAAGACCCTACCCTAGTGGCCTTATTTTCACTTGATTACCTCCATAAAGACCCAGTCTTCAAATAAGGTCCCATTCAGAGCTATTGGAGGTTAAAATTTCAACATGTGAATTTTGAGGGGAACATAATTCAACACTAGGGTTGCTAAATGTCTCTTGGCATATGTATCATCTATCATGATGATTATCCCAGCAAAAATGTAAAGGTAGAACATGGATAGTTATCCAAACCTCAGTGTCTCTTTGAACATCCCTAGATAGATTTCAACAACCTGTTATGGGTTTTGAAAATCTTTCTTTCTTTCTTTCTTTCTTTCTTTCTTTCTTTCTTTCTTTTTCTTTCTTTTTCTTTCTATTTTCAGGATAAAGAAGCTCTTCTGGAGAGCTCTGGATCTGACTGAAGCAAAATTGTGACTTGATTTTTTTGTCCTAGGCTGAATAGTTTCAACTTAAGTATCCAATGATAGAGACATTCATTTTATTGGGCTTTTTAATAGGGAAATTTGAAAAGTCTAACTACTTACTAAGAGACTTAACTGTTTCAATCATCCTTAATACTTAGGAAAAGAAGAGGGAGCCAGTGACATTTCAAACTATGTTAGCAGAGTTAGCTGATGCTCTTGGGCTTCCTTGGCCAAGAGTGCTGTCTCTGACCTTCATGTCCATGAGGTCCACACTGTCCAGAGTTCATGAGTTTCACTATCAAGTTTGACACAAGTTACCCTATGAGATTGGCAACTTGATTCCTGAGTTTGGACTCTTAACTTTTCTTAGGAATACATCACAAATTATGCATAGGACTAATATAGCACATCCAGTCTTATTATCAACAGGTACAAACTTCCTTTCTTTACATTCTTGCAGTAGGCTCTAAATGACCTGAGACTAAAGAATTTGTCTTCTGGAAAATATACCAGAAGAGGAAAATGCCTTAGAATCATGTTGGGAAAGACCCTATTAAATACTTTTGAACACTAAAGCAGCGCTTAATCTTCAGAGTATTGATCCATGGCTAAATGTGTCCTAGCTGAAAAGATATAAGACATGGACTGCCATTATATCAGGAAATGTAAAACTAAGAGTCTTAATAACCCTTCAGAAATAAACGGCTTTAGATGGTATATCAGTCATAGTTTGGTCAGGAGAAAGAAACCACACAATAATTTGAACAGAGAAAGGTCAATATAAAGAATTATTAACTATAACAGGGGATTTGAGTAATGTGGGAATGGCTGATAAAATAAAAGTAACTATAAAATATAGAACAAAACTCAGTTCCAGAAATTGTTAGAGAGGGCAGGGTGTTTGTTCACTGAGGAGCAAAGAAGTTATGATGCTTGCTGGCTGAACTTACTGGAAATCTGTTCTTTGGAACTTGCTCTCAGGATCCTAGAGTAAGCTAGCGGTACTCTGCTACTTTGGTACTCTGATACCCTTGGGGGTATCCTACAGGAAGCTGTTGGTTTCTGGGTACTGCTAAACATCATGTACTGAAGGTGTTGGATGCTGTAGAAGCCACCTATGCTGCAAGAGTTAGATGGTAGGGAGGCCATGTTTGCTGTGGGAGCCAGCCACGTGAGTGCATTGGAGAAAGGAAGGAAAACCTTTTTCCTGCTATGTCTTTCTAGTAATCTCTACTGACAAAGCTTAACATTATGCCAACTGGCAAAGGAAAAATGTCTCAAAGACACAGATCTCACTTCACACAGCAGAAAATGCAATGTGAATTTGGAGTTTAGAGACAATAAGTAGATAACTGGCACAGATCTTTGGATCAGGAAAATAATTATGTGACATGAGCAGATCCCATGTAAGATCTAACAAACTAAATCTAGATCATTGTAAGCAATTTCATGCTTTAATTGGCATGTTGTTTTCTAGTTATTTTATTTCCTCTTTGCTTTTATCAATCTTTTAAATCTTAACCATAATATTTATAATGTCTCTATTCTTAAAATTACCTTCTGTGTATTTAGTTAGTCCTTGGTATAAGTCCAACCATTGGCTTCAACAATTTTTTAAGTATTTGACTAAATGTTAATTCAAACATTATTAGTTTGCATGCTTTTTTTTTTATGGATGCCAGCCACTCCCTTTAGAACCAATAAATTGTAAAAAAATAAAATAAAATAAAGAAAACAAATAAAAATGGTTTCATGAGTATTGAACTCAACTAGTAATTGATTTTTATATGTAATATAGAAAGAAAATGTCAAAAGAAAAACTCTCAAAAGAAAACTGTTTGCATGTCATTTCTATGAAAGGAACAACAATGAAACAATTTCCAGGCGTCATTTGCCTTTATCATCAAACTTTCTTCCAGATAAGGCTCAGAGACGAAACTGAAAAAGGTGATATATACTTACTAACAATAATCTTACATGGAAGTCTTACTATGTACATAAGTACTTTGGAAAATCAATAACATTAAGACTTTCATCAAAGTGTGAAAAGTCTTTGATAATGGTACTTTTTAAATAAAATTTGTTTTTAAAAATTTCTTGTTATGTTATGAAAAGTTTTACCTGTTTTTAGTGTTACATAGATTTACTAAAGTGTTACTATATCTCTTTTTAGGAAACTTATTTGGGGGCACCTGGGTGGCTCAGTCAGTTAAGCGTCCAACTCTTGGTTTCCACTCAGATCATGATCTCATGGTTTTATCAGTTCAAGTCCCATGTCAGGCTCTGCACTGGCAGTGCATATATGCACCTATATATGCATATATGCACCTATATATTTTATGTCATAAAACAGGCTTCACCATTCTGTGGGCTTATGTCTCTTAAATACATTTCATCTTCCTTTGATTAGTTTCCTTTCATTGAATTGCATGTGCTTTTTGTATCTGTGTAACCCACCCTCATTTTGCGTGGCTGTTTCCATGTTGGACACTAACACTGAAATTTATAGACCACAGATTCTGGGAATACTTCTCTACGTTATCAGCATGACAGATGCTTTGTGAAATGAGCAGGTTGTTCTCTTTTTAGCAACCAATTAATGTGTATGCTTTACAACAAAGTTGTTTCTGTGGTGATGGGAATACTCTAAAGTTGCACTGTCATTATGGTAGCTGCTAGCCACAAGTGACTACTGAAATGCGACTATTGTTCCTGGAGAATTGACTTTTAAATTGTATTTATTTAATTAATCTAAATGTAAATTAGTACATATGCCTACTAGTGAAGCAATGGCAATATGACAATACATGACTAGAAGATGGGATGACAGGAATCAATAACTGACTAAAAAGAGTCCATTTTTACTTTAACAAAAATTCAAGATAAATATTCCGGGGCTTTGTTTGGCATACGCAGGCATTCATGGTCCATCTTCCTCTAGGGATAATTGGATAATGGTACTAAGTGATGCTTCTTATTTGGGAAACAACATGCTTCTGCACACTGGTATGTGAATGAAAATTGAGTCTAATATCTAATACTTCCCAGTCCCAGATGTCACTATTTTGTATGAGTAAGCCTATCAGCAAGCCAGGAGATTCTATGAAACTCTCTATAATTGCCTCCAAAGGTAGATCTTTTCATGAATTTCATTTATATTCCTTAAACTTTCATTGTAATGCTCATCAGATTGGTCACTTTACTGCTCTCACTGAGAGAAGATTGGGATTCATTCTCTAAGCTTTCCAGAGTCAGAAAAATAATTGAAAATACTACTGTTGTCTTATTATTTCTTCTTTGTAAATATGAACCTTATTAAATATAAAAGTTGAATTTGTGTCACTGTTGAGAAATACCATCTATTTAAATGTCTTTTATGTGTTAAATGATATTAGACATCAATTCATTAAGGTTAAAAAAACCATAAATAGTAGATAACTGATATATCTTCTTTAAACTACACACACACACACACACACACACACACACACACAGATGTTTTAGGTGCTTCTAAATATTTTTCTGTAACCAAACTAGAGAGAACTCCATACATTTAGTGAGTACTATAGGTTTATTTTGTTTATTTGATTATTAAAACAAGTTCAAAGATTTAAATTAATAATTCTCCTGTACTGATGTCGATTCATTGCCCACTCCTATTTTACTTATAAAACTCCTATTTTACTTATATATTTATCTGTTTATTCACTTTATGCATCATTTCCTATGCCCATTCCCTTACATGATCATCCATTCAAATGGTTTTGGTGTGTATCATTTTATTGATACATGTCCTCCTTAAATATTTAGTTTTTTATATTTAATTTCTTTGTGTGCATGTATTTTTATTTAAAAAACTATATTCTGCTATAGATTTCTTTTTTTCTTTGTCTCACAGCATTATACTTTCAATATTTAAACACCATTCTTTATAGGCACCTTATATTTTGCTCTTAACAAGTACAAATTTAATGGGTTAAATGAACCCACTTCCCTCCAGTTTTCCTCAACTCCCTGTTACCATAGTGAACATTCTTTTCATGGACCTTTGGGAGACATTTTTCTCAGAGGTAGACCATAAGGTTACATGGATTCACATGTCTATATGTCTTGTAGGATACATAAAAATTCCTGTGTTGTCAGACCCCACTTGTTGACCTTCGCCTTTATAAATATTGCCAGTCTGAGGTTTTAGTCAATTAAGTTAGGATTTGAGCAGCAATTAGATTTTGTTGTTGCTATTACAACCCTCGGAGCACCACAGGCTTTAAATATTTCTAGAGTTCCCTTGTAATATGTGCAGGGGCTGGCTTGTCAGTGAATTGTTCTTAATGTTTGCCCTGCTCTCCGCTGTAGGTCTTCCCTTTGTAATTCCTCCTCAGGGAACATTTCTTTCCTCTCTAACTTCCCTAACAATCAACTGCTGTTAATTGTTACTTGCTGTTTGTTAGCCTGGAGTAGGTATGGAGTGAAAGGAGAGGATGCATTCTCTGTTGTGTTCCAGCTTTCTGCAGGAACTGTGACCTTGGATACCTGCGGTAGGGCTTTCTAAGTTACTCTACTCACCCTTGCCCCGTCTCTTAAGACTTCTCATTTTCTGGGCCCAGGATCTTTACACATTCCATTGGGTCATCACTTGAGTCCTCAGTCAACAGGTTTGTTGCCCTCTTGCAAGTAGCTTGAAGCTTTTGTTCCATAGGGAACATAGGAGAGAGTCCTAATGGGGCTTCATACCTTTCCTTGTACAGCTGCTATTTACTTCCCCAGGAGGACGCCATGACAGAGATTTTCTCAGGACTCCCATTCACCTCCCAATCTTTCTTGTGGAAATTGAGAGATGTTTGTGATGAAGAGACTAAAAATGGCTACAAATTCAGTCTGCGTCTTGTAACTTCCGGGACTTGCATAATGTTAGTCTAGTCCACACTTGGCTTGTAGAAATTCATTATAAATCTTAGTTGAATTATCTTATTGACTTCCATGCTGTATGGATGTCAACATCTGTCCCAGGTAATACTCACCATCTCTCCTTTGGAGTCACCTATCTTTCTTTAATGTTTAGGTTAGTTAATTGTCCCATGATCTCAGCTTTCTGTTGGGTTTAAGAAGAGATGTGTTTTGTGTCTGGCATTTTACGTTATAAATGTGAGGATAACACCATTTTCAAGCTTCCTGCAAATGAAGCAGGAGCTAAAAGTTTATCAGGGTTCATGTTAATTTTTCCACATTGGGTGAGCGATTTTTTTAAACACTGCAAAATGCATTCCATCTCTTCCTCATTTATTAGACATCCAAATTTATCATACATCTAGTTTTCATATATACATGGTCTATTTCTGAAGTCTCTATTCTAATTACTGTGGCATATACCATGTGTTCTTAAATAGTCCCATAATAATTTTATTACTATAATGTCATAGAGAATCTTTAGTAAAGCAAATACTATTGTTCGGTTTTCCAAGTCAGCTTAACAAATAGGGAACTTAATCCTTTCCTAAAAATATTTTAGGGATTTCTGGGTGGCTCAGTTGGTTAAGCGTTTGGCTTAGGTGATGATTTCATGGTTTGTGAGGTTGAACCCCACGTCAGGCTCTGCACTGACAACGTGGAGCCTGCTTGGGATCCTCTCCCCCACCCCCTGCTTCTCTCTCTCTCTCTCTCTCTCTCTCTCTCTCTCTCCCTCTCTCAAAAAGTAAATTAACTTAAAAATATATTTTAGACAAATGTATTCAAAATGTACTCAAACTGTACTCAAAATAAAATACAGATGTAATTTTAAAGGAAATTCTATTGATTTATGAAATAATTAGGGAAGAATTAACATCTTTTAAAAGTTGAATCATATCATTGAGGAACACAGAAAGATTCTGTGCTACAAACTCATCACTTGCTACTCCAAATTCACCCTCTACCATTCTGTACTGTCATCTGTCTCAGGAAGCTGACCTCTATAGAATGTAAGAACCACAATCTTTTGTTCCTCAGTTTTTCTATTTAGATTTTGTCATTGGAAGCCACCATCTGAAAATCAGAGTGTGTGAAAAGTGAGACCAAGATATATGATCCCCTGGCTGTGACTTTGTGCTGATGGTATTTGACCTGGCCTCATTCCTCTACTGAGGGCCAAAGCTCCTGTTAGTCCTCTCCTACAGTGATGTCTTTCATGGGCTTGTCAGATCTGTTCCATCCTGTTGCCCCTTCAGTCTCCCTTATAAATTTCCCTTAAATCTCAGCAGAGCTCTGTAAATAGTCTTCAAAGTTAGTCATCAACCCAAACTCCTATACCCTTAACCTCTTTTCAGAATGAAAGCTTTGGCTTTCTCCTTTTCACTGTGTTCTGGCTTGTTTCTTTAGAACACAGTTTCCCTTGCAGCTTTCTCAGGATGGGACTGTTTCTTCTCCTGCTATCTAAAATTTAAGTGGGTTGCTTGTAGAAGTTACATTCTGTCTGCAGATGTTTCTTCCTAAAACCAGGAAATTCTGAATCTTACGATATCGGTTTATCCATGGATGTACCTACTTGTTGTGGAAATCTGTCATCACGGAGTTTACTTTATTCCTTTGAAGTTATTAGCCCTTGGCATACTGTAATTCTTTCCAACTAAATTTATCTTAACATTGGTATCAATAACGATGAAAATGTTTCCAAAATTCTGGCCTCTCAGTATCTTGATTTCTTCCCCTTCGAATAATGCTTTCCCTGCCTTACCTAGTTATTCAGCCTTGTGGTCTAAATTTAGACATGATCATTGCCAATAAATGTAATATCTCCAATGACTATTCAAGCGTATATCTTTAGGGCATTTCCTTTTTGGTTTCTTTAACAATACATCTAACAACCCACCTCCAACCATCCACTGACCCCACTGAGACATATAATTAATACTATCAATTTTTCATAACTTCTTCTTCTGTCATTTATTTATTCATTCAACAAATATTTAGTTTGCATTTATTCTGGGTGAAGAATTTTCTAGTCAGTAGAAATAAATCAGTAGACAAAACAGATAAAATATATGCCTAGATGTAAGCAAGTCAAAATAATAAATTACATGTTTTTAGATATGATAAATATTAAGGTAATATTAAATAAACAAAGAAAGGGGATTAGAAATGTCAAGAAGGTAAATGAAATTTTACATATAGTGACATAAGGCCTCACTGAGAAAATAACTTTAAGAGCCTAACTGGTATGCAATTGTTGTATAATAAATCACACATATGTAATGTTACAATTTAGTGACTTTGACATATGCAAATACGCATGAAACCACTACCAAAATCAAATAGCCAAGACATTCAACATTCCTAGGTATTTGTTCATGCATTCTTGTAATCTGACCTCTCTTTCTCCTTTCTGTCCATATTGATTAGTTTTGGATCTCCAGATTTTATATAAATTGATTCCTGTAATTTTGATCAATTATCTGGCTTCCTTAATTCAGCATAATTATTTTGAGGTTCATCCAAAATACTTATACTTTTGTAGTATAAGTATTTCATGTATTTTTAAGAGTGAATAATATTTTATGTAAAATGTATATAGTTTGTTCATCTTTTACCTCTTGACCTCTTGAATACTTTTCTTTTTTCCAGATTGTAGCTACTAAAAATAAAGTACTATGAAATTTCATTACAAGTTATACACATATGGTTTCATTTCCCTTTGCTAATTACTGAAGAGTGTAACGGTTGAGTCAGATGATGAGTATTTATTTAACTTTTTTTGAAAAACTGCCTAACAGTTTTCCAAAATGGTTTTATCATTATATGTTCCCAACAACTGTTGTTTCACACCTATGGCAGCATTTGCTAAGTCCAGTCTTTTTAAAATTTAACCATTTTGTTGGATGAGCATAGTATTTCATTGTGGTTTAACTTGCATTTCCTCAAGTATTAATAATATTGAACATATTTTCATGTGTTTATTTTTTATCTCTATAACTGCCTTTGTGAATTTTCAGTTTAAAAATTTGGCAAATTAAAAAATTTTTGCCTTCTTATTAAATTATAAAAGTTATTTTTATATTCTAGAAATACTTCCTCTGAAAGATACGTGCTGCATATACTTTCTCTTTTCTTTTGCCACTTTTTCCAGTGACATTAGAAACAACCAGTCAACCTCGCTATATTTGTTAGTTTTCCAAAAATCTCCAAAAGTACCATATGCAGATTCACCATTCCTTGCTTCTTATAAGTGATTGATTAGGAATATCCAATGAAGATATTTTGCATATCTCTATTGCCCAATCTGTAGTGTGGACTATCAATGCTCTCTTTTCTAAGGGAAATAGAGTTTTTAAGTGTCTTTAAATCTAATCAACTTAGAGAGTAAATTCTAGGAACTTTAGAACCAATTCAGAAAACTTGCCCTTAAAATCCTATTCCTCTAGAATCACTCTCAGTATCAAAACCTGTATTTTCCATAGAGACAGAATCAGTAGAATATAATGATATAAATAGATTAGAGAGATAAATAGATACATAGATAAATGTGTGCAAAGATATTTATTGTAAGGAATAGGCTCATTCAGTTGTAAAAGCTCAGAAGTGCCAAGATCTGCAATCTGTAAATTGGAAACCAAGAGAAGCAATAGTAGAGTTCCAGTCCAAATCAGAGGGTCTGAGAACCAGGAAAACTGATAGTGTAAATTCCAATCTGAGTTCTACTCCAAGGGCAGGAGAACACCTATGTCCCAACTAGAAGACAATGAGGTAGAAACAGCAAATTCTTTCTTCCTCAGTCTTTTTGTTCAATGTAGGCTTTACAGTGATTAGATGAGGGTCTCCTCCCCCCAACCTCCAACTACTGAATAAGGAAATCTTTACTCAGTTTACAAACACAAATATTAATCTTCTCCAGAAATACCTTCATGAGCAAACCCAGAATAACATTTAACCAAAGATCTGGACACCTGATAACCCCGTTGACACATAAAATTAACCATTACAAGTATCAAGGAACTGTATGTATTGATGTCATCAAAGAATCACTTAGTATTCTTATTTGCAGGAAAGATCTCAAATTCTTGGAAAAATAATATACTCGGTGAATAATGTTGATTAGATTTAAACTTTTAATCAGATATTTCAAAGATTTTTTTATTTTGGAAATCTATAAATTGATAAATTTGAGACTTTAAGAGAAATAATTGATTCTATGGACTTGCTCCTTTTCTTGGTAAATTACTTATACCTAATTAAAATGTTATTTTGCTATATGGATGTGACATGTTACAGAGATGTTGTAAAATCTCTTACTTTTTCACTATATACTGTGACATAAAGTACTAAATGTAGGGGTACCTGGATGGCTCAGTCGGTTAAGCATTCAACTTCAGCTCAGGTCATGATCTCATGGTCTTTGGGTTCCAGCCCTGCACTGGGCTCTGTGCTGACAGCTCAGAGCCTGGAAGGCCTGCTTCAGATTCCCTGTCTCCCTCTCTCTCTGCCCCACCCCCACTTAAATTCTGTTTCAAAAATGAATAAAAACTTTTAAAAACTTAAAAAATTCATATTAGTAAGTTTTTGAAAAATAAAAAATCAATAAATAAAGTACTAAATGTTGGTGATGCCTGGATGGCTCAGTCGGTTAAGTGTCCAACTTTTACTTCCAGCTCAGGTCATGATCTTATGCTCGTTCTCTCTCTCTCTCTCTGTCTCTCAAAATAAGTAAAATAAACTGTTAAGTACTAAATGTTGAAACTACATTATGAGCAATGAAGTTGAAATATATAAATTATGATCAGTTTGTTTTGGTCAAGTTTAACTCAAAAAATTCTTAACTTATTGAAATATACTGGTAGATATCAACAGTCCAAGAAAGTCACTTTAGTTTGTTTCAGAGACTTCTCAAAAAAATGTGGGGGGACTCTTTTATACATTTATCTACTGACACAAAAGCATAAATGCCTGTTTTACTTTGTCTTTGAGAAAGGTTAACATAATTAAAAATAATATTAGTAAAAATTTTAGTGTCTGTCATTTCAAACAAAGAAAAATATTGTTCATTATAAATACAATTTTTATGAACAAGTACTCCTTATGCTACCATATTTAGAAATTGCTATTCATACAGTTCAGGATTTCAGATAATTAAACACATATTCTCAAAATGAAAACATTTCCTCTACTCTGAATCATTTAATATAAAACTAGTTTATATAACTGCCATTATGTTAATTTTGAAATAAAATCCAAAGTTACCATTTTTCAGTTTGTTAGAACACTATAGCGTCAGGAAAATACAGTTTCTTCAACACTAATTTTTTTCAGCATGACATATTCAAGTATTTGGCTTTAAAATATCCATAATATAGAGGCATTCCTACCAGATTAGGATTCACAGACTCATATTCAAAATCCCTAAATCTACAGATAGTGCCATAAATAATGATAAAAAACAAAAACCATGATAAGTCCAAACTACCGTCTCAATGTATATAATTTTAGAGTTAATAGGAGGCTTTTTCTTGTTTCCTATCATTCTTCATACTTTGCTATCTGTTGATAATTGTGGAACATCTTCCTTTAAAACATTTGAACATTCTTGGCCTTCTGTACTTTATTCTATCTCTTTGTCTTTTCAATCTCAGCTTCCTTCCCTGTTTTTTCAGTCTCCATTATTGGGTGCTTCTTGAAATTCTTCATTCTATTTTCTTCACATGACTGTATCAGCTCCCTGTATATTGACTCTTGTGAAATAGTGATCACAACAAACTCTGTGTACAAGGGCAAATCATATCTCTGTTGTGCTATCTGAAGATTAAAATCTATGAACAGACTGATCATATGGATGCTACAAGCACCTCGAAATCAATAGGTTTAATCCTGTCATTTGGTTGTCTTCAAAAATTATCCCCTTTCTTTCCTCATTCTGGTTCATTTATTGAAAGCCATCTTTAACTTTCTGTTTAACAATAATATCCAAATATAGGTATGTGCTGACATGCTCATTTCTTAGTATATTTTACATCTATCTCTTCCCCCCACCTCCCATACCCCCACTGCCTATATTAGACTTCCATCATTCTGGGCAGGATTTTTGTTAAGTTCTGAACTAGACTTCTAACTCCAGTTTTGTACCAGTTGGCCAGTTTCATGTTTTCTGGTCACCTTTGTGTGTGTGTGTGTGTGTGTGTGTGTGTGTGTGTGTGTAAATAAACCATCAAATATTAGATTTCCTTCAATATTTACAACAGACAAATCTTTTTCATATAGGAATAATGTAAATTATAGTAACAATAACTTTAATATCATCATACTTTATGGTATGTAAGGCAATTTTAAATGTCATCTGTTATTTCATAGTAAGAATTTTCTTTAAAACATCAAAGGGAAAACTTCAAATTCTGAAAGCAACAGTATATAAATTATTGTCACAGCCTGGCCACCATTTAGTAATGAATCCCAGTGAAATTAATGCTCATGAACTTTAATGACCTCATTTGAAAAATAAACAAATGTCCTAGATGACCTCAAAAATTTCTTCTGGAACTAAATTCCTGCTTATGAAGAGATTGGAATCCAATCATTTGCATTAGAAATAAAACCTATCGAATATCCTAAGTATCAGTTAACTAAGTTGATACAGTTTTTTTAAAAGTCATGTTTCAACTCAGTAATCAAATTATTTTCCTTTAAATGCCCTAATATGTTTAATTGATTTAATGTAAATATAGACCAAAAAAGAAATGAAACTTTTTTTCTCTTAATTAAACCATTGCATCTTTCTTTATAGGTACTACTTAGGTAAATGAATCTCGTCTTTTCTCTACATCTATCCAGTAGAGCCTTGCCTCAGTATTAACAAACTAGATGAATTCAGTGCTTTACTGTTTTTACTACCTAATATTTTAAATTTAGCATGTCTCCAATGGAGTAAAACTGGATCACATATAAAACCAATCCTATTTGAACAATTTTACACTGTCATGCTTGAAAGTACAGGAAATAACTGGAAAATGAATGTTATAATTCACTTTTCCCCTGGAAGATAATTTTAACACAATCACTTATAAATATCATTTGAAAACTTTCAGATAATCCTCAGGTAACTCTTATGGGTTGATTTCTGCTCTCTATGTTCCTATGCAAAGCATTATGCTGTAAAGGTAGGAATCATAAACTGATAATTTGCAAAGTTATACACCAGAGATCCACAGATTCTACCAGAACTAGAATACAAGGGGTTTTTTTGGGTTTTTTGTTTTTTGTCTTTTTTTAGGGGCCACTAGCATTTTAAAACTACATGTTGGGAAAATAAATGATTACTTCCTAATGGAAAAGAACAAAACTTAAGTGTGGAGCTAGAAAGAATGAGAGAGAAAGACAGAGATTAATGGGAATAGAAGAAAAAGGAAAGGAACAGTCCAGAGTTAGGCAGAAAACAAAAACCAACCTCACACAAATGGAGCTAGAAACCATAATGCTAAGTGAAATACATCAAAGAAAGAAATCCTTTATGATTTCACTCATATGTGGAATTTAAGAAACATAACAAACCAGTAAAGGGGTAAAAAAGAAAGAGAGAGGCAAACCAAGAAACAGACTCTTAACTAGAGAGAACAAACTGATGGTTACCAGAGAAGTGGGAGAATGGGTGAAATAGGTGATGGGGATTAAGGAGGGCACCTGTTGTGATGACCACTGGGTGGTGCATGGAAGTGTTGAATCACTAAATTGTATACCTGAAACTAATATTACAGTGTATGTTAACTAACTGGAATTAAATGAAAGAAAGAAAGAAAGAAACACAACTCTTGTGTCAGGTTTCACTGAACCAAAATAATCCCAGAAAAGACTGATGATCTGAAGTACCAAAGAAAAAATAAAAAAGAAAAGTGAACCAGATGAAAATTCAGTCTGAGACAATTCATAACTAGGAGTGGTTGCTGGAAACTGGAATGAATGGGACTTAGTTAACCACAGTTAAGTATTTCTTTAGCCTACTTTCCAAGTGGTTATGGCTGGTTCTGTGGTTCCGGTATGTCTGTATTAATACCCCCAGGTCTGACAAATTAAGCACGTGTTTCTATGTTACTCTCATGCATGTGCCGGAGGTTGTCTAATCAATTAATTAATTCATTCAACTTGTTCTAGAGGATATGAGAATTTTATTAGCTTAAGCATTATAATTTTATTTCTTAAATGGAATTCTGTTTTATGGCCATATATTTTGAAATAGGCAGGCTGTTTTTGTTTCTGGTCCTATCCATGTTAATTTATCCACACTCTCATTGCATTTAAATAAAATGGTGGTGAATGAGATAAAAACATAGAGTGATATTAACTAAGACATGTTACTCCTAAAAAATTCCAAATGATATCTATTTCTAGATGCATTAAGAAAATTTTTATGAAAAAACTTCAATAGGAATAACTTCTCTCTAGTTTGCTATTTGAAAAGTAACACTCACAAAAAACTTCATATTCAATATTTCATCCTCACTAATTGCCTTTCATAAAAGTTTCCAAATAGTGAACTTTGTATCATTGGGTGTGCTAAATTAAAAATAAAAGTGACATATATATTTTTTCCAGTATAAAAAATAGTGGAAATCTATTATATTTTATTTAGATTTACTTTAATCTCCCAATTTCAAAAGAATTTTACAAAGGTATTTTATTTTAAAAATACAATGTATATTATCTCAATGTTTAAGATATGTAATGCCTAGCATCAAATTTTGTTGCAGTAGATCACCTGTCAAAGAAAATGCTAGTGATCTGTACATTTTTCCTGATTTTTTGTCAATAGAATTTGACATATTTGGGCCACTGCAAGCTCACACCCAACAATGGATCAAGATTGTTCTAAGCCAGCTAAGATTCTGATGGGTTTTTTTTTTCTTTTTTATTGTATATTGCTAGGAGAAACCAAGTGATCTAGTTCTAGCCAATAACAGGTGAAAGGGAAGTCTTTTAGAAAGAACCGGTTATCTGTTATAACACTATGTTAACTAACTTGGATTTAAATAAAGTTTAAAAAGTAAAAGAAAGTAAAAAAAAAAAAAGGATGAATGGGTTATCTTGAAAAACTATTCTTTTCCTACTAAAATAAATCAGCTGTCATCATTTTCTCTGAATATATTTTATTACTGCCTTAAATAGCTATGTGAGACCTGGACTTTTAATATATACACACCTTGCAAACACAAGTAATATAATCTGAAATCATTTGCAAAGATGCTGTTGAATATTTGAGTCAACATCATTAGAAATATATAGACAGACTTCTTGATATTGGGAAATATTTAATTAGCCCACTATCAATTGGAGTTTCTTTCCAAAGAACTTCTCTCAAATGCAACTACAACCATTGAAATTTGGCAGAGGTGTTAATATTACTACATTGGTATTTGAATTTATATCTATATGTATAAACTGTATGTATATCTACATGTATAACTATATGTATATGTATATCTAATATATACAAACCAAATACTTATCTCCAAATAGCAATTACCTTCTTTTTCATATCCTGGTATAAATCTCTCAGGTATGTACCTGCGATTTTCAGACTCAGATTTTTCAATCTGCAATATTCCCAGATATTTCATCAACATCTCAATTATTCATATTTATTTGGTATTCTTAGATACCTGATATACAAATAAACTAAAAGATTTTGATTGTTTTCTGTTGTAAGAAGTTACATATTTATGTTTAAAGAATATGGACATGAATAAGGATGCCGAAGTCAAGTTAGAAACATTCAATCCCTCATATTTTCCAGATTCCGCTTTTACTGTTGTTCATTTGATGCAGTTTGAAAATACCCCTGGTTCTGAAGAAAGTGGTAGGTAGTGACCACTGGAATTATCAGTGGACCAAACTGTCAACCTATGCTGCATTGCCAAAGAAGCTTAGAGGAAGTGCCCAGTTTCTGATAAAAGTTCAGTAGATTAACAGCTATTTGAGACACCAAAACAAAATTTTAGGCAAGAAGTGTTGGCTCAGGACAGCTTAGGCTAAAAGTTAGGGAAAAGAACATATATACATCAGTCTTCAGTAGAGTATATGTGATGTGTGTATATGTACATATGTATATGCATTTGTAGTTGTATGTCATATGGTTAGTGAATATTTTGGTTATTGTCTGTTTACCACCATTTCTGAAACATGACTATACTCCAGTTTACTTGAAAAGATCTAATATATTGTGTAACTACTATATATTTTTGGATCACATTCCTTTTTTAAAATTTCTGTTATTTGAACTTTCTTGGCAATTCTACCAATTTTAATTTAAATACGCTCAATTTTATAATTTCAAAAAGTTCACTCTTTTTGTAGATACACTTGTAAAATATATGTATTTTATTATTTGATCAATTAACATAATTTCAGGACTATTTTTTATTATTGAAGAAGAAATCATGGAAAAATATCAATATTGATCAAAATCAGTATTATTGCTATCAACTATTCAAATACATAAAGGCTTTGGATAATTAGAGATAAATATAGTTGAAATTTTTCAAACTATTAAATATATGCATTAATATCATAGCATATTTAATTCGACAAGCTTATATTTCCCAAGACAAACAAGAAACACATTTATAAAACAAATAAACCTTGATTTCTGATGGGCAGATTAACAAAATAATAAGTTTTAGAAACCTTTGTCATTGTTCTTACTCAAGATCTATTAGTGACTTCTGTTTGCTGCCCTAATCTTTAGAGTAATTATAAAAGGATAAACCTGTATTGGTAATCTATACCTATCAGGAAACCTTGTTGATTTTAACTGAACAATAATGACAAAAAAAGATTTTGATTTCGCTGAACTAAACATTTGTAATTAAATCAGAGGATTGAAAAAAGATTAAACACTAATTAGGTGTAAATTATGGATTACAAAGTCTCCGTTTTATTGAGTTGGCATCAAATCCTACCAGTATTCAGAAAGAATATTCATTTGTTAATGATGTTTATTAATTGGTAGTCACAGGCAGTGCATATTCATCATTGACTGCTTTATTAAAATATTTCAGGAGCATTTAGTCCCACTAGTATTTGGATATCATTTTTGAATTTTTGCAAAGAATTCTTTAAAGACGTTCTCATGTTGTCATCCAAGTTAAAAATATTTTGTTGAAAACTATCCTGTGATGGTTTTATGGACTTCCAAAGGGCAAAACCAGAATTTTGCTTAGTTCTTAAATCTCCTTGCTAACACATACAATCATTAAATCTATCCATTCTATTTCTTAAACATTTATAGAACAGAACTGCTCACCTCCATCACTGTGCTCTTAACTTTAACCAATTTCTCATTATTATCTTCATGAATGTCAGCAAGAGCCTCCCAGATGTTTCCCCTTTCAGGATCTTTCCCTTATTATTCATTCAATCTAGTGCTCCCAGACTTTTCTTTCTAAATTAAAAATATGATCTTGTTACACTCATGTTTAAAATATGTAAGCAACTCTTTATCCTAAATAAAATCCATGTGCAATTGTTCTTAGTGATTCAGACCCTGCCTATACTTCCACCCTTATCTCCTATAGATAGATAGATAGATAGATAGATAGACAGATGGATAGATAAATAGATAGATAATAAATAGATAATCTCATGCTTAATGGTTGGTGAACTCCTTTGTGTTTCCTGAACATACGACTTTGTTTAAAAAAGGTGTTTTGAGAAGCGACACATGAGCTAATTCTTAAGAGATAAATCTAATTTGGTAGACATTCATTAACTGTACCAAAACATGTGGTTTTTCCTAAACAGTTTACACTTTTTACACTTTGGAACATGTCATTCCCTTGATCTACAATGCTTTCTGTCTATAGCTTTCAGAATCCAGCTAACTTTTACTTAGTTTTCTTTCTGGCTCATAAGCCAGTTTCTCAAAAAAAATAGTTTATAATGTTTTCAGTGTTGGTTTGCTGTCTCTAAATAACTAAAGTCAGTGTGTCCCTCTCCCCCCTCCCCCTTCAGTGTGTGTTCCTCTAAGCATTTTTATCCACCCTTTCCTCTTTTTTATATCATGTAACTAGATCTAAAATGAATTTAATTAAAGATCCAATTTAGATTATTAATGGCATTTAATCTATGCTCCAATATATCTCAGGTTCAGAATTAATCACACTAATTTTATTTCTTGAAATATCAGTGACAAATTTTGGAAACATCACCATGGAGGTCTCTTAAAAAGGTTGGGACATGTCACCTCCTTTTCTGTTCTCCAATAAAGTTTGTTCAAGACTGTCATTTCTTTTTTGTGGAAATTATTTAAAAACATATTTATTTAATGTGTAGCTCTCTATTTAGATTTTCTATTTCTTTGAGCTTTGGTTTATTCTCTAGAGATTTTTCTGTTCTGTGTACATTATCAAATATATTAACATAGATTTGTTTATATTATTTTCTTAATAATCTTTACAGGTTTTATAAATCTGTAGCAATGCCCATTTTCTATTTCTAAAATATGCCATTTATCTTTGTTTTCCTTTTCTTATTTTTTTTAATGTTTGTTTATTTTTGAGAGAGGGGGAGACAGAGCATGAGCAGGGGAAGGGCAGAGAGAGAAGGAGAAGGAGGATCTGAAGCAGGCTCTGTGCTGACAGCAGATAGCCTGATGCGAAGCTCAAATCCACAAACCGTGAGATCATGACCTGAGCCAAAGTCAGTCACTTAACCAACAGAGCCACTCAGGCACCCCTTTCTTTTCTTTTTCTTAATCATTGTTGTTTGGGTGTTATCAATTTTATTAATATCTTCAAAGAACCAATAACTGACTTTGTTTATTGTTTTGTCTTTTAAGGTTTTTATTTCATTGGCTTTTGGTCTCATATTTAAAATATTTCTTCTGTTTTACATTTCTTGTTTTGTCTTCCTGTTATTTGCTAACTACGTAAGATCAAATGTAAATCATTTATTTTTTACCTTTCTTCTTCTTTTCTACTATATGAATTCAATATTCTGTATTTTTTTCTTTAAGCACTATGTTGGCTTAAGTCCCCAAATTCTGATGTGTTATTCAATCACTTATTACAGTTCTTTAAAATTTCCTGCCATAATTGTTATTTGTTTGAGCAATGAATTTTATAGAAATGCTCTAGTTTTTAAAATACAACTTTTTAAGTTAAACTTTTTCTGCATTAATTCTATTGTGGTCACAGAATATATTCCAGGTCATTTCATTATTTTGAAATTTGTTGAGGGTCCCTTCTTCATTTTATCATATGTTCCATATACACTTGAAAATATTAAAGCTCTGTCATTTTTTGGTGTAATGTATAATCTTCAGACTTCAAAAATCAGGCTATGTTTGTTTATTTTGTTGTTTATATTATCCATGTCAGTAGACCTTTTTCCTTCCTTTAAAATTGAAAACATATTATTCAAATCTCCCACACTGATTATAGATTTTTCTATTGTTCTTCTTGGTGCTGTCATATTTTTTTTACATCTTTTGAAGCTATTACATTTAAGATTATAATATCTTCCTATTGTATTGATCCACTTTTAATTATGAAATACTACCATACATCACTGGAAATGCTTCTTGCTTTAACATGCAATTTGTCTGATATTAGTATAGTCTCTACATATGACTTTGGTTGGATTTTTGCAGTATATTTGTCATCATTTTAGGGTCAATATTTCTGTGCTCTATATGTAAAGTTGTTTCTGTTAAACAACATTGGAGTATTTTTCCATTAATTCTGACAATCAGTCTTTTATTTGGAATATGGACATTTATATTTAAATTAGTTACTAACATATTTGGGTTTATATTTATTATTTCACTATTTATTTTATCATTGGCCCACCTAGTTTATATATTCTTTGTTCTCCTGTTTTTACTGTCTTTCAATTAACAAAAAGTAATTATTCAAATTTTTATTCAGTGTCTTATTTATAATATACTTTACAATTTTTAATGATTACCACGCAGATAAAAAAGCATTTCCCTCACTTAAAGTACTTTTATTTTAAAAAAATGAGATAGAGATAGAGACTAAGTGTTTAAAACATGTTGCATGTGTATCTTATGCGCTGGTGCCCCTTCTCCCCATTATTTGTTATTTATAGTGCTTCAGTTTTATATCTTCTATGTTTTGTTTTGCAGGTAATTAATCTGTTGAACAACTGTGTTCAAACTGTTATGACAACTATTAGTCAAGATTTACTGTAGTTCGTTTTTCTTTCTAGAGATGTCATTGGATTTTTTTTAAATTAATTCTAATTTTCCTGTAAAATTCTCTATTTTCTCATCTATTTTCCTCATCTCTGACTATTTTCTTGCTTTTATAATCAAATTATTTATACGTTCTTTATGTTAAATCTATTTCCGAATAAACTATAGATCTGCTCTATTTCTATTTCTTCTCTTGGTTATGTCATATATCCTTGCTTCATCTCCTTTATAATATCTTATTGTACACCAAATATTGCGTATGAAAATAATATGCATTCTAAATGGTATTATCTTCTACCACAGAGGTTTCCCTACTTATTTGTTTGGGAGATAAAGCTAGAGACTGATCATCTCAATCTAATTAAGGATTGCACTTGATCACTATCCGGGTGGCACTTTTAATAGAACTCACTTTAAATCTGGTTTAAGCCTGACTCTTGGATATGGCCTTCAAGCCTTTTGATTGAGACCTTTGCGGATCATGACCCCCTCAGCTATAGAAGTCTGTGTGAGATTAATCTCTTTCCTTTAGAATTTCCAGCCCCAGCTCACTAGCTTCCTACTGTTAGAGCTTTAGAATCTGGCAGTATGTTGATTGGTAGAATGACTTATGCTTGAAGCTGTCCCTCTCACCTAGTAGTTTTGTTCTCTAAGCACAAGGAAACTGCAAGAAGTTTTACTCTGCCTTTAGAAGCTTTGGCCCAATTTCTAAGTCTCCCTCCTAGTTCAGGAAGTTAGTAAATGTTTCAGGGTGAAATAAATAACAATCTGTTATTCACATGCTGTATTTGTCTACTTGTGCAACCATAAGAAAATTCCACTTACTGGGTGACTTGAACAACAGAAATTTATTTGCTCACAGTTCTGGAGGTTGACAGTCCAAGATCAAGGTGCCCGCAAAGTTGGTTTCTGGTGAAACCTTTCAACTTGCAGATAGAGTCTTCCCACTGTGTCCTCAGATGGCCTTTCTTGTGTATATGCATGGAGAGAGAGAGCTGTGGTGTCTCTTCCTTCTCCTATGTCCTTTTGAGCATCCACCGAGGGAAAGTGCCTTTACTATACCTCAGAACACAGTTTGAAAAGAATTTCTAGCACTCCAAAAGTCAGTGGGGAAAATATATTTGGGAATTGAATACTCTTTTAATCCTCTTCAAATTGCATTCATTCAGTCAGTTATTGGGCACCTACTTCATGTTAGACACTGCTATGGTCTGAATAGTTGTGTCTCCCCAGAATTCACATGTTGAAATTCTAATACCTGAAATGATGGTGTTAGGAGGAAGAGCCTTTGGGAAGTGCTTAGGTCATGAGTGTGGAGCCCACATGATAGGGGTTAGTGCCCTCAAAACCAACCCCAAGGAGCTCATTTTCCCCATTTGACCATACAAGGATACAGTGAGAACCTGGCAATCTCTGGTCCAGAAGAGGGGCCTAGGCTGACTATGTTGGTGCCTTGATTTCAGACCTCCCGCCTCCAGAACCATGAGAAATAAAGGTTATTTATAGCCCTGCCAGTCTGTAGTATTTTGTTATAGCAACCTGAATGGACTAAGACAAGCACCTTCCTCACTGCTGCTTGGGGATGTGAATTTAACAGACAAGTCTCTACCGTCATGCTTATAACATTCTAGTCTGAGATAGATACAGGAAATAAAAATCAATATATTAGCTGATGGTTGTAAGTGTTCCAAAGAGAAATAAAGCAGAATAAGGGAATGGTGAGAAATAGGAAAGATACTTATTTTGGGTAAAGCAGTCTGAAGAGGGGACATTTGAATAGAGACCTGAAAAGCAAAGGAATGAGCCAGGCAGATATCTGGAAGGTAACATGTCCTGCAGAAGAAACTGTTTGGAAAAATTGTCTTGTAAAATTCCTAAAATGCTTCTTCTGCTCTTCCCTTTAATTAATGAAAAATTGCCTCTTAGGGTGGGACTGCATTTTTCATCTTAGATAAAAATATTAATTCCATTTTAGCTTTAATTTATGTGATATTCTCATCATTCATTATTCTTCAATAATGATATAACAATTGTTGTTACTGTGCAATGAAAGTTAAGTAAAATTGTGGGAGGAATATTTATTCAACTCTTATTACATGTCTAGGAGAGTAGGAGGTTAATTTTACATACCAAGCTTAATTTCCCCAAATGAAATATCCTCTATCCATTTTGTAGAGGAAAATATCTTTAGCTTCACTTTTAAGACAAAGGAGAGACTCTAACAAGATAAGAAATTTTCCCAATATTGTGCACATAGAAAGTTGGGAACGTGCAAACAGTATGTGTGTAGGACTGTGCTAAGGAGGGCAGATAAAAATATTATAAGACTTTCACCCTACTCTTGAGGGATTCGTGATCCATTAAGACAGATAGACATATAAAGAGACAATTAAACTATGACTTAATACGCAGGACACAAGCTGCCTACAGAGTTGACACGGCAGCATGGTGGATGAGGATCTGAAGCTTCCTCTGTAAATTCAGAGCTCTGTAGGGTAAGAGTGAGGCTGATGAGTTTGGCTCCAAATAAGAGAGAATGAAAGAAAGAAGAAATTGCCAGATCACAGCACAAGCATGAAGGGGCTGCAGACTCTAGTATGTCAGAGGACATTCCTCTCACAATTGGAGCAGGGGACTGTAGGGTTAAAGCAGGAGAGAGAAGTTCCCACAGACAGTTCTGAAACATTTATATAGCAAATTCAAGATCTTAGACTTTATATTCCTCACAGCGATGAGCTATTCAAAGTGTGTAAGTAGAGAAGTGATATTCTTTGGATTTTTGTTTTATAAAGATGAGTCTATTGATTTTGCAGGGGATATAATGTAAAATGAATAAACTGATCTAAGAATAGCTATTGAAATGTATTTATACTATGACAGTTGAGAGACAGGTCACAGCAAAGCACAGATCTTAAGTATGAGCAATAGTTATTAAGGATATTTCCTGTTATGTGTATAGTTTTTTTCTTTGTATTGTTTTTAATTTAGCTGAAAAGGGAACATATTCTACTTTTTTCACACTAAAATGACGTAGAATGTTTGTGTGTTAGCTAGTGCTTGAGTTTTTAATTAAAATTTATGATATTGATTATGTTTATAGATATTGATTTTCTTAGATGGCAAATGTTGGCCTGAAGGAATTTAGTTGTGTTTTCTATTAAGCACTGGATATAGTCATAAAAATATAATGAACAGTTAATTAGTTTATGCCAGGCATTGGGCTTATCAACAATATTGAGCTATAAATAAACTTTTAAGATATTTTTTATTTTATCTGCTAATTACTTGAAAATTTAGTTAACACATAAAGGATGACCCACTCTTTGATTATGTTTAATTTACAAATACATAATACCATACATAATCCTATACTGTTCTGATAATTCATCAAATTAATATATTTAGTCACTCTTTTGTTAAAATGTCCTTTTCCTCAAACCATGCAATTATGTAATTCAGCTTTTAGCTGGGACTAATACTCAGAACATCAGAATGCTTGATTGGCCGAATAAACAATTTTTAGCATATTTATTCATAAGAGAGTAAAAAAAAAAAAAGGCCCTAACTGAATAAGTATTTTAGATTTGAAAACCATATAATTGTTTAGGGATTATTTTTACTATAAACGCACATAATAATGATTTCATGATGTAACTGAGATACCATTGTTGTATAGGCTTATTTTTAGTGATTTAGTTTCTACCTTTTCCTGCAAGATGATCTTAGGATAACTGAGTAATATTTGGAAGAATAGCAATAATCAATTTTATCTACACACAACTTTTCCCTTATTATTTTAGTTAGAGATCAAAGTACAACAGAATCAGGCTTTTATGGAAATGTTTACTAGTAGGCTGATTGTTCCTGTGAGGAGTTCCTGGAACATACAGCATGTTAGATGATCTGCACGCAAGAAGAAATATATAATACAGGCATACCTGGGAGATATAATAGGTTTGGGTTCCAGATTGCTTCAATAAAGTGAATATCACAATAAAGCAAAGCAAATGAATTATTTTGGTTTCCCAGTGCATATAAAATTTATGTTAATACTACACTGTGGTCTATTTGTTTTAAACACAAATTCAACAGGGGCGCCTGAGTGGCTCAGTCGGTTGAGGGCCCAACTCTTGCTTTCTGCTGGGGTCATGATCTCACAGTTGGTGAGACTAAGCCCCAAGTTGGCTCTGTGCTGTCAGCACAGAGCCAACTTGGGATTCTTTCTTCTCTCTGTCTCTCTCTCTCTTTCTCCCTCTCTCCCTTTCCCTCCACCTCCTCTCTTCACACTCTCTTTTTCTCTCTCTGAAAATAAATAAATGTTTAAAAAACAAACTAACCAAAATAAAGTCTACATGCTATAGATATCACATTACTTAATGTCTGAATGTGGGCCATTATACAAAGTTTAATCCCCCCAAATTAATACCAGCTAATATTTTTCTAGTACTCAGAGTTGCTAAACTCTGTTCAAAGAGACTTACACATTCAGGGTGCCTGGGTGCTTCAGTAGGTTAAGCATCTGACTATTGATATCAGCTCAGGCCATGATCTCAAGGTTGTGGGATTGAGCCCTATGTTGGGCTCCATGCTGAGTGTGGAGCCTGCTTGGGATTCTCTCTCTCTGCCTCTCCCCTGCTCACTTGCTCATGTACATGCAGTATGCCTCTCTCTCAAAATAAACATGTTTAAAAAAGAGAGGCTTCCATGTTTTAGTCACTTATTTCTCAAAATAATGATATTATACTACTGTTTTCCCTATTTTGCAACATAGTACATTGAGATTCCAAGGTATTAGACAACATCCTCCAAATAAAGAAGCTGGTGGTGGCAATGACAGCTCTGATTTGTCAGGTTGGAGTAAGATGATATGTGCTTAATCATTTACCTGTTGCAAAAGGTAATAGATGTGCTGCTCTGATGGACTGAATATTTTGATTGAAAGTGCATTGAACGCATGATTTGATAAAAAAAAGTTGTTTGAAAAACCCAATTTCATTTGATTAACATCCTAATCTATAACAGATAGTGCCTTTTTATCAAGGAGGTACTTCACAAATAACTTGATCAAAAATTTAATGAAGCATTTGTAAACTGCATGATAAAGTTTGAATTATTATATTTTTTCTAATTGGAAAACTTTCTCTGGCCTTTAAAAGAAAGATTATATCCTAAAGTCACCTAGACATTCTCTATGTATACCTCATTTTTGTAATTTATTCAACTCATAATTCAACACCTATTGGTAACTTGTACATTGGAAAATGATTAGAAAGTGTTGGGCATTATCCTGATCCCTATGGAACTAGAAGTCAAAAAAGCATAACTTCCTACAGAAAGGTGTGAAAGAAAAGGCTCTAGGGAAATTTTACAGGAGCTAATTAATTCAGTCTACCACAATAATGTCGCAACATTCACAGTATAAGGCTTCCTTCTGAAAATTAGATGTTAGTTTTGAAGTGTTAATATATTAAAATTAATGCAAATGATCTCAAATAGTCACTAACTTATGGATTTTCATTTGTTTCAACAGTTATAGGTTTTAGAGAATCACATATGCAAATATGTGATCTCGAGAAAAAATTCTTAGGCATGATTAATTGGCAAATTCTTTTATTTTCAAGAATCGAGATGAAACTATTTTTATTAAGAGTATTCATGCCCCTTTAAAATAGTGAATTGATATACTGAAATTAACATGGATGAAAGCATAGCAAAGTGTTTAGTGAGACCAAAGTGTTTGTTATGTCATTTAGGATAAAACAACCACCTCTAAAAATGTGCTACTAATTAAAGACTGGAGGATGTCGTCAAAGGATTCATCATAGTGTGCTGCTAAATTTATGTACAGCATTTTGCCTAAAAATGGCCATTGATAAATACAATGGAAATATTGGACATTTTTAGCATATTATTATTTTAGGGTTTTAGGCAGTATGATATGGAAGGGAGAGCCCTGCCTTTTAGGGTTAGACAAAATTGACCTCAAATTTTGATTCTTAAAGAAAGGGGAAAGTAAGCCATTGCCACTATTTTATTGATAACTATGTTCCGGACGTTGTATATGTGTTTTGCATTTAATTTATATAAAAAAGAAAGAGGATTTCCAATAATCCTCAAGCAAAATTTGGGGTAATAAACCCTACTTTAAAGTGAAAAAACTGTGTAGTAGAAACTCAAAGAGAGAGGAATTAAAGTTTGTTTTTGTTGGGGCGCCTGGGTGGCTCAGTCAGTTACGCCTCCGACTCTGCATAAAAAGACAAATGAAGCAATGGAAGTTCAAAAAAGGACATTTTCCATTGAACTAGGTTCAAAATTGTATACTATTGGGGAAAATGTCCTTTTTTTAATTCCATTGCTTCATTTGGTCTTTTATGTAGATACAGCTTGGGGTAGACAAGACCTATATTCTCACTGTTTTAAAAAATGAGAAATTGTTCCAAGTTCTTTGGCATTCCTGAAAGCAATTCCTTTGGCATAATTGGATGTGATCTTTCCAAAGCTCTTTCTTCAAAGATTAGTTTTTATGGAAAATTTGGTTGATGACTGATAAAGAGTTTCAGAAAATGACATATAAATGACATTATTAAATTATTTAGCAAAAACAGGAGAACACCTCAAAGTTATGATTGCTTCTGTATGTCAGAGGAATCCCTTTTTTTTTGTGAGGAGAAGGCACAAAGGACCATTCCAGAACAATTGAGAGAACTCTCCTAACTACACCATTTCTTAAAATGTAAGGAATATGTGTAATGTAAATTGCTTAGAAGTCAGATACGAGTCTAAGCATGTGACCTAATTGTTATTATTAGACACAAGAAACGTGACAAATGCTTCTAGGAATAGAGTTTGTGAGTAAAGCTATCATTTTGAAAGAAAGGGTAGTAAAAAATAGAGAGTAAGAAACCCTGAGTCTGCAGGATGATCTAAGGTAGACAGCTATTTGCAGTTTGCTCACCTCATTGAACAATTTGACAAAATGGGACTTAGAAGACATTCCTATGCTGGACTATTGTCGAATATTAATTTATATAATGTGAAAGTAAAGTCATTGGCTTTTTCATAACAGACTTTAAAAAGCAAACTATAAGCCCATGTTATCGCAAAATAGCCGTCTACCTGGAAAATAGAGGATAATAAGGAATGTGATAGGAGGGGGGCAGTGGAATGAATGAAGTTATGCTTCCATCCCCACATCTCAACGAGAATAACAGCAACAACAACAAACACACAAGACTTAGGCTACTCATCTGACTTATATGATAAATTCATTGAGAGTCCTCATCATACTGGCATCGGAGAGTTAAGGTATCCACATTTCACAAATGTATTAGGAAAATAAGCAATATGATTGTGGGGACAAGTGCCCACATTCTCACTAACCAGATTTCCAATATAAGAATAACAAAAACGGGAGATCTGTGAGGAGGTAAAAACAACATTTACTTCCTGTATGGATTATTGTATAAGTTGTTCTTGCTGTATTTTATTTTATTTTTTGTTTACATGGAAAAGAATTGATGGCCAGAGCTCTAGAATTTGCACAAATGTATCATAAGCATATTTCTTCATGCAACAATAAGAAATTTAACACTCCATGGTTTGAGGATTTTGTGGTCTGATGCTAGTAAGTAAAAAACAAACACTTATTTTTAGTAAATTAAGGACCTTGTTGTCACTGAAAACTATAATTCCTTTAGGTAACTTGTAATTCTCTTGTGATTACATAGTTAACATGGAAACAGATTCAGTAAATTTACTCAGCATGATTTAATACATGAAGATTAATTCTTTTTCACTAGAGTTAAAATCAAAGTTTTTTATGGCTAGATATTTTTCAGTTCTATTTATTTGCTTTTATAAAACATGAAACTCCTAAAGTATACCAAAAGTGAGAATTGTGTTCGGGGGGCTCATGAATGGAAAACTGAATCTATACAAACCTTAACTTTCTGTTATTATTTATGTTTTTCCAATCACCACATAATATTATGGAGATTATATGTATGTATAGAAATATTCCTTTTGAAATATAAAGATATTCTTTCATAATTTTGATGTTAATATAACGGTAATGTTCACATTCATTATGGGAACCCTTCCCTCCCAGTGATCTGTTTACCCACAGCACCTCAGCAATTCACTCACATGCTGGAGTTTCTAATTACAAGTAATTGCACTTAATCTAAAACCATGATTTCATTTGAAGCATCCACTTTGAAAGGTTGTCATCTTCCAACTTTTCATTTATTTTTTTTATGTGAAAGATATACATGACTACCTTCCTAAGATTCTCTACCTGATTAGAGTCCTCTACTGCAGGTATATCACTATCTATGTTTATTATCCCTGTTATGATCTCACTACCTGCCTTTTTCATAGATTTCATAGTTCATCATTATCTTCACCTCTTTATCTTTACGCACAACTTCCTTGTGTACCAGTTTTACTCACTTCGAAAAGTTCCAAATCTGACTAAACAAATTTATTTACACAAAGTCTGAACTCTAGCAGCTGAACACAATTAGAATAAAAGCAAGCCATATAAATTGCTCTTCCTTTAAATTTATGACCACACATTTCAAGGGACCGTATGCTGAAATCTCACTTCACCCTTCTTAATAAACTTAATCTTCAAGACTCTGAAATGAATATGTCACAGCTTGTTCACCATACTCAAATCTCCATATGCCCTTCCTACCTCAACATTTTATAACATCTTATTATTTCCTGACTAAAATAGAAGCAATTGTATAATAACTACCTAATCTTACCACCTCCAAACTACAAACCTATTGGTATTATTATTTATATAATATTTCTTTACCTTCTATTAAATAGATAAACTGCCTTGTTTCCTTTCTGAAGCCAAATTTATTCTTGTTCACAGAATCTCAATATCTCCTATTACAGACTTCATTCCAGAAATTAGCTCACTGTTTCATATATCCTACAATTTTCCTTCCCTTCTATGTGTTTTGTCATCAATATATAAATGTGGTCTAGTATGTTGCTGCCGCATCAATAAAAGGAAGCCTGTAAGAGTGTCTCCCACTCCAACTACTTCTCTGTTCTTCCACTCTTTCTATAAGCAACTTAAAACAAAGTACGGTCAATATTTACTACTCTGTTTTTTCATACCCAACTCTCCTTTAATCCCTCCAAATAAGGCCTATAATAGTGCTCTCTTTATATCTCTAATTGCTTTAATATTCTTTTTTAAATGAATTGATTATTTTTTATTTTTCTCAGTAGCATGTGATCCAAGTGACACTTCCTCCATCTTCTAAAACATTATTCCCATGTGTGACAGGATACTATAGTCCTCTATTCTGTTACTTTCACTGGCCGCTCTTTACAATCTATTACATTTTTATCTGGCTAATGCTTTATCACTCCTACACTTTGTGTTCTCAGAGTTTATTTTTTGCTCCTATGTGTCAGGGGTCCTCAAGACCACCCTCAGGTGCAACGATTCATGGAATGGCTCTCATAACTCATACAGCTATTATATTCATGGTTATGGTTTCTTATGGCAAATAGATACAGATTAAAATCCACAAAGACAAAAGGAATATGAGGCAGAGTCCAAGCACAAGCTCCCAGTTACTTATTCCAAGTAGAGTCCTACAGACAATACTTTATGTTCTCAGTCACAATTGCTGATGGTATGTATGAGTATTGCTGACCACAGAAAAGCTCACTAGAGCTTTGATACCCATGATATTTGTGGGGGGGTAGTCATGTATACATGGAGTGCTATGTAACTGACTTAGTTGCTCAGTCTCCATCTTCTCTAGAGGTCAAACTTATACAGAAATACCCAAGACTACATAAATCACAGTTAACATAAACTATCTAGCATGACTCAAGGCTCTGCGTATATAAAGGCACTTTTATCATGTAAGATATTCCAAGTGCTTAGAGGTTAAATCCTAGGAACTGGTCAAGGGCTAGGTTTTAGTTTGGAGTATGCAGTTTGAACATCCTAATCCTGCTGAGTTAACTCTACTGTATACCCTCTTTTCTATCTACACTTACTTTCTTATTTACCCCATATAATTCCATGGTTTAAAAACCATGTACATGCTAAGTAACAACAGACTGCAATCATCCCCACTAAATTCTACACAGACTATTTCTTAAAGATTTAATGATTGGATCTAATTTTTTTCTGTAATTTTTAGCTCCAGATATAATAGAGCTCATGACTGCTTTACTTTAGATTTGGCTATGTGTCTTCCTTTGGTCAATAGAATGGAATGAAAGTGGCAGTGCACCAGTTCTGAGTCTAGGCCTTCTCCCCTTGTATTTTTGTTTATTTGTCATAAGATTTGGCTTTAGATTGGCTTCCTGGTACCAGACACAAGAAGTTTAGCTGTTTCTTTGGCCTATACAGGACTGCAGTAGAAATCAGAGCTACTTCATACTGTGGTCTGAAGCAGAGCCTCACAGCCTAGCCCAGCCTAGATCAGCTGAACCCAAGCAGATTCGCTGATCCACAAGATGCATAATTGTTGTATTAGGCTCTGGGGCTTAGAACTGTTTGTTTCTCAGAATTATTATGAAAATAGTTGACTAATACATTATTTAAAGTCTTTACTGGATAATAAATGTGAGAGTAATAATCAGTTTCATGAACGTCTAAAAAAGGTCAATGTTATTTTGATGCCAAGAATAAAGTAACTCCTTAATTCTATTACTCAAATTTCTTATATGTAAATTAAGGCAACAGTAACACCTACCTCAGATTTTTTGTTAAAATCACATATATTAATTTATGTACTGTTCATAGTACCCTGTCCATCATTCATAGTGACTAAAATATCTATTATATTGAAATAATTTTTGTTAATGCTTTGTAATCTCAAAGTTTAGCTTTTTTCTGATTTAGAGCAAAGTTATAAGAAGATTCTCATCTTTACCTCCTCATCTTCACAAAAACGTGAAAGTACCAATATTAACACTTCAGTAAATATTGCCATCATACATTCAATTTCTCAAGCCAAAAACTTAGAATTCCCTGTTCCTTTCTTTTTCTCACATTTTTCATTACCAAGTTTTGTTACTCTATTTCCAAGTCTTACCATCAGCACTAATACATCTTCAATCTAAAATAGCCACATCTGTTATCAGGAATATTTCAAAGCCTTCCAAATTGATCTCTATGATTTCTGTTGTCCTCTCCCCTACTGGAATACCTCCATTCAGTATTCAGTGTCACCTTCAGATATATCATTCAGAAAATATCATACCCATACACAAAATCATCCAATGGCCCCTCTTTCATTCACAGTGAAATCTACAGTATTACAAAGAATTCTAAACTCTATGTATCCTTTACACCAATTCTAGAGGGGAAAGGGGGAGATCGATATAAATAATTACAGAGCATCTTAAAAGCAGGTGGTGATTAATATCACATAATAAAAAAGGAAAGGAAGTGGGGCCTCTGTGGTGGAGATGAAGAGCTATTTAGATGAACAGGCAAGGAAGACCTTCATTAAGACTTCTGATTGGCAAAATATTCAAGTAATATGAAGAACAAGAAAGAAACTAGGAAGTGCTAATGCCTAAAGTCATAGCAACATTGATTGAGGAACAACAAGGCAACCTATAGTTGGAACAGGCAAAATAACCTATAGTTGCAACATAGTGAGGAATCTGGGGACTGATAGGGAATTATGTGAAAGGAGATTAAGCTAAATTATACCCTGGTCAGTTGAATGTAACTTTCTATCCGCTTCATGCATACAGCCTGGCAATATCAGGTACCTAGAAAAAATCCACAGCAATGCTGACCACCTTACTCTAAAGTCATTATCATTTATCTCAAATGTGCCCCAAATGCTGCCTGCTAATCTTACAATATTGTCCTACTTCATTCATTCTTTCACTCTCTGGCCATTAATTTCATAGCCTTTTATTTCTCATCAAATTCCTTCCTAACCTATTACTGCTCTCAACTCCTGACCTTGCTTTCTCTTTTCAGAGAAAATGAAAACTAAGAAAAGAGAACGTCCTCCCTAATTCCTATTGCCATGTTTACCTTAAGCCTCCCATATTTAGCTTGTTACTTATAGGTAGACAATCCTGTTTTGCAACAAAAGTCAAACTTTCTAACTAGTACTCTCATACAAATAACTGTACTACCTACTCCCAACCTAATCAAACATAATTATGTAACAATTCTCTTGTTTTATTCCCTTTACACCAGTTGATGTTTTCCTCTTGACTGGATCTTTCTTCCCACAAACACAGTTAACAAAATCGCTCGACTTTTCTAGATACCACCATATTTCATTTTTTTCTTTTTTTTATCTTTAAGGAAAATCTTGTTAGATTTTTCCCAATACCTCTGCTCTCATTTTCTCTTCAACCTATTTCCTCTAGACTTTCAACACCCAAGCTACACTAAAACTGCCCCTCATTAAATAGCTAACGATGCTACTATGGCTAAACCCAATGGTTACAATTTTGTTTTGAATACATTTCTAATTAGCAGTATATGGACCAGATAATTTTTCCCCTTATTTTCCCCTCCCCAAAACCTTCTTCACTGACCTTCAAAAACAAAATCCCAAGTGCCCTCCTAACTTTCTGTCTGGTTCTTCCCAGCCTCCTTTTTGGTTCTTCTTTCCCTTGTTGACCTCTAATCATGGAGTTCTCAAGGACTCACTTCTTGGCCCTGCCTTCTTTTCTATTTACATACATTTATTTAATGAACTTATCCACTTCCATGTTTTTATAAATGATATAAATACACAGATTTATTTCCAGACTCATATATTCGATACCTTGTTGATATTTTCATGTGAATGTATACCTAACATCAAAACCTGCTGTTCTTTCCCTGCAGGTCAACTCTTTCTGTTCTCTTCTGTATCATAATCAATGGTAACATCATTCCACTAGTTTTTTTTAGGACAAAGACTTAGCAGGCCTTGTTGAATTATCTTCTTTCTTTTACATCCTATATTTGATCCATAACCAACATTATAAGCTCTACATTCAAAGTATAGTTAGAATATCCAATTAATCCATTTTCACAACAACCCATTGCTACTACTCTGGACAAAGCAGCATAAAATCTTTCTTGAATTACTGCAATACTTAATATCAATATGTAAATATTCTCCCACCTCTAACATTGCCTGTTTTAAGTTAGTTTCAATATACATCTAGATTTATCCAATTAAAACAAAATCTTTCCCAGTCAGTCTTCTGCTCAAAATCCACTAACAACAAGGGTCTGCATGGTTCTCCCAACCTCTTAATTCTTGGAGCTTCTCTCCCATTAACCTGTTCTTTTAATCACTCAGCTCTAGTCATATAGGAGTTACCTTTTAGCCTCAGAAACTTTGAACTTGTGTTTTTCCATGCCTGTAATCTCTTCCAGTGATTTTCTCAAAAATCTGTCCCTCGTCCCTTTCAGGTCTAAACTGATATATCATCCTCTGCCTGTGGCTTTTCCTGACTGTATTCATTTCCCAGAGCTGCCATGCAGCATTCCACAAACAGGGTGGGTTGGAGAACAGAAATGTATTCTTACACAGTTCTGGCAGTTAGAAATCTGAAATCAAATGTTTAATCAAAGGTTAGTTCCTTCAGAGGGCACTAAGAGAGAATCTCTTCTATGTCTTTCTCTTAGCTTATGTTGTTGAGCACTAATCCTTGGCATACCTTGCCTTATGGGTGTCATACTTCATTCACTGCCTCCATCTTCTCATGGTATTCTCTACTTCTGTATCATGGCCAGATTCTCTCTGTGTCTCTTTTCCCTTCTTACTAGGATATCACTCATATTGGATTAAGAGTCCACTCTATTCCTGCATTACCTACTTTAATTACATCTGCAACAATCCTAATTCCAAATAAGGTCACATTCTGAGATGCCAAGAATTACCTTTTAACATATCTTTTTTTGGCAGACATAAATCAACCCATAACATTCTCCATTCCATCTAGAATTGCACCTGGCATTCTCTGTGCTTTTCCTAATTTATTTTTCTCTGTGATATATATCACTGTCTTACACTCTATATATTTTAGTAATTTTTTATGTTATTGTCTGTTTCCTCCCACTAGTTTTTAAGCTCTATGAGGGAAGAAGTTTTGATTTATGTTGCATTATGTTGTACTCTCAGTGCAAAAAAATGGAAAGTAGTTATTGTAGATTCATGATAAATATTTGTTTAATGAATTGATGAATGAAATTTAAACGGATTAATGAAGGAATGAATCCCTAGACTATGTCATCCTTTATTCTAAGCACTGGAAATATAATGAAAAAAACAAGTCATACACAGTTTTGTCTTTTTCTAACACTGGGATATATTAAATATAAGTACATCAATCCTTACCTTCTTAAGCATAGGTTGACACCAGCAATGTTTTTTCAACAACCATGTGGACAATATTCACATAAAATTCAAAATATTCTTAGCAAGATGTGCTATTTATTATTCACAGTTAAGAGGACACTACCCAGAATAAAATCTCTGTTTGTATGTATTTATTAAGTATTAAAGTGCAATCTATATTCATTTCTCTGATATGTGTATGATAACATGGATGGATCAACCCTAATGAAAAATCACTTGGCGCTAATGCTTCCTCCACAAACCCCCAAATCCCATACCAGTAATGGAAGCACTAAAACTGAGAGTAACATGTAATATAATTTTATTTTGACATCATTGTCCATTTTCTTTTGTACATTTGCTCTTTCATAGGCATTCATGATGTTAATGCATTTTTTATTGCTGTATACGTTGTAGTCCTGGTGAATTCTGAATAAGACTCAGACTCAAAACTATATATCACATATGTTTATGCAGAAGCAAAAAACCTAGTTTGAGTTAATGATGAATTTTATCATTTATCAAAGTCATCTAAAAACTATTCAGAAAGACTCCATTTTTATTCTCTATCACTTTTATGGCTGGAGGCAGTAAGTGATATTAAATTTGGACAATGTGGTTTTTTTTATTAAACTATTGTGAAATGTAAAGATAGAAAATTAGGAAAGAAACAGCTACAAGATAATTTGAAATTCATTACACATACTGGATCTGTACTTTCCCACTTTTAAAGTGATAATAATTATGACAGATTTAGGTGAAGACTTTCCCTTGGAATAGTTTAGATTTGTTCTTAATCATCTTACTGAGTACAAATATGTACAGTAGAATGTGCTCCTTAGTATAAATAAGTCAGGGGAAATGTAGTGTAATGAAAGGCGTGCTTTAGAGGGACATTTGATCTCAATTCTTCCTCCTTTTACTCCTATCACTAGGTCATATCACTTAACCTTTCTAGAATTTGGTTCCCTGATCAATTAAAATGGCAGATGTAACATTAGTTTGATGCTTAGAATATGCTCTTGAGGCTCTGTTCTAGATATTTTACAGACATTTTGTCATTTCATTTGCATAACACACTGGCATGGTAAATAATATTGCCCCTTTTATAGACAAATAAATCAAGGAAGTGTCTAAAAAGTAAAGCTAATGGTGGTTTTGTGATATATATTTTTTATTTTTAGCAGAGTTATTTATGAATATAGTTTAAGCTTTTTTTTAATATTTGTTTTTGAGAGAGAGAGTGACGGGGGTAGGGGCAGAGTGAGAGTGAATCAGAGGATCTGAAGGGGGCTCTGCACTGACAGCAGGGAGCCCAATGCAGGGCTCTAACCCATAAACCCCGCAAACCAAACCCTGAGATCATGACATGAGCAGAAATCAAGAGTCGGTGGTCAACCAACTGAGCAACTCACGCGCCCCTAATGAATATAGTTTAAAAAGAGTTCTAAAAAATCTTTTAAACAAAATGCCCAGACATTACTCCATTCCTTGCCATTCCCAATTCCTTCTTCCCAAATCTGTCACTTTTCTTTCTTTTACTGTTTCTCTTGGCATTTATCTCCATGACTCTTAATAATGTGCTTAGATCTTAAGTTGTTAATTTTTCAGGGTTATATCCTAGCTAATATTTTGTTTGTATGGAAAACAATAGCTTATCTTCTTTATACTCTACCAGGCACCCTTCACCTCAACCTGCAGCGTACATGCTCACTTCTTTCACAATCGACACAATTTTTTGAGTTTCATAATTATTGTATTTATATACTTATGACTATGTAGCATTATTCCCAGTTGACTTCCATAATGCTCAATAAATATATGCATTGCTTTATATAGTTTTTGTTTGCCAGCAGTTAGTCATTGTCTCATTGGTTTTATGTAATTTTCTATATACCCATCTTTTATTTATTCATAAGGTATTTTTCCAAATTTTAACCTTCTTATTAACATATTCATAAAGACTGGGGATCAACCTTTGAATGAGGGTAGGCTTGTGTCTTGGACCCTTCCACTCTACTCCTCAAAAATGGACTGGCTGCTTTCTGGGCCAGTTATACAGCAGCACTTCTCTATCAAGTATATTTTTATTTTTCTTGTCTCCTAACCTTTTCTTTCTTGGTTTGTTCCTTTTCCTTCAGAATAACTTTTAGTAGCTTTTTTTGAAAAGGACTATAGGAGCTTTGCCTTCTTAAATGTGATGTAGTCTACGATTACATCTGATTCTTATTTTGCATACTAAAATTTTAGTTTTAGAGTTTTGGAAACTATTTTAGAAACAATTATTTTAGAATGAATTATCTTAGAAATAATTACCTTGCAGATTTTTGAACGTTTTGTTCCTTTGCTTCTAGGTGCTAGTGTTAGTTATAAATCAGATGACACATTGATTCCCAACCAATTTCATACAGCCTTTAATTCTCTTGACTGTCTGTCTGTCTCTCTGTTTCCCACCCTCTTTTTCTCCCTTCTTTTCTCTCTCTCTCCTTCTCTCTCTTTTAAGATCTTTCTATCACAAAGTTTCTGAAGTTTGATGATACGATTTTTCATAGAGCATTTTAATTTGGACACTCATGCTCTTCAGTTAACATATATATAATATATATATATATTATATATATATACTAAAATCTCCCATTTCATTTCTTTCCTGGGTCTTTCTAGTGCTCATATTATTTGGACATTTATACTTCTCTCTATTTATTATTTGGTCTATTTTTTACTTTCTGGGAAGTACAACTTTAAGTTTCTAAGATCTTTGGAAATTAAAATGTCTTCCAAATTTTTACTTACTTTTCCTTGAATTCTCTCATAGCTTTCAAGACAAAGTGGAAAGATGAGTATAATTTCTGGATCATTTCTTTTAAGACAAGCCATTTGCCCTATACTCCTGCTTCACTCTTCCCCTGAGTAGGAAAGTGGATATAAAAGTGAGCTCTTCTACCATATAGATGAAGGAAAAAACCCTTGAAGGGAGAAGAGAACAAAGTAAAAGACCCTGGTCTTTGATGACTTTATAAGTAGAACAGCTCTGGGGTACCTGGGTGGCTCAGTCAGTTATGTTTCTGACTTGGGCTCAGGTCATGATCTTGCTGTTCATGAGTTTGAGCCCCACATGAGGCTCGGTGCTGACAACTCAGAGCCTGGAGACTGTTTTGAATTCTATGTCTCCCTCTCTGCCTCTCCTCAACTCTATCTCTCTGTCCCTCTCTCTTTCTCTGTCTCCCCACTCTCTCTCAAAATTAAATAAACATTAAAAAAATTTTTTTTTTAATTTTGGGCTGTTAGCCCAAAGGTGTTCAACTCAAAGGTTTTGTAAAAGAGAAATAAAGAGCCACATTAATGTATTTTTTGGCACTTTTTGTAATACCAGTTTAGTCGATATGATAATTAAGAGTATAAAATACAAAAGCCATTTGAAAAACAGTTGCTTTTGCTCCTAAAAGTGAACCTTTATATAACCTACTAGAAAATGACCGCAAACACGTACATATGATAGTATGTAACAGTTCATTTGTAAAACTGAAAGCAATCCAAATATCCATTGGCAAAAAGAGTCATAATTACATAATGAATCACATAAACATTCATTACCAGTTGACCAGATTTCATTTTTACTACTTCTGAAAGGAAGGAAAACCTTAATATAATTTTGGAATATACACAGAGATGATAAGATACAAAAAACTTGGATAATGTGTATCACAAAAGCCAGACTAGACTAGTGATTCACCCTAGGAAAAAAGTATACAGTGGAGGAAGAAACATGCAGTGGCGTTCTAAAGAATTATGTACTAGTACCTAGTCATGTTAAGGTAAAATAAGCATTTTCTTTTTAACTATTTTTTAAAATGAACATGTTTTATACTTTCTTTCTTGTGTTATATATTTTGTATAAAAAGAAAAAAATTGACATTGTTTATAAGATGTGTCGTGTGTGTGTGTGTGTGTGTGTGTGTATATATATATATATATATATATCATACCTGTCTATTGTACGTGTGTGTAATAGTTGATATAAGATGTATATGAATATAATATGCATAGAGTATGCAGCACAAATTTTACTCTGCCAGTGAGAAAGGATAAGGGATGCCATGAAGGAGCAAACGTTAATTATAAAAGTTTTTAAAAGGCAGTTGCATTACTTAAAAATCCAATACTCTAAAGCTTCAATGAAGTTTGTATAAAATTAGTTTGAATCCAGCAAAGAGGGCTCCTCCTGTGAATCACAGTGGTCCCTCGTGTAACACAGGTAGGGAAGTACCTGAGGGAATAAAAAAGGCACTGTGATTAGAGATTTCTTTTAACCTAGCAAAAATACAATTATGAAAAACCCTGTTGAAAAGCTTTCCAAAACCCTGTGAAAGCCATAATACTCTTTGGAAGCTTGGAGAGGCATTTTGCTTGCCTTCACTTAAAGTGCATGACAGTCAGAGTCTGATTCTGGGAGAGACTTGATTTTTATTTGGCTCAGCAGGCAATTCAATTAAAACACAATGTTTGGTTGAAAAGGGTCTGTTTTTATGAAGCTGTGGCCTTCTTTCATTTATGGATATTTAACTATAGTATTTACTTTTTTTCCTCTGTCTATATACACAACATATATCTTTTTATGAGCTATATTCCAGTGTTTTATAAGATTTATTTTCCTTTTTAAAAAATTTTTAATCTTTATTTATTTTTGAGAGACAGAGCATGAGTAGGAGAAGGACAGAGAGAGAAGGAGACACAAAATCTAAAGCAGGCTCCAGGCTCTGAGCTGTCAGCACAGAGCCTGACACAGGGCTCAAACCCATGAACCATGAGATCATGACCTGAGCTAAAGTCAGATGCTTAACCAACTGAGCCACCCAGGCACCCCTTAGATTTCTTTTTCTTAAAATGGCAACTTCAGTTTACTATACCACATTAAATAAGCTGTTCTTTTGTTTACAAAATCATCTCATTGTAATGGTCAGATTATGTAATGATCTATGATTATGTCTCAAAAATTCCTATATGTGAGTTAACTAAAATAGTTTAAGAGAGAACAGATTGGAGAGAAGAAAATTAATATTTATCTTAAATCACTAATATTTCATCAAATATTTAATTCTCATCCAGTCTAGAGAGGAGTGATTACTGAGGATGCTTATATTCCATTCTATAATAATTTTAAGTTTGAGAGGCCCTAACTGTACTGATTCTTTTTTAGAAAAAAAAGTATAAATTACTTCTTCTGGATAATATCTGGAATCTAAATATGACAAGAGTCATAAAAAAGTAAATCTTGATAAAGTCAAAAATTGATATTAGATACACATGAGTAAATTTAAATTAATTACTCTGGATCACATAAATGTATTGAGTAAAACACATGAAAACCTGAGTAAACAAGTTATTAAATATATTCTACGGTTTTCTCAAGAAGCAAACAGAGATTTTCTTTGTTACAGATTTCAATGCAATATTGTAGAGTAAGTACAGAGGCCTAATGACATCATCTCTCTTCCAATTCATTCTCTGTTTTCCCTGTATGTCTTAGGAAATGAATAAACAGATTACAAATAAAATGACAGTAACCTCCAACATCACTAAAAATTAAGGAAAGTTAATATGTAATACATATAGGGAGAGTTTGATGGAGGAAATGAATGAGTACTAGATTTGTAATTATTCCCTATGAGAAACAGGAATATTACCAGATAATAAAGGAGAAAATGCCACAAGAAATCATGTAATACTCACAATATAGAAAACAAGGGCTGGTGATGAGGACATCTGGGACACCCTGGGAAAAAAAGAAAAAAAGAAAAAAAAACTCACTTGAATGCCTTTTCATCAGTAGGACTCAACCACAACTGAAATGTCAGAAATGAGAAGCCTTGGGGATTCATTAAGGAGTCCACCACAGAGCCAACTCCATCTCATCCCCATTTTCAGGCTATTGAACATTAATATAGTAATGTAAATTTACAGCAATTGACAGAGAAGAATTTAAGGAATTACCAAATTAGAAGACAATGAGAACAGGGACACCTGAGTGTCTCAGTCAGTTAAACACTGACTCTCTGGTCTCAGCTCAGGTCATGATCTCTTGGTTCTTGGGTTCGAGCCCTGCCTTGGGCTTCTCTCTCTCTCTGCCCTTTCTCTACTTGTATGGTCTCCATCTCTCTCAAAATAAATAAATTAAAACAAACAAACAAACAATGGAACAAAGGACAATCCACTCATCTCATTGATCAGCTAACCTCAGGCCAATATTGACTTTTTTCTGATTCAAGAAAGAGAAGGGGTATCTGGGTGTCTCAGTCGGTTAAACGTCAGACTTGGGCTCAGGTCATGATCTCACAGTTCGTGGATTTGGAGCCTGCTTCAGATTCTGTCTCCCTCTCTCTCTGTCCCTCCCCTGCTCATGCTCTGTCTCTCTCTCTCTCTCAAAAATAAATAAACATAAAAAAAGAGTAAACAAACACCAAAATTACAAGCTGACACTGATGAAAAGAAACCACAGCAAATAAAAAAGAATTTCTTTTACAGTAATGTCTCCTTGGAAACCCAGAGTAAAGTAGGGCAAAATATTTTCCCTAGAAATATTGGTACTGCCATGATCCCATAGAGCCTTCAAATATAGGTAATACCCCATTTCTAGCCCCATTTGAAGGGAAAATCTTTCACATAAATCTATTAACTTTAGTTAGACCAGTCTACTTACCTCACTTCACCTACTGGTGAAGATTTAAAAATGGAGAGGAGGAGAGTTTCTATGTCCTAATTTGTTCAGAGACATTTTCCTAACCAACCATGACTTATAAATAGAACCATAAAATTATCAGTTTCAGGAAAAATGAAATTAAGTATACACTGATGGTTAAAAACTTCACAAAACAGAACTCTGTATGTATGCCTTTAAGTTAAAATTTATCTACCAGAAACCTAAAGCAAACATTAAACAATATTGAAACATAAGAATCAGAGTGCCCAAGGGTTTCTCTGGGAGGAAAGTGAATAAACTAAACAGCGTCTGTTTGAGACTCATATGTAATGCTGAAACTCACATGAAATAGCACAAAATAAGGTTTAAGATCTCACCTCTCTCCAGGTATGAATGACTAATGAGGCCATGATATAATATGAACCAAACATAATAGCTGCACAGACACAAAGCAGAATATCTGAAGAGCACAAGCGTCATGAAGAAAGAGAACAAACCGAACAACTGAATTTATATATACGGTAGAATATTTTAAAAAATGTAATAAATATGCCAAGAAAGGTTAGGGATGAAGTTAAAAACTAGCAGCAGGAACAAGTCAATTTAAATTATTGTGTATAAACTTGAATTGCTGAAATAAAGATCTCAATAAATGTGTTGGATAGAAAAATGGATTTGGTCAACAGATAGAATTAATGAACTAGATGATGAGGTAAGAGAACTATCTCAAAATAATTGAGTTAGAAATGTCAGCATACATTTTATGAGTAACAAATAAGAGAAAAGGTAAAGGATGAGGATGTTTAATGATACAATAACTAGAATTTCCAAGAATTAAACACAGAAATGATGAGCAGGATATATAAGGGCAGATCAACTATACACATGCACGCACACACGCAATCAGAAATAATGGTTTATTTTAAAGTTTATTTATTTTGCGAGAGACAGAGACAGTGTCTGAGGGAGAGCCAGAGAGAGGGAGAGAGAGAATCCCAAGCAGGCTCTGCACTGTTAGCACAGGGCCTGATGTGGGGCTCGAACTCATGAAATCATGAGATCATGACCTGAGCCAAAACCGAGAGTCAGACGCTTAACCAACTGAGCCACTCAGGTGCCCCAGAAATAATGTTTTTAAATTTAAGAAACACAAAGAAAATGTGACAATTCCAGAACCACCAAAAGAGAAAAGAAGTTCACCGATAAGAGATAGAAATCACCTCAAACTTCTTACTAGATATTTGAAAGTGCTTAAAGATATTAATAGTTCTTTTTTAAATCACTGAGGATCACACTTTACATACAAGTAAACTATCATTTGAATATCTTGAAGAACTTCTCAGAAATTTAAGTTCTCAGAAAGTTTATTACCCAATTGTATTTTTTTAATGCACTCCCAAAGTATATGAGCAAAAATAGAAATGACTCCAGATAGTGGAACAATGCTATGGAAAGTAAAGGCAAGTAAATAACTCAGTAAATTTCATTGTCTAAATAAGTAGTGCCAAAAATAATGATATTAAGAAAGTGGTTATTAAGGGTCATTAGTGGATCATAAGTAATTTACCTTGTTTGGGATGAAGATATGGTAATTATAAGTATTGGAAATCTAAATTAACATGTAGGTCTACACAATGGAGAGGAATACACTAATGATAACCAATGGAAGAATAAAAATAAATGTGTAAATAACAGAGAAAATGCAAGTGAATGAAAGAAAACTCAGAAAAGAGAAAATATAAAATCAAAAAGCATATAAAAAATATACTAAAGGGGCGCCTCGGTGGTTGGTTAAGCCTCCGATTTCAGCTCAGGTCAGGATCTCATGGTTTGTGAGTTTGAGCCCTGCGTAGGGCTCAGCACTGATACTACAGAGTCTACTTGGAACTCTCTCTGCCACTTCCCCCACTTGCTGTCTCTGAAAGTAAATAAACTTTTATATATATATATATATATATATATATATATATATAAAACAGAAAACTAAGTTTGCAAAGAATACTTCCAAAATAATAATTACAACATACATAAATTAATTAAACCTGCTATGAAAAGATAATTCCAAATTATATTAAAAACAAATAAACAAGGGCACCTGGGTGGCTTAGTAGGTTAAGTGTCAGACTCGGTTTCTGCTCCAGTCATGATCTCATGGTTTGTGGGTTCAAGCATTGCATTGAGCTGACATAATGGAGCCTGCTTGGGATTCTCTCTCTTTCCCTTTCTCTCTCTGTCTCTCCCCTGCTCATGCTCACTCTTTCCCTCTCTCAAAATAAATTAAAAAACAAATTAACAAAGATCAAGCCATCTATATCTTTGTTTCTGCAAAGATACAGAAAAAAATAATTACTTAAGTTGAATGGAAACATTTACAGACACACACACACACACACACAACCTGAAATAGCTTGTAGAAAATGTTAATATCAGATTAAATATAATTTAAATAAAGCTTTAAAGCTAAAAACAATAAATAATGAAAAGGTGTGCTATATACTGATAAAAGACATACTTTGTCAAGAAGAGATAATAATCACATTAGAACCAATTACCAAAATGTCTCTTAATAGACAGTTACTAAAATAACTCTCAACTAGCCCCTTTTTTCTCTCTTGACAAATACTGTAGGCATATTATATCTACGGCCTTTTAATGAGCCCACTAAGTGGCGGCTGAGTGACTCAGTAGGTTAAGCGTCCAACTTTGGCTCAGGTCACGATCTTGGGGTTCACCAGTTTGAGTCCCGCATCAGTCTCTGTGCTGACAGCTCGGAGCCTGGAACCTGCTTCAGATTCTGTGTCTCCCTCTCTCTCTGCCCCTCTCCCACTCACACTCTGTCTCTATCTCAAAAATAAATAAAAATTTTTTAAAAATTAAAAATGCCAGCTTGTTTACAAACAAAATACCTTCAATGAATGTAATGTATGACAGATTCAATTCATGAGTCATGGAGATGAGAGAACATTCAGAAAGCCATTCTGGAGGCATTCTGAGAGCCAATTAGCAGGTTACAGAACATGCACAAAGTAAGTGCCAGAATCATGAAAAGAATCATCAATGTGGCTTTTGTTTGGAAGTGATGTGATACAAGGTTCTAGAAAAGCTTCAGAGAAGATAGGAGTTATGTCTTTTAAAATCTAGTGTGAAACAGCAGTTTGGGAAGTGGCTCTGAAAGAAAAGTCACATGAATAAGCCAGAGGCAATTACTGAAAGACACATTGTGCAATAATATATATTCTCAAGCATTCACACATGTGCTATCCCTGGGGTGGGGTGGGGGGAAGCTACTTATTTTGAATTTCAGCCAATAATAGAGATTTTTTTGGTAAAATGGTGGTGAATCCATTTTAATATAAAAATAATCATGGCTAAATATAAGAATATAAATATTAATTTTGAAAATTAAAATTTTGAAAATAAAAATAACAAGTAATAAAGCCTAGAGAAATATGCTAGGAGGTGGAGATAGAGAAATGCATACAGGTGCTCCAGTTGTTATCTTTATTAGTGGACAATAGAGTTTGTAATGACTTCAACCATATAAGCTAAAAGACTTTAAAGGAATAATTTTAGAATAAACATTTATAGTAAAGAAACATTTATTGGAAGGCTAGCAACTCTCTCACTTTTACTTCAGATTGATTCTCTTCAGCAAAATTCAAGTAAAGGAAAACTTGGCATGCTTTATAAAAATAAGTGGTACTGTGATCCATTTTTAATTATTTATATGTCTATACCTATAAAAACTGATTCAACAAGTATTTATTAAATGCTATTAAGTCCCCCTGTCTTTTATTGGTGCTGAGAACATAGCAGTGAATGAAATGAACAAAAGTCATCGCCTTCAGAATAAAATGAACAGAAGTGGAAAGAGGTAAAAAATATGCACCAAACAAGTTGTGTATTTAACAGTATATTTGAAGGTGATGGAGAAAAAGCAGGGAGGAGGAGGGCTCGGGCCAGGAAAAACTAGAAGGTTAAGACCTATAATGAAGGTAGGCCAGCCTAAGCAGTTGGTGCCTGTGCCAGGAAGGAATCATGGGACAGCAGCAGTGAAGAGATGTCCTTGTGGTCCAAACAAGTGAGCCCTGGAAGAGGCCATCAAAACAGGAACGGAACTAAAAGACAGAGAGGGGTAAGAAACGCAGTCAGCCCAGGGTAGAGGGTTGTAGATTATAGATCGTTTGGGGACTTGTAGGCCTTTTAGAGCATTTTAATTTTGTATTCTGAGTAAAAAGGAGAGCTACTAGAGAATTATGGACAGAAGGCTGACATTGACCTGTATATCTGTCAAGCATCTATCTACTCCTATATTGATACAAGCATGCATCTATGTTAATTGAACGTGCTTGAGTCACATCACCACACTGTCCTAATCTTTTGTCTGGGATTATGATTTCATTTGAATTCATATGCTTATGCCTGTGGTAAGGGCAGAGTTTTATTATAATCACTAACACTCAGCAGATCCAGGAAGTTAAATGTGAAGAGGTAAAAATTGCTATTGCTGGGGAAAAAAAGGTGGGGGCTATAAAGTTGGCTGAACAGTCATAAACATCAGCTATCTATAGAGACAGCTGAAACAAGGCTGGGAGACAGGTAAGGGGGCTAAAGATTAGGTCTCCTTGAGTCCACAATGACCTCTAGCACGGACCTCTGACCAGCAGTGCTACCATCACCTGTAAACTTGGAAAATAAATTCTCAAGTTTTATCGCAGATCCACAAAATCACTTACTCTGCGCGTAGGGCTTAGTACTCTGTGTTTTAACAAGCCCTCCTGATGATTTTAATATGCATTGAAGTTGCAGGATTGGTGGCCTATATAAATAGAGTCCTTGATGCTTATATGTAGCCTCAGTTTACCAAGACTGATACTTTGTGATAAAAGTTCCAGTAATTGATAAAGTAGGATTTCAATGGTGTACTCTTACTTCCTCTAGTCTCAGATAGTAGAGGGAATCATTAAAGAGAAAGGAAGTAGCTTGTTAAAGATTTCGGAGTTAGATTTCATGCCTTCTCCCTTAGGGATACCCTTAAAACCAAAATCCAAAGTGCATGTACACATACACATGGGCACTGTGCTATGTGGTGGGATGTCTAGGACTAACAAAGATTTTAAATATAAAATATTAAATGCATAACTGGATAATGGTGATAAAAGAGGCCACAGAGAGTCCAAAGTATAGTTAAAACACAAACAAATATAACAAAACAAATATTTAAACATAGCACTTATTAAGGCATATTAGGGATGGGATGCCTGGTGCCCCCCACAGAGCTTAAAAATAAGTCGGTAACTGACTATAACTATTTCTGACTGACACCCTATGTGGAGGAGATAAGATCCAAGCTGAGCCACTTCAGCTTCACAGGTTGTCTCCATGAGCATGCTGGGAGATTTTCTCCTCTTCACATAATATGCCAACGGCTGGCAATCACCACTGCCTAATTATGGAACTCCACTGAGCAGGGAGAGAAAACTGTTAGTCACAAACAGGCTAACGTTATCCAAATCACAGCTACGGTATATGCTAGGTAAAATATCAGAGGCAGATAAATGTTATTTGAATGATGAAATATTTATCTTATTTTCTTTATGGTTTTCATATAACCAGTTTTGTGCAGTATGAAAAAATTGTATTTTGCAATTTTAAGGAATAAATCTTATTGAAGTATAACATGTATCTTGAGAAGTGTACAGATCCATCTGTAGCTGAATACATCTTCACAAAGTGAACATTCTTGTGTAACCATGGTATAGAATGAGACATAAAATATTACTCTATTTAAAAAGCTCTACTTCTGTTCTATCCCAGTAATTGGCCTCATAAGGGTAACTGCTATGTTGACTTTTATCATTATAAATTAGAGTTGCCTTTTTAAAAAACTTTTAAAAATAAATTTATATGATACATGATCTCTTTAGTTTCTTTTGCTCAATATATTTTTGTGTATAGATGTAGTTTTTTTTCATGTTTATTCATTTTTGAGAAAGAGAGCTTGAGTAGAAAAGGGGCAGAGAGAGAGTGGGAGAGAGGATCCAAAGCAGGCTCTGCGTGGACAGCAGTGAGCCTGGTGTGGGGCTCAAACTCACGAACCATGAGATCATGACCTGAGCCAAAATTGGATGCTCACTGACTGAGTCACTCATGCGTCCCTAGATATAGTTTATTTAAGTCGAGGTTTTTTTTTTATTTTTGTAGGTCTTATTGATCACCATATTGATATTCACTATATTAGTTAAACAACAATTATCCATTCTGATACAATGCACATTTGTATAGTGAGTGCTTTCCTATTACTAATGATGCCATTATGAATATGTGCATGCTTATTTTTGGCACATATATGCTTGCATTCCTGCTAGATATATACATGGGAGTGGACTTCAGTGTTATAGAGTGTATGTAATTCATCTTTAATAGACACCATCAAAGCATTTTGGAAGGTGGCTGTACCCATTTTTACTCCTACCATGAAACTGAGAATTCCACCGATTCTATGTCTTTTTTAAGTTTTATTATTTTTTCAAATAATTTCCACATCCAACATGGGGCTTGGATTCACAATCTCGAGATCAAGAGTCATATGCTTTTCCAACTGAACCAGACAGGCACCCCACTAGTTTTGCATCTTAATCAAGATGTAATTTGAATTTTCCTGACTAGAATGATGTTGAAATGACTTTTATAATTTACATGTAAGTTTGACCCTCTTATACCTGTGTATGGTCCCACCTTACCTAACTTGGCCCCATCAATCCAAGTTATTGTCATGAAAGCAGATGCCTGCTTTTAATCTGATAGTACAGTGCTTCAACTGCTTCCTGTATTTTTGTTTCCTGTTATGGACCTGGGGTACAGGGGAGATGCCTAACAGAGCCTTATCAGCCACTCTGATAGCATGTGTAAGGGAGTCAGGAGCATGTGGGCTCCATTGACCGATAGTGGGAGATGAGTTAGTGGATAGATATTTTTAATGTTTATTTATTTATTTTAGTGGGGGGGGAGAAGCAGAGAGAGAGGGAGAGAGAGAATCCCAAGCAGCCAAGCAGGCTTCAGTCTTAGCATGGAGCCCAACAGGGGGCTGGATCTCACGACTATGAGATCATGACCAGAGCCAAAATCAAGAGTCCAACACTTACTTAACCAACTGAGCCACCCAGGCACCCCCGTGAATAATTTTTTTTCTCCCTTTACTTGAACAGACAATGTTGAAGTGTATTCTACTACCTGAGTTCTCACAAGGTCCCCAGAGAATTGTTCCCAAATTAGGCATAGCAGTAACAGACTCAATGACATATCTTACTCTTCCTTTCCTGTGTCACACTTTCCAGGACCCTAATCATATTCCTTTGAATTCTTTCCTAAAGGAAACTACTTATACAGCCATTTTGTTTGTTTTGTTTTGTTTTTTCTTGTTTTGTTTTGTTTCGTGGTAGAACTAAAGCAAAGAAAATTGGTCATTTGGAGATTATTCAAGATTCAAAATCTATGAGTTCAAGATTTTGTAAGCTTTTACTGTTTCTTCTTTTGTATTGACTTATAAATGTTTATTTTGAGCCAAATATAGCCTGCTAAAAGATAGCTGCATCAAATCTGTAGAATGTGTTAGTGTCATTTTATTTGGAAAAAAAAGGTCTGTGCAGATGTGATTAAGTGAAGAGCTTTGAGATGAGGAGATAATCCTGGATTATTCAGATGAGTCTTAAATCCAGTGACAAATGTCCTTTTAAGAGAAAGGCAGAGGAAGATTTGAGACATAGGGAAGAGAATACAAAGTGAAGACAGAGGCAGAGATTGGAATAATGTGGCCACAAGCCAAGAGAACCAGGGAACGCCCAGAGCTACCAGAAGCTGGGAGAGGCAAGCAAGGAATGATGCTCCCGTAGAACCCTGAAGTTAGAATGGGATACTGAAGAGATCTTTTATTTTAAATTTTTTTTAATTTACATCCAAGTTAGTTAGCATATAGTGCAACAATGATTTCAGGAGTAGATTCCTTAATGCCTCTTACCCATTTAGCCCATCCCCTCTCCCACAACCCCTCCAGTAACCTTCTGTTTGTTCTCCATATTTAAGAGTCTTTTATGTTTTTGTCCCCCTCCCTGTTTTTATATTATTTTTTATTCTCTTCCTTTATGTTCATCTGTTTTGTATCTTAAAGTCCTCATATGAGTGAAGTCATATGATATTTGTCTTTCTCTGACTGACTAATTTCACTTAGCATAATACCCTCTACTTCCATCCATGGAGTTGCAAATGACAAGATTTCATTCTTTTTGACTGCTGCTATAAACATTGGGGTGCACGTGTCCCTTCAAAGAAGCATGCCTGTATCCCTTGGGTAAATACCTAGTAGTGCAATTGCTGGGTTGTAGGGTAGTTCTATTTTTAATCTTTTGAGGAAACTCCATACTATTTTCCAGACTGCCTACACCAGTTTGCATTCCCACCAGCAGTGCAAAAGAGTTCCTCTTTCACTGTATCCTTGCCAACATCTGTTGTTGCCTGAGTTGTTAATGTTACCCATTCTGACTGGTGTGAGGTGGTATTTCATTGTGGTTTTGATTTATATTTCCCTGATGATGAGTGACATTGAGTATCATTTCATGTGTCTGTTGGCCATCTGGATGTCTTCTTTGGGGAAGTGTCTGTTCATGTCTTTAGTCCATTTCTTCCAGCATTCTTCACAGAGCTAGAAAAAATAATCTTAAAATTTGTATGGAACCAAAAAGAGCCCAAATAACCAAAGCAATCTTGAAAAAGAAAACTAAAGCAAGAGGTATCACGATTGCAGACTTCAAGCTGTATTACAAACCTGTAATCATCAAGACAGTATGGTACTGGCACAAGAACAGACGTTCATATCAATGGAACAGAATAGACAATCCAGAAATGGACCCACAAACATATGGCCAACTAATGTTTGACAAAGCAGGAAAGAATATTCAATGGAATAAAGACAGTCTCTTCAGCAAATGGTGCTGGGACAACTGGACAGCGACATGAAGAAAAATGAACCTGGACCTCTTTCTTACACCATACACAAAAATAAACTCAAAGTGGATGAAAGACCTAAATGTAAGGCAGGAAGCCATCAAAATCCTCAAGGAGAAAGCAGGCAAGAATCTCTTTGACCTCAACCGCAGCAACTTCTTACTCAACACGTCTCTGGAGGCAAGGGAAACAAAAGCAAAATAAAAAGCTTCTGCACAGTGAAGGAAACTATCACCAAAACTAAAAGGTAACCAATAGAATGGGAGAAGATATTTACAAAACTTCTCAGATAAAAAGTTAGTATCCAAAATTTATAAAGAATTTATCAAACTCAACACCCAAGAAACAAATAATCCAATGAAGAGATCTTGATTTTGGAGTTCTGCCCTCCAGAGCTGTGAGGTAATACATTTTTTTCTTTTCTAAGACGCCCGGTTTGTACTAATTTATTATGGCATCCCTAAGAATCTAATAAAATGCTCTTTATACATTGTCGATATGAGTGGATATGAGGTTTTTGTTTGACATACAGGTGATAGTATCTTCTAGATGGTATCTTTTGATGAATGGTTGTGCATCATTTTAATGTACTTTAATTATCAGTCTTTCCTTTATGGTTATTGGTGTTTTGTGTTCTGTTTAAAAACCTTTTGCCTATTTAAAGGTTTTCTTTATTTGCTGCTTTGTTATCTTCCACAAGCTTTATTATTACAACTTTGAAACATTGAATATCTCAGTTTTGTTTGTTTGTTGTTGTGGTGGTGGTGTATGTATGTATGTGTGTGTGCATGTTTAAATTTAGCTATTAGTATTATAGATAATCCTTTAAAACCAATGTGGTTTTTTTTCTTTGGTTGTTTTTAAAATTTTTCTTTTTTTGTTTGTTCTATTTCATTTTGTTGTTTAAATTTGTTCTTTTATTAAGAATTTCACATGGTTTGCAAAAATGCTTTTGCGTGTTTTATTTGTTCTGTTTTATTTTACCTTGTCTGGTATTCACATAACTTTTTGAATCTGTGTCATGTTATTTTAAGTCAGTTTTAGAAAACTTGTGCCAAATAATATCTCTTCAAGTATTACTTTTTTCTTTCTATTTCTTTCTCCCCTTCAAAAATTCAGGAATGCTAGACTTCTTTTCTTTAAAACTGTTTCTCATATTCTCTTAGGGCATTTTCTGTACGCCCCATATGATTATTTACATATTGGCCCTGTGAAATTTAAAAAAAATTCGCAGATGCTTTGAAGTGAAACTCAGCGCAGAGGTCAAACTCTCATCTCTGAGCTTTCTTATTTATTTGAAATGGTGGCATTTTAATTTCTTCCTGACATGCATGATGCTTCTCAAATAATTTCATGTAGTTCTTCTAGTTATATTTGGTGAGGGATTAGTCTGATCTATCATAATCTAAAGCAAAATTACTATTTTTTAAATGTGCGTTTTTCATTGAAGTGTAGCATGTGTATGTACTGAAAGAGTGCAAGGTACGTAAACTTTTAACCAAGCAAATACATCCTCACAGATGTACATAACCACCTCACAGATAAAGAAGCAGAGATTTCCAGCAATTCAAAATATGCTCTTGTGGGGATGCATTGGTGGCTCAGTCGGTTAAGCATCTGACTTCCACTCAGGTCATGATCTCACAGTCCGTGGGTTCGAGCCCCGTGTCAGGCTCTGTGCTGACAGTTCAGAGCCTGGAGCCTGCCTCAGATTCTGCATCTCCCTATCTCTCTCTGCCCCTCCTCCACTCACACTCTGTCTGTCAAAAGTAAATAAACATTAAAAAATATTTTAAAAAATATGCTCTTGTGCCCCCTCCCTTTTACTAGTCATGTAAGAGTCATAAATGTACTTCTAATGCTATATATTAATTTGGTCTGTTTTTGAATTGTGGAGAAATAGAATAATATATTAGGATAGATATGTTAATTCAATATTGTATTTGTAATAGTTATCCATATTATTGCATGGAATTCTAGATTGTTAATTCTCAGTGTTATAGTATATTCCATTAGTTAAATGCACCACAATTTATTATTCATCCTTCTGTTGGTGAACAATTGGGTTGGTGCTAGTTTTTGGCTGTTTTGTATAATGCTGCTATAAAATCCATGCATGTGTCTTTTGATGAGCAATAGTGTGCATTTATTTTGGTTATAATGTATTTGGTTATAATCCACTTAGAAGTGGAATTTCTGGGTCATAGAATGTACTAATATTCATATTTCTTGACTAATAGTTGAATAGTTAATAGACCAGAGAGGTTCCTAGTGGTTGCACCAATGTACATTTTTCTTACCCCTCAAGTATTAAAATTACAAAATTTTGCAAGCATACCTCATATCTTTGACAAAATTTGTTTTTCTTGGTCATTTTATTATTAGACATTTGTATGTGTCTCATGGTTTTTTCTTGTGATTGAATTTTTCATTTTTTTGAATAGTAATGAATATTTATGTTGATTTGCAATGTGAATTCATATTTTTGGACTGTCATTTAAGTATTTTGTCTATTTTTTTCAAATAAATTGCCTACCTTTTTCTTATTAACTTCTAGAAATTCTTTATTCTAGATTGGTACACTCTTTTGAATATATGTGTTGCAAGTATCTTTTCCCTATTTCTGAATTGATTCTCAGTATTTAGTAGTGTCCCTAGATTAGTATAAAGTGTTAGACATCTTATTTATTTACTTCTTTTTCTTCTCTCAAGTTAATTATGACCAACAATTACTTCTCCTAGAATTAATGTTTATATGTTTGTTAAAGGGGAAAAGATTAATTTCTTCTTATATTGATATATAGCTTACCAAGAATCATTTATTGAAATTCTTTTTTCTTTATTGCACTACAGTAATACCTTTGTCATAAATTAGTGGACCATATGCACTAGTCTATTTCCAGATCGTCTGTTTTGTTCCAATTTTTTTTTGTTACTGTATTACCTCTCTTTATTAATTGCTAGAACTTCCTAAACAGACTTGATTTCTGATAGAATGAGTCATCTAAATTTTTTCTTTTTATTATACATTGCCTTATGTATCCTAGACCCTTGCTATTTTGGAATTAGTTTTTAAATGAACTTTTTTGTTTATACAAGAATATTCTTCTGGAGTTTTGATTGACATCTCATTGATTCTATGGATAAATGTGGAGAGAATTTAATGTGTACAATATTGAGGATTCTGATGCTTGACATGGTATATATAGTTAAAACTACCTTATTCAGGTAGACTAAAGTACTGTCCTAGACTAATGAATTTAAACTATCAACCAGTGGGGCCTGGTGCCCCTTACACCCAACACCATCATAAAATAATGAAAGACTCGGAAGACAACTGTTGCCCCAACTGTCACCATGGACCAACGTACTATATACAGCTGAGAACATAAAACCCTCTAATCCTGGGAAAAGCATTATCTCTTGGAATTTCCAGTTGGATATCCCACTGGATGAGTGAGTTACTTCTCAACCCTGAGTAAGGGAGAACTACTCCCTGCTACATACTGCACCTGTAGAAATGCAAAGTCCAGGGAATATTTCTAAAACATAGGGGCCATCCTAGCTCATTCTTATCAAGTGGATCTTCAAAGCCTATGGACTAGGACCCCCACCTTCTCCCCTCTCAGTGGCGTGTGTTCCATTTCAGGTACAGTGTATTTCTACAGGTTCATTCTTCTTATGTCACTGTCCAGTTATCCCAACACCATTTGCTGAAGAGTACTGAAAGTAAGGGCTTTAATAGTACTCTTTTCTCTTTAAAAAGATACAAATTGAATCAACAAGTCAGATTTTTATTTGGATTCTAAAAAATAAACAAATCTATAGAGAAAATTTTCTCCATTTACAGAAAGTTATGTTTTTCTTTGTTAATGCATTTGTTTCAAATGTCAAGCCTTCATACACTTCCTTCAATGCTTATTTGACCATAATCTACATAATAGGCATTGTGTTAGATTCTGGTGAAGGTTAAATAAAGACAAATTCCTTACTTTAAAAAGATATGTCAGAAAGAAGAGATTGAAATTTTAAAAGATAATTACAAAGTAATGTGAACATATAGTAGTAGAAATATTAACAATACATTATGTGAGAACCAAAAGAAACAACTAGCATTATTTCAGGGAAGGCTCCCAAAGGAGGTGAGGCAGAGATTCTTTTTAAAGAATGTGTAGAAGATTCACAGGAAAACAAATAGTAGCATATTGTGCATTTTCTTATAGTTCCAAGGAAGAAAATAATGTGCAAATTAGTAAAAATCATCAAAGTTTCTTGAGTTTTATGTTTCAGGCAGAGAACAATGTACAAGGAATGAGCAGGAGCATATAAAGAGCTAGTATGATGGTTTGATTAGGTACAGAATTCTAGGATGAAAACTATTAACTGTGATTATTTGAACAACATTGTCTTTGCACTTTTTTTTATGCTATTAATATGCAATGCTATTTTGATTCCCAGCGCTTTGTATGTGACCATATTTCCCCTGCTCCCCACTGGATTGTTTGTCACTCATTTTAAAGTTTTCTGTAATATCACATTGATCTCTCTTGGTGTGATTCTCTGTTCATTAACTCGAGCTTTTATTGAACCCTTCTAGAAAAATTCTGTTATTTAATATCTTAGAAATTTTTCTTAGACATTTCATATTTTCTTTGTTCTCTATTTCTGGTATACATATAAGTTCCATATTAAGTGTCCTGGATATTGTTCTAATTTCACCTACTATCTTCTCTTGTTTTATGATGCTGCTTGTCTTGCTACTTTCTCCAATATGTCCTCAACTGTATTATATAACATTTTTTTCAATTTTTATTAGAGTAATAATATTCTTAAGTCTAAAAAGTTTGCCCTTTACTTTTGAATTTCACTTTTTTAAGGGGCATTTTATCTTTGACTCATGGATGTAAGTTATTTTCATTATCTCCATATATAAACTGTAGCGATTTTAGTTCTCTTTTTATATTTTTCTGCTTCTTGAATTTTTGTTTCACGTCCAATTTACTTTTCTTCTGTGTATATTGTGTTCTTTCTCTTTCATGCTAGAACTTCCTTTAAAAGATTAGATAATTGATTATCTCCCCTTATTTATTAATGAATCAATTTAAAACTGAGAAGACATTCTCTTATATTGATGGAGCTGGTGACTGCTGGATCTTTGGAATGATGCTTAGGAAAGAATCAGGCTGTTTCTTTTGGGGATTTTCAAGTGTCGATAGGAATTTCTTTCTGATTCAGAAACTCACCTCAGAGAAAAGTATCCAGTATCTTGATAGGACAAGGTATGGGGTGATGAGAAAAGTTGGGGATAATCTAGTAGCTTGTATCTCATTCTGTAATGTCCAAATGTTCACTGCATCTCAAAGAGTCACATGATCCCACAGCTGATTTGAGAGATAATCTCTGTTGGGTTTTCCACATAGTAAAATCTGTCTTCTGCCTAGATCTGAGAGAGTCATTTTCTGGCTGTGCAGGTAGAGTGATGGAATCAGAGAGTTTCAGTATGCATTTTTTAAAATATTTTACTCAATGCCTTCTGTTTTTAGCTCCACCAAAATCTTGGTCTTCAGAGATAACTGATTCTTTATGAGAAACTGTATTGTAAATTACTTTGCTTTTGTTAGTTTGTCTCTTGATAGTATTTAACCAAATGGAGAAAGCTAAAACACAAATCATTCAGGATTTCTTACCTAATATTCAAAATTACAACTTATGCTGATGTCTTCTTCTGTTTTATTCTCTTTACTGCTTGTTGGTTTCAGGAAGGAGTAAAAATAAATACAAATACTACTTCCACCATGTTTAACTACAACTTCTTTCCTTTTTGTATTACTTTAATTTAGACACAATAGATTTCAATTATTATTTTTAAATTTCCCAGATATGATTTATTATTACTTTTGCTTAAAAATCTTTATCTCATTTCTAACAAAGTTATTTTGGAGGACAGTATACTTTTTTAGACCTAAGTTGACAAACTGAATGGAAAAGAAAAAATATTTAAATATAATTAATTATAAAATCGATTCTCAATTCTCTTAATTCATCAGAATACCCTGTGAATATTTAAAAAAAAAAACACTCCACTCAAACAAGAAAAAAATAGATCTGAATTTTATGATGATTGTCATTCTTATACTTTTTTTAAGTTTCAAATATTAAATTGAAGACCAGTGTTCTATAAATGTATAAATATACAAAACCATTCCATAGTCAGTGCCTGCATACACTCTGGTTTGATGCTTATGGAATTTTAACATAGTTTAAGAGGAAGAAGACAACTGAGTGCTATCATCTCATTTGCGTTCATCCTATTGGTATAAATAAAGTTGATCTGTAAAAATCTTGATGCAGAAGTATTATACCAAACTTTCCCTTACTTCAAAATACATCTCATATGATTGTAATCTCATATGATTACAATAGTAACTGAGCATTTTAAATTTGTTGATTCCATCTGTGAATATTTTTGAAGATTATTGGGTAATTATAGTATTTTGAATCATTGCCAAAAGTCTTAATTTAAGTGGTCGTTTTACTTAAAAAGTGTTTGAGAGCCTATATCCCAGATGACAGCTCAAATTTATGAAGGCCCCTGTAGCACTGTTGGGCCACTATGGTTTGGAAGTCAGACATATTTAACTAATTTTGGCTCATTATTTATTTAAATGTAGGCTAAAATATATTTTCACATTGGCTCTATGCTGTTTTAAAAATTTACAAAGTTTATTTTTTCTTTCCCTTCTCTCTGAGTGGGGACCATCTGTTTGTCATGGAAAGTCAGAAAATAATCTTTGAAATGAAATTTGTACTCCAAGTCTGACACCTAAGTTAAGTGAAGTTTTGAAAACTAATTATCTATAACATGTCTAATTCATTTATATTTTAATTTCAATCTATCAATGTCAAATAAAATAAATTATTTCAGTTTCAATTTCTGATGATCTTAACAAGCTTCAGATTGCTGAACTGGAAATTATGTCATGCTGTGGAGTGATGGTCTCCTGGATTAGCACAGCTGCCAGTATTTCATTCCTTTAAAAAATTAGTACATTACACAAGCTCAATATCATTAATTTTGGCATTGAAATAATGTCATAAGAAACTTCATAAAAATAAATATATTTCTTGTTAGGAAAAAAATCACATATAACTGAATGAATCATAGAAATAACCTTGCATATCAGTAAATTCCAAGTTAAAAATGTAGGTCAGGTAATTATATATAGAAAAACTGGTAGAAAACAAAACATCTTAGATCAAATGTTACTCAGTAATTAGAAGCAGCGTTTGTGTGTATGGAGGCGAACAGATAGTGGAAGACATTACACTACTGAAGCATTTGAAGCTCCTTAGCATCTGTCTTAAATTTGATGCTTGAGGGACAGAAGCAGAACAATTTTAAGACTGAGATATGAAGTTCAAATACCATGCAGTGAAATATGTGACCTGCTGTGGAGTCTGAGCTCTAAATTTTGACAAATTTAAAATAGTTCATCCAGTCCATGACATTAATGTTACTGACAGAGGAATCAACATATGGTTTTAGGAAATACGGCCATTGGATAATTACTTTGATGATTCTTTCCTTGTAAATAAGGACAAATAGGGATCAAATCCTCAGGCTCTTGAATGTTACCAGAAAACCTACAAGATTAAAAAGAGAAATAGTAAAATAAAATAAAAATGAAGCCCTGTTTTTCAATTTGGAAGCTGCCAATGTAATATTCAAGGTTGGATCTCCCAGCTCCCAACTCCCTAACAGAGGCAATTAGCTTCACTCAGTTTCGGGAACACAGGATGCATCTATTCCATGAAGAAAAGTCAATTACCACTCTATTTACCATCATATCTCCCACACTTAGGTTGTGTGGACACATGGTGACTGTTCAATATCTTGGGGATCTATGAAAAACTAAATGGATTAATTAAGATGCTCAGATAAGAGGGAACAGATGATGTGAAGAACTCTATATCCTTTAACAGTGACTTTGCATAGATTAAGGAGAACCTGCATCAGAGAAACATTTTGTTTTTAATTCAAAGACAATACTTTTAAAAAAGGGGAATACTTGGTGCCACTGATAAGACAAAAAATTGATAGTGAAAGATGTTTTGTATTTCTATATTTATGTTATATATATTTTTTGTTTCTATTTAAATTCCAGTTAGTTAATATGCAGTGTAATATTAGTTTCAGATGTACAATGTAGTGATTCAACACTTCCATACATCACCAGGTGCTCATCACAAGAGCACTCCTTAATACTCCATCACCTCTTTAGCCCATTTTCCCAACCAACCTACCCTCTGGTAACCATCAGTTTGTTCTCGTGAAGAGTCTGTTTCTTGGGGCATCTGGGTGGCTCAGTCAGTTAAGTGTCTGACTCTTGATTTCTGTTCAGGCCATGATCTCACATTTATAGGTTCAACCCCACATCGGGCTCCATTCGGACAGTGTAAAGCCTGCTTAGGATTATCTTTCTCTCCCTCTCTTTGTGCCTCTCACCCACTCATACTCTCTCTCTTTCTCTCTTTCAAAATAAATTAATAAACTTTAAAAAAAAAGTCTGTTTCATGGCTTGTCTCTCTTCCCCCTCCCTATGTTCATTTTCTTTGTTTCTTAAATTTCACATATGAGTGAAATCATATGATATTTGTCTTTGACTGACTCATTTCACTTAGCATAATACTTTCTCACTCCAAGCTGTTGAATGGCTAGATTTCATTCTTTCTTATGATTGAGTAATATTCCATTGTATATATACACCACATTTTCTTTATCCATTCATCAGTTGATGGATATTTGGGCTCTTCCTGTGGTTTGGCTGTTATTGATATAATACTGCTATAAACATTGAGGTGCATGTATCCCCTAAAATCAGTATTTTTGTATCATTTGGATAAATAAATACTTAGAAGTGCAATTGCTGGATTACAAGGTAGTTCTATTTTTAACTTTTTGCAAGAGTTTGTATTCCTACCAATGGTTTGAGAGGGTTCCCCTCTCTCTACATCTTCACTAACATCTGTTGTATCCTAAGCCATTCTGACAGGTGTGAGGTAGTGTCTCATTGTGATAAGTGATTTTGAGCATCTTTTCATGTGTCTGTTGGCCATCTGGATGTCTTCTTTGGAAAAATGTCTATTATGTCTTTTGCCCATTTTTTAACTGGATTATTTGGTTTTGAGTTGTATGAATTCTTATAGATTTTGGATACTGACCCTGGATCAGATATATCATTTGCAAATATCTTTTCCCATTCTGTAGGTTGCCTTTTCGTTTTGTTGATTGTTTCCTTCACTGTGCAGAAGCTTCTTCTTTTGATGATGTCCCAATAGTTTATTTTTGCTTTTGTTGCCCTTGCCTCCTGAGATATATCTAGAAAGAAGTAGCTGTGGTCTGCCTCCTGGTTGTTGCCTGCCTTCTCTCCAGGAGCAGCACAGTGCCTTCAGGGCTCTATCCCAGCCAAGCCTTCTGACTTTTAAAACTCTAGGATTTAGGGACATGCTGTGGGCAGAGGACTACACTGGTCTTCTGGGGCAGGGTCTCACTGTGCTGGGGCTTTGGCAACCTCAACCAAGAAGGTCAGTGGTGGCAGAGCACAGAGGTGTGGGACTTGATATAAATAAGTTAAGCAGCCAGTATCGAGGCTGAGCTGCTTTCCACAGGTGGCTTTGTGTTTTTATGCTGAGGAGCTAGGGGGAGGGAAAAGGCACCTGCAGCTCTTTGTCCTAGATAGGGGTCTCCATGAAAGCTACCCCTCAGGGACACACTCCAAGAAATGTGAATAATCTCCCGGCTGTATGCTGCAGACACTCTTCAGATCACTGTTTTCATGCTATCTTTCCCCGGGGTTGTTTGCCCGTCTTCTGTCCAGCAGTAGGGCAGCGGCCTCAGGACTCTATCCCAACCAAGCCTGCTGACTTTTCAAACACAAGGCTTTAAGCTCCACTGGTTGCAAGAACTTCTGAATATCAACCCCCTCTCATTTTCCCACCAACAGCTCTGGAGGAGTGTTCACCTTGTGCATTACCTGTGTGTTCCTCTCTCTTTCTCCCTTTCTATCACGCTTCTCCATGACCATGGCTCCCTCCCCTTCACAGCACCTACCATCCATCCATTTCTCCTCCAAACTACATTTCTGCACTTCCTACCCTCCTTCTTGTTACCTCTTATCTCCCTCTAGTTGTGGAGTTTGTTCTGTCAGTCCTCAGGTGTATTTCTGGGATATTTAGAATGATTTGATAGTTATCTAGTTGTGTTCAAAGGACTCTCATCAAGCCTAAGGTCCTCCTACTACATTACCTTCTTAGCTCCTATCTGAAAGGCATTTTATTCTTCTTTTTTAACGCTTTTATTTGTTCATTTTGAGAGAGAGAGAGAGAGAGAGAGCACGAACATGCACACACATGAGCAGAGGAAGAACAGAGAGAGAGAGGAAAAGAGAGAGAATGCCAAGAAGGTTCCACACTGTCAGCACAGAATCCTATGTGGAGCTTGATTTTAGAACCATGAGATCACGAACTGAGCCAAAATAAGGGTCAGATACTTAACCAACTGAGCCACCCAAGCACCCCTGAAATGCATTTTCAAAAAGATAGGAGTGTATGCAAATTTTCCAATAGAGTTCACTGACCTAAAAGAAAAACAGTATATGGTTCACTTTTAAAAGAATGGATAAAAAAATTTATTTGTATCAGTATTCCAGAGAATAAAAATAATTATTGATATTATAAAAGAAAGTTGGGATTCTTTCCCAAAACTTAACTATCAGTGAAAACCAAAGGATATTAACTCAGCAGCCTAGTAAAATACCCAGGACTATAGAGCAGTGTCTACTCTGTTCTGGAATCTTGAGAAAAAGATATTTCATATATTTTTACTATGCTAATCATGTAGGATATGGTCACATGCAACTTGTGTTTTAGTAAAATAACTTTGTTCCTCAAAAGGGAAGTTTCCAAAAAATGGGACTAATTGTAACACATAACATTTAAATTATAATTATGGAAATGAATAAGTATATTAAAATAAGTTAAACCTTACCTAGAATATTTATTTAAAATATTCTAATAATAAAAATACAACTTAGTTGTAAAAATACAACTTAGTTTTACATGTGTATACAACTAAATAAAATGAAGCAAGATATTAAGTAGTTCTAGAGAAAACACAATTTCTTAACACATCCTTTCTTCTTTGACTCAAAAACAAGAAAAGAAGATAACTACATGGCCACCATAAAAGAATGCAATTGTGTTATAATTAGTTTGTACATAATAATCAAACTGAATCCAGGCATAGAAGTTAAAGGCTATAGTAGTGAGATATATTAGGTCACACTGAAAAGAATTTAAACTACCTGGTAGTAATTGTTGGAAGTTAAACTTGTAATAAGAGCAGGATTATAGAATAAGAAATGGCCTTTTTTTAAATTTTCAAATGGAAATCAATGTTTTCTTCTAAGCTTCAATACATCAAATATTACCATTCTTCAAACTTTATTCCTCACACCTACCCCTTGACATGTTTAAGAGAGATCTGTAAAAATACTTTTAAGGCACAGAATTTGACTTTGAGACATCATACAGCACGAAAACTTGACTTCTTTCTGCTTAAAATAAATCTCATATGAATGGTGCTGTAGAATATGAATACTAAGAAACAAAAGTACTTCTTAGTTTTATGCCATTTTTAAAAATCTATTATTGGCAGAAGAAAAACAGATTGAATACTGAATATCATTACATCAGAAGAGCAAATTTATAGCTTTTTATGTCAATTATATTATAATACCGTTTCATTCAACATTGAATTTTATTAGCAGTCTCCAATGTAAATACTGAAACACTATTTAAGTCTCTCTCTCTCTCTCTCTCTTTCTATATATATATACATATATATATATATATGTATATATATATATCCAATTTCCTGGGTTAGAGTCTGAGCTTTAATTATATTTTAAAAGGGTTTATGACATTCCAGAAGCTTAAGAATCATTATCATACATATTTAAAATTTCTAATTTAAATATTGAATGGATGTGTTGACAAGATGGTATTTCACATTGATAGTTTCACATCAATAGTCTCTTATATGACTAGCAAATGCAGCACTTAACATTTAGTCATAGATGCTTCTAAAAACTAAAGTTGTTCTGTTAAAAATTTTAAATCGTATGTCACCTATAAAAAAAACTAATGAGTAATTACTTTTGGAAAAATAATGTAATGTCTGCAATCTTTTTTATTATTGTTATTATTTAATTGGAAAACCAAGATTAATCACATTTAATATATACCACTCTCTAGCAATGAATAAATTTCCTACTTTACTTCACTCTCAAAACATAATCCAGTTTCTGCTTAATTTTTTATAGTAATGGGGACTTAACTTGTCCTGAATCAGCCATATTTATTTCTTGACAAGTTAATTTGTAGATGGTTTTATTTTATGTTATGGCATCTTATTTTATTTTTGAGCCAAAATGTATATAATGTCACACAAATCACAGTGCCAGAAAATTTCATTTTCCCAACAAATATTCTCATATTATTGAAGTGGTGTTCAGTCATATTCAGCATTCAAACAGCCTCATTAGTATTTAGTCATTTTGAATTTACAGTTTCACTTCAATTTCACAACTGGAGAAATCTATTCAAATGAAGTTGTCCCCCTCATTCGTTTCTTAAAGAAATCCTATTTTGTTTTTACTATTTTGACTCTTATTCAGTTTCAGCCTTTAAAAACCAAAATAGGAGATATGGATATTCAAACTGAACATGTTTATGTTGTCTTATGTGTAGATTATTTTATAGTTTAATATTCTTTTTTTTCAGAGCTGCTAGCAGAGTTAGTTTGAATTTTTAAAACATTCAGTTCAATTTAAGTATTATTTCAGCCTGAGACATCGTAACTATTCATTTTTGGAGAGAACGTGTAGATATATTAACCGTGAATTGTAGTATATACAAGTAGAACTTGTTGCTAAGTAACAAATACCTATTATCAGGGGGATGATATTACATCTTACTGAACACAGACAGAGCCAGGAAATGATCTCTGAGGAAAGGGATCACTCACAAGTCTATCACAAACCTCCCATTACAGACGGTAGAGGAAAATTAATGGTCTAGGTTTTCTGGCTTAATAGGTTTCAGTCCCTGTCTTCTGGAAAACATGCATTTCAATTTTATCTACTCTGAATCACTATGGCACTTTAAAAGATTAAATATTATGGGGTCTACAGAATAGTAATTTAGAAATAAAATATTCCTTTTGCAGGTGCAGCCTGTCAAGTTGCTAACATTTAGTTAAGCTTTTACAGTCCACAGAAAAGCTTTCTGGGAAAATGAAGCCTGTAATTGTGGTAGTCACCTTAAGCCATTCTTTGAATAATTTTCAGAGGCATTGCCAATTTTCCCCTAGATCAGATATGATAACTGGTGCTCACATATATACACTATCAAATATGCACAAATACAATAAGTAATTAAGAAATGTTGAAGTTTCTTTCTCACAAGAATTATTTTATGGGAGTAAAGTCAAATATATTTAATGTTATTCTTAACAGTATCCCTGCCCACATACAAGTATGAATCTTTATAATAAATAAGGAATGATACCCTAGTTTAATTTCTAATATCCTTTGCTTCAGTGATTCATCAATTCAACAGGTATTTATTTAGTACCAGCTGTTTGCTCTTTATGAGGAGTGGACATAACTGTATCTGCCAAAAATCTAACAATTACTATTCTTAATGTTAAAATGGCAGAAATGTTTTCTTAAAAATCATAGCAAGGCAAAGACCACTGTTATCACCCCTAATTATTATTGTAGTGGTGTTTCTAGCCACTGGAAAAAATGCCAAAAATATGTTAAATGATTTAAAAATGAAAAAGAATAAACAAAACTTCCATTATTCACAAGTGATCACATTAACACTGCAGAACACTTTTAATTAATGGCAGATTCTAGTGATAATGTTTGCTATAAATGGAAAACACAAAAATAAATGCAATGCAATACAGCACTAATAAAGAGTTTAAAAACAAAAATTCTAATATATAATTTTACATTCATATGAAACATTAAGGAATATAAAAATAAAGATATAATTCATACAGGACCTTCATAGTTAAAATATAACACATTATTAAAGACTTTAAGATTTCTAAATAGATTTTCTAATAAATTATGTTTATATCTAGATAAACTCAATATTGTAAAGATACTAATCATCCCAAACTTATCTATAAAATGACTATGATTTGATCAGTATATCAATAGTTTTTTTATATTTATTTATTTTGAGGGAGAGTGAGTTTTAGTGAGCAGGGGAGGGGTGGAAAGACAGGGAGAGAGAGAATGCCAAGCAGGCTCCACACTGTCAGCACAGAGCCAACATGGGGCTCAATCTCATGCACAATGAGATCATGACCTCTGACATTTAACCAACTGAGCCACCCAGGCACCCTCAAATGTTTTTATGAGGACATTAATGTTAATATTTTGTGAAAGATGAAATGGGCATAATGAACCAACCTTTTCCTGAATAAGAAACAAGATGAAGACTTATCATGAGAGGGATATCTGATATATCTACCAAATATCAAGATTCATTATAAAATTGTTAGGAAGAGAGTTTGGTATTCCAGTTGGGATAAATACAGTTGGCCAATGAAAGAGACTACAGATCCTAGAAGTAAACCTATGACAACCTAGACACATGGCAGGTGGCTTTGGAGATCTCTGGGGAAAAAAGGGCTATCCTAAAAATGGTGGTGGGACAATAGATTATTTTTATGGAAGGGGAAGGAAAATAAAATGGAATAACCCCTCATACTATATACAGATATTAATTACTAATAGATTAAATATTTGGACTTTATTTGTAAAACTAAACAAATAATTACTACAGTAGAAATTTTGTCTTAGGATATGATAGGCTTTCTTAAGAAACAGAAACTGTATAAATCAGAGTAATAACCAATGAATTTTACCACATAAAGAGATTTTGTTTATTAAAAGATAGGAGCTACACAAGCTGAAGCTTTATATATATATATATATATATATATATATATATATATATATCACAATTACATCCTGTCTACAAGAGACACATGTCAGTTTAAGGACACAAATAGGCTCAAAGTGAAGGCATAAAAAAGATACTCCAAACAAACCAAAAGAAAACAGAAGTAACTAAACTTCTATCAGAAAAAAAAAATAGATGTAAAAAAATAGACTCTACATGGATAAAAGACAAACTCCTAGAAGCAAACATAGGGTAGAAGTTCCTTTATATTAGAATTAGCCATGATGTTTTGAGTATGACATCAAAAGCACAAGCAATAAAAGCAAAAATCAAGTGGAACTACATCAAATTAAAAAGCTTCTGCACAGCAAAATAATCAATCAACAACATTAAAAGCATCCTATGAAACAGGAGAAAATATTTGTAAACCAAATATCTGATAAGGGGTTAAAATCCAAAATATGTAGAGAAATCATACAACTCTATTGCAAAAACAAACAAACAAACAACAACAAGAAACTATTTTAAAATGGGCACAGGAACTGAATAGACATTTTTTGGGAAAACATACAAATGGCTAACATGTACATGAAAAAATTCTCGACATCACTAACTGTCAGAAAAATGAAAAACAAAAGCACAATGAAATAACATCTCACACTTATTAGAATGGCTATCATTAAGAAGACAAACTGTTGGAGAGGATGTGGAGGAATGGGACTCTTTGTGCATTGTTGGTGGAAATGTAAATGGGTTTAATTCAGCCACTACGGAAAACAGTATGGAGGTTCCTCAAAAACTTAAAAGTAGAAATACCATATGATCCAACCATTCTATTTCTGGGTATATATCCAAAGGAAATGAAAACAGGATATCAAAAAGATATCTGCAATATTATCATACATATATTTGTATATGATGTATATAATATACAATACATGTATATAATATACAATAACCAAGATATGGAAACAACCTGTTTGTCAATAGATAAAAAAGTAAAGAATATGTGACTATATGTATATATCAATTATGAGAAAGAAATCCTGCGATTTGTGACAACGTGAATAAACTTGAGGGCATTATGTTAGGTGAGATGAGTCAGACACAGAAAGACAAATATTGTATGATATCTATCAGCTATATGTGGAATCTATAGAAAACTGAACTCATAGAAACAGCATCGTGGTTACCAGGGGTTAGGGAGTAGGGCACTGGTGAGATGTTGTTAAAGGGTACAAACTTGCAACTAGAAGTAAATAAATTCTGGTGATCTAATGCACCAGATAATAATGATTACAGCAAACAATACTGTGTTATATACTTCAAATCTGCTAAGAGACTAGACCTTACGTATTCTCTCCACAAATTAGAAGTAATCATTACATGACATGAAAGAGGTATTAGCTAAAGCTTTGGTGGGAATCATGTTGCAACATATAAATGTATCAAATCAACACTTGATATAAATTAGACTTACACAATGTTATGTATCAATTATATCTCAATAAAAAATTTAAATATACCATGAGTCACTTATGTACTTATAAAATTTCTAGTAGCTTTATTAAAAATGTAGTAAGAAATAAACAGATAAATTAAAGGTGATATATATTTTAGTTGACCCAACCTATCCAAAATATTATTGTAACATATAATCAATACTAAAACATTATTAATGAGAAAAAGTCCGTCACCATAAAAACAGTATACTAAAATAGAAATTTTATGAAAGTAAGAAAAGAGAGGGAGAGTGTTTGAATCTGCCTTCAGGCAAGATATAAACCAAAATCTTCAAAGCTAACTCATTGGATCGCCTTAAAGTGTTATGACTCTTCCTTCTTATTTATATGGCTGCTATCCTGAATTCTCTGAGCTCCCTGAAAAATTTAAAACTTTAGCTTTGCTTATCACTTATTTATTTATTTAGGTAATTTTTAAAATTATTTTGTTTAATTTACACCCAAGTTAGTTAGCATATAGTGCAACAATGATTTCAAGAGTAGATTCCTTAATGCCTCTTACCCATTTAGCCCATCCCCCCTCCCACAACCCCTCCAGTAACCCTCTGTTATCCATATTTAAGAGTCTCATGTTTTTATCCCCTCCCTGTTTTTATATTATTTTTGCTTCTCTTCCCTTATGTTCATCTGTTTTGTATCTTAAAGTCCTCATATGAGTGAAGTCATATGATATTTGTCTTTCTCTGACTAATTTCGCTTAGCATGATACCCTCAGTTCCATCCACATAGTTGCAAATGATAAGATTTCATTCTTTTTGATTGTTGAGTGATACTCCATTGTATATATATACCACATCTTCTTTATTCATTCATCTGTCAATGGACATTTGGGTTCTTTCCATGGCTATTGTTGATAGCGCTGCTATAAACATTGGGGTGCATGTGTCCCTTTGAAACAGCACACCTGTATCCCTTGGATAAATACATAATAGTGCAATTGCTGGGTGGTAGGGTAGTTCTATTTTTATCTTTTTGAGAAATCTGCATACTGTTTTCAGACCCACTGTTAGAGTGGGTCTACCAGTTTGCATTCCCACCACCAGTGCAAAAGAGATCCTCTTTCTCCACATCCTCTCCAACATCTGTTGTTGCCTGACTTGTTGATTTTAGCCATTCTGATGGGCGTGAGGTGGTATCTCATTGTAGTTTTGATTTGTATTTCCCTGATGATGAGTGATGTTGAACATCATTTCATGTGTCTTTTGGTCATCTGGATATCTTTGGAGAAGTGTCTGTTCATGTCTTTAGCCCATTTCTTCACTGGATTATTTGGTTTTTGGGTGTTGAGATTGATAAGTTCTTTATAGATTTTGATATCGACCTTTTATCTGATATGTTGTTTGCTAATATCTTCTCCCATTCTGTTGGTTGCCTTTTAGTTTTCCTGATTGTTTCCTCTGTTTTGCTTATCATTTCTATTTAATTTTTGGTTAGAGCCATTCAATGATTCAATACTAGTCTCTGATTGTCAAATTTCGTAGCTAAATTTTAAACCTGTTTTTAAAGTTGACATGATCATAACAGTTATATTTTCTTCTGTTTCTCTTCTTCCATTTTTTCCTCCAAAGTGTCAATTGACTACTTGTCATTTGTTTTAAAGTAAATTCCTCATATCTTGACTTTATACCTTCAATAATGATTTTAGCTATTTAGAATCAGAAATATATTTATGCTTCTTAACTTCTTATTATAAAGCCACATATTGGAAAGAGAAAAAATGGAATATAAGTTCCTTTCCACCTATTTAAAAAATCTTTTTTATGTTTATTTATCTATTTTGAGAGAGAGAGATCGAGTGCGAGCAGGGGAGGAGTAGAGAGAGAGGGAGACACAGAATCCGAAGCAGGCTTCAGGCTCTGAGCTGTCAGCTCCTAGTCATTGGTAGGAGACTAGGAGGTTAATCTCTATCATCAATGACTACCATGAATCTGACTCAGTCAGTTTTGTGTCTTTTTATCTCCTTAATAGTAGAATTAGTTAATACCTGTTCTCACCCGGTGGACTAATAAGCCATTGTGACTACATCTACTTTATTATTACCTTAAATTTCCCTGTATCCAAGATGTGAATACCATACTTTACCTAGATGATATTTAGAAAAACATTAGAAATAAATATAGTCATGTTATTTTGGATAAATATCCTATTAATCATTTTAGCTATTATCAAGTTTTATTGAAAATAATCATTATATTGGCATGCTCATGGGCTATACTTTCTAAGTATTATCCTGACTAAAACAAATTTATTTCCTGTTATTTTCTTGGATTTATTTGTTTTTATTTTAGTGATTTATTTTTATACCCAAATATTGAAGCAGATTGAGAATCCCCTGATCAATATGTAAACTTTGAAATTATTCCATTTGTGTTATTTATTTATTAGAATGATTGTATTCTTTAAATATTTTGGATATTGGGATTGAACAACCATCAAGCTAGGCAAATTCATTGTCTACAAAGAGAAATTCTGTTATTGTAAAAGAGTATTTGAGGGGTGCTGGGTGGCTCAGTTGGTTAAGCATTGGACTTCAGCTTAGGTCATTATCTCACAGTTCGTGAGTTCAAGCCCTGTATCGGGCTCTGTGCTGACAGGTCAGAGCCTGGATCCTCCTTCAGATTCTGGGTCTCTTTTTCTCTCTACACCTCCCCTACTCAGGCTCTGTCTTTCTCTCTCTCAAAAATAATTAAACATTAAAAACAATTTTCAAAGAGAAAGTTAAAATATAGAGAAATCTATGGGATTAAAAACTGATTTTATGAAACCTAGGAGTCATGAATCAGTGATAAATAGCAATCTCTATGTCTAAACAGGTGTTTAGAATATAGGTTTCACTTAAGTATCTGTAAATGAAATCCACAAATAAACAAATGTTTTATAAAGTTTTTTCTTCTTCCCTGTCTAAAACTTTTCTTAGCCACTTAGAAAAATGTGAACACTTACACAATTTTTCAATTTTTAAAATTTTTGGTTTAATAATGTACTTGAATTTTAAAGTGTATAGGAATTATAACTTCAAAAATGTCATTCTATATTCACTAGAAATATTTAAACCTATATTATTCTTTTAAAATATATTTGTATATGTGAGTGTCACTAATATCACTAATATGTTACTTAATATTCTGTCTCAAATGTAGTTAATCATGATCAGGCTAGTCAAATATGGTCTTATCTTTGAAAACTTTCATCCAGTTTCCCAACTTTAGGTCACCTACATCTTTAAGAAATTGTACTGTTATTCAGCAAATATTTGCTCCTCTATGCCTCTCTGTTGAGGCAGAAGATACTACCCTGACCCACTGACTTTTAGCTAATGAAATGTTAGCAAATTGATGAAGACTGATTAAATGTACCTGTATGAATTAATAAACCTGATGTACAGTTATGATTCTCCATAAGAACAGTATGTTCTAGCTAAGGAGAATTTGGAAATAGGAATGTTAGCTACAGATGCAAATCCAACTCACAGCTGGAACTTAGGCTCAGAGGAAAGCTGTTCTATCTGACATCCATATATGTAGTGATTCAACACATGCATCACCCTGTGCTCATCGCAACAAATGCACTCCTTAATACCCATCACCTATTTAACCCATCCCCATCCATCCTCTGGTAACCATCAATTTGTTCTCTATAGTTAAGAGTCTGTTTTTCAGTTAGTCTCTTTTTTTCCCTCCTTTGTTCATTTGTTTTGTTTCTTAATTCCACATATGAGTGAAAAATAAAGTATTTGTTTTTCTCTGACTGAATTACTTCATTTAGCATTATACTCTCTAGCTCCTTCCTTGTTGTTGCAAATGGCAAGATTCAATTCTTTTCTATGGCTGAATAATATTCCATTGTACATGTATACCACATCTTCTTTATCTATTCATCAGTCATTGGGCCTTTAGGCTCTTTCCATTATTTGCCTATTGTTGATAATGCTGCTCTAAACATAGGGGTGCATGTATCCCTTTGAATTAGTGTCTGTGTACTCTAAATGCTAAATATCCAGTAGTACAATTGCTGGATCATAGGGTTGTTCTATTTTTAACTTTTTGAGGAATCTCCATACTATTTTCCAGAGTGGCTGCACCAGTTTGCATTCTCACCACAAATGCAAGAAGGTTGCTCTTTCTCCACGTCCTCGCCAACACCTGGTATTTCTTTTGTTATTGATTTTATGCTAGGCCTTATTTTTAACCACAATTGTATTTACCAATTTTCTCTTGTCTTTAATTACAGTAGACAGCGAATATAATCGTTAGTGCTGGACTAGGGGAAAGCATATAGTAGGCAAAATTAGACGGAATGTCTGGAGTCAGTCAACACTCTCTCTACTCATTAAATGCACTGCCTCGTTTTCTTTCCTAACATCTTTACTTTCTCTTTTTTTTTTTCCCCTTGGGAGTTACTCTACATAGTTATGTGCCACTTCCTTATTGGTATCAATTTTTAGGGACGCTGGAACCTCCTTTTTGAGCTAAAAAAATCTGCTTTCCTATTCTACATGTATCAAATTACCTTTGTCCTCTTACTGTGTTCTTCCAGGGCAATAGGAAATGCACATAGTATAATTGACAAGAGTTTGTTTTACTACTGTATGTGTGTGTGTGTGTGTGTGTGTGTGTGTGTGTGTGTGTGTGATGTGCAATAAAACTGTAGTATAAAGTTTAAAGTAACTACACATATATACAACACCATTGGCTAAAAATTGGATATTGTCAATAAACTGTATGTCTCACTACATCACAACCCTCTCCTAGAATTAAGTGCTAATTCAACTTTGGATATATCATACCTCTAATTTTTTATATTATTATTGCTTATGTATGTACTCTGACAATTATTTTAACATTTGTGAAAGTTTATGTAAATGAAGTCATCCCTTATATATTCTTTGGTGATTTCATCCTTTTGTTCAATGTTAGTTTTGAGAAATGCATCCATGTTGCTATATGTAGCTAAAGTTTTTGTTGTTGTTGTTCCTGTAAAATATTGTATGGAATAATTATAGTTAACTATTAACTTATTTCCAGTTTCAGCTTATTAAGAAACAATGATGTTTCAAAATAATGGTGTTTCAAACATACTTGCATATTTTTCTTGGTGTACATGACCAACATTTTTTCCTAGAGATTCATATGTTAAAAGGATGTAGATCTTAAAATTTATCATATAATAATAAACATTTTCCAAAATGGTTGTATCAATTGATAAATCTACTTACAGTGTTCCATATTCTTGTATACATCTGTCAACATTGTGAGACATTTTTATTTTTCCAAATATATGTATAATAGTATCTTGATAATGGCAATTGGAATTTGTCTGATTTCAAAGATTTTGAGCATATTCTCATATTATATGGAATATTTTGATTTCCATTTTTGTGAATTGTGCATGAAGTAGGTTATTTTTATGAAGTCCCTTGTCTTTTTATATTAATTTATCAATGTGTACTTTACATTCAACAAAAAGAATTCATTAAGTGTCCTATTGGACAAATTATGATAAATGGATATGACAGCATAACCAGTAAAACTACAGAATATTTCTATTGCCCCCCAAAATATCCTCTGACTGTTTGCAGTCATTTCCTTTCATAGCCCCAAGCAATCACTGGTAATGTGTCTATTACAATCACATTATTTAACCTGTTTACATTTGGATCCTTTCTTATCTGGATTCTTTTCCTTAGCATGTTTTGAGATCCAGGCTGGTGTGTGTATCAATGGTTTGTTCCTTTTCTTGCTGAATATTATTCCGTTGTATGAATAGATCACAATTTGTTTATCCATTCAACTGTTGACATATTTGAGTCGTTTCCAAATTTGGACTATAATGAATAAAGATGAATTAACCATTTCTATATGTCTTTTTCAGAACGTATGCTATCATTTATTTTACAAAATATCCAGTAGTTAAAATAATGAGTTATAAAGTAATTTATGTTTAACTTTTAAAGAGACTACATTTTCCAAAATGTGTGTGATACTTTAAATTCCTATCAATAATAAATAAGAGTTCTCTTTCTCTATGTCCTTACTACCACTATTACTAGTTTTTTCTAATTTTAGGCATTCTAGTGGGCATATAGTGGTATCTCACTGTAGTATTAATATATATTTTCTTGATGAATAGTTACAATGAATATTTTTATGAGATTATGTATATATAGCTATATACATAAAACTTGTGTATATATTTTACTTATATACACATATTATATGTAGAAATATACTTATAAAGTAAATATTTAGATACATATATATATACACACACACACATATATGGTCAATTTTCCTTATTCAAGGATTCATATTTGAGAAATCTCCTACTAGCTAACATTTATTTGTATCCCCAAAATCAATACTCACAGTCATTGACAGGCATGTAAAGAGGAGTAAAATAATTGAATCCCCCAACATGGATGTTCCCAGCTGAATGTGAACAAAGCAATGCTCTGCCTACTTGATCATTTCTCATACTATAAACAATGTCCATTTTGCAGTCTACATAGTGCCATGATTTTTGCATTTTTATGCTTTTGTTGATAATTTTGCTGTTTAAAATTTCCCCCAAGTGCTGAAGTGTTGTTTAGTGCTGCTAAGTATAGGAAGGCCATGATAGACCTGATAGAAAATACATGTTGAGTAACCTTTATTCATTCATGGCTTCAGTGCTGTTGGCTTTTAAGTTTAATGTAAATGAACTAACAGTATGTATTAAGTAGGTATCATTAAAGAGAAACACACATAAAACAAGGTTATTTATTAATCACTTGATGAAAATGTTGTGACCAAAGGCTCACAGGAATCTAACCCTGTATTTCTGTTAGAATTAATCACTCCGTACTCTCTGATTCAGCAGTTGTGGCCATTTTGCCATACACATGCATGCATGCACATGTGAATGTGTATATTCTTAGTGAAACATCTATTCAATTATTTTGTTCAAATTTTAATCAGATAGTGCTTCTTCATATGTTTGAATATATATGTAAACAGAGGAAAGAAGAAGGTTTTTTTTTAAGTTTATTTATTCTGAGAGAGAAAGGAGTGTAGGCAGAGAGGGGAGGAAGCAGAGAATGAAGAAGAGAGAGAAAATACCAAGCAGTCTCTGACCTGAACTGATACCAAGAGTAGAACGCTTGCTCAACTGCCTGACCCACCCAGGCACCCCTATATATGTATATTTTTTTAGATAGTAAGCCGCTGCGGGGATGCCTGGATGGCTCAGTCAGTTAAGCAACCTACTGCAGCTCAAGTCATGATCTCAGGGCTCATGAGTTTGAGCCTGGTGTTGAACCCCGCGTTGGGCTATTCGCTGACAGCTCAGAGCCTGGAGCCTGCTTTAGATTCTGTGTCTCCCTCTCTCTCGCCCCTACCTCCCCCCCCCCCCAGTATGCTCTCTCTCTCTCTCTCTCTCAAAAATAAATAAATATTAAAAATTTTTAAAAAATACTAAGCTTCTGTCAGCGTTGATAAGATTATCAACTATCAATTTTATTAGCTTTTTTAAAGATAATGTGTCGCTTCCGGTTTCCATTTCTGCATGTAAGGATTTTGAAGTTGTCACACTATCCTAACAAGTATAAAAGCTAAGTAGACTGAAAAGTCAGCAGCTCTTCTAGAATATTTCAGGGCAAACCCCACCCCCAAAACTGGAGATACAGGTGAATATGGGGAGTCATGGCTTACCAAAGCAGAGACTTATAAGCTGAAACTGCCACAAAATCACTGACAGAGTATGAAGACCTGAACAGTAAGTGACAAATTGCTGGTGGCTCGTTCCAGACAAATCTGAGTGTTAAAAACGTCAGAGGGCCAGTCATGAGGGTGTTGAGGGGGCAGAGTTTTGTGAGTTTTACCTGGTTCTGGCAGAGAGAAGGGGAAAAAGAATCATTTCAAAAAATACAACACTCACTTCCCTGGAACAATGCCTGTTCCAAGGGAAACGTTAACAAGAGCATAACCAGCTGCGGTTTTGTCAGAGGCTAATTACCTGGTGGAAGTGATTTCCTAAATCTACCCCCCCACCCATAGCCATCTTGTCTTCCTAATGGAGGAGAAATAAACCAAGAAAGCCTTGTGATGTTCATAGACCGGAGGCACAGGCTCATTAAAAGACTGTAACCTAATCATAAGACTATAGAACCCTTCCACTCCCCCAGCACCTCACCACTATATTACTAAAAGCCTATTTACCCCCTTTCCTTCTACCCAGTATATCATATCTAACTATCAAGAAAAAAGTTAGAAGGCATAACCAAAGGCACAAAACACAACTTGAAAACACAGAGTAAGCAACAGGACCAGACATGGAAGGGATGTTGAAATTATCAGACCAAGAATTTAAAACAGCTATGGTTAATGTTTGAAGGGCTCTAATAGATAAAATAGACAGCATGCAAAAACAGATGATCTATATAAATGGAGAGAAATATTGAGAAACAACCAAAGAGAAATATTAGAGATCAAAGATACTGTAACAGAAATGAAGAAAGCCTTTGATGGGCATACCAATAGACTAGACACAGACGAGGAAAGAAACTCTAAAGAAACTCTAAGCTAGAAATTTATCAACAGAATCCTTGAAAGCCAAAAAGCAAAGATGGCAAAAAACTTAAAAAAGCAGAACAAAATAGCCAAAGACTATAGGACAACTTCAAAACGTGTAACATATACATAATGTGAATACCAGATGAGAAGATAGAGAGAGGAACAGAAGAATATTTGAAACAATAATAATTGAGAATCTCCCTAAATTAAGGACAGACACCAAACCATGGACCCAAAGGTACAGACAAATCATTATTGGAGTATTTAATAAGCATTTATTGATCTTCTAAATCCATGATTATGTATGAAAAAAATTAAAGGATTAAATCCAGTTTTGATTAATCAAATTAAAACTACAATGAAATTTTTAAATAGAAATTACTTAATATTAAATTATAATTTATGAAAGCATTTTTAGCAATAGGATTGCAGATAAACTATCATTAATGTTTTCTATTACCATATAATTTACAGTTTAAAAATATATAGAAATACTGAAGAAGCATATTCTTAATCAGGTAGTTTGAAATTGTACTTATAAAATTCTGAAACTCAAAATTTTAACTGAACATAAATTAAAATATCAACTTGGCCTTATAAGGTATAATTGTAAAGGACTTCAAGGGGTCATATAAACTGTAAGACCTACCAATTAAAAGACCCAAATGTAGTTTTAAAGTATTTGAGGATTCAAAAGTAAAGTAATTGCATATTACTTCCTCATTTCCTATTCCCAAAGCATCTCTGACTATGTCTTAGAATCTCTCTATTTAAAACAAAATTATAGCTACTTAATGCACTTTCTACCATGGTTCCAGAAAGATCAATCTGCCAAAAATTAGCTGCTGGAGCAGAATTGCTCTTTCTCTCTATTCCCTGGTTTTATTCCATTTCCTAGAGTAACAAGAAAAATTGCTTTGATAATTTTACTTCTAGAAGTTATTTCTCTGTATCAGTTGTACACAGTTACTTTTTTTCAGAAGTGATAGTGCCTCAAATCAGTAGCAAATACATTAAATTATAGTATCTAATGTCATTAAATACCTTTGAGTATTTTGTAGTCACAGCTATTAATGGCACAATTAATGCTTGTTATCATTCCTAGATGTATGAAATTCCAAAAGAAACAAAATATTTGTATTAAACTTGTGTAAGTATCTTTTATTTGTTCTGTTCTAGAAACTAATTTTAATGCGTGCTTAATCAAACTGCATCTTACAAGAAAAGCATTTTATATAATTACTAGCCATGGAGATTACACACCACATACCTGTATTTGCTTGGAGTGACAGAATTTTTATATTAAAATAGATCTCTGATATAATCTAACATAAAAGAAAATATGCCTATTCAAAAAGCATGCAATTTTTCAAATTTCTTGGGCTATCAGAATTTTTCCCTTTCAACTCAATCAATCAGAAAGTTTACTGCTTCCATTTTAATTAAAATTAAGTTAATATTTTTATTTTAATAAATAATTGGCATATGGAATTATCAGATATTTTATTTTTCAGAGATTTGGAGTTTATAACATTACGGGCTTTGTCAATCAATGGAATTGCAAGTTCTGTGGATTTGGCATGAAATGTTTGTGTAGTTTTTCTTTTTGCCTCAATGGTTATTCTTAGCATGATTTCAAATAGCTTCAAAAAGATAGCACCTTTTAGGACTTCAGTTAGTATTTCCTTTGCAAACATACAGAAACTAAAAGGAAACTATGCAAGAGAGTGCCATGTAAAGATAATAGATAGGTTACAAGTAGATAAACATGAGATAGATGAATGTCATATACAATATGTATGAATGCTATATGTATATATAAAAGTAATTAATGTTGTAATTAAATTTCATTCTAGTAATTTATTTTTATTTTTAATTCTTAAAATAATTAGTGTACAAGGGAAAAAATGATATAGAAAGATTGAGGCTCCCTATCTCATTCTAATTGTACTGTCCCACAATCCTTCAAATTTAACTTTAGTCAATAAGACCTTGGGTGAGTCAAGATAAATTTTACTTTTCTGTGCACAATATTTATTATTAAACACTATATGTGAAATAGTAATGAAAATAGCTGTGCCCACACACACACACAAAAAACATTCCCGTGGAAAGATAGCTAATTAAAATTTGATTAAATTAAATGTGAAGGTATTTCTTTGCATTAGTATCTAACTATAGATGTATTTATTTAAAAGATTTCCTAGTACTCCAGTTCTTTGCTTAAAATAATATTTAAAAGCATACACTGTTGAAATCCCCGCTTGCATTGAAATCCCTATTTGTCACTTATTGATTGGTACAGAATCTGTAACTGTCCACAAAAATCTATTTCCCCTTTTCTAACATACACCAAATTACATTTCCCAAGTGTAGTTAACTGTGGCCCTGTACCAACAGCTCCGTAATGAAATGTGAATGGAAGTAATGTGTTTCTCTTCCATGACAGGGTCTTTAAGAAAGTGGCTGTGCTTTTCTTTTGTTCTCTCCATTTTCCCATGCTAGGCTGGGATTACAATGACCAGAGTGACTTTCAGAAGCCAGAAGATGAAGGTGGCAATGCATCCATCAGCCTGGATTCTAAAAAGGCTATGTGAACTAGAATTGCCTGTGACCTGAAAACCATAACTTGAACAATTATGTGATAAGGAACCAAATAAACCTTGATATTTTTTGCCACTTAAGTTTGAGGGTCTATAACCATTTATCCTATCTACCCAATAAACTAGTTTTGCAACATCAGACAAATTATTTTGCCTATGGGCCTTGGTTATGTTTCCTAAAAATGTTGATTGTGTTGAATGAATGAATGGATGAGTGAATAAAATGTTGATTTATATATATTCTAACATTGAATAATTTGCTTTCCTACCATTATCAAATACAGTTCAGTGCATCCTCACCAATTTTTGTGATATTGCAAGTTAATTACTAGGTAGGTTGGCTTCTGGGTTAATCTTTGATTATTACACTCAAGAATACCTTTTAGCTCCTATGTCTGTCTTTTTTCACCTGCCATAATGTTCTCCAGATTCATCCATGTTGCTATAAATACAACACGATGCCACTTCTATAAAGAATCTAAAATAGCAAAACTCAGGGGCGCCTGGGTGCCTCAACTGGTTGAGAGTCGACTCTTGATGTCAGCTCAGACCATGATCTCACACTCATGAGATCAAGCCCCACATCGGGCTCCATGCTGGATGTGGAGTCTGCTTAAGATTGTCTCTCTCCCTCTCCCTCTTCCCCTTCTTCTCTCTCTCTTTCTCTCTCTCTCTCTCTCTCTCTCTCTCTCTCTCTCTCTCTCTCTCTCATTCTCTCTCTCAAAAGAGGAAAGAAGGAAAGAAGGGAGGGAGGGAGGTAGGGAGGGAGAGAAAGGGAAGGGAAGTAAAGAAAAGTGAAACTCATAGGAACAGAGTAGAATGGTGGTTGCCAGGGGATGAAGGGAAGGGAAAATAGGAAGATATTAGTAAAAGGGTACAAGTTTCAGTTATACAAGATGAATAAGTCCCAGAGATCTACTGTACTGCACAGTGCCTATAGTTAACAGTGCTGAACAGTATACTTAAAATTTTGCCTGGAGGGTAGATCTTATGTTAAGTGTTCTTTTCTTCCCCCCACCTCTTTTTTTTTTAAATTCCAGTATAGTTGACATGCAGTGTTAAATTAGTTTCAAGTGTACAATATAGAAATTCAACAATTCTATGTACTACTTAGTGTTCATCAAGATAAGTGTACTCTTAATCCCCTTCAACTATTACCCATCCTGCCACCCACCTCCCCTCTGGTAACCATCAATTTGTTCTCTATAGTTAAGAGTCTGTTCCTTGGTTTGTCTCCTTTTTTTTTTTCCCTTTGTTCATTTGTTTTGCTTCTTAAATTCCACATCAAGGTGAAATCAGATGATATTTGTCTTTCTCTGACTGACTTATTTTGTTAACATTATACTCTCTAGCTCCATCCATGTAGTTGTAAATGTCAAGATTTCATTATTTTTTATGGCTGAAAATATTCCGTTATGTACACATACTACATTTTCTTTATCCATTCCTCTATCTACGGATACTTGGGCAGCTTTAATAATTTGACTATTGTAAATAATTCTGCAGGAAACAGAGGGAAACAAATATCCTTTAAAATTAATGTTTTTGTATTCTTTGGGTAAATACCCAGTTTTATAATCACTGGATCACACAGTAGTTCTATTTTTATTTTTTTGAGGAACTTCCACACTGTCTTCCAAAGTTACTGCACCTGTTTGTATTCCCACCAACAGTGCACAAGGATTCGTTTTCCTCCACATTCTCATCAACAGTTGTTTCTTGTGCTTTTGATTTTAGCCATTCTGAGAGGTATGAGGTGGTCTCTCATTATGGTTTTGATTTGCATATCCCTGATGATGGGTGATATTGAGAATTTTTTCATGTGTCTGTTGGCCATCTCTATGTCTTCTTTGGAAAAAGTATTTATTTTTAATCAGATTATTTGTGTTTTTGGCGTTGAGTTATATAAGTTCTTTATATACTTTGGATATTAACCCCTTGTTGGATATCATTTACAAATATCTTCTCCCATTCATTAGGTTGCCTTTTTGTTGTGTTGGAAGTTTTCTTCATTTGCTGTGCAAAATCTTTTATTTTGGTGTATTCCCATTAGGCTGTTTTTGATTTTGTTTCCCTTGCCTGGGGAGAGAAATCCATAAATACTTTACTAAGCCTCATGTCCAAGCAATTAGTACCTATGTTTTCTCTTAAGAGTTTTATGGTTTCAGGTCTCACAATTAGATCTTTGATCTTTTTTATTTTGTGTATGTTGTAAGGAAGTGGTCAAGTTTCATTCTTTTGCATGAAGCTGTACTTTTTTTCCCAACACCATTTATTAAAAAGACTGTCTTTCCCCCATTATATATTCCTTCCTCCTTTGTAATAGATTGACTATAGAAGTGGGTTTATTTCTGGGCTCTCTACCCTGTTCCATTGATCTGCGTATCTATTTGTGTGACAGTACCATACTGTTTTGATTAGTATAGCTCTGTAGTATATCTTAAAACCTGTGGTTATGTCACCTTCAGCTTTGGTCTTCTTTCTCAAGATTGCTTTGTCTCTTTGGGATCTTTTGTGGCTCCATACAAATAGGATTATTTGTTCTAGTTCTGTGAAAAATGTTGTTGGTATTTTGATAGGGATTGTATTGAATCTGTAGATTGCTTTGGGTAGTATGGACATTTTAATGATATTAATTCTTCCAATCTAAGAACATGGAATATTTTTCCATTAATTTATATTGACATCAATATCTTCATCAGAATCTAATAGTTTTCAGAGTACAGGTCTTTAACCTACTTGGTTAAATGTATTCTTAGGTATTTTATTCCTTTTGATGCAATTGTAAGTGGAATTGGTTTCTAATTTCTCTTTCTGCTACATCATTATTTGTGTATAGAAATGCAACAGATTTCTGTATATTAATTCTACAACTTCCCTGAATTCATTTATTCAAATAGTTTTTTGGTGGAGTCTTTAGGGTTTTCTGTATCTAGTATCATGTCATGTGCAAATAGTGACATTTTCTTCTTCCTTACCAATTTGTATGTCTTTTATTTCTTTTTCTTGTCTGATTGCTCTGCCTAGGACATAAGAATAAGAGTGGTGAGAGTGGACATCTTTGTTACTGATCTTAGCGGAAGAGTTTTTAGTTTTTCACCATTGAGTATGATGTTTGCTATGGATTTTTTGTGTATGACTTTGGGGATCTTGAGGTACATTTCCTCTAAATTCACTTTGTTGAGAATTTTTAATGTATTTTTTCAAATGCTTTTTCTGCATGTATTGCAATAGTCATATGGTTTTTCTTTCCTCTTGTTAGTGTGATGTATAATTTTTCTGTTTAATTTGTTTACAATTTAATTACTATTTATTATATGTTCATTATATATTTTAAAACACTGTGTTCTATTTCAATATTTTCCCCTTAGTATTTTTAAATTATATTCATTTTACTCTTTTTTATGAAGACTTTATATGATATTCCCAGTTTGAAATTATCTTTCTATATGCAGGAATTCCATCCATGTTATTTGTTCTCTTGTTAATTTTATTAATTCTCCTTACATTATAGCCATTTGTGAGAATTCAAGAGAGTACCTTATAGAGTATAAATACAAATGCAGAAAGTTCTCACTAATACCTTACACTTCAGTATTTTCTACATATCATTTGTGTGGACAGAGCATGAACACAGTAAGCATAAGTAATATTGTTGATATTTTTATTGATCAATCTTATGTTGACCTATATTCACCTAAAATTCCTGTCATTTCTTACTTAATTATAGAATTGGTAATGTTTTAAAATTTAAACATCTTTTTAAAAAAAATTTTAATGCTTACTAGAGAGAGAGACATAGTGTGTACAGGGGAGGAGCAGAGAGAGAGGAAGACACAGAATCTGAAGCAGGCTCCAGTCTCTGAGCTGTCAGCACAGAGCCCAATGCATGGCTCAAATTCACAAACTGTGAGATCATGACGGACGTGAGTAAAACTCAGATGCTTAACCCACTGAGCCACCCAGGCTCCCCTAAAATTTTCTAAATTTTAACACATCTTATCTTTTAGATAAAAGTGTAAAAATAAAGTTTATCTCAATCATGTAGGTTATTATGTGAATTCCTTGAATATATGCTGAGTACTAAAGTGATAAAATGGAAATAAAGATAAAAAGGCAGCTAGTCATGTTAGATTGTGAAGGTTTTAATTAAAATGTAGTGTTAATATTTTTCAATGTATTTTGAAGACCTTTGAAATACAATTCTTTTTTTTTTTAACACCCAGTGCTCTTCCCCACAAGTGACCTCCACCAAGACCACCACCCCCCATTACCTTTCCCCCTCCCCGTCCCCCCTCAGTTTGTTTTCAGTATTCAAGAGT
>CM053570.1:16350146-16571658 GCA_028646485.1 Cryptoprocta ferox
TGTTGGCCATCTGGATGTCCTCTTTGGAGAAGTGTCTCTTCATGTCTTCTGCCCATTTTGAAGACCTTTGATACAATACTTTCTTTTTGAAAGAGAGAGAGAGAGTGCAAGCAGGGGAAGGGTAGAGAAAGAGAGGAGAGGGAGGGTCCCAAGCAGTCTCTGTACTATTAGTGCAGACCCCAACACGGGCTTATTCTCATGAACCAATCATGACCTGAGCCAAAACCAAAAGTCGGACACTCAACTGACTAGGCATCCAGATGTCTCATTTTTTAAAATTTCCTTGTAAATTTTGTGTTATTCATTTTGTTATTATCAATTCCTTCCTGCTAAATTTAATTATCGAGAGTAGAAATCCACGGAAGTCAGAATATATGATTTATAGTTCTGTTATCATTTATCCCCATAAAGTTTTAATTACAATCTTTAAAAACATGTTAGGACATAGAATTTAATAATTTTTATTGCAATATCTATTCATTGTCTTCAAATATTTTCAAAAATTACCTCTTTCTAGGTCTCAAAGACCTTAAAACTTCTTAGTGCAAATTAGGTACTTGATTTGTTGTTGTTATTGATAAATGTGATTTAAAATTTTGCTGAATTCATTAAAAGTTGCCAATCTAAGATATTTGAAAAATATTCAATGATGCACATACACCAACAATTTTAAGAAACGATCCTAAAATATCATCAGTAATTTATTCACTCCAATTACTAGCTTCCACATTTTTAAATCTTAGATATGTTAGGACATGTTGGTAATGTTCTCTGATAATATAGTAAAGTTATTCACTAATATACCTAAAATTCTGTGGAAAATCACCCACAGAGATAGAGTTTTTTTTTCTTGATATTGGAAGTCTGTAGAATGTAGTGACCAGGAAAATCATCTGTAACTTTTGGTAATTATTGGACATTCAAGGCAATCGCATTTATTTTTGTTTAAGAGATAGATATAAAAATAGTAATGCTTATCTTGGTGAAAACCTCAGTATAGTAGGATATATTTTTAACTGAAAATGGACAGTGAGAGCCCCTCAGGAGTGAAAGGACAGCTGGCATGACAACACTTGACATCCTGTGTGTAATTGGTTTTGAATGCTTGACATATTTTTATAATGGTACGGAAGCACTCAGACTAACAGGTGACCGTTAGGAATAGATTGAATGGTGGTTAGGCCACTTTCATACAACTCCTGGGTGAGAATCCTTTAGATGTAGTTCACATCAAAGATAGATATTCTAAGTTTAAGAGCCTGCCCACTAGTACACCCCATTTCATCATATTCAAGAAGAATCAAACAACTTAGCCACCAATTATTATTTAATTAGTTCTATTTTCCTTTCCTTCCACATTCAATGTGTTGTTGGTCAGGTTTAGATTGGAAGTGAAATTTTGTTATCTAGAAACAGGGGAAATAAATCCTTTTGTGGGTCTAAATGTTATTGACCAGATATCACTTGGGTATCATATTTTTAAACCAGTGCCAGCCACAGTTCCCATTGTAAGAATATTAAAATTTAAGTAAGGAAAGTGGGCTTATTTGTTAGTGGAAATTAATAATGTACCCATCCTGAAGATACATAAGAAACCAATACTTAAAACATAAACTATCATGTAGAAAAAAAAAAGCCTATATAGAAAGTTACAAGCCAGGATTTAAATTTAAGTCTACTGTTTACAACATGAGAAATTCAAATGTATCTTCTTTCATCTATAAAGTGAGGATGATACTCCTCTGTGTTGTATGAAAATTAAATCAGATTACAATATGTAATCACCATATAAATATTGCTTGTTATTAAGCAAACTATTCTCATTTCACTTAATTTTTATATTATTTTATGTTGTTTTGAGGGGAAGTGAGCTTTAATAGTTATAATATGATCAATGTCTGTGTAATTATCAATGACTCGCCAGTTTTTCCTGCCTTTAAACCTCAGTGATTTGTGACCTCTTGCTCCACAATTAGCACGCCATCATGGACTGGTCTAACTTATTAATAGGTAGTTACATTTTAAATGCAAAAAAAACCCACTAAATTTAAAAAGTCACTAATATCAAAAAGATATAAGTCTAGCCTCACAGGTCTCACAGTATAGATTAAAATAAAAAAATGGCTATAGTATAAAGCAGACAACTTTGTGCCCTAAAATGTACAAATTGGGTATTCTAGCCATTAAAGGAATGATGATTAATCATTGATTATAAAAATTGGTAACTATTTCATAGAAAATGAGATATTTGAGATGAGACCTAAATGGATAGAACATAGTTCAGAGGTGAGAAAATAATTTATTGATAATTTGATGATCTTATCACACTACCTTAATTAGATTTTTGTTTGGATAAATGTTAACGTTTCTGAAAGACAATCTTTACGATTCTATCTTTTCATATATTGAATACAAACACATCGACTAGTTCATGTTTAAAAATTATTGTTTGTCCTCTATGAAGGACTTCCAAATTTTTATAGACCTGAGATTTTGAAAGAAGTAAACAATCCTGAAAGAAAGGCAGATGAGGTTGAGAACGAGTGACCTGCATCATTGCCTCTGGGTACTGTAAACTGAAGCTCAATTATAAACAAAGGGCAAAATATTTTGTGGTATATTATAAATGAGAGTTCAAAAGAAAGTAGCTGAATAAGAAGGTGTTTATTGAGCAAAAAGTTGGTGTAGCTCCTAGCTAACAGATTTTGTTCAACCTTGCTCAAAAAACATTCTTTTCATGTTTTTTAAGTGGACCTTTTAAAATTTGGCTTCCATTGAGAGAGCATAGTCCTTTAAAAAATATTTCAATATTATTCAGTGTGAAAATGAAATGAGCTATCAAGCCAAGAGAAGACATGAGGAACCTGAAATATATATATTTCTAAGTGAAAGAAGCCATTCTGAAAAGGCTACAGACTACATGATTCTAACTATGTAATATTCTGGAAAAGGCAAAACGATGGAGACAGTAAAAAATCAGTGGTTGCCAGAGGTTGGGAAAGGGAGAGAAAAAGAGATAAAGCACTGATGATTTTTAGGGCTTTGAAAATACTCTGTATGATACTATAGTGATCCACATCATTATCCATTTGTCCAAACCCACGGAATATACAACACCAAGAGTGAACTGTAATGTAAACTCTGACCTTTGGGTGATTATGGTATGTCAGTGTAGGTTCATTAGTTGTAACAAATCTGCCACTCTGGTGGGAAAGGTTGGTAATGGGGGGAGAGCTGTGCAGGTGTGGGGACAGTGCGTGCACAGGAAATCTGTGTTCTTCCCCTTCAACTTTGCTATGAACCTAAAACCGCTCTACGAAAATAAAGTCTTAATTTAAAAAATGTTTCAGTGGTTACCATAGGAGTTAAAATAATTATTTTTAATTGGATTTCTCCATGCAAATCTTAGATTCATTCATGACCAAAATTATCCAGAGATATACTCTATTTCCTTTGCTCCAGAGTAAACAATAATTAACATTTAGGCAAGCAAATAGTTTGGTTATATTTTTGTTTTATGACTGCTCAGATATTAATAAGTAATAATATTAGCTAGCACTTAATGCTAAAAATACATGCTAGGCAGGTTCTAGCTGCTTTATATTTTAATTAATGTGATGCTTGCAAGAAGTCCATGAGACAAGAAATATTATTGCACTATTATTATTACTCTACTCATTTTTCAGATATGGATCATAAGAAACAAAGATATAAATACCTTGACAAAATAAATAGTAGTAGGTTGTAGAGCTAAATACATAGTACAGAGAATTCTCAAATCCCTTTCACTCAGCTTTCTCTAATCTGAACATCTTAATAACGATGGAGCATTTATCAAAATTAAGCAGGTAACTTAAAAATTATCAAAGCTGAGCAAGTTACTTAAAAATTATTTGGGCACTCTTGAAATTTAAAAAAAATTATCATTAGGAGAATTATTGATGTTAAAAATCTTAACAATAGAATAAAATTTGAAAATCTAGTCATTTTAATGATAAGCATTGTGTAATATTTAACACCCATTCCTGGTCTAAGAAAAATCTTCAAAACCTGAGAATAAAAGAACCCTTTGTTACAAGACAAAATGCACATATTAATACAACTATGAACATGATCCTAAAGGAATCACTTATCCCAAGATAACCAGTTAACAATTTGGTAACATATAACTAACATAATCTAATGAGTAATTATATTAATGTTTCTATATGAATAAGGTAGCTTTGGTAATCTTGCATCCATTTTTTTAGACCTTTCATCAAAGTCACTAATGTTGGCCATGATATGAACATTTTATTAAACTCTGTAATCAATTGCTGCATCCAAGAAATTAGATAATCTGTTAATACAAAGATATTGTTGCAAAAAAGTTGCGATGATAGATCAATTTATGATTAGATAACAATACTAACATGGTGGTAGCATGTAAAATGGATTTCTGGGTAATAAAATTATGGAGATTTTAATTGAAAACATCAGAAAACATGTCATTTTGATCAAATAAGTTATGTTTCTATAAATGAAAAATATTGAGCCACAGCCAGCAGTTTACAAATGGCATGTTAGTTAGAAGTATTACTTTAGGGACGTCTGGGTGGCTCAGTCGATTGAGCATCCGACTTCGTCTCAGGTCATGATCTCGCAGTTCGTCGGTTCTAGCCCCGCGTCAGGCTCTGTGCAGACTGCTAGCTCAGAACCTGGAGCCTGCTTCAGATTCTGTGTCTCTTTCTCTCTCTGCTCCTGCCTGTTCATGCTCTGTCCCTCTCCGTCTCTCAAAAATAAATAAATGTAAAAAAAATTAATAAAGAAAGAAATACTACTTTTAGCATTAAACCATAAGATGATGGTTTATGAAAAACCATGAGAGAAAGAATGACTGTTATCAACACATAGTTATTTTCAGCCATATTTGTACATATGCTCAGAAACATGCCACACAAACATTATTCCAAAATTTTCAGAATCAACTTATATTTATTGATACTTTCTTAGGTACCTAGATTATAAAATTGGATAAAAATAGTGCCTGTTTCATGGGGTTGTTTTGAGGGTTAAATTAATTTAATTTTCAATGCATTAGTATGCAAAGGGCTTAGAAGCATGTCTAGCACAATATGCTTTTGGTAAATATTAATAGTGCTACTTTATAACAAACATACCAGGTTTTTACATACCCATTAAAAAGCTATACACTTATAAAAATACTACATTCATTGCATTATATTCTTAAAGTATATCCCCTACTAATTTTTCCAAACTGGCAATAAGAACTAAATAATAAAGGATATGATTCAGATCATTAATTTTAAAAATCGAATAAATGCTATGAAAAATTGCTGAAAAAACCTAATTATCCATCATTTTCCTTTATAATTTCTCACTTCACACTTGTAGTCTAAGTTTCACAGGTGATGTAATTTTTATCTTAACCATTTGGTTTTGGAGCCATTAAAATTTTTAATTAGTAGTACAGGAATACTTTTGGGACATTAATGATAGTTCACATATTTATTCTGGCTCATAAGAAAAATGATGTTGAGTTCATACTTAAATAAAAGCAAAGAAAGATGATACCTTTGGCATTTAGATCAATTAATGTAATTACTTCTGTGCATAAATACTAAATACATGTTTTTGAAGCTTCAATTTATTATTTGAGTTGCTGGTGTATCATTGTAACATCTACAGAGGCTAATTTATTTTTTGAAAGACTAAGCAACATATTTTTAAATAAATCAACCACATGTGCACAGCAATAAAAAATACTTTAAAGTTTGTTTTCCATTGATAGAAGCCCAAAATATGTATTTATTTTATGTATATACTTGTATATATTTTATATTCAATGTGTAGATATGGACAATATTATAAATGATTAAAAATAGAATAAGATAATGATGAATACATGATATTCTGAATATTGTTGAATAATTCACATGGTGTTGGCTAAATATATAGAATCCAAACATTATTTATCTATGCTTTTATTCTATATAAAAACTTAAGATTTTGTTAATACTCCGTAGAATCTGTTTTTTATAAAATCCTATATTGAAAAATATAGCTAATATTTTAACAATAGTTTTGGTATTTAACAGAGGAAAGAAGAAATTTTTAAAAACTTAATATACCTCTTTGAATGTTGTATTATGATCATATATTATGAGGCAATTCATAATATATTAATTGCTTAAAATATCCATTTTAAGCTTGATCAAAATCCCTAGAAAAGGCATATTATAAAAAATGCAAAAGTGATGCACAATGTCTATGTGAAAGATGTCAATTTATATTATTGTTTTTATTTCAATATAAATTATTTTTAAGTTTATTTATTTATTTTGAGAAAGAGAGAGAGGGAGAGAGAGAGAATCCAGGACAGGCTCCACATTGTCAGTGCAGAGCCTAATGCAGGGCTCAAAGTCACCAACCATGAGATCATGACCTGAGCCAAAGTTAGACACTTAACCGACTGAGCCACCCAGGCGCTTCTCAATATTTATTATTTTTAAATGTTACTTACCAAGGCATTGAAATTGTGGCAAGTTTTGCAGTTTTTGTGAATGAAGTTCTGAATGGAGACACCCATAATCACAACTGTACTGGTAAGAACGTACTAATGTGCGAATATAATCTACTATGTGTATTACTGATATAGCTTGGCTATTTTTACTATCAAATGGAATTATTAATCTTAACATCAGTTAGGATTATTGGTTTAATGAGTAACTACTAAAATGTTCATTAAATAAATTAGCATTCCACAAAATTTATTTATTCAGAATTTCCTCACAGTTCAAACTAAAGACATGGCCAAAATCAATGTTATTTCTTTAATGCATTATTATGAACTATATGTTTATTATTAAACTGCAGATATTTTATTAAAATATTTCACTGTAAGTATATTTCTATAATTATGTTTTTAATATAGAAAGATAAGGCAACATGTGTCAAATATGGTATATCCTTCCTTCTGAACATTATGGAGTTTTTTTTAGGATAAATATTGTACTCGTACCCACAGATAATAATTTCTCTTTGTTTCAATAGATAAGAGTTAAATAAGACATGTTTACAGTAGAACATTTTCTTGGCTATAATATATATAATTAAATAACACACATTTCTCATCCATAGACTCAAATGTACAGCAGTGTCAACTACCTTTGTTCTGCTATAATTTATGTCTTGATCCTTCATTCCATAAGGTGGCTATAATTTAATATCGATCAATTTTAGAGAATTTCAAACAGGTCAAGGAGTTTTTTCCTCTGTAAATTAAAGGCTTAGTCAATAAAGGGTCTATCGATTTCATAACTGGGATAATTTAAATTTTTGTTGATCTCCTTTCATTATCTTCCCTTGCTGGCTTCCCTAGGTTGGGAAGGACACTATCTGTTTCTTGGTTGTAATCACACTCTTCATTTGCATTTGACGAAAAGTTTATACTACCATTTGATTTCTGGTCAAACAATTCATGACATGATTATAACTACATTTCCTCATCCCAGTCAAGAGTTCCTCCCAAGTGTAACTAAGCAAGAGTAATATATTAATGACACTGTTTGACATATGCAAACAAGTTTGACACCTCCCTCACTATTCTATACTTTGTAAGAATCTCATTAGTCCTTTGAGGAAAATGTGCCTGAAATCTCATTAATGTAGATAGAGAACCAGAAAGTAAAAGAATGAAACATAAAATATCCCAGTATTTTAGTTCAGGAAATTAAAGAAGATTCAGAAAATTGATGGAGTAGAGTGTCAAATAAGATATCAAAAACACGATGTTAGTGTGATGTCCAGGAATGCAAGTAAAGAAAAGTCTTTCTATGAAGTGGGATTGATCAATTGCATAAAATGTTTGTGATAAATCAAGCACAATAAAGACTAGAAAGTGACATTAAATTTAGCAAATAAAACTCATTGCTGACTTTCCTTGACAAAAACAGTTCCCTAGAAGTTGGATGAGGTATTGTGGGAAACTCTATTAGAGTTATTTCAAAAAAGAATGTAGTGAGAAGTTTTGAAGACAACAACATAAGCACTCTTCATAGTTCTGCTGACAAGTAAAAGGGAAAATGATATGTAAGGATAAAAAAATTATAAGATAAATGAAAAGAGCATGTTTCCATCAGAAAGAGAGAGACAAAAGCTAGGTGATACAGAAGAGAGAAAAGAAAGAAGCTGCAAGTGTCCCATGTCTGTAGGATGGGGTAAGAATTGGTACACACAGGGGCACCTGGGTGGTTCAGTTGTTTAAGTGTCTGACTCTTGATTTCAGCTCAGGTCATGATCTCATCGTTCGTGGGATCGAACCTCATGTCAGTCCCTGCACTGACAGTGCAGAACCTGCTTGGGATTCTCTCTCTTCCTCTCTCTCTGCCCCTCCCCTGCTCACACTCACTCTCTCTCCCTCAAAATAAATAAACTAAAAAAAAAAAAAAAAAGAATTGGTACACACAAAGAGGTTATGACATACTATAAGAACACAGAGGGTTCCTGACAGCAATAGCATCTGGGTATATGCTATAAGTAGGTAGATTTGGTGATGGAACTATGTGAAACTCCTCTTTGACAAAATCTGAAAATAAAGACAGTTGAGAGGTTATTGAAGGTTTGAACAAGCGGAGAAATATATTCTAAGTATCCCAAACAATGGGAGAGAGAAGGAGAGGATACACTGGGGAAGTGTAGTGTGATTGACAGGCAGCATTAAAGGCCTACTTAAGGGTGCCTTTCATTTATTTGTGATAAAATCACTTATCATGGTGGTGTAATACAATAGCATTGTGTGGTTCGTGTGCAGAAAGACATTAGATTCAAATAAGGTTAAGATTTTGCCAAGTAATTATACCACAGCAAGAGAAATAAAGGGGTTAAAGACATAGACAAAGAGGCTTCTGGAACTCATGAGTGGGGTCCCTGTATTTATGGCAGAGGCTACTTTGCTCAGTTCTGCAATGTCCAATTATAAGAGAGACCACGAGGTCACTGTTGTTTCTTTAATGGTGGTATCAGCATGCCTTTACGTTATAGCTTAACAGAAAAATTGAGCAAGCCATACCTACATCTGTATAATCCATCAAGTTACATATTGCATTTTCCATTCTACAAAATAACATGTGGTTATTATATAACATCCTGACAGTAAGTGGTCATTGGTCCAACACTTTTCATAACTTTTGATAAATATAAATCGAAGTATATAAGTAAAACCAGAATTTCAAATGATCTTGTATATTCTATTTTCAGTGTGTTAGAAAATAAGGTTAAACTCTAATCACAGTGTTTATTTTTAAATATTATAACTAGACAAATACAACCTTAGATTGCTTTATGTCTTCCTATTTGATATATTTAATTAACTAGAGTAGATTAGTATTCTTATATCTTTAGTGAACATCCGTGTTTTTAATGTAGTCTTCTTTAATCCCGTATGATGGAATTTATATTCCTATAGAGGCAGTGAATTTGACACTTTTGAATTATATAATAATGAATGACATGTGTCTTGGTAACTTATTTAATTACTACCATGATGCTTACAAAATTGCTTCTCTTGTCACATTGCTGACTGATTCTTATGTAAAGCTTTGTGACACTCTCCATTTATGCTGTTTTCCTCCTCTGTTCTTTCACATTCCGACCTTAAGAGAATTACATCTTTAAGTTTGTCTTTATTTTCCCCAAATTAAACTAAATATTATACATTTTAAAATGTGTCTCTGAAAAGAAAATTTGAACACCTTTGAAAGTTTTGAATGCTTGGCTTTATGGGGGAAAGAGTAGAAATTAAATCTATATATTATTCTATGCAAGGGGACAAGATTCACATTACAGTGAGAACTTTACTGATTAAAAAAATAAGTTTGCTGTAAGAACAAGGTCTATGTGATATACACTTACCTCAAACCCAAATTTAACATCTTAGTCATCAGCCCCATAGAAGGAACAGTAAATTTAAAATTAGAAATAGGCCAAAGTGACATCATTTAATTCTTAAACATTGCAGTCTTTAATATAGACCTCTAGTTCTACTAGGGACATTAAACAGTTTAGCAATGTTACTATGTTATTATGGCCTGCATGGCCTATTATGTAGATAACCATAAAACCGAGGTTTCTCAATGCTGTAGATGGGCAATCTGGTAAAGAAATTCAGAAAAATAAAGAGAAAATGTTTTTTATAGTTTTAATAGTTTAGGAATTTTTTGCCTTTATATTTTTTTCTTTAAAATTAAAGATTTCAAAGTTAAACAGAATGTTGTGTCCATTTTCACTAGAATTTATAGTTACAGATGTGGAAAGGATAGAGATAAGAATGATAGTTCATTATCTTGGCATTTAAAGAACATGGAGATGTTAAATACAATTTCTAACTGAAACATAGAAGTGTATAGATTAAAAACATGAGTCAATTTACTAAGAATAAAAACATATCTCAACAACTCTACCTAGCATAGCTTCAATGCAACTGTCTCTCATAATTTACCCTTCTTTATCTTCATAGAACTTAATATATTACCCTTTGTCATAGTACAGGTATATTGATCATCTCCTTATGACCTGTCTTTCCATCTTCTTCACCAGACTGTAACCTCCACAATGTAGGCCACTTTTGTGTTGAATATAGTGCCTAATACATTGAAGCACTTTATGTTTTTGCAATTAATAACAGAAGTGAGAAGGAATAAATTATTATCTAATAACAAATATTTATTAAACACTTGCTACCAGCTAGGAGTTTATTAATACCTTTGTATACATAATTTCCTTTCCATTGTATTTTTACAGTAACTGATAGGTAAACACCATTACACTATCATTATGCCTACTTTACAAATATGGAGACTGAGAATAGTAAACAAGTGCCAGAATTGTGGAATTTCATAGCTTTTAATTTCAGAATAGGTATAATTAACCCAACTTCTAATCATATCCTGAAATTGGTAATTTGTTAGTCAGTTTGCCTGTCCAGTTTATATAATATGCCTACAAAAAACTGATGTTGTATTCTTTTTGTAAGTCTATTTTAAGTGTTTATTTTTGAGAGAGAGAGCACAGATGCATAAGCGGGGGATGGGAGGGGGGAGAGAGAGAGAGAGAGAGAGAGAGAGAGAGAGAGAGAGAGAATCTGAGGCAGGCTCTGAGCTGTAAGTGCAGAACCCAATACGGGGTTTAAACTCACAAGCCGTGAGATAATGACCTGAGCCAAAGTCGGATGCTTAACCGACTGAGCCACCGGGGCACCGAAAAGCGATGTTCTATTCTACACCCTCTTTTATTCCTGGAGAGATTTAAACATGCATATAGACTCCTTAAAATTATAAAATATTTATTATTTTTGGTCATGCACCAGAAATATTCAAGTTCAAAATAGCAAGCAAGATCATAAGGGTATTTATAGTTTCTTCATATAAAACATTTCAAGCCTTATTTTGGAGTAACTGGATCTTTCTTAGGTAAGAACAGTAACAATTATCTGTGGTTTATCTAAATTAAATATGCCCTGTTTCAAAAATTGATATAAGCTTGATATGAAAAAGTAAATCCATGTAGATAAATAGTAAATCCAAATATATAAATTCGTGTATGTGTGTATGTGCTTCTATGTGTAAGTTCTCAGTGTTTATCCAATAGAAGCCTGTTATGTGTTTATATTTTATTCTTATATTTTTTTGTTTTAATTGAAGCCCCTAAATACCAGTTTTGCATAATGCATCATATATTTGAACTTAAAAGAACTAGGTAACAAAAGACAACCTCCACAGTAAAAGTGTTAAATGTAAAAAAAAAAAAAAAAAAAAGCCCATCACTTTGAAATCAAGTCAGATTTATCATCATTTATAATTCATTAGGACTCCTTTTAAACACTGTTTCAAGCGTCTCCTAGGTATTTATATTGGAGAGAGATAAAATGCATAGATGCACGTTGCTACCTAATAAATCTCCCTCATGCTTTTCACTTGCAGTAACAAAATAACCTGACCTTGGAGGAGAGCTGTCATCAAGTGTCTTTATAGAGATGTGAGAGCAGCTTCAACAAGCAAAAGATAAAACCTCCATGGTCTAGAACTCTCTTACCATTGCTTAATCTTCCTAATATACGAAGACAAATCCTTTTCTTCATTTTTATATTGACATATTTCAATTTTATCACCACTTTTTTAACTCTTAAGTAGAGTTGTGAAGGATACAGGAAAAATGCTAGGCAAGCACACCATTAATGGAGAACTCCCTAGTCTAAAAAAGCCACGGGAAAGCTGATTTTAAATCAACACAAAATTACAAGAGGGAAAGATTAGGGCGGCAAGAACAAACCCATAAAACTATAAAGGATGAGGCAATAAAAGTAAAGCAGTGAGATGAAAAGTAATGTTTATTAATTGTCTAGTGACTTTTCTTCCTATTGGGTCTCATCTCTTCTTTGAAAGGAGCCTAAATAAAAATCATAGCATCTTCTTTTTTTCTTCTTCTTCTTCTACAGATGCATCCACGGTGTCATATATTTGCAGCTGCCTTCTTGAATCACAGGTAATTGTGTATGTGGGTTCTCACAACAACAAGCGCAGTCTTTGAAGAAAAAAGGGAAATTTATGCATGAGTGCTTCCTGTATGCAGGAAGCCATGGTTTTATTTACCTAGGATTTAGCAAACTCCTTAAAGACATTTAACGGCTCGTTCATCTCCCCCCCAATATATTCTCCAAAAAGTATCATAGTCTCAAATACAGATGATGATAATTACCTAAGATTCTGAGTAGATTCCATGTTCATGCTAATATAACCAAAACAGTTTTAAAAAGTAACTTTTTTCCTTGTCTGCTGTAACTTTTACATGAAGGTTTAATACTTTCTCTAATAGTGCCAAGAGATATATTAAGGCTGCCATTTTGAACAATGGGTAGTATGGAAAAACAGGACACTTTCCTACCAAAGGACTTCATTGTTTTCTGTTTATATACCGGGATCCTACGTAATAACACATTTTAGGAAGGATTTTCTTGTTAAATAATTCAGAAAAATAGTACCTAAAAGTTTTACATTTCAAAGAGTGTACTCATATATTTATTCTGTTTTAATGTTTCTATAATTCACTGTCAAATTCTTGGCCTCTTATCTATTTCATGACTTCTCTATGATTGCATCTTATTAAATTACTTAACCACTAAATAAAAAATAACTATTATTCCTTTCCCACATGGAAGGAAGAAAATGGAAGGAAAATAACCTATTAAGATAATGAGAGGTATTCAAGTAGTGTTACACAATATAAATTGAGAAGGAGGATATTTTATCCTTCACTATAACAATAATAAAAATGAGTAAAAAAAATAATAATGAGTAAATTCTCGTCTGTTTTTTTAATAGGAACTTATTACTTAGTATTAATTTCACCCGAAAATAATGCAAATACAAAAGTTACACAGGCTAAAACAAAACCAAAATGTTCTTCTATCTCTTATAAAAATCTGGAAGAAGGCAGCCCAGGGCTGATGTGATAGTATGACTTCTTAAAGTCAGATACTAGATACAAGAATCCAGGTATCCTTCAGTACTCAATTGCTTTGCCAGAGTATTATCATTATTGTTATTATAAATACTTTAGTTTTTTTTTTTTTTTTTTTTTTTTTTTTTTTTTTTTTTTTTTTTTTTTTAGTGTTGATTTATTGTGAGAGAGAGAGAGACAGAGGGACAGAACCTGGGCAGGGGAGGGGCAGAGTGAAAGAGGGCACAGAATTTGCAGCAGGCTCCAGGCTCTGAGCTGTCAGCACAGAGCCCGACATGGGGCTTGAACTCACAGCGAGATTATGACCTGACCTGAAGTCAGACACTTAACCAACTGAGCCACCCAGGCATCCCAAAGACTTTAGTTTTTTAAGAGCAGTTTTAGATTCATAGAAAAGTTGAATGGAAAGCACAGAGATTTCCCATGTGTCTCCTACTCCCACACATGCACAGACTCTCTTATCAACATCCCCCAATAGAGTGGTACATTTGTTTCAATTGATTAATTTACATTGATGTATCATAGTCAACCATGGTTTACCTTAGGGTTCATTCTTGGTATTGTACATTGTATGGGTTTGGACAGATGTATAGTAAAGTATATTCATAACAGACTATTTTCACTCCCCCAAGAGTAATCTGTGCTTTATCTATTCATCCTCCCTGTCATCCTCTTAACTCCTGGCAATGACTGATCTTTTTACTGTCTCTACATTTCCTTTTTCAGAATTTCACATACTTGGAATCATATGCTATGTAGACATTTCACATTTGCTACTTTCATTTAGTAATATGCATTTAATATTCTTTAATGTCTTTTCATGGCTGATAGCTCATTTTTTTTAGTGCTGAATAATACCCCATTTTGGATGTACCATAGCTTTTTATCCATTCATCTACTTGGTTACTTCTAAGTTTTGGTAATTATGTCAGAGCTAATACAAACATCAATATGCGGGTTTTCATATTGGCATATGGTTATAATTCCTTTGGATAAATACCAGTGAGTGCAATTGTTGAATCTTATGGTAAGAGTATGTTTACTTTTCTAAGCAACTGCCAAATTGTCTTTCAAAGTGCGGTAGCATTTTACATTCCCACCATTAATGAATGAAATTTTCTGTTGGCCTGTATTGTCAGAATTTGGTGTGGAAAGTGCTCCAAATTTGGGCCATTGTAATAAGTATGTATTGGTATCTCATTGTTTTAATTTGCATTTCCATGATGGCAAATTCTGTGGATCTTCTTTTAATATGCTTATTGTTCATCTGTATATCTTCTTTGATGAGGTGTCTCTTAAGGTCTTTGACCTTTTTTTAAAAAACATTGTTAAACCATCATCTCCATTAATCATTTAATCATTAATCATTGTTTCCTGTTGTTGGGAGTTCTTTGTACATCTTGATAACAGCCCTTTATCAGATGTGTCTTTGGAAATATTTTCCACCCAGGCCATGGCTTTTCTTCTTGTTCTTCTGATATTGTGTCTTATAGAGGAGAAGTTTTTAATTTTAATGAAGTCTAATTTATCAGTTGTGTCTGGATCATGCCTTTGTTGTTATATCTCAAAAGCTATTGCCATTTCCAAGGTCACTTCGGCTCTTCCTATGTTATTTTCCTATGTTATTTTCTAGTAGTTTTGCATTTTACAATTAGATTTATGATCCGTTTTGAGTTAAGTTTTATGACTGATATAAAATCTGTCTCCAGAATCTTTTTAAAAAATTTTTGCATGTGAATGTCCAGTGGTTCCAGCATCATTTGTTGAAAAGACTCTTTTTGCTCCACTGTCAAAAAGATCATTTGGCTATATTTGTATGGGTCAATGCATGGACTCTCTGCTCTGTTCCATTGATCATTAGTCTGTTCTTTCACCAGTACCACACTGTCTTGATTACTGTAACTCTATAGTTAGTCTTTTAAGACAAGTATGGTCCATCCTCCAAGTCTGTTCTCCTTCAATATGGTGTTGATTATTCTGTGTCTTTCACCCCTCCTGGTTTGTTTATTTTTTTTATAGATCATCACTTTCTCACATCTGGTATAATTTATTTATTTGTATTGTTCCTTTTTGATACTCTCTGACTAGAATGCAAACTCAGTGAGGTTGGAGATTTTATCTGATTTTTTGTCCCTGTATTCCCAGTAGGGGGAATAATTTTAGGCACATAATAGATCTCTAATAATACTTGTTGAATAAGTGCAAAAGGTACAAAATAAATATTCAACAAATGTTATTATAATTTTTAAATGCAAAGAAGACTGAATCTACATATTGAATGGACACTCTGTGTTCTAGAGAAAAAAATATAAACCAAAAATATGAGATTCAGAAAATCTGTTCTTAAAATATGAAAGCTGTACATAACCCATGAGCTCTCTTTGATGGCTAAATGAGAGGATGAATTTCAACCAATCAACTGATGACTGGGGGAACTACAGCAAAAAGATGCAGCAAACAATTGCATTTTTATTCTATTAAAAATGCAAAGTTCATTTGTACAAATAAACTCTTTGTGGAACTTTCAAGTTCTGGAGAGTTAATGTTGACAAGGACCTCTTGATACCTACCTCAGAATCAAGAAGAAGTTGATGCAGCATTTTTACAAAGTGCTCTGCAAATTTCCTCTGAAAATTATGGCTAAGATACCATGTAAATTGGTTCATTAAGGTATGTTATCTCCAAAGGAAGCTACCTTACTATAACATTAGTACTGATTTGATAAAAACTTTCAAAATATAAAAGACGGTTCATAGTTCTTATAATAGAGCTATGCATTGCCAAAACAAACAAATCCACCAGCCAGATAAAACCTTATAATCCATGAAGAAAATGTAACTATAAAACATGAATATAAGCACAATATCACTTAAATAATTATTCAAAGAAATTAAGAATTTTTCGGAAGGAAAAATCACAAGGCATTTGTGACTGCCTTACAAAGCAAAAAAAGGAGAACATACAAGAAAGAGTAGATTTCATTAGTCTATATCTAGATCTAAGACCACTGGTAAGTGTCACAAGGAGGATATTTCAAGTTAGTAATATTAAATTAAAGAAAATAATAGGGAAGTAAGGCTAAATTATAGAAAAAATCCAGTTTACTGTGGAATTTCAAATAATTTCATCTGATCCTCAATAATCCTTTTATTTTCACAATACTGGTAAATTTAATTCAGAGAAGTTATTGGATTCCTCAAGCATATAAATTTAGGAAATGTTGGAGACCAGACTGAAATTTATTTCTTCTTCCTTTTAATTAATGCTGTTTTTCTTTCCAATGAGAGTCCAATCACTCTTAATATGAATGTACTGCCTACTGCTGGAAGCAAAGACTTCATTTTAGAGAATGTAGTGTTTCTGAATTATGAAGTAAATTGGACTAGATGCTAATTAAGTTTTAGATTTTAAACTATTAAATGATTAGATAAATCAGACTAATCATTTTACCTTAATACACAATGTTTTTTAATCATTTAACATTTACACATTTAATTTAATGTTATATATAGGCACTATATGTACATTAGGTATATTATCGTACTAAATATTAATTAAATAATATATACAAATCACATATACAAATAAAAAACATATGCATGAATTATAAGCATTATCTCTAATTATAAATTAAAATTTTATAAGTCAATCATTAACCATATGTTCTATAATTAATAAATAAAAACAAAATGAGGAAACTACTTCAGGCAGTTCAAGCAATCTATTTCAGTTTTTAAACAAAATTTAAAATTTTTAGTATGTTCTCTTATTTAAGCTATTCTTGAGTGTGTTTATAAATTAATATACCCATGCATATGTGTATGCATTAATGGCATAGGTTACTCATCATGATTGATATTGTTTAATTTCATTGGATATGCTTTCTTTATGATGAGATAAATGTCTTGACTATCCTAAGTGTCAAACAAAAATAAAATGAAGATTGAAAAGTTTTAAGCAAGGACAATGTGTTTTTCTGCAATTACTTGGAAATCAGAATTTTATACTAGTTTATAGCTGATATTACTTTATAGTTTCATTAATTTATATGGCTTGAATTTATCCATTGAGCCTGTTTCCTGCTGCATGCACAAAGCTTTTAGCACAAGTATAAAAAGGAGAAAAATGGAATCAATGACACCATTGAAAGAGATCTTGTTAAAACTGAGGATGTAATCAAAATTTAATATTTGAAAAAAATTATCAAGCAATCTATCTCCTCTTTTTTCCCTGAAATAGCATGGTAGATCTAGCCTGAAAAACATAATCTCAATTTTAAGACTTTCTGGATGCCTGTTATGTCAAAGCTAAGAATAATCTGGTCAAATAGACTTATTATATTTCTGACAACAACCTAGTGCCTACTCTCCATTATTATTAAGGAATAGTTCTTTTTCTTTTTTAAGTTTATTTATTTTTGAGAGGGAGAAAAGGTGGGAGGGGCAGAGAGAAAGGGATTCAGAGAATCCCGACCTGACAGCAGGGAGCCCCATGTGTGGCTCAAACTCACAAACCTTGAGATCATTACCTGAGCTGAAGTCGAGTTTGGTACTCAACCAACTGAGCCACCCATGCACACCTGGGAATAGTCCCTTTCCAAATTACACATATTTAAATAGACCATCTCAGAGTTTGGGAATACTTTTCTACTTCTACTTCTATATCAGAGAATTTAATTGATTTGTCTAACTTAAGAAACTAGTTGATGTTGGCAGCTAGACTCAAATTTAAAGATTACACAAATATGCAGGGCTAATCATTAGCACGGGAACACCAGAGTAACCATATCCATTTCTTGTATCCATTATTTCCTCTGATTAGTTTCTACCATTACTGTTCTTCCTAAAAATATTTCCAAATATCAACCATTGCTCACCCAATGCTCTGTAGCCAGATGAACAAAATACCCTGGTATCAATGTACCAACTTTAGGTGTCTCATTAATACCTAGATAATGTGTGTACAGGTGACACAGAGTATTGTGGAAGGAAAGAGAGTGTACCCTTAAAAGCTCTGGTCACATTAAATCATTAGTCTAAAGTAGCTCCTGTAAAACAAACATAAAATTGATCCTATGAACACTGTTGGACTGAAACCAGATGCAGATAATATCCTTAGTAATATGTGGCATGCACTTTCATGGTTGCATTACGGAGAACCAGTTGCTGAGCTTAGATATGTACTTTTAGGAAAATGTTTGCATATTCAACATTTTAAACTCAGAAAGAAAAATATGCAAGAAAAAAAAACATTATTCACGGGAACACCTAACAGACCTTAAGGAAAACACCAGGGCCTTTTGTTCCCATTCTCTGTTTTACAGTATACTGTAAGTGTGACTTCAGAACCAGTATTTATTTTAGACTTCAAGTTGCCAATGGACATTCTTTAAGTATTTTCATTTCAAAATTATTACCATTAGCAATAAAGATGTAGCTTAAGTTGATACTATTATTACTTTTTATTAGTGACATCTTTTTATTTTTTATTATATTTTAAATTTTTTAATGTTTATTTATTTTTGAGAGAGAGACAGAGAGAGAGACAATGTGCAAACAGGGGAGGGGCAGAGAGACAGGGAGACACAGAATCCGAAACAGGCTCCAGGCTCTGTGCTGACAGCAGGGCTGGAATTCAAATTCAAATTATACCCAAAGCAGGGCTGGAAGTCACAAACTGAGAGATCATGACCTGAGCCAAAGTCAGACACTTAACTGACTGAGACACCCAGGTGTCCCAGTGACATCTTTTTAAATCTAAGATATTGCACAATTCTGTAACTCTTTCTACTACATTAATTTGCATTTTTCAATCTCCCTATTTGCGTGGCCTCTAAATATCAGAAAGCAAGATTAAATCCTTTAGACCTCTTCTTATTCTGTTCTACACTCATCCTCTGGAATAATTAATAGGAATGTAACAATATATCCTAAACCAAATGTTTGATGCTTACTCCCATCCTGTCCCTTCCACAGTTTTCTCCACCTTAGTAAATGGCAAATATGAAGTCACCCTTGACTTTCTCCTTTTCTCATATCATGAATCTAGTCTGTCAGCAAATTCTACTGATTCTAAATTCAAATTATGCCTGAATTTGATCAGTCTTACAACTTCCATTATTACCACATTGGGCCAAATCACCCCTAATTTGAATTATTATAAGACTTTTCAAAAAATCACCCTATATATTTCCAAAAGGGTAGTCAGAATAATATTCTTAAAATGAAAATTGTATCAACTACTACTATCTTTTACCTGACAGTGGGTTTCAGTTATCACTCAATTAAAAGCAAAGGTTGTGGTTTCTACTTGGTCGACTAGTGGAGTTAGATAGACCATTCAGTTAAGAAGAGTGAGAAAAACTGGAAAGATATTTAGGAAAGCTTCAAGGCGTTGGAGAGTTCCCAGTGAGGGAGCAGTTGTCCAAGATTCCAAGAATAAGGGAAGTACAGAGATATTAACAGTCCATATTTTCCTCTTATATTTGCCCCTTTTTTAAATTAAAAGCATTTTCTAAAGATTCAGAGCCTGAGTAGAACTCTTCTCAATATTAGGGGGCATGGTGAAGTTTAGAGTGAATAGGGATGAATGAGGAGTGGGTAGTAGGGGGGCACAGGACAAAACTTAAATTTTGGAGCCTTGACAAACACTCTAGACTTTTAGTGAGGGCCCTTGAAAGACTACACCTTAGATATGGGCACTGAAAATGCTCTGTATAATATCATAATGATGGATAAACATCATTATACATTTGCCCAAATATAAAATCAGTAGCAGCAAGAGTGAACTTCAATGTAAAACGTGGATTTTACATAATTTTGACATGTCAGTGTAGGATTGTCAGTTGTAACTATACTCTGGTAGGGGATGTTGCTAAGTAAGATAGAGTCTATGCATGTGTATAGATAAAAGATAATATGGGTAATCGGTGTTGTTTCCTCTCATTTTTGCTATGGACTTAATCCTGCTTTAAAAATCAAAGTCATAAGAATCAGGAGGTAAAACAGAATACCGAGTAAATTGTTAGAGTGATCACAGGAATTTTTTGTTATTTTAATGAAAGTTGTCATAGAAGACCACTACAAGATGTGACAGAAGAATAGAAAATGATCCATATAACATCTGAGGAAATAGTTCTGAGGAAGGAGAACAGCCCATAAAAATGCCATGAGGTAGGAACATGTTTATCTTTATTTGAGGAGGTACAAAGGGCAGTGTTGCTGGAACATAAGGAATAAGGAAGATGAGAGATAATAGGAGGTACATCACATAGGATCTTAGAAGCCATGGAAAGGTCATCAGTGAGATTACAGTGTTTCTCTTAAAAGTGTGACATGCTCAAGTTTTTAAACTCCAGTTAGTTAGCATATAGTGTAGTATTAGTTTCAGGTGTACAATATAGTGATTCAACATTTCCATAAAACACCTGGGGCTCATCATGATCTAGTTTTTAATGGATGATCCTCTCTGCCTTACAGAGAAGAGATTTTAGAGAGGCATGGTAGCAGAATTTCTGTGAGATTCACAATGAATTAATACACATGTGAAATGACAGTGATCTGGTCTAGGGTGATGGTGCTGGAAGAGGAAGAGGTAGTTAAACTCAGGGTATGTTTAAAAATTTTTTTTAATGTTTATTTATTTTTGAAAGAGACAGAGACAGAGACAGCACGAGGTGGGGAGGGGCAGAGAGAGAGAGAGAGACAGAGAGAGAGAGTGAGATGCACACACAGAATCTGAAGCAGGCTTCAGGCTCTGCGCTGTCAACACGGAGCCTGAGGCAGGGCTTGAGAACCACGAGATCATGACCTAAGTGGCAGTCAGATGCTTAACCAACTGAGCCACCCAGGCGCCCCATATTTTAAATGACAAATCTATAAAAATTGATGATGAAGATGCAAGGTGTGAAATAAAATAAGGGATCAAATTAATTTTAGCATCTAACCTGAGCAACTGATTGAATTGTGGCACATGTTCAAATGGAAAATTTACAAATAGGTATTGATTTCAGAGAAAAAACAAATTTTGGGTTTTTAGATGCCTACAGAGATGTAGAATATGTAGTTGGGTATTAAGCTTAGTCAAACTTTTGGGCTTTCATCGAGCATATATATGGTAAATAAAACAATTGTAATGGGAAAGATACATGGAATGGAATGCAGATGAAAAGGAGGCTGAGGACTAGTCATGGTTTTCTCCAACATTCCTGTTTGTTTGTGAATATACGTATTTTAAACTGAGGTATTTTCTTTTGGTTATCCTATTCTAATTTTCTTCCATGTAACAGAGCTTTATTGAATTGTTATGTTCTGAGAGGTAGAGTTTTATTTCTGATTTAACACTCCTAAAAAATAAGGTTGAAAGTTTGAGAACTTGTCTTAGATCAGAGTTCCATTAAGCGGCAGTTAGTAAAGGGTCTTTCTTAATATATAGCAAATATCTAAGCTAATCCGCCTCTGTTTTTAAACTACAAAATTTATTTTAGTTGTGATTCTTTTTCTACATAGTTTTTGGTTGACACAACACCATTTATGGCTTTGGATACTATGCAAGATTTTCAAAATGCTTCATTTTATTATTGGAATTAAAATTGCCTATTCTAACAAAGAGCTACGTAGTCCACCAAAAATCATTATTTCTGCAACAAGTGAGGATTTCTCTTACTGTTAAAATCCATTAATGATGCCTTTCATTTATTCACTTACAGTTTTGTCATCCAGAGGTTAATTTAGTTTCTGCTTGGAGACTAAATTGGCCACATGCTGCTGCTCACTGACCCACATTTTCATCCCCCCAAACTATTATCTCTTTCTTATAGTAATGTTTTGTTCTTGAAATGTTTAAATATTAAATGGCTCCTCTATGAAGAAATCATTTGCACAAAATACCAGATTCAATCTAATTTCCTAGAGGCAAAATTTGATGCCTTTGATTTATTCAAGACAGTTAAGGATTTATTTCTTACAGAAACCCTCTCCAAACCTATCAGGTGGGTTGTGACCTCTTCTGAGCTCCCATAGCCATCAATATATATATATATTCATCTCATATATATATGAGATGAATATATATATTCATCCCATATTCATCTCAATATAAAGCATAGTTTATTAAAATAATATGCTATATGAATGCCTTTTTCATCAAGCTATAAAATTACAAGGGATGGGTCATTCTTTATAAAAAAATCTAAAAAAAAATTTTTTTTAATGTTTATTTATTTCTGAGAGAGAAAGAGACAGAGTATGAGCAGGGGAGGGGCAGAGAGAGAGAGAAGCAGGCTCTGAGCTGTTGGCACAGAACGTGATGCGCGGCTCAAATCCATGAACTGTGAGATCATGGCCAGAGCTGATGTCGGTCACTAAACAGATGGAGTCACCTAGGCTCCCCATAAATAACTTTTTAATCATAAGGTATTTCCACAATATCTGTACTTTAGCATTCAATAAAGTTTTGTTGACATGAACTAAAGTAATGGATAATGACAGACATAGTTATTGAGTAATTAATGGAAAGTCTTATTTTTACTTAAAAAATTCTCAGCAGGCCCAATCTACTGTAAACACTTTAATTTGATACAGTAAGTTTGGTTATCTGTGTAATATACATTAAATGTTTAATTTTATTCTTGTCCTTTTGTTTGTTTTTTTCAATATGCTATGAAATCATAGTAAATGAATCCTCTAGAAATCTGTAAGACTCTCTTTTCCATATTGCACATTTTGTTGCCTCTCACATAGAACAAATAACTTGGGCTACTATTGTCCCCTTAATATTTCTGTAGACAGCATAGTAGATTTTTATCTCACTAGATCTTCTTCAACAATATCCCTAAGAAAACACATTAATTAACATCCTTACATTTTTTAAAATATCTTACTTCAGCCATAACAATTTTTTAAAATAGAAACTCATTTTTGTAGAATCATATTTTTGGGGCTATAGTATTTTGCCACATGACAATATTTGCAGTTATTGGTATATAGTTAAATTAATTTTTTAAAAATATGAGCTAGCTATAACATTTAAACACATTGTGCTATTTATTGAGTCACCTCAATAATTTGACTTGAAATCTCCTAATTGTAATTTAAAAACACCTTTAGTTATTTTGGCTATTAGTGCCCGAAGCAAACACCATAATGAATGATATATAAAACCCTCACTCCCAAAGAAGACTGATATAGAAAAAGTTTAGCGTGAAAAGCATGGGTTTGGAGGTCAGCAAACCTGCTGCATCCTAAATCTGGCACCACTATGTATAAGATGTTTCTCTTGAGCAAGTTACTTTACTTCTCTTGGCCACAATTTCTTCTTCTGCAAAGTGGGAATCTTAACCACCAACCTAAAAAATTGTAATGAATAATATTTAAATTAACAGCTGTAAAGTGCTCAGAAATATGCTTGCCATATACCAGGCAGTATTAAATGCTATCCCATAACAATGATTGTGTTAAAATATTCTTATTCAACTTAAGTCATTAATTTTTAATCATGTTTAAACTTAACTTGAGAATCCTGATAGCTGATTCACTTTTTAATAAGCAAGCTGTGTAGTAATTTAAGTACAGGAAGATTTTAAAAAGTTATTAATTACTGTCAGTAATTTTATTTATAAAGTTAGAAAATATAAGGAGCATAAAAAAGAAAAATAGTAGGAATAAGAATATTTAGAGAATAGTAGGAGTGAGAATACCCATAATAAATGATTAAGATCAGCTTCAGATAATCCATGTAAATAATTAATTAAAAGGACATATAGATGAAATTAAGACAAATTTCTAGAGTGAGAAAATGCACAGAGGAAAAGGTAACAAGTTCCCATTCATAAGCCAGTGTTCTGAGAGACTAATAAAAAATTAATTACAGTAAGATTAGAGAGTTATTGCTCTACTTTAAAAAATTATGTTTAATTTAATAAAATTTATTTGTTGATTATAAAAGCAGCAGAAGCTAATCATGAATATTTACAGGGGTTCCTTTGTGGCTTAGTTGGTAGAGGGTCTGATTCTTGATTTCAGCTATGGTCATGATCTCACCATTCATGAGATCAAGCACTGCATAGGGCTCTGCACTGACAGTAAGGAAAGGAATCTTAAACTGCAGAATTTGATCACCAGAGAGTTACTTTTGATATTTTGCCTCTTTCCTTATACATATCACACACACACACACACACACACACACACACACACACACCTGTGCATGTGTGCATGTACAAAATTACATGAATATAGAACTCTGGGGGCAGCTGGGTGGCTCAGTCGGTTAAGCATCCAACATCAGCTCAGGTCATGATCTCACGCTTTGTGGGTTCGAGCCCCGTGGGTTCGGACTCTGTGCTGACAGCTAGCTCAGAGCCTGGGGTCTGTCTTCAAATTCTGTGTCTCCCTCTCTCTCTCTGACCCTCCCCTGTTCACTCTGTCTCTCTCACTCTCTTTCAAAAATAAATTTAAAAATAAGAACAAAAAAAGAACTCCGTATGTGTTATTTTATGAAATAATTAAGAAGAGTAGCTGATTTTGAGATTCTGACTCTGAATTGAAGCCCCTTAGAGGTGGTAGTTGTCCCACAATGGACTAACCTCTGCTTCCATGTAGCAAAATAGAAATAACTACCTTTGCAGAAAATATTCATCAATGCAGACACTTCAGGTTTCTATAGATTGAAATTGACCCTGACCTCACATCCATTATCAACAAGCATATGTGAAAGGAAAAACAATATATATCAAGATAAAGGAAACCAAGAGGGGCACCTGGGTGGCTCATTTGGTTAATTAAGCCTCCGACTCTTGATTTCGGTTGGTCATGATTTCAGTTTATGAGTCTGAACTGGCATAGGGCTCTGTGCTGACAGCATGGAGTCTACTTGGGATTTTCTCTCTCTCTCTCTCTCTCTGCCCCTCCCCAACTTGTGCTCTCTCTGTCTCCTTAAAATAAATAAATAAACTTAAAAAAAGAAACAATAATATATCTACCTCCCATTTAAGATATACCTACCTCCTATGATTAAAATTTTGCAGTGACAAATACATGGGCTGCGTGAACAAATGGCTTTGAAAAAGAATTCTGAAGACCAAAACAAAACAAAACAAAACAATGAAATTACAAACTTAGAAATCAGAGAATTATAGAAATGAGCAGACAAACATGAAAAATTGAACTTTCATGAAATAAAAACATGATCGTAATGAAAATCACATTGGATGACTAAAAGGAACCCCAGATTAGACACAGGCGATAAAAGTAAAGGTAGAAACAGCAAAATGGAGGAAATAAGTATAAAATTTCTCTCATTGGGATCGAAGAAAGAGTAAAATTTAGTTATCAGAAGAGAGGAAATATTTAGAGATCCTTTCTTTTCCTTTCCTTTTCTTTTTTCCTCTCTCTCTCTCTCTCTCTCTCTCTCTATTTGTCCAGTGATAAAGCCAAAATATTTTATTATTCTCAAAATATTGCAGAGCAGAAATTTTGTGGGATTTTAATCCCTACTTATACCATGAGTGTAGAATCCTTTAAGATCCTTGTAATCCTAAAGGACTTCATTTTTATGCTGGGTTAATTTCCAGAGCAGATCCTTGGCTCTGCCTCCTGTTCCCTACACAAGCAAGTTCAGTAAAACCCAGCTCTGTACCATAATTATGACATTGACAGAAGTTGAACAAAAATTCTAGCCTCAATGAAGCACTTATGCCTCCGGACTCTCCCTTTCTTAATACTTTCTGGAATCTGAATATTTCCCTTATTTTTTCTTGGCTCAGTAATTGATTTAAAATGATTTAAAATGTAATTGATTACATTCATTACTTTATTTGTATGAGAAGAGTTTCTCCACGCTATGTGCCAGTTTGTTGGAAAGAAACTTGACCATTTCCTGTTCCTTTTTTGAAAGTCAAAAGCATGAACTAACATCCATAGTTCATGACACAATATTATTGTTGGTTCATGCATGACTTTAGTCTGTTTGTTTATAATTTCTTAATAATGATATTAATGAACGGTCATTAATATTCATGAACCTAGGGTACAAAGCAAGATATAGTGTAGTAGTTAAATTTTTAAACTTGGCCAAACTTTTAGTTAACTTGCAGATCTTTTAACTATCTAATATTCAGGACTTATCTTAAATGAATTAATACTAATATATGGAGGTGTGAATCAAAGGAAGAAGACGTGTATCAAAGGAAGAAGACGTGTATCAAAGGTGTGAATCAAGGAGAAAAGGGAGGATTATAAGAGGAGAAGTAGGAAGGAAGGAAGAAGGAAGAAAAGCAGAAAAAAGAGAAGGAGGAGGAGAAGGAGTTACGAAAACCTTGGAGTGGACAAATAGTCACCATGGGGTTTGTGTTCAGACCTAGTCAAGGTGTTGCCTTCCAGCTGGCAGCTGGGTGTTTGGAACTCCTGGCTGGCTACCCTGTCTCTGGTAAACTGCAGTGGGAGGGCCCCAAAGAGATCCTGCTCTAAGGGTGCTTGGGTGGCTCAGTTGGTCGAGCATCCGACTTTGGCTCAGGTCATGATCTCAGGGTTTGTGAGTTCAGGCTGGCATCGGGCTTGCTGCTGTCAGTGTGGAGCCTGCTTTGGATCCTCTGTCCCCCTCTCTCTCTGCCCCTCCCCCGCTGTTGAAAAAAAAGAGATCCTGCTCTAATTACTTGAGTATGTGTGGCCTAACAAGTGTTAACAGCCAGATGGGTAAATTTAACTTGTTATTTGTTAGCAAGATGCACGGCTCAGGTAGCTAAGGGGTTGCGGTATGTTGTCGGTGCCTTTGAGGAAGTGTGGTAAAGTGGTCCTGGGAGTGCCCAAAGAAGCTGGAGGCTAGAGCTCTAATTGTTTGTTGTTGATGGAGAGAGACTGACCTAAGGTCAAAGCAGGAAGAGTCCTTTCTTTCTTCCTTCTGCATCATAATCTTTCACCAGTGAGTTTCATTGCTAGAACTTTTGTAACCAGAAGCTGGTTGGCAAGGGAGTCTAGGAATGTGGTGTGCAGAATCGGCAACAGTGTCACAGAGCTGATTATAGAGGGATGGGCCTAGACCTCACGGCCAACAGTTATCAGCTGGATCCAACTCTGTGTCTTCTCATCATATATATATATATATATATATATATATATAGTCATATATATAGAGAGAGTCATATATATATTGTCTTCTTATGGGGGATGAAGGGGCACAAATATTCATCATTCCACAGCACACTATTATCCACATGTGATGGAGGCCAAAAGTGGGATGTTAAATAATTTTTTATTTTCTCAAGAATACTTGTCATTTGTTAGTTTATCTCCAGATATCACATTATATTGCCTCCCATTGAAGTAGATCTGATTCTGAAATCCATGCTCTTCCTTATATTTTTGTCATATTCTATTCTAATCTATTAGTTGCTTTATTATTCCTATTCTATGGTGATGCTCCAGTGTCTTAGTTTCTATGCCTTTATAAAAAAAGCTCCATGAGTTGGTATCTTGTTCTTCTCTTTATAGAGTACATTTACAATTTTTGTTCTTAAAGTATCCATATTTTAGAAGCAGTAGATCAAATTGGACTTTAACACTATACAAACAAATGAAATGAATGAAATTCATATGCAAATTTTAAAATAGGACATAGTACTTTACAAAATACTTTACAAATGAAATTATTAAACATAAAGGCTGTGCTTAGATAATAAGATATTTATAAATGAGAACATTATATCTTATTTTAGGCTGGAAAACATTAAAACAAATCATTTATCAGAAATAATCCATTTTTAAATTAGATTTATTTATTTTGAGAGAGAGTGGGAGAGCACTTGAGCAGGGGAGGGACAGAGAGAGAGAGAGAGAGAGACAGAATCCCAGGCAATTTCCATCCCATAAGAACCCTGAGGCCATTACCTAAGCCAAGACCAAGAGTAGGACACTTAACCAAATGAGCCACCCAGACGCCCTCCGAATTAATCTGTTTTAGTTCTATTTTGTGTATTTTATGTTTTATGGTTGTATATATTGTGTTGATGTTAATATTCAAAAAACAATGAAGTTTCTAATAATTTCAAAGTAATCTTAAATTGTGCTTACCAATAACTGAGTAGGAAATGGTATCTATAGGGGAAATTCACTTTATTCCTTAAAAATATATGTTTAAAAGTAGTTGTATCTTATTGCATGGTGTTCAATCCCAGGCCAACATCATGCCCTCCCAGTAACTGTAGACTGTCCACTATATCAGAATTTGTTATATTTTGAGCTGTCTAGAAATTATGGAAATGTGTACACACAGACACACACATGCACACATATACATACACATTTCATATACATACACATTTGTGCACACACAAATGTGTATGTATATGTATACAAAACAAATATATGGAACGCTACACTTTTTTTCTTCTATTACAGTTTAATATGAAGAGTTGGGATCTCACAGATATGTAGTTCTCAAAAAAACAAAACTCATCAGTCTCATCATTTAGGGGGAAGTTTTGTTGTTCATGTCTGGTTTTCTGCAAGGACAAGTAGGCAATTTTCCTACCATAAAGTTCTTAGTCAAGAGAAAATAAGGCTTATTTGCATATCACTATGCACATAATTGGGAATTTGAATATGTAAATTGAGCATTCCACTTCTGGCTTTATTTCTGGGTTTTCTAAGGCTTAATTGCCTTGAACAATTTTAAAAGGTTGAAAAGATTAGAGGTTGCTTTTACAATCAACAAACAAATAATAAAATTTGCCTGTTAGTGTATGAGTACATGATTTTGTCAGGTAAAAATATTAAAAACATAAGGCCCAAATTAAGTGAATGCAGAGCATTTAAGCTATATCTCTTTTATTCTAACATGTTTTATTTTTCCAGATAATTTTAGCTTTTCCTTCCTTTATTTCACCTTGTACCATAAGCCTCAGTTTACACTTATCAGTATATATTTATGACATGACATGACATAATTAAAATATATCAAATAAATTAAGCTTTAGTAAGAAGTTTTAAGTATTTGAGACCCTTGCTGAAAGTGAGTTTATAAATGATAGTTTATTACTGAACAAAGCGCAAGAAATAAAAATAATAAACAAAAGAGGAGTTATGGGCTGAATTGAGCCTCTCCCCAAATTCATACGTTGAAGCCTTAGCTTCCAGTGTCTCCAAATCTGACTGTATTTAGAGATGGAGCCTTTCAAGAGGTGACTTATTTAAAATGACACTATTAGAGTGGTCCTTAATCCCATTTGACTGGTGCCTTCATAAGAACAGGAAATTTGCACACAAAAAGGGAGATACCAGAGATATATACATATGGAGGAGAGACCATGTGAGGACAAAACAGGAAAGCAGTTATCCAGAAGCTAAAGACAGAGGTGTCAGAGGAAATCAAACCTGCTAACACTTTGATTTTGGACTTTTAGCTTCTAGACTGCGGGAAGACAAATTTTGTTGTTTAGGCCACCCAGTCTGTGGTATTTTGTATGGCAGCGCTAGCAAACTAATATAGGAAGTATATTTCTTATTATTTAGATAAAAAAGTGCAAGTTATAAGTAGGGGCAAGAAAAAAGCCTAGGTAAAATGAGATTGCACCTTTTTTTCAAATAAATTTATTTTAGTACTAAATGGCAATGCATTGAATATTCATTTAATATTGAATATTGAATTAATTTCCAAATTGCTGACAATATACAATATGTATAATTAAAGAAAAAAAAAGTCAATGCTTTTCAGGGATTTAAGTGAATTTTTTAATGTATATTTATTACTTTGAGAGAGAGAGAGAACGTACACAAGTGAAAGAGAGAGGGGGACAGAGGAACAGAAGAGGGCTCTGCACTGACAGCAGCAAGCCCCATGCAGGGCTTGAATTCATGAACCATGAGATCATGACCTGAGCCAGAGTTGGATGCTCAACCAACTGAGCCATCCAGGCACCCCTTAAGTGAGTTTTTTTTTTTTTTTTTAATATAAGGAATCTCAGAGAACTGTTCTATTTAGGATTCTGCATTTGGTAGCATGGAGAACAAGTTTGACATAATGAAATGCAAATCTGGGAAGAATAAATTGCTCACACCTAAATCTGTGGGTCTAATTTGAGGAATTTTGGAATAAAAGGAAAACTCTAAATTTATAATTGTTAAGATATATTACCTTCAATGGAAAGCAGGATACATAAATTCAGAAGCCACCAATTTATTTTTCCCCATGAAATGATCAGAATTAAATTAATGTCCTCTACCAACAGACTATAAGACTGAGTCAATAAACAATCACTAGAAGGAGACTTTGTTTCATATATTTAAATCCTACGTGAGTATATTTAATGTATAAATACTCAATAGTATTTTATTTTTTGAACATTCGAGATCAGGGAAAAGTGTTCTACTATTTTTATAAGAGACTTTAGTACAAATATTACATATGAATAAATTTTCAATGAATGCAATTTCAAAGGAAGAAAGAAAAACGTAGACATTGAATCAATTGTTGAATGGGTTTGGTCCAAGAATGTTCCAACAGTTAGAGAAATAGTAATAAAGTATAAAGCACAATATAGAAGACATCATAGTGTAAGCCCAATAACATGATAATAACCAAGAAAATTCTGTGGGAGATTAGAAAAGGAATCTTTAGTTAGGACATTGAATTTTAACTATCATTTAAAGAATGAATCATAATTCCAGGTGATTGAGATGATATAAAAAAAATCTCCTATATTCAGGGACCAGTGAGCCTAAAGAATTATAGGTAGGCCATCTACCTATATTCAATCAATTTGAGATTGATTACCTATATTCAATCAATTTATGCTAATAGCTCATGGATCGTGAGTTTGAGCACTGCGTCGTGCTCTGTACTGACAGCTCAGAGCCTGGAGTCTGCTTTTGGATTCTGTGCCTCCCTCTCTCTCTCTCTATGCCTCCCCACTCATGCATTCTCTCTCTCTCGCTCTCAAAAATAAATACAAAATTTTAAAAAATTTTATGCTATCAATCTGGTGGAAGACTTACCTACAGATAGATAAATAGAGATAGGTTATAGGTATCTATAGATATATACTATATAAATATAAGTACTGGGCATGCACTTTCCTCTTTGCCCTATTCCCCACAAAGTTTGTGGCTTTTACCTAGCCCAAGAAGTAGTAATTTTACCAGACTTTTAGGCCTTACAAGTTTTTTAAGTGATTAGACTTAAGGATGCAGATCCATTAAAAAGTGAAGTAAATAGAGTTTTGAGAATTTGATATGCCAGAGTAAAGAAGAAATGATCCAAGTAGTTATAACTAGAAATTAGAAAATTTATATAAAGATCCTGATAATTCCAAAAATTTGATTAAGGTTTGGGTAAGTAAAATAAGAAACCGCCATCAGAAACATTTCAGAAGGTAAAGTCAACAAAAGGTAGGGTCTACTCATCTACGTGGATGTGAGAACAAACAAGAATGTAGTGGGACAAACCCAGATCATTAGGAGAAATGTACTATCGCTAAGAAAGGAAAAAAAGGCCTTAAACAGGCAGTTCTAATTGTTGAGGAAGAGATTGCATTCATGATTTTAGACATATAGATCTTGAAGTATTGGCAAGTTATGGAGGTGATCCAGTATATGAAAGAAATTTAAGAAATCCTGAGTCCAATGTACATCCCTTATGTTTGGCTTTTAAACAAATTATTTCCTTATTCGACCACTTCTGTTCATCTCAGTAGCTACAACCCCGATCCAAGTCACCACCAAATGTCACAGAGAACACAGTATAAGACATTCTAACTGCTGTATCTGCATTTATCTTTGCCCTGTATAGTTTGTTCTTAATACACCATTCCAGGTGATTCTGTTAAATGGATTTTAATGTTACCTCTTTATTCAAAATTCTCTAATACTTATTCATTTATTTATTTACTTATTCATTTATTTATTTTTAATGCTTATTTATTTTTGAGAGAGAGAGAGAAAAAGAGAGAGCGAGGGAGGGTCAGAGAAAGAAGAAGACACAGAATCTGAAGCAGGCTCCAGGCTCTGAGCTGTCCGCACAGAGCCCAATGTGGGGCTCGAACTCACAAACCATGAGATCATGACCTGGCTTAAACAATTGAGCCACCCAGGCACCCTTCCAATATCTATAATGGCCAAACATCCCAACAGTTCTGCTCACTATTATCTTTCTAGTGTCTTATCCTAATTTCTTCCTCACGTACCTGTTTCAACTACCGAGCGAGCACTGTATCTAAATTTCAACACAATTCTCTCTGACTGTGTCTATTACCTTTTTCCATCCATGTTTTTCTCCTTAGCACTTATCGTTTCAAATATTCTGAATATTTATTATTTTGTTGTATTTTGCCTCCATTATTAGAATTTGAACTTCTGAGGACAAGGATTTTTGTCTTTTTTTTAAGCCATTTTAGTCCTAGGTCTTATCAAAGTCCTATATTTGATGCATATTAGCTGAATGAATGAGATAAATATTTGCCATTCAGTGAGTAAAAACAAAGTATAGTTAATGTGTTTGAAAAAAAGAGGAATAAAGCATGGCATGGAAAAAGAACTGGCTAAAACAACCTAAATAGAATTTCTGGGTAAAGTTATAATAATTAATGCTAAAAACTCAAAGGGTGCTTTGAGTGTGTCTTATATGTAGTTTTATCTATAATTCTAGTTCTAGTAATTTGAGTGTTAACTCCACTAAAAACACCTTAACATACTGGGGAGATGTTGAAAAAAAAAAACCTTTTGAAAGCATCTGAATTTTGACAATATAGTTGAAAATTATCAGACCAAAATATAGAAATAATCCAGAACAATATACTTACTACTACATGGTTTTTGAAGATATTTCACAAATTAGGTGAATTTGAGATTTGTGTTCACAAACCTGAGGAACATGAAGGAAAAAAAGAGAGTACTCAGGACATGTTATGTGTTGCAGAATCTAAGATAACAGTGACCCAGAAATAAATCGACTCCATCCCCTATCTTCAGGGAATTTCATGAAAAAATATTTGTTGCTAGTCAGAGCACAGTGAATAAAAACAAAATAAATATTTGAAACTTTATATCCACAAACTGGCCACTGTGTAGAGGTACAGCTCAAATTCACATTACCTGCACTGACCAATGAAACTCAAGTGATGTGTTTAGTTTAGTTAGCTTAGAAATGAGATTAAAATGTACAAAGGGGGAGGTTTCATACATCTTATAAAAGTTACAGAAGGAGAAAGAGAATATATTTGGGAAGATAATAGGGGAGAATTTTATAAAAGTCTATTTAAAATCTCTTATCTGTGTTCCTTATTTTTCTGGATTACCATTGCTTCTATACAATGAACAAGTACCATTGTTCTATACAATGAACAGAGTTGGAAATACGGTTTAAAAAAAAAAAAAGTTGAAATTCAAGATTGCAAAATCTATTTGACTACTTGGATTCTATAGTTACATCTCTTTTCCACTTGGAAACTTGATTCCCATTATGCTATTAACAGGGACATAATTATTTCTTTTACCTATTTCTCTTTGTCTCCCTCTGCCCACACATGCATATTTATATAATGATCCAATGCACCCATATTAATAATAATTAAGTAATGAGGCTAATACATGAAATGTGTTATTTATTCGCAGTCCTTTTTAACTATAGGATTTATCCCCCTATGACTGGAATCAAAATACATATTTAGTTCACAAATATAATTCTTTTTAGTGGAATTGTGCCATCACGCTTATATATAGTTAGGTTTTACTTCATTTTTTTCAACTTTAACAATTGTTTCATTACGTTATTTTATTTTCCTTTTGAATTATGTCAAATATATATACACAATTTCAAAGTCAAAAAATGTAAAGCAGAGTTCTTACTTTTATCCATCTCCTTATTTTCAATTTTTTCACATAACAAATAAAGCTCCAATATTACATTTTATGTTTTTGTCATTGCATCTTTGACAAATTATTATAAGTAGGATTTATGAATTAGAAAGATGACTGCATCTCTAATTTTTTTAGGTTTTGCAAACATCTCCTCCATAGTTTTAGTTTGTTTTCTTTTTGTTTTGATTTTATATATGAGTTCTCTCATTGCAATTTTTTACATAAATTGGATATCTGCTTAAAATAAATTCTCAACCAGATTTTCAAAGAGATGTATTAATTAAATTAGGCATTTTCAAAGGCAATTTACCTTTTTTACATGATTTATATTATCAGCTTAATTATTCTATGATCCTCTCCTAAACTCCATCCACAATATACTTCTGGCAAAATGATTATTAAATGTTTCCTTATTCACTACCCTTCATGGCATCATGAATCAATGTAAAGTAAAATCCGATATTCATAATTAAAACCATTCACTTTTTATTAAATTGTTTAATATGATGAACGGACTGAACACATTTTTGGCATACACATTAGGTACTGATAAATGATACATGCAAAAATAGGTGATTATGTGAGAAATCATTTCAAGAGTTTCTGTTTCCATTTTAAAAGGAATGACAAAAATAATGTTCTAGAAGCAGACCTTACTGCCCCCTTCTAAGCATAATCCATATGGCTTTAGTCAGGATGAAATAACTTTATAATACAAAAAGAGTGAAATTTGACAGATTTTCCTAGTTTTTAATCTTTTTTTTAAACAACCTTAGATCGACTCCCTAGCAGTTATTTATATCTTCAATATCAGAAGACCGATATTTTGGTTCACTGAGGACAAAAGTCCCATAGGTAGTGATTCAGTTTCTCTCATGAGCTCTTAGCCCAAGAGCATCAACTTGCGCCTTGTCTCCCAATGGCAATAACAAGGATTTGCTTTCAGAAAATTTGGAAAATTGCATATAGTTTTTGTGTAAATAAATGTATGTACAAACACAAATATATGTATACCTATATGCACGTACATGAATATATCATTAAAATATTACTTAGCAATCCTGTACCATCTCTGTTCCAATTAAACATTTTTTTCCCAATATAAACAATATATTGAAATATTGCTGTGCAAAATACTGGCTCTCTACCTTTACTCCCAATTTCCCAGGAAGTGTGCCAGACTTTTCCAGGCAATTTAAGAAGTGGCAAAGATCTAAGAATCAGGCTTCCTGTATTGCTGAAATTCTGAGCTAGCTTCTTTCTGCTGAGAACCCTAAGCTACAACTTAAACTATTCCAGATTACCCCCAGGCAATGAAGTCAATCAGTAGAACAAAGGAGATAGTAAGGGCACAGAAACACAGCCGCTGAAAGAAACAAAGGGTGTGCGCAATATTCAGAAGCTTTCAAGTATAAAAGGTAAAAAAGGACTATTTTTGTTTTTTTCTATTTTTGTAATCAAATTGTTCCCATTTTGCCATCTTTAAGGAGAAGAAATAGAGGACAGGCATTTCCCTTTAAACACTCATCTCTAGACCGTTGTGAGGTTTTTCTGCACCCCTATTGGGCGAAGCTTATTATGGGGATCAGATAAACTATGTGAAATAAATAAATCACATTTTTGTTGCACACTGGATATAGACTGAATTTTCAACCCAGTCTACATTTACCAAGTCTACTTTTCTAACAATTCCAGACAATTATAATATTAAAATAACTTTGGGCCAAAGTCAACCTTAACTTTATCTAAACTTCTGCGTCATGATGCATCTCTAGCACATACCTCACAGAATCAAGATACCTATAATCGGTCTCGCTAACCAATTTCTCAGAGTTAGAAAAAAAGGCAACACAGAATGTGGAGAAGAATAGGCTGATTGGAGAAGACCAATCCCACTAAAACATTGGTAGCACTGCCATCACAAAATTTTTAAGTATATTCTCATCAGTTCCCTTACGTAATATACAAGTTAAACTTATGTGTATTTAAAGTCAATTGTGCAGATCTGATTCTTAACAGAGCCAGGATCAACATCAAGGATTCCTGCCTCCTTGCTCAGTACTGACTTAAACTCATCCAGGATTTAAATTTGAGGCTCCCCAAAATGTCTAAAATCAGTATTTATAAGTATTTCAATAACCGCACAACTGAGTGGTAGAAACAATACTGACCAATCATACAGGATGCATCGGAGCCTATCTGCTCTGATCTGTCTACCACAAACACAATGTTAGGACCTAGGATTTTATACCTCAATCAAATATACTTCAGAACTCTCTGGAAAGCAGATACGTGGCTTTTTCAGCTATGTTCTTCTAGAAACATTCAGCTATTTATAAAATATAATCAAAGTGGAAAAGTCACAATAGACTATAAAGTAAAAACAAGTCACAAAAATTGATTTAATTATCAAAGTCTAACTTATCAAAGTACCATGTCTGTGATATGAAGAAGAGCAAATATTTCATCATAGTTATGGTTTTTTAAAGTTTCACATGTATATCTTTAAAAAAAATTTTAAACATAAGTCAGAATAGCATTTTACCTATTAATAGTAGGAAACGTTTAAATGTCAGTAAGAAGTCTGATTGTAATTATGTATCAAGTTCTGAGTGTTAGGATGCTCAGAAGAAAATTCAACAGAGTGAACAGTTACTCATTTCCTTAAACCCCAATGTCTTTCTTTTAACATTGCCAGGAATAAATGGTACAATCACAGAGATTTTCGAGACCCTTTTAACTTCACCAAAATTTTCACATTCCCATAAACGTATGTTTATGAGATTGTACATAGTATACAGTATATGAGTGTGCAAAGTAGGCTGATTTCAAAATTTAGATTAAAAAGGGAGGTGGAGAAACATTTCTATTTTCCTTGTTGTTTTCTGAATCTTGGACATTTCTCTTTTGTTTCCATATCTTCCTATCTATTGACTATTCCTCTTCCACCCAAAAATAACACATCTTTTTAATTTTTTTTAATTATTTTTTAATGTTTTTTAAGTGTATTTATTTTGAGAGAGAGAGTGAGCAGGGAGGGGCAGAGAGAGAGGCAGAGAGAATCCCAAGCAGGTTCCACACGGTCAGCACAGAACCCGACGCAAGGCTCAAATATGTGAACTGTGACATCATGACCTGAGCCAAAATCAAGAGACGCTTAACGGATTGAGCCATACAAGCACCCCAAGAACACATTTTTAACAGAACACTTCTTACAGTGTAGCATTAAGACTAAATATTAAAAGAATAGGGTTGTGGTGATAGGTTAGTGTTTAGGACATAAGAACACTTAACAGTAAAAATATAAGCAAAGAAATAAAAATTATGAATGTTTCACATGACTAATGATTTATATATGGGTCATGGGTTTCCAGACTAAAGTGGTAGCTATGAGGGAACATAAAAATTAAGAAAGAAAGGGGGGGGGGAAAGGCATAAACATCAGGAGACATTGTGATCAGTGAACTTTCTCGGTGTGGGAACAAGTCAGATTTGGGGACAGTGACAGACTACAACATGTGAGAAAACTTTTACATTGCTGTTTCCTTCCACTCTTATAATATACTTAAAGTTTAAAAAGAAAAGAGAAGGAAGGAAAGATGGACTTGGTCATGTATTCCTTAAATATACAGGAGTGTCTCCTGTGAGCCAGGCACCATATGGAGATCCTCTTAGGAAACAAAAATGACAAGACCAGTCAAAACGTCTTTGAAATGATCTTAATCCAGTATTTCCATACCTTTTAACCATAATGATAGAGTCAAACAGATTCATATCAGCTCCAAAATATAAATAGATACAAGGTATATCTGAAACAAATGATATATAATTTAAAAGTTAAATATTCACTTTTTGGTCCATGTATGTATGTACATGCATGTATGTATAAATATACGGATGGATATATATTATATGATATATGTATGTGTCCCCCTAAAGTGTTAAGTTCCGCAGGCTGTGCCAAAAGAACTAGGGTAACAACTCAAGTACAAATGCACATAAAAAGGGATAAAATATCCTAACACAACACTTTTCCTCTGATTTCCTATCCTAGTTATTTTAACTGCACCAGGATAAACATGTTAAGAAAGCCACTGCATCTTTCTCAAGATTCTCTCAAATATAAATCAGAGTTCTTGGATACATTCACTCATTCAGTTTTTAGTTGTAATTTATTTCATGCGTATGATGTACCAGGTTTTCTGAATAAGACAACAAACTTAGCTTCTCTCACTGGAGTCACACTAGAATCTCAAGAACTCATCTATCTACCCTGAGACAAGGGTGTTGCAACAGAGGAAAAACCAAAATGATACAGTGCATGGGTAACTTACTCCAGAGGAAAGTTCTATTTCTTCTACTTTCAAGCACTATTGGCATATAAAAGAACTCCATGTTAAGAAATTTCCTGTTCTATATAATCTGCTTCTGTCAACAGCTTCTTCTGGAGAAAGATGGACAATTGATTGCCAACATATTTCTGGACAATGACTGTAGTGTTTATTCTCTTTAATTCTACACATTTTCTTAAACTTTATAGATGATAGACTATTTTTAGGATTTTTAGAACAACCTTTTAAAAGTTTCAAAATAAAGAAATATCTATAAATATCATCTCATTTATTTTTCACTTAAAAGCATATTTTTCTTCTTCATACTTAAGATCTCTTTTTTAGTGCTCTCATTAACAAAATCACACACACAATATATATATATACACACACACAACTATTTTGAAGTAATATCTGTGTATTTTGTAGCAGTGAGAGCAATTTCATTGTCTGCAATAATTGAATGTATGTAAATTGATTGTAAATATGATAGTAAAATAATTAACTACTAATCTATTAAACATTTGTTGGGTACCATTAAGCTTAAGATACTTAGTTTCCTGGGAGAGAACAAAAATTTTTATTGTCACTTTTTTTTGAGAGAGACAGAGAGAGAGAGAGGGAGAGAGAGAAAGAGCATGAGTAGGGGAGAGGGGCAGAATGAGAGGGAGACAGAGAATATTAAGCAGGCTCCATGCCCAGCGCAATGCAGGACTCTATCCCACAATGGTGACATCATGACCTGAGCTGAAATCAAGAGCCCACTGAGCCACCCAGGCCCCCCAAGAGGACACAAACTTTTAAGACCAAATCCAAGTCTAAAGGGATATTTTGATTTTTGACTGTTATAAATAATAGCAAATAAAGTTGCCTGTATACGTTTATAAAATTTAAAATTAATATTTTAATTTTTTAACATTTATTCATTTTTGAGAGTCAGAGAGCACAAGCAGGGGAAGGGCAGAGAGAGAAAGGGAGTCACAGAATCCAAAGCAGGCTCCAGGCTCTGAGCTGTCAACACAGAGCCCAACACAGGGCTCAAACTCACGAAACACGAGATCATGACCTGGACTGAAGTCAATGCTTAACCGACTGAGCTACCCAGGTGCCCCTAAAATTGATATTTTAAGTGACCACATTCACAAACTTTCAGAAGTATTTTTCTTCTTTTTACTAATTTACTTCTTAAGTTAGTAATTTTGAAATTTTGCTATCTAGAGATGGATGCTCAATTACTGATTATTATTGAATTATTACAATCTTTATGCAACCATGAAAAAAATCACATTTTTCTATTTCCTATCATATGAATTCCAAGTATGAATTTACTTTGCTGGAAAAAATATTGATAACACACTAGGGAATTGTCTAAGATAAATTAATGTTACATAAGCCTGGACCATATGTCCAAATAAGATGCTGGGTGGAAAACAATTCGATCCAATTTTTCATTCTGTTAATTAAAGAGACAAAGCACCATGGCAGAATCTTCTATATTCTGTATAGTACTGTTGTCTGTTGTGCTGCACAATACTTAAGTTGTGAACTCAGTCCACTTTCTTTTATTCTTTAAAATTTCAATAATGCCCATAAAAGTGTGTCACTCTCCCTAATTAGAAGCTATGAATATTTCACTCATATATCATTATGATTTAATCTATGGCATACTTTTAATTGAAAAGGAAAGGCCATGCAGGTGACACAACACATTTATTTATTTATTTATTTATTTATTTATTTATTATTTATTTTTTATTTATTTCTCGACACAACACATTTAAACACTGTGTTTTTTACATTGTGAATTTGCTCAAATTCATCATGTCCTTTATGAACCAAGAAGACATTGTATAACATTATTTATTATGGCAGTTTGAGAGAAGTTCAAAAAGGGCAGTTAGTGGGCTTGCCCACCTTTGAAGAACAACTGTTTTGTTCCAAGAAGAAAAACAAACACAAAAATGATAATGACTTTTGTAGCTGCAATAACCCCACCTCTACCATCTTAGGGCCAGCCTACAGGATGAAAGATTAAATAGCTTATTAATTCATTTATTAACTTTTTCATATTATATTCACCAACCAATGAAAAATTGTTCATTGAAATTAACTAGACATAAGAAACACAAATAGTAATCTGATTATAATCAATCAATATATCTGTCTGTCTCTACCTGCCTGCCAAACTATCTATCTCTGTTTTCTTCCAGATTTCATCTTTTCCTTCTCTCGTTTTCTCTCTGCTTTCCTCCCTCCCCCCAGTCCCATTTTTTCCTCTCTCCTTCCCTCTCTGTCACTCTAGCTCCCACTCTTGCTCTCTCTCTCTCTCTCTCTCTCTCTCTCTCACACACACACACACACACATACACACACACTCCACACAATTGCTTGGGGACAGCTCCAGGCTCTTCTCTGGTACTATGTAACCATGGTTGTCCCATTTATCTAGGCTTGTTCTATAACATTGTCCATTCTATCTGTGAGACTTTTTCTCTCTTCACTTGTGTCTTTTACTTAAGTGCACCAACATTTCCTCTTCTGAGGTATATAGATCTTATCTATTTCTCTGTTGAACAACAACAACAAAATAAATCTAAAATACTAAAAGTCACATAACACTGGTAGAGGAAAAATGTCTTAAGGCAAGGAAAAAGGTGAATAAACCATTTATGAGTATGGGATTTGGGGAACTTGAGAGTTGAGAGTTTGGAGAACTGTATAGCTAACAAAGTTAAGATAGATTTCATGTCAATAAGGTAAAGATTAAATGACTTTTTGATTAATAGTTACTAAGAAATGGTTAATAGCACTGTGTGAGGAAGTCAGAAAGGATTGCAAATTTGCATCATTAGAGTAATAGGACAAGTTATTCTGGTATTCATTAATTTAAAGAATAGAGAACACAGCTGATGATTAAAATATTATACTATGGAATTTCAGTACATCGATTGAATGTGGTGGTAGATTTGTGGCAAAAATACACAAATACAACAAAATCTTGATGGCTTCCAAAATAATCTTTCTTTCTTTTTTTTTCTCCTATTTTTTTATGTTTGCTTCTTTAGATTTCTTCTCACAGGTAGTCTGTATTTGTATGGACAAGTTTTATGATTTACCAGCAGTTTTTTTTTTTATCAATTTCTTGTTAGTCTTCATAAAAAATGCTTTAATTTGGTCATTTCACATGTTCAAATGAACCTGAATAGGACTGGCTCACATTCAACTAATTTAAATAGGAGCTGTGAAAAACTGTGGAAGAGTTTCCAAGCAAGAAAAATTAACATATTTGTCACACATGACAGCTTTTCTTCATCTAAGTTGGTAGATCTAGATCCTACCAAGTATTAGGCAGTATTTCATTCATTTTGCATATTCATATGCTCCATAGATTTGGAAAAATTCTGTATAGTACAAAACTGAAGGAAAAAATTATCCCTAAAATGTAAGACGTAGCTAATTTAGATTTATAAAAGAACAGAATGATAATCATCACAAACTACTGTCATGTAAAAATTATGTTTGCTAATTATCCCAACATAAAAATGTTATGAATTGAAGGTAAACAAAGTAAAACATATCAGAAAGTTTTGATATATTAGTTGGTGACCGTGACGTTGATAATTTGCATATGGATAATTAAAGATGGATTATTTTGTAAAATATTTATAAAAGAGTGGGAAAGCACAGAACGTTGAGGCTTAAAAAAACCAGTATTTCAAATTCACTGTAATCACTTACTACCTATATATCTTCAAACTCTTTCCATCAATTATCTTAACTATCAACAACCACAACAAAAGTAAATCTAGCTCATGGAATAGTTGAACTGTTTAATTAATCTAAAATTCATGGAAGCATATTATAATTTCTAAGCCATGGTATCGTTCTGTCTCTGCTTATATTGTGATTTGTATGCTTCCTCCACTTTTACTACACATTTATATGTTCACATTGCAATGGGTTTCTGTTCATCTTAATATAGAGAACTACTGAGTAAAATCAATATACTGTTTATCCATTATATATGTATATATGTATCTGTGTATGTATATATTTCTATTTATTTAACTGCTGTATATGAATATATATGCATATATATAAATATATATACACATATACACATGTGCATACACACAGATATACTTGTTATAAGTACAAGAGGTTAACTGGAATCTCTGCATAGCCACTGACAAAATGCCTAAAAAAGGTACAGAGAAAGTAACTAAAAAGAAGCAAATATGGCACACTACAAAAAGAAAATATAACACAAAAGAGTAATAGAGGATATGAGTAACAAAAAGATATGACATAGAGAAAACCAATAGAAAAATGGCAAGCAAATTGTTTTTTTATGTGTAATCACTTTTAATGAAAATGCATTAATATTTATTTAATAAAAAGCACAGATAGGCAAAATGGATTTTTGAAAACTTTATTCATCTACATGCTATCTACCAAAGACTGACTTTTGACTAATACAGATTGAAAGTAAAAGGAAGGGGGAAAAATTCCTTGCAAATAGTAACAAAAAGAAAGTTGGGTAGTATATTAATATACAAAAAATAGAATTTAAGTCAAACATTACTCTAAGGTATAAGGAAGGACATTATAAACAGAAGAAAGGCCAATCTATCAGAAGATATAACATTTATCAACACATACACACCTACCAACAGAGCCCCAAAATATACAAAGCAAAAATTGACAGGACTGAAGAGAGAATTAGATAATTTTACAAAAATTATTGCAAACTACTATACCCCATTGTCAATAATGGAAAGAACATGACAGATCCAGATGGAAAGAAAACACTTGAGTAATACTATAAACCAAGTAGGCCTAACAGACATATGTAGAACACATCACTCACAATAGCAGAAGGGTCTTCAGGATAGATCATACGTTAGTTCACAGAGTGAGTCTCAGTAAGTTTAAAAAGATTTAAATTACATAAAGTATCTTCTCTGATGACAAAAGAATGAAACTAGAAATCAAGACCAGAAAGAGAACTGGAAACTTTACAATTTTGTAAAACTAAAGCATTCCATATTAAACAACCAAAGAGTCAAAGAATAAATCAACAGAAATAATGGAAAATACTGTGAGATAACTGATAATGAAGAGACAGTATGCCAGAACGTATGGGATGCAGAGACAGCTGCGCTCAGGGAAATTTATAGTTGTAAAAATTTATATTAAAAAAATAAAGATTCCATGGGGTGCCTGGATGGCTAAATTGGGTAAGTGTCTGACTCTTAATTTCGGCTCAGGTCATGATGTCACAGTGTCACAGTTTAGTGAGTTTGAGTCCCACATCAGGCTCTGTGCTTACAGTGCAGAGCCTGCTTGGGATTCTCAATCTCTCTCTCTCTCTCTCTCTCTCTCTCTCTCTCTCTCTCTCTCTCTTTTCCCCCTCCTCTGCAAATTATGATAGTTTTATACTTCCTTTCCATTCTGGATACCACTTTTTTTTTCATACCTTATTACATGTATTAAAACCTCCAACACAACATTAAACAGAAGTTGTGAGTAGATATACTAGTCTTTTTCCTAATTTTATGAGGAAAACATTTAGTCATTTGCTATTATTATGCTAGCTATAGAGTTGATGTAGATGCTTGTATCAGGTGGAAGAAATTCCTCTTCTCTCCTTGTTTGCTGAAAGTTTTAGCAGAAGTAGATTTTGGACTTTGATCAATTTTTCCTGCATATACTGTGATGACTGATATTGTCTATAACTAATTATAAACAATCTCTGGAATTGGATATGGGAAATCTTCACCTCAATCACTTATTAAAGGAGTGGGCACCTGAACAAAATTAATGCAGGCATTGAATTTGGGATAGGAACCAACAGCCTACAAATGACTGACTTTTAGTTTAAGCCACTTTCTCTTATCCCCCAAAACCTGTCATCAGCCAAAAACTGAAGTGTCCAGAATATATTGTTAAGGCCTCTCTGCCTGTATACACTTCCAATTTACACTCTTAATATCTCACTGTGCATGATGTACTTACAATTGTACCTTAAATCTTAAAAGATACATTAAATTCATTAGGAACATTTGTATACATAGAGTTAGTAACTTTCTTTTCAGGAAACACAGAGTGTTGTACTTCTTAACTTAGAACATTAATATTATAATGTGGATAATATTATAATGAGGTGGGGACATAGCATCGCAGCACCAACTGGAAACTGTAATATTTTTCAGAGTGCTTAAAATTTTTCTATTTCCCTAGGAAGCACACTATGCTAGGTCATTCAGAACCCTATTTTGGAAAAGAAAATGCTTCACCAAATGCTACTTCCACATAATCTAATTTGTGGAGAATATAAACATTTCTTCTTGGTTTAAATACTGAATGAAATATGGTCATCAGAGAAATAACTATGTACTGGAGAGATTTTACCTGTAGGTAATAAACTTACCTTTAGTAATTAGATTTTTGTTGTCTTTTATTTAACACCATTTCAAATACCTGAAGGAGGGAATGAATTCTGTAATGATGTGTTGCTAATGTGACTTGAAAATACAGTTTCTAGGGAAACTAAAATCACAATCAAATATGAAAGAAAGTCATGGATTTTAGAGACCATTATTGTGATTTATCCATGGATATCAGAAAAGCCAATATATGAAAGACTTAGCTTAATTAATATTTCATAAATAAAGTTGATATAGCACAGTAAACAAAAGGAACAGAATCCATGAATGTAATAGTAAATACAAAATGGAGAGACATCGATACTCAGAACGGAAATTGATATCATCATTGGTGAGACTGCAGCTGCGATATTGTGTTAATTCTGGGGCACTTCAATACTAGGCATACGTAGTAAGGTTGGAAAGAGTCCAGGGTGGGGGAAACAACTAAATAATGAGAAGGGAAGACAGATTTATGGGGGGAGATTAGAGCAGCATAATATTTATAGCTGGGCTAAGGGAATATGAAAATGATCTGTAAATATTTGAAAGATGTAAATAACAAGTAGAAAAGGAATTCTTGAGGAGGAAGCAGAATTAGGGGCAATGCAATCTGAATGAAAAGTGGCAGGGTTATTTATGCCAAGTAAAGATTAAAACACACACATAACTTCCTGACTGGACTACTAAACAGAAGAACAGTCTTTCTTCTTAAGCATTAAATGTCCTCCTGTACAAAACAGTAAAATGTGTTATTTTATGGATTACCCATGCATTGACAGGCAGATAGCATGAATTATTTTATCAACCCAGAACGGAGAGGATACAGGATATGTTGTCAGACTCACGGTCTGAATCTACTGAATAGGAATTCATTTTTCCTCTTTTTAATTAGGAATGTAGAGTTTTATTTTCTGTTTTTTTTAAGTCCTTCACACAAGAGGTTATTTGTAATGACTGGGGATGGCTCATCAGTAAAATCAAAAAGTAAGCAAGGAGAATTTACATAGAAAACCTATGCCAAGATCCTACTCCAAGAGAAGGGGATGAATGATTGGCATTTAAATAGACCTACAGATGGTAACTTCCTCAGTGTAGTGTTTCGGTGAGTGCATCTATGAATCCTGACTCTCAGTTCCCTGACTTTCTCTCATCCAATTATTTTGTCTAACAACATGAATTAATAATACAGTCCATGGGGTGCCTCTGTGGCTCACTGGGTTAAGCATCCTACTTCTGCTCAGGTCATGATCTCATGGCTTATGGGTTTGAGCCCCGTAGTGGGTTCTGTGCTTGGGATTCTCTCTCCCTCGTCCACTCATTCTCTGTCTTACTGTCTCTCAAAATAAATAAATGAACTTAAAAAAAAACACATCCCTGTGTTTATTCTTTAGAACTTTTCATTATTATTTACTTATCTTTTTAACAACCTTGATTTAAGGTATTTCACCTATTTAAAGTCATTTCCCATAGTCACACACACTTCCTGTAAAACTGCATTTCTCACCATTTTGTCAGTAACCCTCAGCAGCAGCCCCCATCTCATATCTTTATCCCACTTCTCCCAAAGCTTGGATCCCTTTGTCCAATATTATAGTCATATCTTGCCTGGCCCCTCAAATTCCTTGGACACCTCTCCCTTCCTTGTACTCTCCTGGAAAATGAAACTGTTTATATCCATACTTCATGTCACACCTAAATACGGATGGGTTGAATGTTTTTCAATGTCTGCTGTATATGGAAGACATTGAATATTAGTACAATCCATTATCTTTCTCTTCTGCAATAGATGCATGTCCAGTTAGATATACTTTCCATCATTATACACCACAATGGCAGGCTGTGCCCACAGCACTAATTTTTCACCAATTAAATGTTAGCAGAAGCAATGTTTTCATCCTCTTTTTACTTATTAAAAAAAAATTAAGCAAATGATCTTCCTCTCTTTTCCACAGCCCAGAATAAATTTGTTAGCCATATTTGAACATGCAGACAAAGTCAGGCCCTAGAGAAAAGCCAAGATTAAGTCTGGAAAGAAACTAGGTCATTCAATGATTGTCAGTAGCAGGAGTAGAATTTCCCACTAACCTGGGGCAATCACTTCAGATCTGTTACTGGAAACAGAGATAAACTTGCAGCTTTTTAAGCTACTTTATTTTCAGCATAATTCAAATAAAGTTGCTTATCCCTTGACTTAAATTTTTTCACTGAGATCACATTATGTCCATTATTATCATCCTCAATACGTCCTTGGCATTGCCAAACCATTTTTCTATATTCATCCAGTCCATTCATCTTTCCACTGTTCTAAGTGATATTTTCAGACATTTCTTTCTCTCCTCATGCATCCAACAACTCTTTCTCCATCCTTCTTTTTATTTTATAACTTTGCATTTTATTTCACTGAAAAGAAGAAAAAGAAGTAATCAAAAGAAAACTTCTAAAGTTCCATATCACCACATCCACCTACCTATTGCAATGTCTTATAATGTGTTTGTTTTGATTAAGTTCATGACCATTTTCACAGAGAATAATTCCAGCAATTTTCTTCTATACTCTATTATTTCCTCAAATGTTTATATAATTACAATCAGTATAAATATCTCCAGTTAGATGACCCCTCAAAAATAACAATAACGTTATTGAAGACCTCTTGTGCTTCCACTAGTTGCTCCATATTTATTTTCCAGAGATATTCCATTGCTTAAATCAGAGTTAAGAAGTCATAAAAAGTTCTTTCATATATGGAGTTACCTTAATATATGATAAGCTCCTTAATTTAACCAGAGAAAAGTAAAACCTGTCCAATGGTTATTATTATTATCATTATTATTATTTTGAACTCATACATGATATTGAAATAAGTAAAAATGGCATATTTTCCAATTAACACAAAGAAAAATATTGAATAAAATTGGAGCAAATATGGCTTTTTCAGATAAATCTGAAAACTCCTTATATCATGCCACTTCTTTAAAAGGTATAAAATCAAAATTTTGTAAAATGGTAGCTCTGGTCATTAATAATCTAAAGCCATCCTTGTTTTACATGTGTATCTCCCATTAGTCAACAAAATGAAACCCTTTTTCTTGTTGTTGTTCAGACTGTCCTCTACATTGTCCTTGAAAAGGCCATATACACACCTCATCTAACCATCTCTCTTTCTATCTCCTCCAACACTTAGAATACCATCTCCTTCCTCTTACCTTTTGCAAATCTCCCAAGTCAACCATGAAAAATGTGGTCACTATTCCACAAGTCTGTGTTAACCAATTGTACTCCTAATTTCACACTTGGATATAAAGTATAAATTCAATAATTTAAAATTCAGTATAAAATGGCATCTTTGTCATTTCATTTTTATAAGTGTATATTATTTTCACAGCAAGATTTTGAAGTCAAGGGAGTATACAAATATTAAATTGAGGATAAAGCAAGAGGCATGTGTAGGAGTTGATAAAATATGAAACTGTAAGTTCAATTGTGTTGCAAATCAAATAGAAGGTGCTTCAAAATTTCTAATAGCAAATTAAGTTAGAAGAATATAATCCCTTAGAAGACAGACATTTGCTGGTGGTTTTTGAGTGAAGAATGACATGATCAATGTTTATTCTTGATAACATGATTTTGAAAAATATTTCATAGTAAATTGAAAGAAAAGTGAAAAGTGAGATGTAGAAAGTGGACATTGAAGAGTAAAAGAACATGAGCAAGGAATGGCATTAAAAATAAGAATGAAAGCATCCTGAATGCAATGGTACAGTAGTTAGAATCTCTCTTCGAGGCTGAGGTACTTGTTTTCCCAACTGCAGGGACTATTAGTGGCACAAAGCTGATTTCCTCAAGTGGAATGACCATCGCCTAAAGGAAACTTCATCTCTCAAAGTTCGGTCCCCTTCCTGAAAGTAGAGGTCACTTGCCAGTCTAATCTTATCACTGGTGTCAGATAGAGAGATAATAATTGCTGGCATACTGTAGTATGTAGTAACAGAGTTTCTGTTAAGAAGTTACTGATCCCATATTTGGATAAGATACTGGTAGAAGTGAACACACAAATAGAGACACATCTCAGATGCTTGATTCTAAAGGATTGGTAATTTTAGAGACTATGAAATTAGATGTTTCTAATTGGATATAATCGGTATATTAGAGAATGACAAAAAAAGCTCAGGGATAAAGAGGTCTGACAAAAAAAAAGCATGTTGATGATTCTATGAGAGTAGGTGCATAGTGGGTGAATATATGTGTATTACTTATTAACACTCACCACATAGTACTGACCACAAAAAGGCTAAGTAATGAGTGGACTGAAAGATTTATTGAGTAATGTTATAAGGTTTCTTACATGAGACATCCCAATACGGACAATAGGCTCATTCATATAATGCCCATGCTGGCAAGGAGTAGGCTTTTCATTGCCCCAACAGCTGTGATCCTATACTTAAGAATGATCCACAGCAAATATATAAACACTCAGCAAGAAAGATCCATGTTGAGTCTATAATATAGCACCATCCCTTGAGAAAACCAATTAGTCACTTACCTTGAGATTATAGAATTGGAACCCTTTCTTCCTAGAAGGGGTGACAGTTCATCTTGATTGAAATCCACATATATTTCAGTTATGGGTATATCATTCTTTCCACATGGCCTTATCCAGCAATTATCTGAAGGCTAACTAAGTGTTTGACTCACTGACAAGGACTCACACATAACATTGCCCCAAACCAAAAGGTCTGATTTACAACCTGGTGCAGCCACTTTGAAAAACAGTATAGACGTTCCTCAAAAAGTTAAAGATAGAACTGCCCTAAGATCCAGCAATCGCACTTCTAGGTATCTACCCAAAGGATACAAAAATGCTACTTCAAAGGGATACATGCACCTTAATGTTTTTAGCAGCATTATCTATAATAGCCAAACTTGGTCCATCGAGTGACCAGTGGGTAAAGAAGATGTGGTCTATATATAATACAATGGAATATTACTTTGCCATAAAAACGAATAAAATCTTGCCATTTGCAACAACATGGATGGAGCTAAAGAGTATTATGCTAAGCAAAATCAGTCAGAGAAAGACAAATACAATATGATTTCTCTCATATGTGGAATTTAAGAAACAAAACAAATGAGCAAAAGGAAAAAGAGAGAGAGAAGCAAACCAAGCAAAGGATTCTTCACTATAGGGAACAAACTGACGGTTACCAGAAGAGAGGGAGATGGGGATGTGTTAAATAAGTGATGAAGATTAAGAAGTGCACTTGTGATGAACACTGGGTATTGTACAGAAGTGTCGAGTTACTATATTGTATACCTGAAACTTATATTACACTGTATGTTAACTAACTGGAATTTAAATAAAAACTTTTTTAAAAAAGCTTAATTTACAGCAAAGGTAGTGTAAAAGTGAGCACATGATCATGGATCCACTAGTCTTCCCTCTTATTGAACCACCCTGAAAGAGTAAACAGTCTTTTCATCAGCCTTTAAAGTGGATTATCTTGGAGAAGTTACCATTTCAGGATGGAAACCATTTATCCTCAAAAATAAAGAATTATTATATTGTCTTTAATCTCCAAATGATAGATCCCAAAAGTGCATATCAACATTTGGAAGTATAAGTGGCCCCACTTACCATCATTCCCAATGAGATACTTCAGGAATTTTTGCCTTCTTTTACCATACTCTCAGGTTTTGTGTGACTAGAGGGTCTGTTTCAGGAAGGGGAAGGAGTAATAGTAAGAAAGCTGGGTACTTCTTTTTTTTTTCCCGTGTCTTTTAAAAAATGTATTTATTGTTTAATTTACATCCAAGTTAGTTAGCATATGGTGCAACAATGATTTCAGGAGTAGATTCCTTAATGCCCTTTACCCATTTAGACCATCCCCCTTCCCATAATTCCTCCAGCAACCCTCTGTTTGTTCTCTATATTTAAGAGTCTCTTACGTTTTGTCCTCCTCCCTGTTTTTTATATTCTTTTTGCTTCCTTTAATTAATGTCCATCTGTTTTGTATCTTAAATTCCTCATATGAGTGAAGTCATGATATTCATCTTTCTCTGACTAATTTTGCTTAGCATAATAGCCTCTAGTGCCATCCATGTTGTTGGAAATGGCAAGATTTCATTCTTTTTGATTGCAGAGGAATATTCCATTATATATATACAATATATATATATATATATATATATACACTACATTTTCTTTATCCATTCATCTTTCAATGGGCATTTGGGTTCTTTCCATACTTTGGGTATTGTCAATAGCACTGCTATAAACATTGGGGTGCATGTGCCCCTACAAAAGAGCATATCTGTATCCCTTGGGTAAATACCTAGTAGTGCAATTGATGGGTCATAGTGTAGTTCTATTTTTAATTTTTTGAGGAACTTCCATACTATTTTCCAGAGCGCCTACACCAGTTTGCATTCCCACCAGCAGTGCAAAAGAGATCCTCTTTCTCCTCATCCTTGCCAACATCTGTTGTTGCCTGACTTGTTAATGTTAGCCATTCTGACAGGTGTGAGGCGGTATCTCATTGTGGTTTTGATTTGTATTTCTCTGATGATGAGTGATGTTGACCATTTTTTTATGTGTGTGTTTGCCATCTGGATGTCTTCTTTGGAGAAGTGTCTATTCCTGTCTTTTTCCCATTTCTTCACTGGATTATTTATCTTTAAGGTGTTGAGTTTGATAAGTGCTTTATAGATTTTGGTTACTAACCCTTTATTTGATGTGTCATTTGTGAATATCATCTCCCATTCCGTCAGTTGCCTTTTAGTTTTGCTGATTGTTTCCTTCATTGTGCAGAAGCTTTTTATTTTGATGAGGTCCCAATAATTTATTTTTGCTTTTATTTCCCTGGCCTCCGTAGACATGTTGAGTAAGAAGTTGCTGAGACCAAGGTCAAAAAGGTTTTTGCCTGCTTTCTCCTGTAGGATTTTGATGGCTTCCTGTCTTACATTAGGTCTTTCATCCATTTTGAGTTTAAAAAGTGGTCCAGGTTCATTTTTCTGCATGTCGCTGTCCAGTTTTCCCAGCATCATTTGCTGAAGACTGTCTTTATTCCATTGGATATTCTTTCCTGCTTTGTTAAAGATGAGTTGCCACACGTTTGTGGGTCCATTTTGGGTTCTCTATTCTGTTCCATTGATCTGAGTGTCTGCTTTTGTGCCAGTACTGTACTGTCTTGATGATTACAGCTTTGTAATAGAGTTTGAAGTCTGGGACTGAGATGCCTCCAGCTTCGGTTTTCTTTTTCAAGATTGAGAAAGCTGGGTACTTCGATGCACAAATTGGTCAGTTAAAGAATGTATGAAGCAATTGGGAACAGAGAAAATTAAATGAACAACTAAATAACACAAAAGATGCAGACTAAACATTCATAAACAAAGAAGTGGTAAAAGATACTACAGAAGTTTTAAATGTCAAGAAGTTTGAAAAATATTATAAAATTAATAATTGAAAGACTATCAAGGGTTAGATTAAGATTATCATAATTGTTTAAAATAAATATCAGGAATCAGTGAGGCAATCAGTGCTTATACAAAGAGAGTAATGGATTAAGGGATCATGGGCAAAAATGCATTCCCACTGCAGAAGGCAGGAAAGAAGCTGAAGAATAAAATTATATGTCTAGTACGGACAACTGCAACCACAGAGCCAGGAACTTGGAGTTTATAAAGTGGAAATTTTTATATAATAGGGAACAATAAAAACAATAAAAATAGACTAAAGTTCAATAGCCCACATTCTTTCAACAAATATCTTGATTATGTATTATGGTGTATTTATATATTAAGATGCATGAACAAATCTTGAAGTCTAGAAAAAGAGATTGGTCATATACATTAATCACAATTTTTAAACTAGAAACATAGTATCATATTAAAATTACAAATAATAAAGCATGATTATTCAGAAAAGCAAGACAATTATTTTCAACTCAAAACCAGGAAAAATTGGGGCACCTGGGTGGCTCAGTTGGTTAAGCATCCGACTTCAGCTCAGGTCATGATCTCCCAGTTCGTGAGTTCAAGCTCCATGTTGGGCTCCATGCTGACAGCTTGAAGCCTGGAGCCTGCTTTGGATTCTGTGTCTCCCTCTCTTTCTGCCCCTCCCCTGCTTGTGCTCTGTCTGTGTCTCTCTCAAAAATAAACAAACATTAAAAAAAATTTTTAATGAAAAAACAGGGAAAATACAAGAGAAAAAATGTGTCTCTATGATACTTAACATTGTGTCATTTTCACAATGGTAGCTTAATAAATATTTGTGAATGAATGAATAACTGATGGTTACCAGAGGGAAGGTGGGTATTTGTGAATGAATGAATAACTGATGGTTACCAGAGGGAAGGTGGGTATTTGTGAATGAATGAATAACTGATGGTTACCAGAGGGAAGGTGGGTGGGGTGTTGAGTTAAATATATGATGGGGATTAAAGAGGGCACTTTTTTTATGGAAGTGTTAAATCACTATATTGTACACCTGAAATGAATATTACACTGTATGTTAACTCACTGGAATTTAAATAAAAACTTTAAAAGAATCTTTAAAAAATAAAAAGAATAAGTAAATGAAAAATATATACAAAGAACAGAATTTTTTTTAAAAAACTAAAGCATACAGTTTTTGTAAGATTTTTACAAACCCAAATTGAATTAAATTGTAATTCCAGGTAATAAGTTTGAACTTTTGATTAGGAGCACTATGGATAGCATTACTAGAACAATGTAGAGAATAGGGCTTCTCCATTAATTATGCCTCTTTTGCTGCAGGCTACAAAAACCAATTTGAAGGAAAATAACTAATAGGTCAATAAATTAGAGAAAACTTTACACAAATAGAGTTGTGTATCACAAAAACTAAAGGTAAGAATGCAGGTGGACATTAGAACTCCAGCAGCATTCTGCTCCTTTCTGTGCATTTGCTCTTCTTCTGTGTGAACCATTTACGTTGGCCGTCAGTCCACAGGAAATACTATAATCACTATAGTGTCCTGCTGTGAATGTGAACATTTATCCTACATAAGGAAAATAATCCAGAGCTATGCATTCTCAATCTTCCATGAAAGAAACATCTTGGTCTAAGTTATTATGACTAGAGGTGGACAGTGGTCATAATTTATTACAAATAGAAACAGACACTTGTAAATTAAAGTTAAAAAATTCCAGAAACCCCCCAAATTTTTTAAAAGTCAAAATTGGTTGTTCACTCATGGATACCTACCCCAAAACCTGAGTAATATGGCTCAAAATTTACTTTCTTATATTAATAGCAAATGTCAGATTTAAGAGTGTTCAAAGAAGTGTAAATTGATTTGAAATTATATAACATAAAGCATAAAAAGAAACAAATCAACTCTGAACAATACTTTTAAAATATTTTTGCCTGTGTTAAGGAAATATTAAATGCATTGCATTTTTCTAACTAGATAGGTAGATTTTGAGAGCTGTTACATTAGTGTCATCTTTCAAAATTTTACTAATATCTTGAATGCCTTATGTTTAGAAATATAATATAATCTGTTAATTTAATAACCATAATGTGGCTTTGAATGTAAAGAGAAATTTAAGAAAATAGAAGATATTTAATATAAAAGATTATTTTCCCCAGACAGTAGATATGACTGTTCAAATTAATTTTTCAGAAAAAAATGTGCGTCTGAATTTATCTGCGGTTAATTATAATGGTAGTTTCATTTTTCAGTTAAAAAAGTTCTCATATATTTATTCAAAGAGACTTTAACTTGAAAATTAGGCAATTCCCTAAGGATGGAAAAAATTAAAATATCAGTTTTCCATTGCCTTAGGTTATAACCTTGGTACTATAAAGGTTTTGCTTAGAAAAATTACTTCATAAAATTCACTCAAGAAGCAGGCACCCAATATCATTATTCCTCTCTGTATTGGCAAAATATTTAAGCGAAAATTATGTTGTCATTAGTAAAGTCCATTTGAAATTTCAATAACAGATATCTAGAGACAAAAGAGCTTATTGGACATTATTCTTCTCTTTCACCATGGCATTCATTTTTTGCCATGCCCACCTATTCCAATACTGGAATGCTCTTCCTGCTGTTTGAATTTGTGATGTTCTTTATCTTTACATACATTTAGGGAATATCTTTTATATTATGTAAATTGTGTACCTGTAAATATAAAATCTGAAATACTAGTTTTAGATAATTTAACATCATTGTCATAGGAGAAAAATATCTTCAAAAACACAGATGTGATCATTCAGGTGTTCAAAATAAAAATACACAGGAAAATGGTATTAAAGCACATTATAGGCTCCGCTCGCCATGCGTCAGAGTCGGGCCCCCAAGAGCCCCAGCCGGTAAGTTCTAACCGGGCTTCCCTTCAGCCTTGGACTGATCGCTGCCATCGCTGTCCTGCTCGGCGCCTGCTCTCCCCGTTTGCCCTGTAGCAGCAGCTGTCCCCGCCTGTGCCAGCCTTCGAGGACTCTGTACCCAGCCCCTACCCCTACACACACACCCTCACGCCCCCCAACCCCATCCCCTTCTCCGCCCCCGCTGCCCAGTCAGTCCACTGCTACTACCGTGGATCACGTGAGACAGAAGAGGAGTTTGATGCTTGCTGGACGACTTACTTCAGCAAGTCAGATACTGACGCCTGGGAACTGCATAAACGGATGAACGCGCTTGCTGGCTCTGATCTGGTTCCAGAACCCAAAATCACTGATGCTGCTCTGCGGGCATGCAGACAGCTAAATGATTTTGCTACTGCAGTTCGCATTCGCATCCTAGAGGCAGTTAAGGACAAAGCAGGACCTCACAAGGAAATCACCCAGAAACTTAGACCAACTTTAGATGAACTGGGAATCTCCAGTCCAGAGGAACTGGGCCTTGACAAAGTGTAAATCCCATGGATGGCTTCTCAAGGATTTATTCATAATGCTGCTTGACTGTAAACCATCACCTGGAAATACTGATGACAATATGTTACCTTATTTGAACAAAATTTCCTTTATTGAGTACCAAACCATGTAATGGTAACATGGACTTTAATAAAAGGGAAATGAGTTTGAACTGAAAACAAAACAAAGCAAATAGCACACTATATTCCTAATTAATTATTTGTCATGTCTGTAGTAAAAGGAATTTATTCTGCACATGAGCTCTTGGGTGTTAACAACGGTAAATCTATCTCTTAATAAAGTTTTGTTGTGGTGGTTGTTCTGTTTTTGCTTTTGTTTTCTAATGCATACAGAGGTGTGGATAAGTCACCATTAAACCAGATTAATAGGTTTCAGTGACAGGGAATGTATTGCCTGAGATAAATTTAACAAAGCAAGAAGAGATCCAAGTTGGATAGAAACTGAATGGTGATAATGCTCTTTCAAAATCAGACTTGATTTTATATATGGTTGGATATGAGTCAACTTTGACATGCATGCCAATTAGAATAATATATTGCTTATGTTATTGCATAATCTGAATGACAATGTTAATGTGTGTGTACCAGAAAAAAACCCAAAAAAACACAATATACAGAGATCATGCTAAAGTATGCTAAAGATTGGTAGTGTTGTAAATTATGTTGATGTCAACACTTAAGTACTTACTGTGTACCAGGTATCAGATACCATACTAGGAATGAGTATAGGAAGGGCAGACAAAGTCTGTTTCTTCATGAATACCAAATTCTAATGAATTATGTCCTTTCTGACCTATTTGTTCTCATTTAACACAGGGTCAGCAGACATTTTTGGGGAAAAGTCCCAATAATAAATATCTTAGGGTTTGCGTGCCACATAAGTCATCTTCTTTTATACTTTTCCCCAGCATTTTAAAAATGTTAAAAAAAAACATTTTTAGCTCATATATATTACAAAAACAGGCCACAAAGTATAATTTGCTGACCCCAATCTAAAAAGTAATTCATGTATTTGATCCATGATACCAATAAAGTTTAATTTTTCTAGATATCTGAAAAATTTGGGTGTTAGCTCACACTCTTTTCCACTCCAAGGATGGCCATCATTTTTTGATGGACATCATCATTTTGTAATAAAACAATTATATCGTTTTATAAAATTAGAAAACAGTGGTTAAGCAGAGGCCAACTTCCTGTTATGTTACTTAGGATTATTGAGCAAGATCACGGATGTTACAATAATGAGTCACTCCATGAATATTAGAAGGTGATTGCAGTGCTAAAAACTGTTGGATTTCACTTTCCAGTGTCCATGATGTTCTGGAAATTCTGGTACTAATTTCTTGATTCTGAATCATTGAACTTCAAGTAAAGTGTGCATACGTGACTGCAGTAGTCATACCAATGACCTTGTGATCTATGTTCACAATTGTGGCAAAGATACTAACTCTTAACAGAGGTCTGTTCTCTTGTTTTCTAGCAATCATTTGAGAAGCTTTACCCTGAAGTTAACTCCTTAAAAAGTCCTAATAATCTTTTATAACCATCTGTTTTCCTGTTTTAAATAACTGCTGTAAACCTAAAATAATTTATTGTCCTTACATATGCCTTTAATGACAATCTATTGTGTAACTAGGAATAGATGTGGGCATATATTACTCAAAGATGGGAAACTGAGATTGATTATCTGACAGTTTGGGGTTTTCAGTGAGACTCAATTATCACCGGGAAATAGGATATTGGTAATTCATGGAATGCAACAGCAAAATTCTTAAATTATTATTCATAGTCACCTGGAATGAAATAATAATGTAATTGACCATTTTGTTGCAAATAAACAACACAAGGTACATGGGATAGGGTGGCAGTTTCTATCTGAATTGAAGAAGTTCAAGAAAAGAGGCAAGCTCAGAGCTTTAAATTCCTAGTTTAAAACATGATGAAGAAACTAAGAAGATTTTATTATTGTCCTGAAATAATTAATTTGACATTAGCCACAGAAGCGACATACTTAAACTCATGCAAATCTGATACCCTGAGTTTCTGAGTTAAAGCATCATCAGTTGAATTTACAAATATTTCTAGGTATCTTACAAAAAAAACTGGTCACAGATTTGGAAACAGTAAAACTCAAATCACTGGAGTTGCAGAGAGAGAACATTTCTTCCAGTCATATTTAGGTGGATTCAGTTGATACAAAATGCCTAACACCATTGCCAGCATAAACAGCCTTCCATCTGCTACTTGAGAAAGATACACCTGGCTTGCCTGGAAACCCTACAATTACCTCACTTGAAGTAGTGACCTTACAAAAGAGTTTTCCTCATGTTGCTCCCATTCCTTTTTCCATTGTAAGTAGAGTCAGGTCTCAGAAAATCCAAGGAAACATCAAATGTTCCTTAAAATAAAATAAGGTTGTGTTTATTAACCATATGAAATTATATTTGACCATTTTGACCTATAAATATGACAATTTATGTTTCTATCTAAAAATGAACATATGCATTAATTCATATATTAAAATGGCTCGTATGTGAAGATAGAACACATAGTATGGATTCTAGTTTTAGTTTGACATAAATGTGTTGATATTAGGATACTTACTATAGTTTCTGAATGTAGTGCATTAGTTAAACAACTGCTTACTCAGCTGATCATTTGAAATCTCAATTTAATAATGATTCTTACTAAAAGATATTTGGATGTCAAAGGTGCCTTGGCTTAATGTTGAGGAAGAAATTCAAACGGGCATACAGGAAGTTTCTATAACCTGAGTTCACATAACCTTTCTCATCTGAGAAAACACTGAAAATAAATCTTCAACAAGGCACAAGGATTAGGGAATCACCAACATTCTTTCAAAACTCTGTCATAGCTGTCCCTTATGGGCTGGGTATAAGTGTAGGAGAAGCTACTGTGGAAAATAAACTCCTCGAATCAAAAAGAGGCAAATATATTGGGTGGCAGAGTCCAAATGACAACATCGAACCGGCAGAATAAAAGTGAAAATGGCTATTACAATAAGTAGCAAAGCTGGAGAGGTAATAAGAAGACTGCACCAGAAGAATCATTGGTGATGTTGAATTGATGCTGAGGTATCCATAAAGGATATAGAGAAGCAATGAACAAAAGCTTTAACATATCTATAAAACAATAGCTACAACAAAATCTACACATGATAAAGAGAAATTTGAATCTTTACCATGATGAAGATCCATGTCCCTTCCCTAAAGTAACTTGAATGATACCACCACAAGTTTTCACTAACATAATTCCACCCTGTCTTCTTCAAAGACAGGAAATATACAGGAGTGATTGTTTTGTTTTGTTTTGTTTTGAGGGAGAGTGATATGGGTAAAGACTGTATCCTGGATTTGGGGTATGACTAATATTTTATAATGTAGGAAACCAATATGGGTCTCCAGTTTGCATGGCTATCATGAAAGTCAGAAAATGAATGGAATTTGGACACAAGTCCATCTTGCAGTACACTCTGGGAAGGAAGATATGAAAACTCACCCCCTCTGGATAGTCTCATAGCTCTGGGATGTGTGTCAGAAGAGAATGTTCTTAACATTATAATCTACTTGTTAGTAAGGCCTGTGAGGAATACAGATGAATCTTTTATCATAGGGGGACCTGGGTGGCTCTGTCAGTTAAGCATCCGACATTTCATTTTGGCTCAAGTCATGATCTCACAGTTCATGAGATCAAGCTCCGCCTCAGGCTCTGTGCTGACAGTATGGAGCCTGCTTGGGATTCTCTCTATCTCTGCCCCTTCCCCATTTGTTCTCTCTCTCTCTCTCTCTCTCTCTCTCTCTCAATAAATAAACATTGAAAAATATCATAAATGTAATTAGGTGATACAAGCAATGAGAGAAGCTTCTCTCAGTGTCTCTTATTTACTGGAGCTAGTCAGTCTACATCTTTCCATGTGGTTCACGCCCACTGAGCTGACTAGTGTTGGTTTTACTCTATCCGCATAAACAGAGAATAACGGAAGCAGTTAATTTCAACCTGGAAGGGACAGGAACACAATCTAATTCTTTGTCATTAAGTCGACAACAACTGTGTAGTTCCATTATAACTTTGTTCCATGCTTTCTTATACTTACCTTTATACTGATAACATCAAAATGATGTGAGCTGAGGAGAAAGAATAAAAAGTTCCATAGAAGTCTCAGTAATATCTGTATTGTTAGAGGGTGGGATAAAAGTGTCAAACAAATTTGAAGACTTACACCACAGTGTAGTTTTGGAGGGCCAGAAGTATTGAGCATGTCAGGATACTGCTCCTAAAATGGAAAAAGAGAGAGAGAGAGAGAGAATTTGCTGCTCTTGTACATATTATAGCATAATTTCTGAGGTCTCCCCTGAATACTACATGCTGAACATATCACTTTGTGTGTACTGGTCTCTCTCAGGATGGGGGGAGTATGTCTTTTGCAAAAAATTCCTAGAGGAGAATAATTCTATCCATCACCTTAGGCATGGTGCAAGCAGTTCTAACCTTGAGCAGATCAAATGTTGTTTGAAGTGTCTGTGGCAGATCAGGGTGCTCCATGGAGACTGAAACAATTTCTAATCAGAGAATCACGAAATATGTTTCTAGGATTTTTGGAGACTTAATATTTTTCTATTGCGAAACAGCTCTTTATGTTGTTATTTGGATGAACTTACCATCAGACCACAGAACAACAGAACCAGTGCACACTGACCTGATGATCATGACCTAACTGTTATCTAACAAATCATGAAGCTGACTGTGTGCAATAGTGTCCATTCTTCATTAGAAGTATATTCAAGATTAGGGGTAAATTCCCTAAAACACAGTAATGTACGTGAGCATGTGGCTTATTCCCCTAATTCACTTATTTCTATAGTAGTTCCACATTTTCTTCATATACATACTTATATTGCTACAAATTATCACTACTTATATAAAAAGAGAACATCAGTGAAAGAATTACTAATTTTAGAGAAATTTCTTTAGAGAATTTTAGAGAAAGTATTTATATAACTATAAACAACTATAAACTATACATGGATCAGAAAACTCAAAGTCATTTAATAATTTTCTCACCTAATAGACCTATAGATTCAAATAAACCAAGAAGACATCTTTGTAGTACTTGGCAAGTTTATGCTAATTTTTTTATGAAAATAAAAATGGTGTAGAAGATTCAAAACAGTTTTGGAAAAGAATAAATTCAGATGACGTATGTTGCTTGAGTGCAAGTTTTATAAAGCAAATGGGATAAATAAAAGTACTAACATAAAAATAGGAAAATACAGTAAAGATATAGGACATCTTAAAGACGACAGTGAACTTCTTATTAAATGTATGTGAACTCAAGTATATTAGGCCCTAAGAAGAGCTTCTGCAATATTCAAATGACTGAAATCATTCAAAGTAATTTTTCCTGGGACACCTGGGTGGCTCAGTTGGTTAAGTGTCAGACTCTGACTTGGGTCATCATCTTGTGGTTCATGAGTCCAGCCCCTGCATCAGGTTCCATGCTGGGGGTGCAGAACCTACTTAGGATTCTCTCTCTCTCTCTCTCTCTCTCTCTCTCAAAATAAAGATATTAATTAAAAAATAATAAATGAAACAAAGTATTTTTCCTGTGAATTGGAAAACAATAATAAAAAGATGTGTGTGTATATATATATATATATGTATATATGTATATACGTATATATATATGTATATACATATATACATATATATATAAAATCTCTGATTGCCTGAAAATTAAACAACTTTAAGTAATACATAATTTGCAAGCACAGCCGAATTTTGGAAATAATCATAAACTTGGCATGTCAAAACTGGATATTTGCTGCTAAAGTGATATGCAAGAAACATACTCTCAACTATAAAGAACAAACCAATGGTTACCAGAAGGGAGGTGGGTGGCGAGATGGGTTAAACAGGTGATGAGGGATTAAGGAGCGCACTTGTTGGGATGAGCACTGGATGTTGCATGTTAGTGTTGGTGTAAGAATCACCAAATTGTACACCTGCACTATATGTTAACTAACTGGAATTTAAATAAAAACTTGAGGGGAAAAAAGACACATATAGGAATAAAACGTCTTAAAATCAATGATTTCAGTTTATAACCAAATATAACCAAGAAATGTAGAAGTGATGTCAACATTCATGGTTGACAGAAGGCATACATCCTTTAGCAACTAAAATTTGACATCCATTCCCAAACAAAAGTGCCTCTTTGGAAGCGCGGATTCCAGCCTCATAGGCCAAAGGACCCGGGGAGGAGTCTCACCCACCTATACAATGGGGAATAGGCAGACGGACCTCCCTATAGACTGTGGTAACAGCTCCTCTTGGACAGATCTGGGAGCACGTGGAGAAGGCTTCCTTGGTCAATCACCCATGGGCCAGAGCCTCTGTAGAAGTCCAGGTTTTCAGATATATGTATATATGAGTTTGGATGCATTAGAGTGGGTAAGAGGACTTTACTAGCATCACTGTTCTTTCCAAGTGGCACATTTTTTAGCTTGAGGCCAGTGATCTCTATTTCAGAGGAAAGATAGTGCGGATGTGTCTGGCTCCTCCAGCCACTTAGTGTACTGCTAAAGACACTTCAATGGCATCTTCTTCCAAGAGAAGGCTGTTTTGTTTACATTGAAAATCTTTTGTTTATGGTAACCATCTCCATTAATTACCTTAGCTAGGTCTTCTGGACAATTTGCTGCATCACTGCTTGCTACTTCACCTTGCACTTTTATGTTGTGGAAAAGGTTTCTTTCCTTAAATCTCACAAACCAACCTCTGCTAGCTTCAAAGTTTTCTCCTGCAGCTTCCTCACCTCTCTCAGCCTGCGCAGAATTGTGGAGAGTTAGGGCCTTGCTCTGGATTAGTCTTTGGTTTAAAGGAATGTTGAGCTGGTATGATCTTCTATGGAGACCGCTCAAACTTTCTCCATATCAGCAATAAGGCTTTTTTTTTTTAATTTTTTTTTTATTTTTAATCATTTGTGTATTAACTGGGGTTGAATTTTTAATTTCCTTTAAGAATTTTTCCTTTGCAATCACAGCTTGGCTAAATGATGCAAGAGGCTTAGCTTTGACCTATCTCAGCTTTCGACATGCCTTCCTCATTAAGCTTAATCATTTCTAGCTTGTGACTTAAAGTGAGATACATGTGACTCTTCCTTTTACTTGAAAACTTACAGGCTACTGTAGAGTTATTAGTTGGCCTAATTTCAGCATTGTGTCTCAGGGAATAGGGAAGCTTGAAGAGGGGGAGAGATATGGGTTGGCAGTCAGTAGAGCAGTCAGAACACACACACTTATTTTTTTTTTTAATATTTTTTTTTTAATTTATTTTTGAGAGACAGTGTGAGCAGGGGAGGGTCAGAGAGAGAGGGAGATACAGAATCTGAAGCAGGCTCCAGGCTCTGAGCTAGCTGTCAGCACAGAGCCCGATGCAGGGCTTGAACCCACGAACCGCGAGATCATGACCTGAGCCGAAGCCGGACGCTCAACCGACTGAGCCACCCAGGCGCCCCCACACACACTTATTAAGGTTGCCGCCTTATATGGGCATGGATCAGGGCACCCAAATTACAATAGTAACATCAAAGATCACTGTTCACAGGTTATCATAATAAGTAATATAATAATAAAACAGCTTGAAATATTGTGAGAATTACCAAACATGGCACAGAGAAACAATGAGCAAATGCTGTTGGAAAAATGGTGCTGATAGACTTCCTCACTTAATGCAGGGTTTTCACAGGCCTTCAATTTCTAAAAAAACAAAACAAAACAAAAAAACATTATCTGCAAAGCTCAATAAAGCAAAGTACAGTAAAATGAGGCATGCCTGTATTGAACAATTTATGCTGAATTAACGTCTTAAAAATAATTTGATCTTGTCTTTAAAGCAACATTCAGAGAATTTTGATGGGATAGGCAACTTCTTTGAAAAAACAAATTATTAAAATCACTTAAGAAAAGCTCTATAGATATATATCTGTTAAATTAATTAGTAATTAATATATTCCCATGGTTATTTTCTCAAATATATCCCATGTAATATATCAAATTTACTGCCATAATGTTGGTTCATATTTTTATTATCTTTTTAAATTCTGTAAGCTATCTAGTGACAACCTGTCTTTTTTTCTGATGTTGATAAATGGTCTTCTCTGTCTCTCTCTCTCTCTCTCTGTGTTTCCTTCCTTGATCAGTTGCATTTAAAGATTTCTATGCTTCTTGACAAATTGACACTTTTGTCATTATGAAATGTCCTTCTCTGTCATTAACGAAATATAATTTATTTGATATTAATATATCCAGTCAGTCCTCCTTTTAATTAATGTCTACTTGATATACCTTGTTCTATCCTTTAACTTTTAATCCATCTTTCTCTTGTTATATAAATTTTTTTTAATTTTTATTTTTTTTTTGAGAGAGAGAGAGAGAGAGAGAGAGAAACAGAGTGTGAGCAGGGGAGGAGCAGAGAGAGGGAGACACAGAGCCTGATGTGGGCTCGAACTAATGGACTGAGAGATAATGACCTGAGTTGAAGTCAGACTCTCAACCGACTGAGCCACCTAGTCATCCCTTCTCTTGTTATATAAAGTGCATTTCCTGTAGACAGAATATAATTGCTTCTTTTAAAAAATACAGTCTAACAGCCTCTGCCTTATACTTGGTGTGTTTAACCTACTTATATTTAATGCAGTCACCAACATGGTAGGATTTTAATATATCCTCTTGCTATTTGTTTGTGTCCCTTTCCTGTGACCCCCGTCCCCATATTTCTTTTCTCCTTTCCTTGTCTTCTTTTGGATAATTGACATTTCAAAGAAGAATCAAATTTTGTCCAGTCACATAGTATTCCATTATTTTTTGGACCAGCTGTCCATATTTTTAATCAGATTCTCCCCAAAATGCTTCTTGAAATCCCTATTCTTTGATGCAATGGAATTATTGCCTAAGCAAAAATCTAGTCCCCACCTAAAAATCCTGCTCATAGAAAATTTTCAACAATTGCCTCAGGGGTTCTGTACTTCCAATTTTTGGACATAACATGAGAAAGGAGGTCAGAATTTTAAAAAAATTTTTTATTATACAAGGTCTTATATGTTCCCACTGATATTTCATTTCTCATTCATTTTCCTTTTAATATACCTTTTAAGTCATAAACAAAATATCAAAACTGTAATTTAAGACATTATTACAATTCATGACATACTTTTGGTAAGTCTTTAAAAGTCTTTAATAATATACAAATGACTAAGTTTGTATATGTTAAATTCATGTTGTAAGTAACTTTAAGGAACATTTGAATGCTATGGAGTATATTGTACTCTAAAAAATAAAAGGCATTCAGCTGAATCATAGCTCAATTGAAAAACACTTAAATTTTGACTTGGGTAATAAATAAACATGATTTAAAGGAATCAAGTTGCTCTTACAGTAGAACACATTATGTTTGGTATGTTGGTTTGGTGGTTATGAATGTATTTTTTAGTCCCAAAGGACTATTATTACTTACATTTCTTTTTAAAAAATAATGCTACAGATAAAACAATTATGCAGCATGATATGACTCACTTTATCGCTGTCAGCCCTTTCTTTATATTGGGTTCTTTACAGCTCTTTCCTAGTCCTGTTTTTTTTTTTTTTTACTCTATTCATTTTGCTTATTTCTTGCTCTCTTAGACCTGCAAGAATTATGTAATTTTATCTGAAGAGAGGTTATTATTGTTTGTCTCATAAGGTATCTTGGTGCCTTGAGGAAGCTTACTGCTTATACTAAATATGAGACTCCAGGGTTGTGTGTTGATACCAAGGCAAGTAAAACAGTGAAAGAAATACAGTGTAGACTTCTACTTCAGAAATATTTAGGAGTGCCTGGGTGGCTCAGTTGGTTAATCTTCCAACTTCGGCTCAGTTCATGATCCCATGGTTTGTGAGCATACTTTTATTCTGCTGACAGTATGGAGCCTGCTTCAGAGCCTCTGTCACCCTCTCTCTCTGCCCCTCCCCGCTCTCTCTCTCTCTCTCTTTCTCAAAAGTAAATAAACATTAAAATTTGTTTTAAAAAAGAAAAATATTTAGGTTTGCTTATCCAATATATAATTAAAGTTAAATCATTTAATATATTTTATATTTAGTTTCTTCATTTTTTAAGTTTATTTATCTATTTTGATAGAGAGAAAGACACCTTGAGTGGGGGAGAGGTAGAAAGAGAGGGAGAGAGAAAAACTCAAGCAGGCTCCATGCTGTCAGCACAGAGCCCAGACACAGGGCTTATCTAAAAAACTGCGAGATCATGACCTGAGCGAAATCAAGAGTCAGATGCTTAACCGACTGAGCCACCCAAGCACCCCAAGTCCTTTCATTTTTGAATCGGGTTTACATCATACCATCTCAAAGAGATTTGGTGAAATTTGATGATATAGTCCATATAAAGACAACAAGTAGAATGCTACAGTTTTTGTAGGTCTTCAAGAAATTACAGCTACTTTTATATTTTATTGATACCATCTATATATTTTTCACATTTTAGAATATTTAAAATTGAGATGGCTATTAAAATTGATGTTTATGTAGCACCTTGAAATTATGCTATTGATGCTAAATACACTAAAAAGGTCAAGATTATCAGCATGTATTAATATTTAGTGTCATATCATTCTAAATACTCTGTCAGATCTGTCAAAAGAATTCTTGTAATAACTACAAAATAAAAGTTTGGAGAATATTGTATTATAATTAAATTGACAGTTTCTTATTTAGTGGTACATAAAAATAATGGTGTGAATTATATTTGATGACAACCTCAATTAGATGAAATACAGTATTACTAATAGCAATTATACTACAATGTGCAAAATACCTCTCTTTCTGTCAGAAAATACTTCTTAGTAAGTAGTGGAAACCAACTATATCTAATAGTATGCTTAGCCTTGACTGACAGCTTATCATAGTGGCTAGAGCCAGATAATCTGTACTGAAATCCCTCTTCTTCTGTTTTATAGTTGTTTGAACTTGGGCATGATACTTAACCTCTGTACCTCAGTTCTTGGTCTGTTAGAAAGTGGATAATAATTTTACTGGCCATAAAGAGTTATAAGAAAATTAAATAAAACAAACCTACATGAAGCACTAGAAATATATCTCATATTAACTACATAACAAATGTTGGTTGTTATATATGTCATCCATTAGGGTAGAGATTTCAAATACATAGTTCCTACTCTCTGTCTATATTAGATAAAACTCTAATACTTTAATATTATCCTTGAGAAATGAAGCTTTTATACTTTTAATTTGCTGCTAGTGATTGGTCAATATTACTTGAATAATGTGTCATTCTCTAGTACAATGGAATCAAAATGAGGCATCTGGGTGTATCAAATGATAATTGTGTATGAGACAAAAATATTTGGTTAGTGCTTGAATATATTACTAGCATGTCTTTGAATCTATGCTCTTTAAAAGATGCATATAATTGGATAAAATTATATTCTACTTCATTAATTAAAGGTGACACTTGGGGATTTCATTTGGATAAAATATTTTATGGGATTATATCAGGAAAATAGAATTGAATATGTGCTCCATTTCTGTAAAGTTGCTGTTTTAAGTTTTACTTTTTAAGGGGAAATGAATATATGAAACAGGCAGATTTTATACTGGTATTTCTTTACTTTTTCCATAGGACAGTAAATGAGACAAATCTGATTTAGGCTATTATGTCTGAAGTGGAAAGGAATAATACAATGTTTTGATTTATAAAATAAGCAAAGACCATGGATTTTAAGAATATTTTGAAGGAAATTTATCTTGTCATACTCACTTTAGTAGTTAAACATGCATCCATAAACAATAATATAGTATAATGGAAATCAATATTGTTTCCTAGTTAAAAGGACTGTCAGACAATTCCTGTTTTTGTAAATCCATCTAGACAAAGAGACTACAATATTGTGTCATAGCTGTTTTGACAGGACTGTTGTAATGTGTTAGATATTTTGACAAACCCCTTTTAATAATGTAAAACACAGTATCTTATTACCAAAGAGTCAGTGCAACAGGCATCTTTGACACATTGTCCCTGAGACTTGCTCTTTCCTGAATTTTAATCCATGCAATGAGCCAGGGAAATTAGGTTATAATATAAATGGGTAAATGATGTAAAATTGCAGAAACATAGAAAATATTCTGTATTAGTTTTACAGATAGATATATATTTTCATATAAGCAAGAAAGAGAAATATGTATGCATATATATACATGTACAAATGTAGTAATTATAATTGTTGACTAATCCAAACATATTGATCAGGGATCAGGTTTAGGGGTATTATTTGCATGGGCACCAGCAATAGAACAAATGTGCTCCAACTATTTCCTCCCACGCTCGTATTTGTCCCATGTAGATTCAGAGTCCTAAGGAAATGATCTGGTAAGTCTAACTTGGGTCTCCCATGACATCTAGTTTATAGAATCACAAATGCTATATACAGTAGGTAGGAGTTAATGCCCCCAGAGTTAATTGGGGTTGCTATAGGAAGGGGAAATAGATACTTAGTAAGAAAACAAACAAGTAACAACAATAGCAAAATACCAAGCTTCTCAGCTTGGCCACAAATTTAAAAGCATAAAAAAAATGAGTGATAGATATAACAAATCTAGACAAAATAAAAATAAATAGAAAACCACCACCATAATCAGCAGCTAGAAGATTAATAATCATATAATATACATGCGCTTTCACAATTTAGAAAAGCAAACAAATGAATAACCAATAAGAAATGTAAAAAAAAAGTGATCCTCTAAATTAAGACATTATGTGATTCTTTTGTATTCTTTCTGAGCAAATGACTTCACTTCTTATTTCAATAAAAAAGTAGGGCCATAAGTGGTTCATTATCTCAACATCCTATAACCGAAGCATTAAACTAACCTATGTCCTCACTGATCCTTTTGTCCTTTTTTTGAGAGAGAGAGTGAGTGCACATGCGTGTGTGGGAGGGGGAGAAGCAGAAAGAGAGAGAGAGAGAGAGAGAGAGAGTCTTAAGCAGACTCCATGCCCAGTACTGAGCCCAAGGCCCATCCTCAAAACCCTGAGATCATGACCTGAGTCGAAATCAAGTGTCGGACCCTTAACCAACTGAGCCACCAAGACACCCCTCTTTGTCCATTTAAATGTCCCATCTAATGGAAAGTAACTCCTATACCATCTTGATTCTATACTCTGTCGATATCTCCTCTTCCCCCTCACCTTATCATTTCCCTCTGTCAGTGTTTTGTTAATATTGAAATATATTTAAATAGTGGGACTTCTGGAAAGCTGAATTATGGAATACTAAACCCTCCAAATTAGACTTACCAACCAAAAGAGCGAACAGAATACAAATAAAAGAATACATACAAAAGCACTATTTCTCACAGAAACTGAGAAATAGTGCTACCTACATATTATAAACTCTAAACGTTTTTGTCAATTAGCAGGGAGACTCGATAATGAAAAGATGACACGAGGAGCCAAAACTTAACTCTCATTTCCAAAAAAGAATCGCTAATAAAGGATTTTGCATAATAAGCCTAGTCAAAACCAACAAATATAACATAATTTAGAAGGATGGATGGAGTGACTGACCCACTCCTGGCAGTGAAATGTGCATTCTAATGGAGATTCTTTTCCTGCTATGGTCGCACAGCACTCCTTGGTCATAATGATAGAATATAAAGAAAATTTTGCAGCAACTCTGAGACTTTTCTCTGCTCTCGCTTGCTCAGAAACAGGATATTTGCTTTTTGGAATTACATACAGAAGATGTTATTAAAAAGAATAATAACATGGAAAGATAAGGTCTGGAGGAAGGATCAGGCTGTGGGAGAGACAATTGTCATTGGATATATATTTTCTTACCTTGAGATAATTGTCAAATACATGATGGGATAAACACTAAATCAATAAACAGAACTCCTTGGGGTCTATTCAATAAAAAATAAAACTTGTTTCTACTATTTGGTCATGCTATCTGTGGTTTGTTTCTTCCCAAAAGTAGTGCAGTACAACAACAAAAACCTGAGTAGGACATTATGTCTCTTGAATCTCTATTCAATTATTAGGACTTCATATTATAATAGATAACGTGCCACCTCCAGTCCAATTTTATTGCTAATTCACAAAGCATTACTGGAATATCGGGTCTTGGAATAATTTTATTTATTTTTTAAATATAATTTATTATCAAATTGACTTACATACAACACCCAGTGCTCATCCCACGTGCCCTCCTCAATGCCCATCACCCATTCTACCTCTCCCTCACCACCCCGTCACCCTCAGTTTGTTCTCTGTATTTAAGAGTCTCTTGTGGTTTGCATCCCTCCCTCTTTGTAACCATATATTTCTTCCTCTTCCCTTCCCCCATGGTCTTCTGATCAGGTTTTTAAGATCCACATGTGAGTGAGAACATATGATATCTGTCCTTCTATGACTGACTTATTTCACTCAGCATAATACCTTTCAGTTCCATCCATGTTGCTGCAAATGGCATGATTTCTCATTGCCAAGTAGTATTCCATTGTATATATAAACCACATTTTTATCGATTCATCAATTGATGGATATTTAGGCTCTTTCCATAATTTGGCTATTGTTGAAAGCACTGCTATAAACATTGGGGTACATGTGGCCCTATGCATTAGCACTCCTGTATCCCTTCCTCAAAAAATTAAAAATAGAACTACCCTACAACCCAGCAATAGCACTACTAGGAATTTCCCCAAGGGGTACAGGAATAATTTTAGAAATAGAGAGATACTTGAGGAGTAGAGAAGTCAAATAAACATGGCCTGCACGAAAAGTATCAATTGGGGCAAATGTCTTTGATATAGCCATCTTGTTAACCTTTGGATGATTGGAATTTTGAAACTCTCTTACCTGGACTTAGATTTTTTTTTCTTGTCAGAGATTAATTGATTGATTGATTTTCCAGCTTTATTAAGATATATGATAATTGACAAGTAAAATTGTACATACTCAAAGTATACAATGTGATGATTTGATAAAAGTATACAGTGTGAAGTGATCACCACAAACAAGTTAATTAACATTTACATCATCTTCCATAGTTGCCTTTTTTTTCCTCCTTTGTGGTAAGAATGCTTAAAATCTACTCTCTTAGCAACCTTCAGGTATGTAATACAGTATCATTAACAATGGTCACTAGGCTGTACATGAGATCCTCAGAACTTACTCATCTGATCACTGAAAAGTTGTACCCTTTGACCAATATTTTCCTGTTTCCCCCATTCTCCAGCATCTAGCAACCACAATTCTACTGTTTGCTTCTATGAGTTTGACTGTTTTTTTAGATTTATATTCCCTACATTATATTTCTAGTAATAAGTATTGTCAGAACTATACATTTTATGTTTTGGTTATGTCAATGGGAAAGTGGGGAGTAGAAATTCGAAGATTGTTATTTGCCATTTACTATAAAAATAGTCCTTTCAAAAGTAACTTGAATCTTTTTTTCAAATACTGTATCCTTGTAATCTTTCATATTACCAGTTTTCAGATATTATTTTATTTCGTTTAGTTATCTTTATTATTGATATTGAATAATTGTTTATTATTATAACTTCAAATTTAATGATGTTATAACAAGTTAAGCAATACAGATTATATACAAATAAAAAATAATAATCTTTCTCTTATCTCCCCCAATACCACTCCTTAGACTATGCTTATTTACATATAATATTTAGATATAAATGTTATTATATACATCATAAAAGTTATGTATATTCATATAAATGTTTTGTTAGACTATTTTTATAAAAGTATACTATATATTCATTCATAATTTCTCTATACTTATCCAGAAAAAATACACACATATATATATACATATGTGTGTAGAGAAAGAGGGGAAGAGAAAGATGGGAAAGAGAGAGAGAGAAAGAGGGAGAGAGAGAGAGATTTTCTTTTTTAAAGATACTGGAGGGGCTCCTGAGTGGCTCCGTCAGTTGAGTGTCTGAGTCTTGCTTTTGGCTCAGGTCATGATCTTGCAGTTCATGCGTTCAAGCCCCACATCAGGCTCTGCACTGATAACATGGAGCCTGCTTGGGATCCTCTCTCTTTTTCTCTCTCTTTCTGCCCCTCTCACTGCTTGCATGTGCGTTCTCTTTCTCTCTCAAAAAATAAATAAATAAATATATAAAACTTTTATTAAAAAGTTTGTAAAATACTACACTGATTAATTTCCAATATTTTAAACTTGATATATGATAGATCTCTTTCTGATCTAAATCTTGCTGATCTAATTTGATCTTTTCAACAGTAGTTTAAAGTATAAAGATGATACTAAACCATAAAATACATATTCTTTCCTTGTGATAAACATGAAGTTGTCAATAATTTTTTTGTTGTTTTGTTTTGCCCAAACAGATATTACTATAATAAACATCTTTCCCATATATCGGTATAAATATTGCTTTTATTTTGGTAGTGAATAGGCTTTAAAATGTAATTATAGAATAAAAGCTTAGGTACACTTAAAATTTAGATAGTAATGACCAGAAAATTTTACAAATATTTATAATTTACTTCCTTAACAGAAATAAATGTGTGTAACCAATTCTCCACATCTTTGCAATCACTGTATTTCACCAACCTTCTTTATTGAGTTCATCCAACAGTCGAAAATAAGATCTCACTGCAATATGTTTTTAGACAGCAATACAGACAATGCTAGTTGTATCTGTTCTAAAACCTCTCATTTTCTAATATACTGAGCCTACAATTACCACCATAAAGGTTAAAGTTGTCCTTTAAGTTAGAATTTAGGAGTAGGGGCACCTGGGTGGCCTAGTCGGTTAAGTGTCTCACTCTTGATTTCGGCTCAGGTCATGATCTCACAGATCCTGCTATTGAGCCCCATGTCCTGGCTCTGTGCTTACAGCATGGAGCCTGTTTGGGATTCTTCGCTCTGACCCCTCATAAAGCAAATAAATACACCTTAAAAAAAGGATTCAGGAGTAGATTTCACTTTCTTGAACTCATTTACTAAAATCAACACCCAATTATATGGATGTAAAAGCAGTTTCTTCCTTGATTGCCAGTAAAGGGGATGGTTCAGCAGTTGAATGGATTATTTAGGGAATTACTTGCATATGATGGAGACCAGAGACAAGATTTAAAGAGAAGGAAACTTGGGGTGGCTGGGTGGCTCAGTTGGTTAAGCATCTGACTTCAGCTCAGGTCATGATCTCGCGGTCTGTGAGTTTGAGTCCCGCGTTGAGCTTTATGCTGACAGCTCAGAGCCTGGAGCCTGCTTAGGATTCTGTGTCTCCCTCTCTCTGACCCTCCCCTGCTCACGCCTCTGTCTCTCTCTCACTCTCTCTCTCTCTCTCTCTTAAAAATAAATAAATAAATGAATACATACATACATACATACATATGCAGAGAAGGAAACTTGGGGACAATAAGAGAAAATTCAGGCAGGTGGTAAAATCCTTACAGAGGTATACTACATACACATTAATGGGTCAATAGAGATTATGAGGTCATGGAAGGAGTCACTGATCACACTATGTAAAACTTCTTTCTAGATATCCCTTGCAATATCAGAAAGAAAAAATAAAGGATTAAGGCAGGTAATGGTGTAGTGATGTATGGCAGAAGAGGGTGAAGGCTCAGCTATTATAATTGTGGATTTACATACAGATTCTAGACCTCAAAATGACTTAGAGAAACAAGACAGTATCTCACCTAAGGTGCTATGATCTGAATGACTGCCTCATCCTCACCCCCTAAATTTTTATGTTGAAAACCTAATGCCCAAAGTGACGGTATTAGGAGTTTGGGCTTTGCTAAATGATTGGGACATGATGGTGAAGCTCTCATGAATGGCATCAGTGCCCTTATAAAAGAGGCTTCGGAGAGCTAGCTCATCCATTCTGCTGTGTGAATATAGGAGAAGTCTTTGACCTGGAAGGGGACCCTCATCCAGTAATTTTGGTACCCTGATCTTGGACTATCAGCCTCTAGAATTGTGAGAAATAAATTTGTTATAGCAGCCCAAGACATAGGCAATTTCATATTTAGAAAGAAGTGAAACAGAAAACCTCCTGTTGATACAAAAGCAAAATTTCAAGGCCTGGCCATTAATAACAAAGGTAACATTCAATTTCTGCTATGAAGTCAAAGACAAGAAGCTTATTGTCAATCTGGGTGTGCCAACTAAATAATTACATTCTGCATTAAATATAGAATGAGAGCTCCTTATGATTCTTAACAAAACCATCCTGTTCCCCATGAGTACACTTAAAATAATTTAAAAATAGCATAAGTACCAAAGAAATTAATTTAAATGGGTTATTCACACAGTGCCATCTGCTGATACAATAATGAGAAATTCAGATTAAGAGGAAAGCGTATAAGATTCATTGACTTTTCTGATATATGAAAGTTTATAATATATTCCCTGGAAAGTAAGTAAACATTAGGGAATATATCTGTTCTACAATTGTGATTCTCAAATAAATCTGTTTGGGGAAAAGTTTCATTTTGAATAAAAAAATCACATTTTGGAGAAAGTATCATTTTGAGTGAAAGGAAACCACATTTTCCCACTACAATATCATTTTCCTCTCTCACTGTAGCCACACAATCTTCTGAAATTATTGTCTTCAATCATTTATTTCATTAATATTTCTACATGTACATTAAACAATCATGATTTCCACAAGGTAACAAGAAAGAAGAGAATAAAAATAATTCCAACATGCAATCTAATGTAGCATTTAATTAAAAAGATGAGTCAGTCAAATCTGAAATGGGAACAAAATGATAATTTAGAGATTAAAAAGGAAAATATAAGAGCCAAGTGAATTTAAAGTGGATGTGTATAAAATCAATCAGAGTGTTTCTTGGCATGCATATGAATTCCTAAAGATGATAGGAGAATCCCAGGACTTAATGTGGCATAGTTAATAAGTAAAATGATACACAAACCTAGAAAAGACCCCAATCTCATGATAAATCTCAAGCCAACATATATAGATGCTAGTCTCAGTTGGTAGCTCAAATCCTATTGATAAACCGAAGAATCACATATCTTTGAAATGTATCTGTCCTCATTTGTATTTGATGAACTAATGCCTAAAATTCCACAGTTTTTTATGCTTTGATATCAGCCTTTGCTTAGTGTTAAATTACAAATATTTCAAGAGGATGAAACACTGTGGCAGTTATTTCTACCTTACGTGAATAAATTAAACGAACTGTGAATTTTGTCAGAGGAAAATAGAGAGCACATAAAGGTGATGGATATGGGAGGTGTATTTGTAGCCAAAGGTGTTTTGAATACTGAGTTTATTTAAAAAAAAAAAAAAGTAAAAGGACATGCTTTAGGAAATTAAATAAGCTCCACATCTATCTATATTGACTAAAGCCCAGCTCATTCATAAATTTAAGAATTTGTATTTTTTATTTTTTTATTTTTTTTTGTTTTTTTACAAGATTGATTTATTAACCATGATACATATCACATAAGGCCTTTTCCGTTTTTACACCATTCCCATTGTGATGAGTACATTACTTAGTAGCAGATACATGAATTTAAAAAACAAAACCAAACAAAACCACCTCAGTCAGAGATGCCTCAGTGTTGGTTGATGGCTGACCATGCACTAATCAGGTGGGAACCTTAAAAAAACCCACAACACATTAAAAAATGGCCTGAAAATTAAGCAAACATTCCTAACACCAACTAGAGGATGATGTCCTGGTTAAAGCTCCTAAAATACAAAGAAATAATTGCTATGCTTTCTTTACATACAGTTCTCCACTTTCCTGTAAAACAGAAATTTGTGCACACAGCCAGACTACTAACACATTTCAGTACTTTCCCTGATGATGAGTGATGTTGAGCATCTTTTCATGTGTCTGTTGGTCATCTGGATGTCTTCTTTGGAAGAGTGTCTATTCATGTCTTCTGCCCATTTCTTCACTGGATTATTTGTTTTTCAGGTGTTGAGTTTGGTAACTTCTTAATAGATTTTGGATACTAACAGTTTATCCGATATGAATTTGCAAATATCTTTTCCCATTCCATTGGTTGCCTTTTAGTTTTGTTGATTGTTTCCTTCACTGTGCAGAAGCTTTTTATCTTGATGAGGTCCCAATAGTTCATTTTTGCTTTTAATTTTCTTGCCTTTGGAGATGTGTCGAGCAAGAAATTGCTGTGGCTGAGGTCAAAGAGGTGGTTGCCTATTTTCTCCCCTTGGGTTTTGATGGATTCTGGTCTCACATTTAGGTCTTTCATCCATTTTGAGTTTATTTTGTGTATGGTATAAGAAAGTGGTCTAGTGTCATTCTTCTGCATGTTGCTGTCCAGTTCTAAGAATTTTTAAATGAAATTCATAAAGTAGAACATGAATGAACATTTTGTGTAATTGTGATTAAATATATGTTCTAGGAAGAGATTTCTTATTCTCCATCCATTGACTCAGGGTTTCTGATAAAGAAAGATTAATAACCACTGGTTAAACGTTGTGCAAGAATCAAAATATTACATGCATTTTACCCAAAAATATAAAACTTCAAGTGTGAAGTATATTTTTAAGTGTTAAAATATAGCGCTTTATACACATATATATTGAACACTTCTAATACATTTATTACCTCATTATTGAGAGAACTTCTATTGGTGAAAAGAGTATTAGATGGAGCAGAAGTTATAGATTTCATCAGAAAACACATTTCAAGTTGGAGGCAGATCTGGTCAATTTACTACCAGCAAAGGCAACAATAATCTACAAAATTGTTTTTCTACCTGACAAAAATCATATTTATGCAGGCCCAGTTGTACAAATAACTATGCAAACTCACAGAATGAGAGTATTCAATTAATAGTAAGCATTAAAGTGAAACAAAATCTCATTCCCCTAGATAATTAAGTAGATATTTTAAATAATGCTTACATAGAAAAATCAACAATGCACAGTATGAGAGTAGACGTACATGTTGTACTCTCTTTTGCATTATTTGCAAATTTGGGGAAGTTTCTATTAACATTTTCTTTGATTCTTCTTAATAAAAACTATACTCTGATTGGACAATGTATAGTCTGAACAAAAGTTGCCATGTGCATTGTGTTTAGGAACATCACTTATTTTATTGATTTTTAAATGAAATTATTTTCACACTATAAAATTGTTTTCGTCAGGTTGAGTTGCTTATATATTTATACTCAGTATGTTTCATCCACAGCCAGCAAACTATGACCCAATTGGCCACCTGTATTTATAAAAAAAAGTTTTATTGGAACACAGCCATGACCATTTATTTACATATTGTCTATAATGCCTTGGAGTAGTCAAGAGTAGATTCCAATAGTCTCAGCAGAAACTGTGGGCATACATGCCCAAAAGATATATTATCTAGGTCTTGGGAAAACGTTCACAAACCCCTAAAAGAACAGATATATGAGACTTTACATATTAAAACTTGGAACTTATTCAGTTAAAAAATAAAGCAATATTTAAAACTTTCTATCAAAACTGCGAAGAAAATGATAAGCAATTCAGACATTTTGGGGAGAAGAAAACTTGTTGTCAGCTTTAGATGACTCTTTAAAGAGTGTCTTTCAGGTTATTTCATATAGAGCCTCATAGAATATATGATCATGGGGATATTTGGGCTCAGGTTCTGATTCTGAATTGTACAGTTTAAGATACTCAATTTTTTTGGTATTCTATTCAAACAGTTTTCTAAGTAGAAAACCCAGGTTTTACCTTTGATTCATTTTTCTTGTTCTATACCTTCTAAAATCATTTCAAATTCTAAAACATAGTTTTGTCACTTAGAGCTTTCTGAACTTCAGCAGAAGTTCAGCAAACTATTCACTTTTTTAAAAAATTTCAGTTTACTAAGCTACATATTATTAATTAGATGTCTATTAAAGCATTACTGTGATGTTTAGAATTTAAAAGTGCTTATATAGTGAATCACAAGAAAAATCGTTAATGCTCATTATTCTTTTTTTTAACTTTTTTAACGTTTATTGATTTTTGAGAGACAGACAGAGTGCAAGTGGGGGTGGGGACAGAGAAAGAGGGAGACACAGAACCCCAAGCAGGCTCCAGGTTCGAGCTGTCAGTACAGAGCTCAGTGTGGGGCTTGAACCCATGAACCGCGAGATCATGACCTGAGCTGAAGTCAGTTGCTTAACCGACTGAGCCACCCAGGCACCCTATTCATGTTTTTTTTTTTAATTTTCTGTCATATGTGAATACTATGATATCTATTATAAACATCTTTTAAGTATCTTAAAGATATCTGAATCTGAAATCTCATAAATACTGCCTTACATAAAAGATTCACCTTGTTTGCTTGGGTTACTCTGATCTTTTTAAAACTTTAATCCTGTAGTTTTTTTTTTTTAATATCTACTATCAATTCTCTACTCTACAGACATAATATTTTTAAATACATATTTCTTGCATAATGCCTTAATATATCTGCCTAATGGTCTTCATTTAATTCTTATTATTCCTAAGATAATATCTTAGTATTGAATATGCTTACAAAGCTGCTCAATTATACAAATGATATCTCAAATATCTATTTCTAAATCTCTAGGGGTTGCTTCCTACAGCTCTCAAAATTCCGCATAGTGTAATCAGCCGGGTTCTATTTCTTTCCCATAGCATTTACATGGTTTACTAAAAACCATGTGAGTTTCTATAACCTGAGTTTTTGCTTTTTGAAAAGGTATGAACTGGGAGAAGCCTGGTAAACCGGGAATCTGTGTCTCTGTTCTTTTTTCCCCTATAGTGTTATGTCCAGCTTTGTTCCATCTTGAGCCTCAAGGTCTTTTAAGCAATGAGTCTAATCCTAAGCAGTTAGATGACTAGAGAATCACATTCATTATCAACCATTTTCAGGGATCAGATCTCTATCATAACTAATAAATTCTAGTCAAATATACTTTACTTGAATTTATACCATTTCAAATGGGACCATTTCTGGAAGAATATGAACCAAACAAATTTTGATCTAATAAATGTTGAATTTTCTTGGTTTGACAGTGACAGTGTCAGATCAGATAGCCAACAGACAAAATAAAAATTTTAAAAATCACTGATGTTGCTGATACAAACAAATATAGGAACTTCTTTGATACATTCCCTCTCCCTCATTCACTACATCTAATTAATCATCAATCCTTCTCAAGTTGTCCTTCTATGTATATCAACTTCACTCAGTTTTTTCCCATCCTCAGTGCTATCACCTGTACTACTATCCTTAAATGGTTGGGCCTTCCCATCTCTGTTTTTGGCTCTTCTTTAAACAGTTATTTACAAAAGAAAAAGAGCAATTGTTTTTATTTAAAGTGCAGATCCAAACATATGATTCTCCTTCTTAAAACCTTCCAATGGTCCTCAGTGATACATGTAACAAAACCTCACATCCTTAACATAACCAATAAAACCTGGCACATTCTGGCCTCTATGTTCTCTGAATTGGGTTGAAGCCACTTTAGCCTTTACAACAATTTAGTCATATCAGAACTCATATGTTCCCATATCCATCAAATTCTTTTTGCTTCAGAGACTTCAAATCATGCTTCTAGAATGCTTCTCGACTCAAACACATTTTCTGCCTAATTCATACCCACTTTTCCAGACTCACCTTAAATGTCATTTCATCAGAAAAGTTTTCTCTGAACCCCTATTCTAAATTGTATCCACTTGTAATACCCTCTTAAAATACGTTGAACATTTTTAGCATTTCATTATAATTTTTTGTTATATATTTCTTTAAAATTTTTTTAAAAAATTAAAACTTACTTTTTTTTTCCATTGGAGAATAATCTCAATGAGATCAGGGACCCCATTTCTATTTTATTATGTGGTACAAACTAGACTAACAATTATGATCTATATAATTAGTGCATATTGCAAGCTGGAGACCTTTACAAATGATTGTTAACCTTAAGTAACCTGTATGTCATTTTCAGATTAAAATTATGATGTTGTGATTTATACTAAGAAATATGTATTGGTCTCTGCCCTGGCTGCTGACACAGGGTTCTTGAAACCTCTGTATTTTCTTGAGTGATAAGAATATGAGGAGCATTTCTTGGTCTAAGATCTGGTCTTTTGACAGTCCTCCCCAAATCTTGTAATTTCCTGGGTGATAGGAATGTCTTTTATCCTAATGAGATGATTCTTGGTGGGCTCCTAGATGGCTCCTGGATGAGACTGGTCACAGGAAAGAACAAACCACGATTGGAATTTTTTTAAGTTTATTTATTTATTTTGAGAGAGATGGGGGGAGGGCAGTGAAAGAGGCAGGGAAGAGAGAATGATTCCCAAGCAGGCTCCTCACTGTCAGCGCAGAGCCTGATGTGGGGCTTGAACTCAGACTGTGAGGTTATGACCTGAGCCAAAATTCAGAGTTGGACGCTAAACCAAAGCCACCCAGGCGCCCCGCACTATTTGAATTTTTAACCCCATACCCCCAATCTCTTACAAAGGGCTAATGATTAATCATGCCTACATGAGGAAGCTTCCATAAAATCCCAAAAGTATACGGTTCAGAGGCTTCCACATTGGTGAAGACATCTAGACCAAGAAGGTGGAACACCCCGGCTCCACAAGGACAGAATATCCCATGATCAGGACCCTCCCAGACCCACCCTATTATCTCTTCATCTTTATCCTTTATTATATCCTTTAATAAATTGGTAAATGTAAGTAAATTTTTCCCTGAGTGCTGTGAACCACTCTAACAAGTTCATTGAACCTGAGTATGGGAACCTCCATGATAACCTCCAATTTGTAGCCAAACTGGACAGAAGTTGTGTGTAACCTGAAGATGTAACTTAGGATTGCCTTCTAAAGTAGGGCAGAAGCAGTCTTGAGTGACTGAGTCCTTAACCTGCGAGATCTGACACTATCTTCAGGCAGCTAGTGTCAGAACTGAGTCAAACTGTAAGATACCCAGCTAGTGTCACAAAGAAAATCTCCACACATTTGGCGACCAGAAATGTCAGAGTGAAGTGCTCTTTGTGAGTATGCTTGTACTTTGAGTAGTAAAAGAGACACACAGTAAAGAAACACACAGTAGCAAAAACTGGATTTTTCCCTGTACAGGAGGTACAAAACTAAGTTTTTCTAATTTAAAGACATGGTAATAATCCATAAAAGTAATTTAAACACAATGTGAAAGGGATATTGTGACATTTAAATTTTTATTATTTCCCAAAAATAAATGTAATGAAAACTGTCAACATTGTATATCCAAAAGCTCATTTCATCATCCTTGGGGGAAAGGAATCTAATTATGAATAATCCAATTAAAAATATTCTCTCAATATAGTTTCTACCTAGATATGAACAATTGGAGATAGCTATCTATCTATCTATCTATCTCTGAAACACTGTTGCGTTAGGACTGTGTGGGCTTTTAAAATTTGCAAATTTCCAAGTGTACATATTGCTCAAATATGCATGATTTTGAGTATAAAAATAACACTTTTCTTAGTTTTAATAATTGCATATTTTCAGTGAAATGGTCTGCCTTATAATCTCACTTTTATTAAGAGAAATAGGTTCTAGGTCACAGCAAACTATCAGGACAAAATCAAAATCAATTTAAAAATTCACATAAATGAATATCAAATTTCTTTTCACATGGATGTTAAGTGGATAAGCACTAAACAAGTGATAACCCCCTTTGAAATTATACCACATAATAGGTAGGTCTTAAAATTAATGTTCTTGCAGGGGAAACAAATCTCATTCATTTTTCAGGCTTATTGATAGTTAAATAAGGGTCATTCAAAGGACAATAAAGGCAATTTAGAGTCATTTGGGCATTTAAAATTGTAACAAAGATTTTTTTTTTTTTACCTCCAGAAATCTTAAATGACTTAAAACATGTAAAGTATTTAGAGCACCTAATAAGCACCAATTGTTAATGACTTTTAGTAGTAATATTCTAGATATGCTCTTTCTGTTCCTCTCAGTACTCTATTAGTGGGTTTCTATTAAAATTTTTGTCAATAACAGCCACAAAGACACATTTCTTTATCCTGTATAGAGAAAGAGTGCCTATTTTAGAAACTAGGATGGCAGTCTTACCATTCTTGGAGATAATTCAAATTTCTTTTTTTTAAATATTTAAACAATAATTTTTAATGTTTATTTATTTTTGAGAGAGAGAGAAAGATATAGCATGAGCAGAGGAGGGGCAGAGAGAGAAGGAAACACAGAACTGGAAGGGGGCTCCAGGCTCTGCACTGTCAGCACAAAGCCCGATGCAGGGCTCGAGCTCATGAACCGCGAGATCATGACCTGAGCCAAAGTTGAAGGTTAACTGACTAAGCCACCCAGGCATCCCAAGATAATTCAAATTTCTGTGGTTAGAATTGACAGTGTGCTCTAAGGAATTTTTGAATGTTAAAGGAAACTGGACAAAAGTACAAAAAGTTTACTTGTGAAGAAATGAACAGTGTACAGAGTGACTTGAACAGATTCTTTCTTCAGATCTACAAACTTCTTTCTTCCTTCTTAATAATACTCCTGTTAAAAACAAGACAATAGGCCTAAAATGTAGTCACTTATGTTAGGCCTCATGTCACCAAACTGAGACTTAATACTTAACTTAGTGTTTTGGCCTGTCCAGGAGTAAATCTTAAATGGAGGGTCAGGAATTACCTCTTCAGCACTAGTGAGGTAATCTGCCTGAGAGGGACCGTTAATACCCCTAAGGGAAGGTGGCCTTGTCAGAACCAATTTGCTTTTTGTTAGTATGACTTCCCTGTCCCACTCCCTTCTTCCTACAAAAGCCTTTCATTTTGTATAGCTCCTCAGAGTTCCTTTCTATCAGCTAGATGGGATGCTGCTAGATTCATGAATTGTTGAATAAAGCCAATAAGATCTTTACAATTTACTCAGTTGAACTTTGTTTTTTTAACATTTCTTATACCAAGATTATTAGGCTCACAGCAGGCTGCAACACTGTCTGCCTAATGCCTCCCATGTGTTCAGTTGAGTTTAATTAGTGCCTTTTACTTTGCAAGGTAAAAAAAAAATGTTAAATCAATCCCTCGTGTTTTGTAAAGTAACTATATTATCAAACCATAGAAAGGAAATCTAACTACAGTAGTCCCCCCTTATCTGTGGGGGATACATTCCAAGACCACTGGTGGTTGCCTGAAACTGCAGATAGTAAATTAGGCATAGTAAAGTAGGCATTTAGATAGTAAAATATTAACCATAGCTAATAATAAAATAGAACAATTTTAACTATACTGTAATAAAAGTTATGTTAGGAGCACCTGGGTGGCTCAATCAGTTGAACATCCAGGAACTTATCTCAGGTCATGATCTCCTGGTTTGTGAATTTGAGCCCCACATCAGGCTCGCTGCTGTCAGTGCAGAGCCTTCTTTGGATCCTCCATCCCCCTCTTTCTTTGCTCCTCCCCAACGCATGATCTCTCCCTCAAAACTATTTATTTTAAAAGAAATAAAATAAAATTCATGTGAATGTGGCCTCTCTCAAAATATCTTATTGCACTGTACTCACCCTTCTTATTATGATGATGTGAGATAATAAAATGGCTATATGATCAGATGAAGTGGGATGAATGAGGTACCTCCTAATGATGTGATTGACCATCTGATGATACATCAGGGGGATTATCTGCTTCCAGACCACTGTTGACCCCAGGTAACTGAACTTGTGGAAAGCGAAACCATGGATAAAGAAGGACTACTATAGTTATTCAAAATAATGAATTTTTTTTCAAAGAGATTGTTATTTGAAAGAGACAGTATTTGTGAGTGTAAAGAGACATGCCATTGCTCATGATGAGACTTAATCATTTATTCTTTCTACACATATTGACTGAGTGCCTACAAAATGACTGTAACTCTCATCATTTCAGGGAGCTTACAAACAGGGAAAGAGATGAAATCTGTACATAAATAACCATAAGTCGTACCATTTTAGTGGTACTAAAATAACAATTGTAAAACCAAGATAAGATAATAAAATATCACCTGATTATTTATAAATAAAATTAAAACTTTAATTTTCATATTAAAAACTAAATGTACTTTGAAGAAAATCTAAAATAAAAATTATTTATTTTATTACTTTTTTAAAATTTACTTTGAGAGAGAGAGAGAGAGAGAGCACACATAAGTAGGGGAGGGGCAGAGGGAGAGAGAGAATTCCAAGCAGCCTGCATACCCAGTGTGGAGCCTGATGTGGAGCTTGATCTCGCAACCCTGAGATCAGGACTGCTGAGAAATGGGAGGAACTGTCCTTGTCGGACCTCTGTTCTCAGAATGCTGGGAACCTGGGACTTGATGAAGTCCCAGGAGGATGTGCAGGACCGTGCCTTCCTGGTCACCAGCCAAGTGCGTCAAGCACCACGATGCCGGAGATAATACCCACGCACAGTTGCAAGATGTACCTGTTCTGTCCCTTCTTTATCTGTAACTATTGTTCTGATGAATCATTTACTGTGCTCTCCATGCTGGCAAGGAGGGTATAAAATAAGATGCTGTTTTTAATAAAGTTTGCCATTAGCCCTCAGCTCTTGTCCCTCTCCATTAGTCATCAGCTTTTGGGGACATATGCGTTTCCCGGGACGCCTGGAAATGGTAGCTGTGTTCCCTCAGCCATCAGCTGTAGGGAACAGTGTTTCCATTAGCCATCAGCTAATGGGAGCGGTGTTTCCATTGGCCATCAGCCTTTCGGAACTGTCGTTGTGTCATCGTCGTCTCCCCAGGACCCCTTCCTATCAAGGAACAATCTGCCACACAGGACCTGAGCTGAAATCAAAAGCCAGATGCTTAATGGACTGAGCCACCCAGGCACCCCAAAAATAAAAATAATTTATAAGAAAAAATTACTGCTCACAAAATAATGCATATACCCATTATCCAAAAATAACCTCTGTCAATGAAATGCCAAATAAATTCACATATATTCTTCTATGTATATTTTTATGTATTTTAGAAGTCATAACAAATATGTGTATACACTATAATTATGTGTAATAAATACAAATTTTATGTAAATAGAAAACTGGGATTTTTATCATGTGTTATTTAGAATAGTTATTTATTTTCCTTATATTTTCTTTATTTGCTAGCTAACATTGTAATAGGTACCAAATATTTTCAGAGTTTTTAGCCTTGTCATGAATTTTTTAAATGTATATCCCATGTGGATTTCATCAGTAGAATATGAAAATATTTGATGTTCTACATTCATGTCAAAAGGGCTGATATTGTCCATATAGACATAGAGTTTACAAACACATGTAAAAATTGTAGTAGATGTACATGTAAATAGATTAAATATAAAAATTTCAAAATCAGTTTCAATAATAATAAAATACAGAATCATAAATAAAATTGTATAAATACATGTATTAATGCTTTATATATGCTATGATTTTATGTTTTAAGTGAACAATGATATATCTTCATCATTTAAGTTATATTTTTTATGTTTTTGAAAATGTTGGTGATGTTTATTCTGCTATAGATGCATTAGTCTTCTATTGCTGCATAACAAATTAACACAAAATTAACATATTAAAATAACAGGACTGTTTTTGTGAGTCCTGTATTCAGGCATGGGTTAGTTGGGTCCTCTTCTCATCAGACTGAAAAAAAGGTGCCATCAGGGCTTCATACCTTTCTGAAGTTTGGGGTCCTCTTGTGGCCAGAATTCAGTTAGAAGAAGTTGCAAGACAGACATGCTGTGTTTTTCAAGCTAATAGCAAGGGTTACTGTTAAATCCAAAAGGCTGCTCCCAGTCCTTGCCATGTCATCACAGGACTTGTCACAATATAGGATTTCCTTCATCAAAGTCAGCAAAGCAATATATCTCCAGTCAGCCAAGATAAAATCACAGGAGTGATTATTCCATCACATTTGCTTTATAACCTAATTAAGGGAGTGGCTACCCCATTACCTTTGACAAATTCCTTTGGTTAGAAGCAGTGACAGATTTAACCATCACCCCAGGGGAGGGGATTACAAAGGACATGATTCCTTTGGAGCCATCTTGAATTCTGCTTACCACAACGGTTGACATAATGATGTATCTTATGCCTATTTTCCTTAGATTTCTGTTTTGGTTTATAATAATTTCATAAAATACAATTATTGACTTTTATTATTTAATCTAATATTAATTCTAGCATTTGTTTTATGATTAATTATGTTTTTTTTACTTCCAGACATTTATTAACTTTTTCTTTATAGGTTTTACTTTTAGTATTATGTTTAGAAAGTTTATTTCCCACCCATATATATTTAACCATTCAATTTATACATATGAACATAATTTGCAAAATTATTGCTTATTTATGAATGTATGTGAGATAAAAATCTGTCATCTAACATCCTGTGGTTCTAAGATGTGGTAAGATTTTCACATAGGATGCTGGCACAGATAGAAAAAAAAACAAAAAATAATAGTCACATGGTAGATTTAAATACAGCTATAACAGTAATGGCACTACATGTAAATGGTTAAAAGTAGAGTTTATCAGGCTTGATTTAAAAAAAAAAAAGAAGCAAGACCCAACTATATGCTGTCTACAAGAAACCCACTTTTCATGTAAGGGCATTGATAATTTATATTATTTATATATTTATCTAATTTATACATCAGATCAAACAGTCTCAGGTTGTGCTTTAGATTCTGCAGACCACTTAAGATGTCCTAAAATGGCAGGTTTAACTATCATAAATTAAGGTCTTCTTTGGCTTGTAACCACAGGCCCTCTCAATGCCTCAGTCCATATTCACTACTTTCTGTTGCAAAAGAAGCAAAAGCAATTTACTAACAGTTGAAACATGTTAATACGCTTTTAAATTATTGCAACTCCATGGGAAAAATAATGGAGCTAACGAAAATTGTTATTTTGATTTCACTGCATAGCAGAGGAGACAGTGTTCTTTTGAAACTGTACAATGGTGCCAGAAGATTGAAGCAAAAGTCTATTACAATATCAGCAGGGTATAGACATAATATTTTATAGAGTTATTATTTGAGCTGCCAAGAAAGAAGTTGCTTATAGGTATCTATTATATTTTGAACATTCTAAAGTTGGAGAAATTGCCAAAATATTAATTTTCACCAAAGCTAGTTTTATTATATCCATTTTCACTATAGCAGTGAAATGTAATTTCATTTTTAGGCTAGGAAAAATTTGCCAATGTGGTGGAGAAGGTTTGTGATGACATGGGGAAAATAAAGTCAAGAGCACTGGATTTTAGCTTACTTTTTTTGACTAAACTTTAAACTTTGGATAGCTATTTAAATTAACTTAGATTATCTTTTTACAATAATACAATTGGGACATTGGACTAGATAATTTTTATAGTCCCTTTTAGCACTCATAATCAGCAAGACTCCTTGTCACAAAGGGCAGATTTAACATGATGTCTCCCTCTGGGATGATGATGTGAATCTGTTAAATACAAATGGTTACAACATATGTGCATCTATTTAAGAATCTTGTAACCAGCTGTTGCTGATCCATTGTCCTAATACTTCCTAACTATGGCCAAATGAATGTTCCCAACTGAAAGTTGCTTCCCCTATGATTGTTGCTCACTGTAGAGAGAAAGATGGAGTCACTCATGTCAAGCAGTGACTCATGCCAAGCAGTGATATAACCAGCCAAGGGCATTACAGCTAAGTCTAGATATCCCCCACACCAGCACAGGCTGATAACAACCAGAACTGATAGTGAACAGAATCAGAGGAGACCTGCAAAGGTCCAAGAAGGATTAAACCCCTTTAAAAAGGAAGAACTATTGCAGCAAACTGTCAAAGTCTCCAGACAGTTGAACCTTTCACATCTGATGGCATCAAAAAGGCAAATGCCACAGAAGGCTCTGCCTGATTGATCTTTGAACAGAACAGAGATCCTCCACTGCTTAAACATAATAAGCAGCATGGGCTGAGAGCTGACCCAGACGAGACCGAGTCCACATTTCAACTCACTCAAGGACTGACTTCACATTGGGTTCATTAACTTCTTACCCTTTGTTATTTTTTGTTTGTTGTGTGACTGTTTTGTGCTTTGCTTTTGTGGCATGTATGAAGCCAAGTTAAATGTATAGTATAAGGTCATTGGGTTTGGACTCCTCAACCTGCTTTAACCTTGCTTTATGTTTAAATAAAGCTGACACTATGGAAAAACACAACTCATATGTGTTCCTCCATAGCATGCTTGCAACACTCACTTGGCTTCTGAATGATTGTCTTAGATCTGGCAGTGCCCATTCTCTAATTTCTCCTGTGGCTGCCTGATGCCAGTTTGTCACATTAATGTTATCTACTGGGCTCTTGGACATGGATATTTGCATTTGCTCTGCTCTTTGCTTGTCATTCCCCTCTTAAATTCTTGTAGTATGCAGTGCCTTTTAATCCCATCCCCAGAAAAGTTCAGTAGAAAGAAGTCATTTTTCAAAGGACCAACTAACTAAGAGACACTGATTTTTAGAAGAGTTGATATAAAATCGAAATGAGATTCTCAGGGACTCCATTTTGCAATTGACAGAGAGCAGATGCATCAGCCAAGGAACATAATGATGGAAACAACCAAGAATATAGATGATCTGGCTTTAAGACACACAGATGAATCAGATTGTACGGTCTGTTAGTGACTGAGTTGTAGCAATAATCAAAATTATAAAATTAAGTAAAGTAAGATTAATAAGACTTTGTGTGCTTTTAAAGTAAATCATGTTAAATTATACTGGTTTGTTTCCTTTAATTCATCATTCATCCTATCTACTAAATTTTCTCTTGAAATTATTTTTATGTGAATCATATTTTGTTTTAAAGTATTTTCTTTGATTTCTATCTCCTGCATCATTTGTGCTTCTCCTTTTGTTGGAAAGAATTTAGTTTGTAAACATAATGCTGTCTTGAAACACTCTTTTCAAATCCTTACTTTTCATTACAACTTTTAATGAATGTAATTTTGTACAAAGTTCAGTAAATTTTTAGAACTTCTTATTGGTTAAATTGAATGATTTGAAAAATTCTGCAGATATTTCTTGAAGGACTATTTCAGAAGTATTGGCACTTAGATGGAACACAATGTATTTCTAGAATATACCTTAAATTTGAAAAATACATCATTTTAGAAATCATAAAACTGTCATTTTTGACAAGTTTCCTAGTATATGTGGTTGCAATATCTCATTACTTCATTTCAAATGGTAAAACAGCAAAGCCCTAGGAAAGAATGGTTTTTCTATATATCCACATCTTTTAATGTTTGTTATTGTTAAAAGTTAGTAATTATTTGTGGGGTTTTCTCTTTCACACTAAAATCTTGAGTTTAATAATCTCTCTCTCTCTCTTTTTAGCTACACTGGAATCCAAAAAGTTTATCTGATATCATTTCTATCATCTCTACTCTCCTTTCCACTCAGCATTCGGAGGAGATACAGAATTTCAGTCAGTAGAAAAGGTAAGCAATGTCCATTGGAATGGTGCCACACTTTATTCTTGGTGTTGCCTGTCATACCAAAAATAAAGGAACAAGACACTAATCTCCAAAGATATCTAAATATATTCATCATGTCACATTTGAAGATTTACGAATTGTGGTACCAATGTAATAAAAATCTTTGTAACTGTATGGAAGAAGTTTGATGTATTGAGCTGATTTGGAGCTGATAGATATATATTCAAACAGGCTGAGGGTCCAAGTAGCAAAATTCCAGATCAACTTGTGATGATCTGGTGAATGAGTTTTTGCTGCCACTGTAGGTGCTCAGAGCAAAGCAGCACCTATGTGTTATTTTATTTGCTTGTTGGTTTATTTGCTGCCTTATAAGCAGAGCAATTGGGGCAGACAGGGCAGCAGATGAAATGGTGTATCGGGAAAAAACAGTTCTATCATTATCGTACTGTGATGAAATCTGCTTAAATTACGCTCTGATGCAGTGTTTGAATTTTATTCAACAGGGGTAACTTTTAGTAAACCGGTTATAATTTTTTCTCCAAATGTTGTCTTTCCCCAAATGGGCATGCAGTAATCTTGAGCACTCTTACTTGCAGTGAGTCCTCTCAAACATAAAGATACGGTTGTCTTAGTTATACAGAACTGAAAGGCCACACACAGAGGAAACCCAAGTCAATCTTACTACTTTGTGAGCTATATCCATAGTCACTAAACATGCATATGTAAATTGCTCTACTTCTGTTTGCCTTAATTTCCTTAACAGCGTAGACGAGATAATAATAGTTTCAATTTTATAGAGTTGTTGAATAATTAAATGAATGATCAAGGTAAAGAGCCTAGCAGTGGACACATAGGAAATTACTCATGACTGTTAACCAGCAGTTGCTATTTTGTGCTAGCGGTTATCATCATTAGTTATTGTATTAGTCATTATATGGTAATATCGGTAGGTGCTCAGGATATAACACTGAGTAAGAATACTTTTGCCCCTTTGAAAATGCAGTCTTGTAGGACAGTAAGATGCAGTATTTTATGCAAAAGATGTTTATAGAGAAGGTTGAAAGAATGTGAATGAAGAAAAGTTAATCCTATCTAATGAAAGCAAACATAGTTTTGAAAAGAGAGTGATATTTGATATGTGATTTCAAAGTATGTAAAGCAAAGAGGAAATTAGGAGCAAAGTCCTGAGAGCACTAGAGTATGTATTATTTGGGGGAGTAATGGAGAAATCAGAATGTAAATTTTATGGAATTGAACCTCGGGGTGCTGATTGATTTATAATTAAGCGATATGGAAACAATGATCTATTAAGCATTCCTTAAGTAATCCTCAAACTGTTTACATTATTATTAAATACATCACAACTGGAATTTGTATGCATACTTTACAAATATTATTTTTGATGCTCGACCTGAGCAATATAACATGAAGTACTTTATCTTTAACAATACCATAAATTATCTCTGTATAAAGAAAAGAAGAGAGGGGTGACTAGGTGGCTCAGTCAGTTAAGTGTCTGACTCTTGTTTTCAGTTCGGGTCATGATCTCACAGTTTGTAAGTTCAAGCCTGGCATTGGATTGGGTTCATGAGCTCAAGCACGTAGTTGGGCTCATGCTGACAGTGTAGAGCCTGCTTGGGACTCTCTCTGTCTCTCTCTCTCTCTCTGCCCTTCCTTCTATGCACGCTCTCTCTTTCAAAAGAAATAGATAAACTCAAAAAAAAGAAGAAAGAAGAAGAGACATATTTGTTAGGAATTTATCTCTCAGTTATTTTATACAATTCTTGAACTTTCCAAGTTAAAGAGTTTTGAAGAGAGTAGATGACTCTTAAGATATCTTAATTAAAACATAGGATAAGACTATGTGGCAACTGAACATTTTATTATGAAAGGGAGCAGAATTTGCCACCCTAAAATAAGCCTTTTTGGCATAAGGATTATCCTGACCAGGTTATTTTTAAGAAACAAGAGATATAAAAAAAGCTCTTAAAACCTTGTATGTGTTATCCTTTTGTTAAGAAACATACACATTTATAAAGGAAATTTCCAATTGCAAGGGTGTCTCCTTCCCTGTGCCAGGAAGAGAAAGGACGACTAAATCTCCAGAAACTCTTATCAATGGAGAAAGCAAGGACTTACATCTGCATAACAACCATACACTTGTTTACTGTACTTTGCCAGAAAGTCTCCCATAACTGGCACCACCAAACCCAACATCTTTTGTCTTTGGCTAGTGATGGTATTCAAGGTATGGCTTGGGCCATTTCAGAGAGTTACTCAGTTTTCCTGGTTATCTCCCATATATGCAGGAGTTATATATGTTATTAAATATCAGGATTTTTTTCTCCTGTTAATGTCATGTTTTAGAGAAATATCTCAGGCAAGAACTTAGAAGGGTAGAGAGAAAATTATTTTTCCTGTTCTACACTTAATCTTAAAATAGTATTTGAGTCCTATTTTTAAAGTACCTGAAAATAATCATTTTCACTTCATCAAATATTGCCATGTAACGTCAAATACGGATTCTGTTTTTTCCAAGTTCACAAAAAAGTCTGTACTTAAAAAGCTCTAATCTTGTGACTATAAATATTTCTATGTACAATGGTAAATGTTTTAATTTAGAATTCCAATTGTAAATGTCTCTTCCACCCACTGACAATGTTTTTTTCACCAAAGATGTTGCACGTGCCTCTCCCATTTATCCCAGTTGGTCATGAAACTCTCTGACTCATGCACCATTCTCATATTTTTTCCACTGACACTTCACCACCTTATTTCCATTCTCCTATATCATGTTGGGCTTACTGTGCCCCACTTAGGTGATTTACATCCTCTTTGCTCCTACAAATATATATTTTATCACAGGTTTTTACTTTTTTCCTTTTGTTCTTTAATATTTATATGGTGATATTCATATGTCATTTGGAGTCATGATTTTCTTTTCTGTTCTTGTACAGATAAAAACTCAAATTTACCTGCTAGACTTGCTATTGTAAAGATAGAGTTTTATGGCTCTACAAGGTTCATTGGTACTTATTTGATGCATAAACATTTATTGCAGTTCCATTGACAAAAAATAAGTCACTTGACTATTGGCTATAAGCATGGTAGTGTTGAACTGAAAATTTAAACCATTTATTAACACATAGTGATATATAAATCACCTCTTAGACTGTAAAAAGTACTTTATATTGAAATAACATCCAAAAATGCTAACACATTTTAGCAGAAGATAACATGGAGTATTTTTATTTCTTGCCCTTGATATTTTGACAACTCTCAAAAAAAAAAAATAGATACGAATAGGCACATTACTGTAAAAATCCCTGCAAAAAATGACTTAATTGAAGAATAGCAAAGAGTTATAATCCAGGTCAAGAATGCTATGGCAAATCTGTAGGCACGTCTGGAGAACAAAGGACAAAAACACTCCTTTACAGAGGAAAACAGGGTTTTTTGTGGTTATACACAAAAAAAGCCATTGGAGTAAACAAGGAGTTGAACGTATAGTGGCTTTTCGTTGGGTGAGTTATGAGTCTCATTCGTTGAGCTATTGGTGGGGGAGGAGGAAAATCTTTTTTCCTTCCGCTGGTGTAGTAAAGTAGTATGGATTTGCAAGGTAGGTCTCTTCTTTTGGGGTTTGCAATTGATGACAAGTGGTAGGGCACGAGAGCTCCCCCTGCTGGTCTCCAGACTCCATTTTAAATGTGGTTTCCTTTCTTTAATTTTCACAGATAAATACACATATAAATTTTTATTGTTTAAAATCCTAAAATATGTTTATACCATGATTATTACTAGTTTTAATGGTAGACACTTAACTCATTTAAATTTAGGATCAACTTTTTCTATATTTCGATGTTTTGCTTTTGTTTTCTATATTTCAATTTTTTATTAATACTTTTTCTCTCATTTCATGTTTTTCACACTGGAGATTCATTTTAGAGAGTAAGTTTAACTGACGCTAATGTAAAAATCTTGTTTAAGCATACTTTTTTTCTGTTTGTTAATTTCAAATTTTAGGTTTAACCACTCCGTTGTATTCGTAGGAAATTTTTATGATTGGTAGTTTTCAACTATGATTGGTAGTTTTCATAAGGTGTTTATCTAACCGCTTACTAGACTCCATACTGAAGGATAATAAATCAATGCACACAAATGGTCTCCCGATCTCTAGCTCTATTTTTTTTAATTATGAAGTATATTTTAAATTTTAAAAAATGTGTGGAGACTGACAAATTCCAGATATTTGAGAAATCAATGGCCCATAAAATAATATATGGGTCTCAGCAGTAGAGATTAGAGGACAAGATCATGACAATTGAGAATGTTGTCTCACTAAATGTTCCTTTCTTCCATCAGAAATAAAAATCTCCTTTGGTTTGAGGTAGGAAGTTCAAGGTTTTGAACCAGGTTACCTCATTTCATTTACTGGTTGTCTTCATTCATACAATTTTCTCTAGGACCCCAGAATTGGTCCTCCTTCAGTCTCCACTTGAGGTGTGATGAGACTTGCTGCTAATACTACCTTCTCTGGAATCACTTTAAAAAACTAAATAAAAGTACTTTTATAAAAGTATGAAATATAGAGAGTAAATTAAAAATACTAAAGATAAATGAAAACAACATGATGAAGATTCAATTAGATTTTTCCAATATTATTCATTACAGTCATTACAGTCGACTAGAAATATTTTTTGTATTCATCACTTAAAAATTCATAGAATTATAATTTGAAATGAATGAATATAAGCCCAACTATAGAAACCAAAAATAGCACAATGTCTCAATTTAAAATATATTCTCTTCATTTCTTAAAAATTTCATGAATGTTTTCTACCAAATATCATTTTTAAAATGCTATAAATACTGAAAAAAAATAACCCACCCTGTTGTCCCTTCACTGGTATTCCATACCAATACAATATGATCTCCATTATAATAACCTACTTTATGAAGATTAAATGCTTTTGCAATTCAAACATGGTAAAATTGGCTTAAAGCAAAATCAAACACTAGTTTGCTGGTTCAGAATTTGAATAGTGGAATGAGAAATCTCTCTTATATTGTTATTGTGCACTGGTCAGCTAAGAAGTAATTGCTTTTTATAAGGCAAATTTGCTTTTACTTTTCTAAGGTAATGAAATGAACCTGAAACATTTCCTTTGAAATCAAAGTCACTATCCCTGAAATGTCACCAGACAAATTCCATCATATAGTTTCAGCAAACACATAATGAGAAAGTTAGGCCTGGAGTTGATTGACAGAATTCTATTAGATAGCCTTCTCACTCATTCTTCTATAATTATCTGTGTTGTAAATCAATACTGATTTCATTTCTTCATATTTGTGTGCTGCTATGATGTAGGAAAACCCAAATCATACGTGTTTCTGTTTCTGGGAGAAGTAGTTAATGCAGATATGTTCTGATGGGTTAAGATGCCCCCAACTAGATTCCCACCCTGTTTGTGACATAGCACATATATGCAATATGATCCAGCATGACAAATAGTATTTTTAAAAGCCCTTAACAAAACAAAACAAAAAGCATATAATTGTTAAATGTATATGAGAAAAATACTGTTTAGCAGTATTAAATTTAAATATAAAACCAAAAATAGGAGTTTCTTTCCAAATGAAATGTGATAGCTCACAGTGGTTACATTGTTGGCTTATTAAAAATCATCTGTGATGATAATACATCTATCTAAAACTCTATATGTGCTGAGTATAAGTGTGTAAATTGCAGTACATTAAAGTGTTTAGTGAGATTAGGATGATCTGTACTGTAAATTTAGTCATATCAGATGATGGGTAGGATTGAATATTTCAAGATCAAATAAAAGATAATAGATCAATATAGATAAACAAGAAATTTTTGGGTATTTTCTGTATTCAAATATTTCTGTGAAGTGGTATCTAGGCAATTATTCATTTCACTTTCTGAAAAGTATATAAAGTTTATGATAGTTGTATTACACAGATTTTTTTTCAAAATATAAGCACCATAGGGATGTTTTAATTTAAACAGCTTTTCAGCATATGATTTTGAAATAACTTCTTTACCTGAGAACAAGTTACTACATAGAATGATTGAATGGGCTGGTAAGCAATTTTCTCTTAGTTCTTTGCAATGTCTCAACCTTGCTGAACTATTTTGTAAAAGCATGACTTTAGTATCAAAAGAACTATGTGAATGGAATCAAAAAAGTTAGCGTAATTGAAAAGACAATAAAAAGACACATAACATCAGGCAGTGCAAATACTTTTTAGCTAATGTCAAATCATTACTCCAGTCACATTTTATACACTTATTGAATTTTCCATTACCTAATGTTACACACAACTAAAGGCATATGGTAATGTAGACATCTCTGAATACTCAGCTACAAGGATCCAATCTCTATAAATTTCATACAATTTGGCTTGATCCCAGGACCTGTGGTACTAGAACATTCTACCTTATTGACTTAATTCACACATTGAGATAAGAATTCTTACTTTTTTCCCAGCTTAAAACTCAGCAAGACAGAGTTCTATTTCATACTTCCAAACATGACGTTTATAATCAGATAATTTACTGCTATAAACACCTTATATCAATAATTATTTTTAAGTTCTAAAGGTATACATCCCCAGTAGAAATAATCAAAGGATCATTTTCCCTATGTAACTGCTCATTTATAGAAACTTCCTCAAAATGCATATGTACCTAATTTGCTATTATGTTTAATACCAATTTGTTCTTCAAAGTGTGTATTTACATGGAATAAACACTGTGGTGTAAGGGAAGAGTCCTGAGAGGAAAATTTACATAGGAGAGCATGACATTAACTAACTGTGTGATGTGATACAGATCCAGTTCATGTAACTTAACTGATTCACAGTTTATATATACTTAAAATACCATAATAGGATTAGTAATAGTCTCAGTTCCTTTATTAATCTAAGTTGCCATTACTTTCATTTGATATGTATTCTCATTTGATATGTCTAGGTGATTTTTTACATTTCCCAAAACAAATTATTCAGTTTTCTTGTATCATCCTACTAGCTACAAGTCTTCACTGAAAAACTAATGGATATAATTGGAAAGGTCTGTAGCTACATAATGAAACAAATTAGCCAGGACATGGTTTGTACATGATCTATACAGACGTTTTGAAGATCTGCCTTCAAAATAATTTTTCAGCCTGAATGAGGCAATCAAACTTAGCTCTAAAAATTAATGAAAACATCCATTGTTCAGATAATTTCTATTAATTGCTTATATGAAATGCACATAAAATTATAATACCACCTGTCCCAGACAGTAATGTGCCTGAAAGTGTAAAATGCTTGATCTCAAATGTAATCTGAAATTTCATAGATGGGAAAGTGTTTAATATATTCTCAAGTAAAATTAGATGCTCTTCTATGAGAAACAAATTTCTAGACGGCTCAGTCATTTTTTTTCAGGTCAATTGTATTATTTAGCTGCTGATTCCCATTAACAAAAGGGGCACTCACTCAGCATGTTGAGTGCTTTCTCTAAAAGGTCATTTTGTGATGACTATAAAAGTATCTTCTATATATGTTCAGGTAAATTGTTGAAAGGAATAACACCACTTAAAACACTTGATTCTCAATTTTGTTTTCAAGTGAGATCAGTCAGTAAGATTGTCCAATATGTGATCTTAACTCTGCTAAGCTAAGTTGATATTTAAAAAACAAAGGTAGTTAGACTACCTGCATGGAAGAAAGCTAAAGTAAAAGTCAGTTTATTTCTAATTGCAATCCCCAATCTATTACACATGCTTTCAGTGTGTAAGGGGCCCTGCAAAGATCAATTAATCGCCATGAAGTCCTGAGATAGACAGAACCAGATTGATGCAGGAAAAAAGCAAACATTAGCCTAAAAGACATTCTTGACTGAAAAATTAGATTTCTGTAATCTGAGAGCACTTTCCATTGTCTTCATTTGATGCTTTCTCTGTAGAAAATTTGTCTGTTTTAACTCTAAGGGTGTTCAGGATTTTAATATTTATTTAAGAATCATAAGTAGGTATTCAAAAGTAGAGTTTTTTTAGCCCAATTCAGGTGAATAATTCATATAGTTTTAAAATGTGTACTCTGATTCTTCACTAAGAAAAAAAATAATTTTTCATATTCGAAATAGAAAAAAATGATACCTATAACTTTCAGACGTCTTCCTAATAACATTTATTCAAAATACATTGAACAGATTTATCTGTGTATTTATGAACATAATAGGTACTACTAGAGTTTTTCTAGAGTGTAGTCAGCTTTATAATTGAGGTATCTATTTGGAGTAAAATATGTGAAATAAAATACATAATAAGTGCTAAAACTGTTAAATTTGTAATTAAAATAGTTACTTTCTTTGATGATGAATTGAAATTAATTATGCTAAATATGATTTTTCAGAATGATTTAAAACTTTACTCCAAATGTAAGTAAATTCATTGTGATTCAATATTAAAGATGTTTGTTGTGATATTTGAATAAATCAAATTTTTGTATCATTTTTATCACAAAAGATTTTGCAATAATAAATAATTCAGTAAAAGATATGCATAAATAATGAGGGCAAACCATTGTTGAGAAATAGATGATTAAAATACTTTTTTACCTTGGTTATCAAAAAAGTTTATCAGGAGCCACTGTGCAGTTAGTTTGGATGGTTTGATAATAGAAAATTTTCTATTTATTTTAATATTTGTTTAAAAGACTGATTCTGCACAACAATTAGGTATTTTTTCTCATTTTTTCCTTCATTTTCTTCTTTAAGAACAGAGTCTATTAGGGGCACCTGGGTAGCTCAGTCTGTTGAGCGTCCGGCTTTGGCTCAGGTCATGATCTTGCAGTTCTTGGGTTCGAGCCCCCCACATCGGGCTGTATGCTGACATCTAGCTCAGAGCCTGGAGCCTGCTTCGGATTCTGTGTTTCCCCCTCTCTCTGACCCTCCCCTGCTCATGCTGTCTCTCTCTCTCTCTCTCAAAAATAAAGCATTAGAAAAAAATTTAAAAAAAGAACAGAGTCTATTAAATAAAAACATTAATATCTGAAATTTTTAATGTATTTACTCAAATTATAGATGGCAGTAGTGAGAAAAGTGAGAGACTAAAGCAATCATATACATGTGCACTATGCATTGCCCATCTTTAGGCTGTAGGGAACAGCTAGAGCAAAGAGTTCTCACTCTGAATCTCTTAATAGTTATTCTGGGAAGTGACTTTTTAGCAGAACCTAGTTGCCAGAGCTAAATGCATTCATAAGCATTGCTCCTTTCCGTAGCACAGAAAAGGAGATGCTAGCTGACAGGCCTACCTACAGAGCCCACATGGGAGGGAAATATTCCTCCCTGCCACAGGATGGCGAGGCCTATCTGCCAGGGGACAACTGTAGATAAGTCTACAGATCTGTGAAAACTGAAGGGAATCTGAGTTAGTATATATAAGTTTTTGAGGGCTACTGTAACAGAGTACCATAAATCTGGAGGCTGGAAATCTGAAATCAAGGTGTGGGCAGAATTGGTTCTTTCTTTGGGGCTCAAAAGAAAATCTGTTTCGTGCCTCTCTCCTAGATTGTGTTGGTTGCTGGACAACTTTGGCATTCCTTGGTGCTGTGTGTGGCCAGACCAGCCCTTGTAGTTCTTACTGTGATTGCAAGCTCCCTTCAGCAATAACCACCAGGAAACTTTGATTAAAAAATGTATATTACAAGTCCTGGAAATTAAATGGCACACGGGGGGCCACACGGCATGGAGTTCTGTGCTTATTGGGGTTAAGGATGGAGTCCTAAGGTTTCATGGACTCACTCTGTATTGGTGAATTTAAAACATAAGAGTGGATTTTTAAAGCACAGGAAGAGAAAACAAAACAACTGGCCCAAAAGGTGAATTAACCAAATCAACCAAGATCTTTAAAACAAAGAAACCTTATTGGGGTGGGGGTTGGGAAGGTGGCCTGGCTCTGTATCTGGTCCTTTGTTTGGCAATGTGTTTATACAATAGCCATCTCTGAAGTCGATGCCTTGCAATCAAAGCTTGAATCAGATACTTGCATTACAAAAAAAAAAAAACAAAAAAAACAAAAAACACAAACTCTCAGGGCTTACATTGCACTTGGATAATGGCCACACAACTCCTTGCTCTTCCTCTCTTGTCACATGTTCTCCCAGTGTGTTTCTGTGTCCAAATTTCGCTCTTCTTATAAAGAGAGTAGCCATTGGATTAGGTGTAATGTAGCGAATGTGATGCAGAAACTGAGGCCAGATATGTAAGTAAAAAAGTGTTTACTGGGAGCGCTCTCAGATGACCTTCCCTGGTCCGTACAGAAAGGGGCCAGGGAAGTAGCACCGTGGAGTGGGGTAGTGCGTTTTTACGGCGTTGGCTGGGGGGGGGTATGTAGTATTGACATGTTTATGTAAAGTGATTTGTTGGTAACTGTTTCTTGTTCCAGGGAGGACGTGTCTGTTGTTTAGAGTGGAAAGGTTTGATGAATGGTTCCCTTGAAGGTCTCCAGGTGGGGGAATGTTGAGATAGTGAGTGGTTTCTTGCTATCTGGGCACCTAAAAGGTCATACCTGCCTCCGCAGTCAAACATTAGCGTCATCTTTAATCCCTAATCCAGTAAGACCTCAGTTTACCTTGACGCCTCCACAAAGACCCTATTTCCAAGTAAGATCACATTCATGATTCTGGGGGTTGGGGGTTCAACATGTCTTTTGGGGATACAAAATTCAACTCCTAATAGTCATCAAGGAGAAGATGGCCAAGGATCTCCAGGGAGATTACATGAACCAAACAAAGAACATTGTGTTCATAGCTACAGACTACAACATTAGAAACCAAAAGGGGTTTCATGGGGTGCTTGGGTGGCTCAGTCCATTAAGCATCCAACTTTGGCTCAGGTCATGATTTCACAGTTAGTGGGATTGAGCCCCACGTTGGGCTCTGTGCTAACAGCTCAGATCCTGGAGCCTTCTTCAGATTCTGCATTTCCCCCTCTCTCTCTGCCCCTCCTCCACTCTCTCTCTCTCTCTCTCTCTCTCTCTCTTTCTCTCTCTCAAAAGTTAATAAACATTAAAAAATATTTAAAAAAAGAAAAAGAAAAAAAAAAGAAACCGAAAGGTGTTTCAGTAATGACGCAGACAAGAAATGTGGCTCGGATCACACCATTTGAGGACAACACCACAGTCTAAGACCCAAAACAAAATACAGATCCAGGCAGGAGGTCCAATGCTTATTGTAACTAGAGGGTTGTTTTCAAGAAAAATAATATAAGATTGTGATTACAGATTAAAAGAAATGCAAACACTTATTTAGAAAGAACATTTTAAAATTACAGTAAACAATTTTTAAAAAGCTAAAATTACTACAAACATCACAGAATCCAGAAAGATAACATAATAGAAAACGTACCTCTATAACATTTATTTGAATATTATAACTGCATACTCCTGACCTCCTGTTAATAATCAATGAATTTAAATATTGTTTTTCTAGAAAGGATAATATAATAAATTATTTTTCTGCAAAATAGGTAACAACAATTTTACTTTTTATTTATGATGATTTAGAAAATCATTGTCACAAGAATGTTATTGATAATATCATTTCAATATTCAGAACTGCTATCAAATGTGGGAAACATTTCTTTCATATATGAACTATAGGGTTTCAGAATATTTTCAAGTTATCTTTTTCTGGCAATTAAGTTTAAGCACACTTTGTATTGTTTATAAATATCAGTCATTTTGGTTATTGTCACTATTGGTTACATGTCACTATTCTCTAGGGCTTGGCATAGAGGACACTAAGATTACTCTAGAAGCTTTTCTTACACAAGTATGGCTAACCATAGTTTAACTACACATAGATTTGACAGAAAAGCAGACATAATTTGCTATATTGAAACAAAATGTATCTTCCATGTAACTTGTGCTTACCAAATCCTCAAATTTTCTACAGCACTTCCCAACAGATGTGTGATGTAAAGAAAGTTGAAGAAAAATCAAGCAGCCTTAACCAGTTGCAGCTAAAATATCTTACTCTGAACAACATTGTATAAAACTCTATGTCCACGTGGATATGAATGCTCTAAGTAAGGCATATTGGAGGGTTTTAGAAGTGGTTCGGACAGGTTCTGGGATTCTGAGACATAAGTTATATCAGCTCATGGTAAATATGCCTTTGACAAAAACTTCTTTTTCAAGATGTTAAATATGACACATGTAGTACACTCACATATTTTTAGTCTCAGGAAAAGAGAGGACTTTTTAAAGAGACTGAGCAATTTCAAATGGGGCTGTTTAGATTCAGATGTAAGCTCTACAGAAGGCAGAAAAATTTAATACATTATTTACTCTAGGCAGATCAGCTTTAGACAGTGTAATATTACATCTTTTCTACACACGCACACACAAAGTAATAGTAAATAAATAAATAAATAAATAAATAAATAAATATCTTATTGAAAAAAGACCTGTTAATCTTACATGATGCAAAGGATATAAAGTAAAAAAAAAAAGCTATAAAAAATAATATAATCCAAGTGTATAGTAACCAACCAAAAAAGAATATGAAGGTAGTGAGCTTCAAGAATAATTATTGAATGAGAAATTGGAGTATATTTGAGGTGTACCAAAAATATGGAGGAAAGTGTTCTTTATATCAATAAGAATCCATTAAGTCCAGTTGATAATGCAAGAGGAAAAAGAAAACAAGGAAATTACAGCCAAAATATAAAACATAGTAAAAATAATGGGAGAATTTGAACAATTGGTAGATTATTAGAAAGAATCATACATATGGAAATATTATTTCACATACCACATGAGTTGGGACATGATACTGAAGAAAAAAATAATAAAACACTTAGGCTAGATAGCTAAAATGGTTTACATATTTAATATATATAAGGTACCATTCAATAGCTTACCAATTTTAGATACTCTGTAGAAAAAATATAGGAATCCCAGGGTAATAAAAGAAAACAGAGATCACCATATTCAAAAAGTCTAAATAGAGAAGAAAATGTTAGGGTGTAGGGAGGGGCAGAGTGACAGAGCATAGGGTAAGATACTAAATCTTTTTTACTGCAAAGTAAATCATTGTCAAAAAATATCGACTAAGTTTTATAAAGCAATAACACAAGTTTAAGTTCATTATTTAAGGAGACAAAAGTAACCCAAAGAGAAACCAAAAATAAGCTGGTGATTATATTTGCACAAGAGGTGGGGAAAGAATGGTAAGTAGGTGAGAATGGTTGATAGGAAGGAGTAGGGCCCAGGAGATTTACATTTGCATTGTGAGCCTTATTTTCCTTCTCTAGAATCTTTACCCACAAGGATGAATGATTTTGATAAATAAATGTGTATGCCCTCTGTGTGTGTAACTTTAAAAACAAACTATAACATTCTGTAAGCATTGTTAACACAAAATGTACCAAGTTATTAGAAATCAACTTTACCATTAGTTTCTGAAAGTGTTACAGTGTTTAAAAATACATAGTTTTAATTTTCAATAGAATAAAAAAATGTTAATGAGCTTTAGAAATGACTAAGGTGTAAAATATACATCATAACTTGAATTTTCATTAAATCTTCATTACTTGAGATTTCCCATAGTCCATAAATGGGGTTATTACTAGTTTATTTATTTATGTATTTATTTATTTAAATTTTAGTTAGTTAACATAGAGTGGAGTATTGGTTTCAGGAGTATAATTTAATAATTCATCATTTACATATAACACCCAATGCTCATCCCATCGAGTGGCCTCCTTAATGCTCATCACCCATTAGACTATCCCCGCCCCACAACCCTCCAGCACCTCTCAGTTTGTTCTCTGTATTTAAGAGTGTCTTATGGTTTACTTCCCTCTTTGTTTTTATCTTATTTTTCCTTCCTTTCTCCTATGAGCATCTATTTTGTGTCTTAAATTCCACGTATGAGTGAAATCATGATATTTATGAAATCATGACTTTCTCAGACTGATTTATTTCACTTAACATAATACACTCTAGTTCCATCCACATTGTTGCAAATGGCAAGATTTCATTCTTTTTGATCACTGAGTAATATTCCATCGTATATAGATACCACATCTTCTTTATCCTTTCATCAGTCAATGGCCATTTGGGCTTTTTCCATAATTTGGGTATTGTTGACAGTGCTGCTATAAACATTGGGGTTCATGTGCCACTTTGAATCACCAGTTTTGTATCCATTGGATAAATTCTTATAGTGCAATTGCTGGGTCATAGGGTAGTTGATTGCATTCAATGTGTAGATTGCTTTGGGCAGTAGAAACATTTTAACAATATTTGTTCTTCTAATCCATGAGCATTGAGTTTTTCCATTTATTTGTGTCTTCTTCAATTTCTTCCATACGCTTCCCATAGTTTTTAGCACACAGATCTTTTACCTCTTTGATTCCTAGGTCTACTATAGTTTTCAGTGCAATTGTAAATGGGATTTATTCCTTGATTTCTCTTTCTGCTGCTTTATTATTGGTGTATAGAAATGTAAATGATTTCTGTACACTGATTTTATATCCTGTGACTTTGCTGAATTCATGTATCAGTTTTAGCAGTTTTTCGATGGAGGCTTTCGGGTTTTCCATGTAGAGTACCATGTTGTCTTCAAAGAGTGAATGTTTGACATCTTCCTTGCCCACTTGTATGTCCAGGGTCTGATACTTCAGGAAATGTTTGTGGAGTGTGTTGTATGCACTTTTTTGTTGTATTTTGGCTGCTCTATCCCACTGGTAAGTCCTCTGCAAAGATCCTCCTTGCTCGTCGTAATAGGGTGTTTGGACCTTCAACCAGGTTTGCTGTGATTTGTTCATTGAAGTAACCCTGGGGAAAAAAGGAAAGGTTCAGAGAGGGGGAACCTGATACCGTACAAAGAGAAAAATGAAAGAGGAGTAAAGAAGACCAAGCAGAGAGTTAAGAGAACTATAAAGCTTAATTCAGAGAGAGAGAAATGACAATAAAGAAGACAAAGATATAGAAAAGATGTAAAAAGTATAGAGTAAAAATTCCTGATTAAACAAACAAGATACTAGCAAACTGAATTCAACAGTATATTGAAAAGAATTATTCACGATGATCAAGTGGGATTCATTCCTGGACTGCAGGGCTGGTTCAATATTTGCAAATCAATGTGAGGCATCACATTAATAAAAGAAAGAATAAGAACCTGTCAATAGATGTAGAAAAAGCATTTGACAAAATACAGCATCCATTCTTAAGAAAGTCAGGATAGAAGGAATATAACTTGACATCATAAAAGCCATATTTGAAAGGCCCACAGCAGATATCTTCCTTAATGGGGAAAAACAGAGAGCTTTCGTCCTGAGATCAAAAACATGACAAGGATGTCCACTTTCACCACTGTTGTTTAACATAGTGTTGGAAGTCCTAGCCTCAGATAACAAAATGAAATGAAACGCATCCAAATTGGCAAAGAAGTCAAACTTTCATTCTTCACAGATGACATGACACTCTACATAGAAAACTCAAAAGACTCCACCAAAAACTGCTAGAGCTGATACAGGAATTTAGTGAAGTCACCAAAAATAAAATGTACAGAAATCAGTCGCATTTCTATACACAAATAATAAAGCAACAGAAAGAGATATCAGAAAATTGATCTAATTATAACTGCATCAAAAACTATGAAATATCTAGGAATAAATCTAATCAAAGATGTAAATATCTATAGGCTGAAAACTATAGAAAGCTTATGAAAGAAACTGAAGAAGACACGAAGAAATGGGAAAATGTAATCCATGCTCATGGACTGGAAGAACAAATATTGCTAAAGTGTCCAAGTGTGCCTCGGTGGCTCATTCAGTTGAGCATCTGATTTTGGCTCAGGTCATGATCTCATGGTCTTGGGCTTGAGCCCTGCATCAGGCTCCGTGCTGACAGCTTGGAGCCTGGAACCTGCCTTGGATTATTTGTCTCCCCACCTCTTTCTGCTCCTGCCTGGCTCTTGCTTAATCTCTCTCTCTTAAAAATAAATAAACTTAATTTTTTTAATAAAAATAAATAAAATGTCAATACTACACAAAGCAATCTACGCAGTCAATGCAATCTAAATCAAAATGGCACCAGCATTCTTCACAGAGCTAGAACAAACAATCCTAAAATTTGTATGGAACCACAAAAGACCCCAAATAACCAAAGTAATGTTGAAAAAGAAAACTAAAGCTGGGGGCATCACAATCCCAGACTTTGACCTGTATTACAAAGCTATAATCATCAAGTAAGTATAGTATTGGCACAAAAACAAACACATAGATCAATGGAAAGGAATAGGGAACCCAGAAAGGGACCCACAAATATATATGGCCAACTAATTTTTGACAAAGCAACAAAGAATATCCAATGGAAAAAAGACAGTCTTTTCAGTAATTCGTGTTGGGAAAACTGGACAGAGACATGTGGAACGAACCTGGACTACTTTCTTACACCATACACAAAAATAAATTCAAAATGGATAAAAGATCTAAATGTGAGACAGGAAACGATCAAAATCTTAGAGGAGAAAATAGTAAGTGACCTCTTTGACCTTGTCCACAACAACTTCTTACTTGACATATCTCTGAAGTCAAGGGAAATAAAAGCAAAAATGAACTATTTTGACCTCATCAAGATAAAATCTGCACAGCAAAGGAAACAATCAACAAAACTAAAAGGCAACCAGCAGAATGGGAGAAAATATTTTTGCAAATGACATGTCAGATAAAGGATTAGTATCCATAATCTATAAAGAATTTACCTCAACACCCATACAACAAAAAATCCAGTGAAGAAATGGGCAGAAGACATGAATAGACACTTTTCCAAAGAAGACATCCAGAACGCCAACAGACACATGAAAAGATGATCAACATTGCTCACCATTAGGGAAATACAAATTGAAACCACAATGAAATACCACTTCACACTGGTCAGAGTGGCTAAAATTAGCAACTCCGGAAACAACAGATATTGGTGAGGATGTGGAGAAAGGGGAATCCTCTTGCACTGTTGGTGGGAATGCAAATTAGCACAGCCACTCTGGAAAACAGTGTGGAGGTTCCTCAAAAAATTAAAAATAGAACTACCCTATGACCCAACAATAGCACTGAGAGGAATTTATCCAAAGGACACAGGGCTGCTGATTCGAAGTGACATATGCATGCCAATGTTTATAGCAGTGCTATCAACAAAAGCCAAATTATGGGAAGAGTCCAAATGTTCATTAACTGATGAAAGGATTAAGAAGATGTGGTTTCCACACACACACACACACACACACACACACACACACAATGGACTACTACTCAGTGATGAAAAAATGAAATCTTGCCATTTGCAACAATGTGGATGGAATTGGAGGGTATTATGCTAAGTGAAATAAGTCAGTCAGAGAAAGGCAGATATCACATGATTTCACTCATACATGGAATTCGAGAAATTTAACAGATGATCACAAGGGAAGGGAAGGAAAAATAAGAAAAGAATAAAGAGGGAGACAAACCATATGAGACTCTTAAATGCAGAGAACAAGCTTAGGGTTGATGAGGTTGGTGTAGTATGGAAAAAGGGTGATGAGCATTTAAAAGGGCACTTGTTGGGATCAGCCCTGGGTATTATACGTAAGTGATGAATCATTGATTCTAACCCTGAAGCCAAGGCTACACTGTATGTTAACTAACTTGAGAATTTAAAAAAAGGTGAAAAAAGAGAAAGGAAAAAAATCATTAAAAAAAGTTTTTAAATGAAAAAAAAGAAAAAAGAAAATAAAGAAAATAAAATAGAATAAAAAATTGTTATTCTTGTATCCAAGAAAGAAAAAGAAAGGAAAAATGAAAACAACATAACCAAAAACAGAAGCAAAGTAAATGAATGATAAAATAAATGAAACCTGAATGAAGCTAGATTCAGGTTCCCCTAGACCTGAAACTTTGCAGCGCACTATGCTGCATGGAATTATTTCTAAGAATATCAACTGAGAAAAATCTGGGCTAGTCATTGTTTATAGAATCATATATATAACATTTTTGGTGGTACTGGTTTGAAATCAAAGCTAATAATTTAAATCTGTTAATGCTTAACATCTCTGACTGATGCTCATGGCATAGAAATTTGTTTAGAAATTAATTTAATACATAAACTTGATAACAAATTTCCATCCAAAGAGTTTCACAAATAATTCATATTTCTGAGATATTTGTATTTGTATGCATTGCCTTATGTGTTAAAATGACTGCATATATTTTCAGATATCAAAAACCTCCTATATGTTCTGTAATATATTCTAGCAGGATTAAGATCAACCATGAGTAACAAAGGGCCAAAATAACAGCCACTTCAATAAATAGAGAAATTTATTTCTCTATTACATGAAAATCCAGTGGAGGCTTTCATGAGTTATTACACAATAACTTAAAATTGGAAAAACCCTATCATTGAGGGAAAGAAATGAGCAAGCTGGATTAAAATAAAATAAAATTTTCTTGGAAACATGGGTGAGAAATAAGGCATCCAACACTTAAAAAATCAAGTTCTTGGAGAGAAGGGAGGAACACTGAGATGATCCCATCAGAAGCCACTTTTCCTAATGTATATGTTTGTTAATTGAATATATGAGTCACAGATATTAAACAGAAAATAGTGGACAAGAGTTTGAGGCAGTATCACTTGACCAGAGAGATAAATATTGGATACTTTTTTAAACCCTAAGGGATTTTCTAGTTATCTTTTCTAAATTGAGATATAACTGACATATGAGTTTCAGTTATAAAACATAATGATTTAATATATGGATATTTGCAGAAAGATCACTACAATAAATCTAGTTAATATCTATGTAGCTATTTTTGTTATTATTTTCCACTGTGGCCAGAGACTATACCTTAATTCTTTCAATCATGTCAGAATAGCTGAGGTTTGATTTACGAAGAATAAAATTATATATGTGATATTTATATTTTATATCATAAATATCTATAATATATGGTTGTTCCTTGTGTACTTGATAAATGAAGCTTCTGTTAGTTTATATATTTTAATCATGTCATGTATTATTCACATTTTTATATATCTACTGATTTTCCTGTTTTTAGAACAATTAAGAGATATTTTAATTTATTTTCTATGATTATAAATTTATGAGTCATTTTTTAATTTTCCCAATTTAGCTTCATATCTGTTGATACCTAATTTTGTATGCATATGATTTCATTTGTATATTTCTGTTGCATTGGACCTTCATTGTACTAATACATTTTCCAGGTTTTGTCTAGCAATACTAGCCTCTAAATCTACTTTGTCTAATATGACTATATTTTTTTGGATACTACTTGCATGTTTAATATTTTTCTGTATTTCTACAGTCTTTCTCTTACCTTCATTTTCAGTTAAGCCCCTCAAGAACAGCATACATTAGGTTTTATGTACTTAGCTTTTTAATTACATTTAAAAATTTTACATAGTTAAAATTATTTTAATGTTTATGTTTTTATTTTTGAGAGAGAGAGAGAGAGAGAGAGAGACAAAATGTGAGAGAGGGAGCCAAAGCAAGTTCCAGGCTCTGAGCTGTCAGCATAGAGCTCGAGGTAGGACTTGAACCCATGGATGGGGAGATTATGACCCGAGCTGAAGTCAGACACTTAACTGACTGAGCCACCCAGGTGTTTCCAACTTTTATATATTTTAAATATAACTACTGATTTGAGTTGACAAGTTTACTTTTTTTTTTACTTGTTTTCTATTTCCTACCTTCTACCTTAATATCTTTTTCTTTCCTTTTTAACCTTTTGTTGAATTAGTTGAATAATTATCTATCTATTCCTTTATCAACTTACTATGTGTACATGTTTTTACTTTCTTTTTGGTGTTTATTCTACAAATCACAAGAAGGATGCTTAATTTTTTTTCAGGAATAGAATTTAGTGATTCATCACTTACATATAACAACCAGTGTTCATTGCAACAAGTTGTCCTCCTTAATGTCCATCTCCCATTTAGCCCATCCCCCCACCCAATACCCCAGCAGCAACCCTCAGTTTGTTCTCTGTACTTAAGAGTCTCTTATGGTTTGTCTTCCTCTCTGTTTTTATATTATTTTTTGCTTCCTTTCCCTTATGTTCATCTGTTTTGTATCTTAAATTCCACATATGAGTGAAATCATATATTTGTCTTTCTCTGACTGACTTATTTCACTTAGTATAATACACCCTAGTTCCATCCACGTTGTTGCAAATGACAAGATTTCATTATTTTTGATCAAGCAATATTCCATTGTATATGGATAAAGAACATGTTGTATATGTTCTTTATATATACATATACCACATGTTCTTTATCCATTCATCTGTCGATGGACATTTGGGTTTTTTCCATACGTTGGCCATTGTCCATAGCACTGCTATAATATACATTGTGGTGCATGTTCCCCTTCAAAACAGCACACCTGAATCCCTTGTATAAATACTTAGTAGTGCAATTGCTGGGTCATAGGGTAGTTCTATTTTCCTTTTTTTGAGGAACCTCCATACTGTTTTCCAGAGTGGCTGCACCAGTTTGCATTCCCACCAGCAGTGCAGAAGAGATCCTCTTTCTCCTCTCTGACATCTGTTGTTGCTTGAGTTGTTAACTTAAACCATCTGACAGGTGTGACATGGTATCTCACTGTGGTTTTGATTTGTATTTCCCTGATGATGAGTAATGCTGAGAATTTTCTCATTTGTCTGTTAGCCATCTGGATGTCTTCTTTGGAAAAGTGTCTATTCATGTCTTCTGCCCATCTCTTCACTGGATTTTTTGTTTTTTGGGTGTCAAGTTTGATAAGTTCTTTACAGATTTTGGATACTAACCCTTTATCTGATATATGTCATTTGCAAATATCTTCTTTCATTCTGACTGTTGCCTGTTAGTTTGGTGATTGTTTCCTTCACTGTGCAGAAGGCTTTTATCTTGATGAGGTCCCAAAAGTTCATTTTTGCTCTTGTGTCCCTTGCCTTGTCAAGTAAGAAGTTGCTCTGGCCAAGGTCAAAGATGTTCTTGCCTGTTTTCTCCTCTAGGATTTTGATGGCTGCCTGTCTTAAGTTTAGGTCTTTCACCCATTTTGAATTTATTTTTGTGTATGGTGTAAAAAGTGTTCAGTTTCACTCTTCTGCATGTTGCTGCCTAGTTTTCCTAACACCATTTGCTGAAAAGACTGTCTTTTTTATATTGGATATTCTTAAGAAGCATCTTTAATTTATATTGTCTACTAGATATTATAACTTCAACACTTCCAACACCTAAGCATATCCTAATAAACTGCTTAAAAAAACAAAGTAAAAAGAACTTATAAGAAACCAGAGGGTGTGAGGGGGAAACACCTGCCAGGAGCAAAAATAAGGCTGACAATTAATTTTTAGCAAATATTAAGTAAACCAGAGGAAACAATAAGACATATTTAAGTACTGAAAGAAAAGTTAAAATGTCAATCTAGAATTGTATGCCCTTTCAAAATATTCTTTAAAATTTGAGGGAAAATTAATGCATTTTCAGGGAAAAATACTAAAGTAAACTGATAGCAACAGTGCCACACACAAAAAAAGACAAAATTAAAAGGAAGTTGGAAAGAAAAAATTCTTGAAGCAGAGGAATGTAAAAAAGTAATTAGAAGCATTACAAAGTGTAAATAAATTTGAGTAACTGTTAAGTAGACAAAAACCAATCATGTCTAATGTCATTTAAAACATGTAGGTTAAAAATCATGAAAAAATTTAAACACCTGGAAGGACATTAATTCAATTCAATTCTACTAAGGTCCTAGTATTGTTTTAGAAGTGGTAAAAGTAATAATTTAAATAAGAATGTAGTAACTCAAGGATGTATACTATAATTTCCGGGGTAACCACTAAGAGTATGGGTGTGTGCGCACACACCACCACACACACACCCCACACATGCACACAATGGAAGCTAAGAGAAGAGAAAATAGAATAATAAAAATATTTGTTTAATCCATGAGAATACAGCATACTAGAGAACATAAAGAGGGAAGTAGCAAGACTGTAGTATAAATTGAGAAATGTCAGTTAAAATGTACTGAAGTAATAATATCAGGAATAACAAATAGGATATCTACATAGTTCTTAGAGATATGAAAATCACAGTAAGGAGTATGTTGAGGGGGACCTGGATGGCTCAGTCAGTTAAGTGTCCGTCTTCAGCTCAGGTCATGATCTCAGGGTTCATGGATTTGAGCTCCTATGGAGCTCGGTGCTTTCAAGTCAGAACCTGGAGCCTGCTTTGGATTCTGTGTCTCCCTCTCTATCTGTCCCTCAACCCTCTTGTGCTCTGTCTCTCTCTCTCTCTCAAAAATAAAATAAAACATTTTAAAAATTTAAAAAAATCTTGAAAATCTTTATGGCAATTAAATAATTAAATAATCAGATACATTTCCAGGAAAAGAAAAAAGGCATTATAAGGGATATGATTATTTTAGTTATATTAAAGAATTTGAATCTGCATATAAAAGCAGATTGTCAAAGAAATCTCCAGGCCTAAATGGTCTCATTGTAATTTTTCCCAAACACTGAAGGAAGAAACTGTACATAAATTCTATGGGAAAATAGAAAATGTGAGAAAAGTTAACTCATTCTTTGAGACCATTATCACACTGGCAACAACAGTTTTACAAGGACATTACAAGAAAGAAATACAAGCCAATCTTTATCTTAAATTTAGAGGAGGTCAAAGTACTAAGTGAACTGTTATAAGCAAATCTCATAAAGGAATAATATTGTGCCTTGACCAAATGGGTTGTTTCAGGTTCACATGGTTGCTTTAACATTAAAATATCAAGCAATATATTTCACCATATTAACAGTTTTAAAGGCAGAAACCATTTTAGTAGATGTAAAAAAAAAGCATTGACAAAAAAGAAAAACATATTAAAACAACTTTTCTCAGCAAACCAGGAAGAATAGGGAACATCCTTAATCTGATAAAGAGGTTCTGCAAAAGCAAAATAAAAAAGTAAACAAACAAAACCTTACAGAAATTTAATGCTGGTTACACATGTGTGTTCCCTTGTGAAAATCTCATACATTTAGTTTTTGATTGATCATGTTGTTGTGAAAGATGAGGGGCAATTTTACAATGACATAGCTGAACATACTTTCTATTCTTTCTTTAAAAATTTTGTATACCAGAGGCACCTCAAGACAGGCTACTCCATAAATACTGAGGTCCTAGGCAGCCTGCCATTGGGACAGCATATTTTATAAAAAACCATAAATAACACTGCCGGCAGCATATCAGAGACAATTATCCTGCACCATCGGCCCCATTGTTTTGATTCAGTGGGGTCTTATAAGCAAAAGCAATACTTACTTGTCACATCTAACTGCGGGAGTCTAATATGTTTGAAATTTTTCTCAGGGTTCATTATGTTTGGTTTTGTTTCTATTATTTTAATGCTTATTTTGTGTTTTGAAGGTGTACACAGAAAGTCTTAGGAATTGTCTGCCTTTCATGAATGAAAAATAGAAAGGTGTGGAAGGTGGTAACAAGTATTTATAATCTGATCTCTCTGATCTCTTTTTGGAGGAGAGTGGAGTCTAGGAAGATACAAGAGTTTCATATACATCATATATGTATATGTATACATGTATATTTAATACATTATATCTATGATTTAATATCTCTAAAAAACTTTATATTTTAAATATCCAGTCCTACCCCCAATCTTGCTTACAGAAAAAGGACAATTTTGCAACCCAATTATATGCTCATCATTTATATTTGTTCAATTCCTTCTCTTCAGCCCATAATATGTTGTATGTGTTAAAGCAACACAAGTTTCTAATGTCCCTATATATGTTTGCCAATTTCACTGTACATACTTTGTTATGATGAGGGAATAAGAAAGAGTTTAAAAATCAAATGATAGAGGTAAAATAAAGTACTATACAGAACTTAAACATATATTTCCTTCACATTACACTTTGACTATTATTTACCTAAAGTCCCTAAACACCCGCCATGCCATATGGAAGAATACAGTTCATTGCCAAGTTCCTGAGCTCATTCTGGATCTACATGGTCAAAGGTTTAAAAAAAAAAAAAGTCTTGTTCTCTAGGAAAGAATGAATTTTTCCTATTTATAATTAAAGTGATTCCTTTGTTCCAACTTCTAAAATAAAACTTAATGTCATATTTAAGTTTTTTAATGTAGCTTCTACATGAATTATGCAACTAAATTTCAATGTGTCAAAAGAACAGGTATTTGTTATTTCTATATGAGTGCAATAATGTGTGCAAGTGCCAATATGAGCTTATTTCCTAAAATAGTCTTCAGATAGAAATTTTAATATACATCTATAATCTTTGGCACTAAAACTAAAGTTATTGTCTTTCCTGGTGGTCATTTTCTTTCTACGTTCCTTCCTTTTCCCCCTCTCTCCTCCCTCCCCTCTTCCTCTCCTTCATATTGATAAAGGCTCCTGTCTGGATAGTTCATATGATCCTCTACATGAAGAACATGCTTGCAAATTTAGGTTAGAAAATCTTTGTTCATCCATCTATATTGTACTCCATTCAATACACACTGTGTTAGGCCTTGAAATGAGTGCAAAGGTAAATCAGATTCTCTGCCTAATGAAATTTATGAGCTATAAGTGGTATACTAATATGCAAGTTCAAAGGAAGGTAATATATTCAATGGGCCATAAAACAGAATAAAGGCTGTTCAAAGAGGAAAAGGTTTCATTTGAAGAGGACATCAGAAAAGTTTCAAAGAAAGTGATATTGGAGCTTAGCCTTAAATAATTGGTATGGAAAGGGATAACATAGTTTTAGGTACATAAGAAAAAAACAGTATAATAGTGCATATAAAATCATTGAGGGATATCTATAAGTGTACAAGTTATGAATAAAAGGTCACCATGAGGTACTAAATTTGCTTTAAAAATTACTGAGGTTTGTAAAAATTGAATATTTTCTATGATTTCACAGATGTACATACGTCAAAACTTATCACATTCTACCTTTTAAACAGTTGCAGTTTATGTCAAGTATGCCTCTACAAGCTAGAAATTTTTAAAGCATAAAATATCCTTCCACCTCAAAATTTTATTATTTAAAGAAGACAAGTTTAATGTGGACTTATTCTGTTGCACTCCACAGAGAAACCTGATTTTTTTTTGATAAAAAAGTTGACTATTTCTTAGCCTTAGGTACTGTGTTTCGGTTTACTGAACCAATAGCTATAATACAATAATACAGGATACTTTTTAACTGTCAGTATTTATTAATAAATGGTTTATTCCGTACTGTCTTTTCATTTTGCATTTGCTATACACACCTCAAATGACATATTTCAACAACATAAGATTTTCCCAGACGAGTTTTCGTTAACTTGCAGAGTGTTGGTGACATCAGTGACTCTTCTAAATGATTTCTATGTTATATGCATTGTGATTTCTTTGTAAACAAAATTGAAGCATTTATTCATAGGATGAATTTGAAGATTATCAAGGCTCCACTTTATTGGTATTTTCCCTTCGGTGGTGACATTTATATTCTAGGAGCTAGAAGAAAAAGAAGCTGAGAAATGCTTATTCTAGGCAAGTTATAAATTGAGATATATCTCACCTCCATGATCAAGAGATTTTTCCTCTCTCACTAACTCCAAACATATAATACTCTTGCCTCCTTTGCCAGACCCTAAGTTCCGAACTAACCTGTTCATCCAGTGACCAAAACTCCGTCAAACTTCACTCTGCTACCTCATAGGGTTATTGTGAGGGAGAATGAATTTCATTTATGATGATGATAGTTAGCTATTATAAGCATCTTTTCCTACATTGCTCATCTTTACAAGCATTATGTGTGGTAATTACTTTAGTGAGCCTTATTTTATTTTATTTTTATTTTTATTATTTTTTAAGTTTATTTATTTATTTTGAGGGAAAGAGAAACAGAGCACATGAGATGGGGAGAGAGGGAGAAAGAGAGAGTCCCAAGCAGACTCTGCACTGCCAGCACAGAGCCTGATGTGGGGCTTAAACTCACAAACCATGAGATCATGATCTGAGCCAAAGTCAAGAGCCAGATGCTCAACTGATTGAGCCATTCAGGCACCCCAAGCTTCATTTTATAACTAAGGAAATTAAGGCACCCAGAGAACTTAGGTAAATTTCCCAAGGTCACAAAGCACATAAAATGCAGAACTGATATTCAAAGAGTCTAGTCTTATACTTGATCACATGTTATACCTTCAATAAATTTGAAAAATATGAATCAATATATTAGTTAACCAACATAGCCTCCTACACATAATGTAATGCTTTAATACCCAGATAAAATCTAAAGTTTTTCAGAATTTTAATTAATAGCACTGTTAATTATAACTTTTAAATATTTTGGCAATAGGAATGGAGAAAATTGTTTTATTATGTTATACATTTGGTTTTGGGACATGCTTCTGTTGACCACATAAATCTAAAACAGCCTACTCATCTAAAAATCAGCTTACCCATAATTCTGATACACTTCTTCCACTTTTCTTCTTAAAAATAGTTATGAAAATTATTTATTTACTATATAATATATTTAAATCAAACAGGAAACAATATTGTGACAATAATTGCTATTATTATAATTACCAGGAAAACATCATCACCAGCCTCTCATGACATTACTTCACCTCTAATACCAATTTGTACAGAGTCTCTACTTCATGTAAAACATCATGAAATGTTCTTTACAAACCAATATCCCAGCATTTATCTTTGACATTAATATCAACGTAAACAGATGAGGAATTTGAAGGTTAAAAATTTTAAGGAAATTTAAATGATCACACAGGGTATTTGGGTTCATTAGAAGAAAAGAACTGGCCATTAGAAGAATTAAAAATTTTAGCACTTTTCATGTGCCTGTTGGCCATTTATATGTCTTCTTTGGAGAAATGTATATTGAATTCATTTTCCCACTTTGTAGTCAAATTATTTACCTTTTGGCTATTAAGTCATCACACTTATTACCAGGGAAATGCAAATCAAAATCACAATGAAATGTTGCTCCATACCTATTAAGATGGTTATTACCAAAAAATGTTGGTGATGATGTGGAAAAAAAGAAATCCATGTACTGATGTGGGGATGCAAATCATTATAAGAAACGGTATGAAAGTTCTTCAAAAAATTCAAAATAGAACTCCCATTTGATCCAGAAATTCATTATAGGAAACAGTAGGAAAGTTCTTCAAAAAATTCAAAATAGAACTCCCATTTGATCTAGAAATTCCACTTCCGGTTATACAGCCAAAGAATTGAAATCAGGATCTTGAAGAGATATCTGCACTCCCATATTCATTACAGCATTATGCACAATAGATAATACGTGGAAGCAAACTAAATGTCCATTGAGGGATGAATGGATGAAGAAAATGTGGAATACACATACAATGGAATATTATGCAGTCTTTACAAAGAAGGAAAGCCTGCCATTTGTGACAACATGAATGAACCTGGAGGACATTATGGCAGTGAAATAAACCAATCACAGAAGGACAAGTACTATGTGATACCCCTTTTATGAAGAATCTAAAATAGTCAGATTCATAGAGGCTTAAAGTAGAATGGTGGTTGCCAGGGGCTAGAAGAAGGGTGAAACAGGAAAGTATTAGTCATAAGATTCAAAGTTTCAGTTATGCAAGATGCAGTCCTAGAGACCTACTATACAGCATAGTGCCTTCAGTTAACAATACTGTATAGTATACTTAAAAATTTGCTGAAAGAGTAGATTTCATGTTAAGTGTTCTTATCATATAATGGTTATAATAGTATTATTAATATATTATTATATAACATATTTATATATAAAATTATTATTATTATTATAAATAAAGAGAATAGAAGAAAGTTTTGAAGATGGATCTGTTCATGTTACAGATTGTAGTGATGTGTTCACATCAGTTTGAACATACATTTGTTTATATAAATAAACAAAATTTATTTGTTATTTTTATTTAATAAACACATACATTTGTTCATATAAATAAAAACAGTCATCCTGGTTATGGATTTAGGAATTTAACATATAACACATATATTGTCACAATGTGCAAACATATAGAAGTATTTATACAAAGAAACTGTAACTAAATTATTAATACATAATTTTCATATAGAATGAGAGAACTTATTTATCAATGAGCCACAGTTAAGTGGCACATTATTTGTCATTTCCTTATATTTTAGATACTAATTGTTAACAGTAAGATGAATCAACACCTTGATCTCAGTTACACATTATTTTCAAAACTGCTCTTCACCTAAAACTAAGACTGGTTACACAGTATTCAAAAAAAGAGACTAGAAAATAATCTTTTACTTCTTTGAAAAATTTGATAACCTGTGGTACAGAACTGTGACATTTCTATAGTAGCAAACTCTATTAGGTGGCTTGTATGCTTCTCAAGTAAGATAGATAAGGCATGGTCCTTTGAATGTTGCTGAATCTGGCATTCTTGGGAAGTTTTCTGCTACTGATAATTAATGTTTCTAATAAAATCAATGTTTGCTAACTGTAGTTTGATGAAAACATCAGGACCTTGAAGGAATAAGAAAGAAAAGAAAGGAGGAGGAACATAACAAAGAGGAGGAAATGGGAGGGGAGGAGAAGGAAGCACTTGTTAGAGGAAGAAGAGGAAGCAAAGAGGAGGAAAAAGATGCAGAAAGCAAATGACATAATATTAAAAGCTCACTAGGACAATAGCAAAGTGACTCATGTGCAAGCACCAAAGTAATACTGGGCAGTGCACTTTCAGAATGAAAATAAATGATAATCTGTAAAAAGTATTGAATTGTGATGTAAAATTTAACCTTAGTTCCCTGAATATCTAATATATACCTAATATATTATATCTTATTTATATAAGATAAAATAAGTTAGATAATAATTAAATTTATGACATGATCCTTCTCTAAGAGAGATCTGATGTCAAATTGGGGAACCAGAAACACACAAAATATAATGATGTTATAATTGACTTCCCTTAATCAGATACATTGGCTCATAATCTCCTTGTGAGCTTCCTGGATGTAATCTGAAAGCAGTCCCCATTCATAGAGGATAAGGAGAGAGGGAAGAAAGAAGCAGATCACTCCAGGTTGGTAGGTGGCAGTTTGACTGAACAAGGGAACTTATTTACCAGGCTTGGCTTTGACAGCTGCCAAACAAGTAGTTTTCTACACCAGCCCACCAAATCTTAAAAGTGGATTTAGTAACAAATACTGTTCAGATGTTCTCAACATCATATTACTCTTGCAAGGCTGCATCCTTGAAAGTGGCTCCCACTGTAGGAATCGTGGACAAGACCGTACATTCCAAGAACAGAGGTTGGGGTAAGGAGCCTTGATTGCTCAGGTCCAACTCGAGTGTCAACTTGTGGTCATATCTTCTTAATGACCTCTTCCAATAATATACAACAGCAAATCCTGTCAGTGAAGTACAATCCATTTGCAACCATGCTATTCCATTTCACCACTGACATCTCATTTCGGATTCATTATCGTTTGCTGGACTATCAAAACTAAGACTGATCTCCCTGCTTCCACACTTGTCTATTCACAGTCTCTTCACTATGCTGCAGCTGGAACAGAACTGTCCTGTCATTGCTTTGAATCCCCTTCCCTGTAAAACTCCAGAATCTTTACAATGTCCTCTAAGCAGTGATCTGAACTGCATCTCAACTTTGCAGTCTTCCTCTTTCATGTTGCTCCAATCACAAAAATCTTTTTTTCCTTTAATAACCCAGGCCTGTCTTTACCTCACAGTCTTCGTGCTTATTATTTCCTCTACCTAAAATATTCTTAATGCAGCTATCTACATGAGTCTCTCCTTAAAAAAAAATTTAATGTTTTATATATTTTTGAGGGACAGAGACAGAGTGAAAGTGGGGGAAGGGGCAGAGACAGAGGGAGACACAGAAACTGAAGCAGGCTCCACTCTCAGAGCTGTCAGCACAGAGTCCGATGCGAGGCTCAATCTCATGTACCACAAGATCATGACCTGAGCCAAAGTTGGATGCCTAACCGACTGAGCCACCCAGGTGCCCCTGCATGAGTCTCTCCTTAATGCCACTTAGTTCATCTATTTCTACATTTACAGTTGAGGGAAACAGATCATAACATACCAAATGACAAAAGTATGTATGACAATTTGTGACATAAGCTATGAAAACTTAACTTTTCCAGACAAGTAAATAATCCACTATAACAACTTGCATCATAATATGTTAACTGATATTTATTTCAAGGTTATTTTTTAATTTGAATTTACATAGATCTTTATGTAATTTTAAAGTCTCATTTCTGTGTTTGTTGCATATAAGCTTAATTTTGAATCTACAGATAATAATATTTAATGTTTGGAAAAAATCATAGAGATTAGAACAATTTATTCCAAGTTTTAAAATCTACTCTAAAACAATTCCTATAAATACCATGGAGTTCATGAAAGCCATCAATGATGGGAAAATCACTACTTCATGAAGCAGCTATTCTTTTTGTTGAAGCCCTGATGCAAAATTCTTCCTTATATTGAGGTGAAGTCTAAATTCCTGCATTTTCCTCTTTGTTGTTGTTGTTGTTTAAGTGTAACTTTCCTCATTTTCAATTACAGCAGTGTGTGTATTACACAAATCTTGTTTAAAACATAATCTTACTAATAATTTTTACTTAACTAAAGATCAACACTGCTGTTATGGTCAATTTCTGTAATGACTATAAAATTAGTTTCAGATCTATTTATTATTACTACCTTTCAGATATTGCTCACACATAATAAATTTACTATGAATTGTCCAATCTCTAAAATGTTGCCCTTGTGCAAATCTTCTGGAAGATGAGATGTCACAAGGACAAGTTGTCTATGCTCAGGACATTCTGGATCAACCCAATCAGCCTTCAGCTCACCTCAGATGCATAGGTGAACCCATTCCAGATCAGTCTATCCATAGATCACTGTGATTGAGAGGTCAATTTATTCTTGTATGCCACTGAGGATTTGTGGCTTATTAAATAGCATTGTGTGCAATATATAACTAATACAAATAGTTAAAAAGTTTAATTGGTAAATAAATTTTCACATGATAGAGACTAAAATATGATGTTAAAACTAAAAAGAACACAGGTGACATTTCTGTAAGGAATTATTTCAAAGCCTTTCATGCTTTAATTTATTCAATGGATATTTATTACCAGGCAGTAGAGATGCAAAGATGTTGCAAACATATGTGTGCCAGGACAAGTCATGAAAATAGATTTAATCATTTCTTCATCAAAAAAAGTTATCAAATTTATTTTACAGAAGCATCAAAATGGATGCTAGTTAAAAACTGGGAATATAATAACCAATTTTCAGACTCAAATTTTTGTGTGCAGTTTAGAAATTTCTCTGGCAAAGTGTACTCCAGCTGATTCTAGTATATTTGGTTTTCAGATTACACTTTGAGAAACACAGATTATAACATGTGTAAATGAACCTAAAAGTTAAAAAAGACCAATGGTGGAGCTCTGAAGATGACAAATATTTAAAATATAGGAAGAAAAATAGGCAAAAACAAAATTGAAGAGGACTAGTCTGAACATTATTATTCAAATGTTACCTTTCAATAAGGTGCCTTCCTTGGCACTTTGTCAAAAATTTCAACCATCAAGTCTCTCTAAGACACTTTCTAGCCCTCATTTCTGCCTTATTTAAAAACTTCAGTTGTCATACATTTCTGATATAATAGATATTGTTTAATTCAAGCAGTATATTTAACAATATATTTTTCTTTGGTTATTATGTGATCTGTGAGAACAGGTATTTTCTCTACTTATTGCATTATCTCCAGTACCCAGAACAGAATCTGGAACAAATTAGACTCTCATTATTCAATTGTTGAATAATTATGAGTTAGAAGGAAAATCAGTGTTTTGTCTACATCTTTGTCTTACCACAGCTAATAGCCTTTGCACCCAATTGTCATCAAAGCAAATTTTCATACAGATGGGATACTTCTCAAAAAGAAGCTGAAGAACAAAGAGAGAAGAAATAACAATATTATCAGTACTTTCAGTTCTACACCTAGATAGTTTGCTGCCTGTTAAACTGGTGTATCTAGAGAGTAAATTCATGAATGTTTTGGGATATTTTAAATTATCTATTTAAAATAGATATCTTGGTAGGCTGAATTCCAAAATGGACTTTCATGCCCTAATCCCAGGAATATGACTATAAGATGTCATATTTATAATATTTCCAATGTAATTAAAATTAATAATCATTTGACTTTGAGTAACTAAAAATGGAGATTCTCCAGATGAGTCTAGTCTAATTACATGAGATCTTGTCAGACAGCTTTTTCCTTTTGGTTGCAGAATAGGAAGTCAGAGAAAACTGAAGCATGGTAAGAATTTGACACAGTCCTGCCATTTTGAAGATATGGGAATCCATGTGAGAAGACATGACCCTAAACGTTTATACATCAATGAGAACATAGTGGATACTTTTTTTTGTTGCATTTTAAAAATATAACAACAACAACAACAAAAAAAACTATTGGAAACAGTAAAGGATAGAGAACTAAAAATTCATAAATCCAAGAAGTTGAGACACTTCCCGATGTCAGTTGACAATATTCAGTCATTTTTTACTGGAGACATTTTCAAATCATGGACAAGCATAGAGAATCTCGATGGCAAATGGCAAAGAATAAACAAAACTCTTTAGTAGTTTGATAAAGCTTATAATCTAGAAATTGAGGGGATGCAGATAAATGTCTGACTTCCCAGGAGACTGGGGAAATAGAAAATAAATCTTCCAAAAGGCAGAGTGGAAGCACATCCAGTCTTGTGATATTTATGAGCCCAAGACTTAACAGAGTGGGCACTTATTTTAAAAACCTTGTTAACAAGACATGTACCCAGGCCACAGGACCAGGGGAAGACTGTAGGGTAGGGGGAAATTGTTCAATGGGCAGAACTGAATCTCTTTTATCCTTTGGATAAAGGATATTCACTTGGAAAACTCTCAATCAAAAACTTGTGAGAGGCCTATTTAGGAAAAAAGACAAACCAGAGGTCTACAAAGTCTTATCAAGATTATGACAGGCCAACTCATTCTAATTTCTGATTGGATTTAGGTGATTAGTTGTTCAGGTACTTGTCTTAAGGAGGAAAAGGTAAATTTTATTAAGTGGAATATAATATTATCTAGAACCTCTAGAATTATGTCATTGCACTGACTGGTAGAAAAAAATGTTCTAAACAAGGTATGAATAAGAGAAAATATGACTAACAGCCAAGGAAAAGGGCAGAGAATAGATGCAGTCATACCAAAGATCCATATAGTAGAATTCAAAAATAAATACTTAAAAATTATTATGTTAATATGTTAAGGAACAGGGTGAAAAAATAGATGAAAAATCATGAAATTTACCAAAGTGTTAGAATCTCTCAAAAAGAGAAAAGAATCAGTTGACACTGCAAACAGAAAATAAAATGTGATATCTGAAATTATGAATAGTGGATAGTGTTAAATGGTTGCATTAGAATAAAGTGTCAGTTACCTAGAAGAAAATCCACAAAATACACAAACTGAAGCAGTGAGGGGAAAAAAAGTAAAATAGAGCAGAACATAAGAGATATTTTGGACACTCTTCAAAGGTCTACTATAATTACAATCAAAGTCTTGGAAGGAGAGGAGAAAACTATTGGATTAAAAGAAGTATTCAAAAGAATAATGGCTAAGAAATTTTTTTAAATGATAAGACTCACAGGTATAAGAAATCTAATTATACTAAGCAGTATATACAAAAAGAAAGTTTAACAAGGCACTTCACTAAACTTACTGCAAAGCAAAGAATAAAAAAGTAAATCTTAAAAGTCAGCCAAAGGAAGAAAGATACCTTTTCTTCAAAGAACAACCAGCTATAAGAATGACAGCTGTCTTCCCACCACTAATGATGGAAGTCAGAAAGCAGTGGAATGACATCTTTGTGTTTCCAAAGAGAAAGTACTGCCAACATAGGATTCTATAACAAGTGAATGTATTCTTATCCTTCAAAAATAAAAGTGAAATAAAGATGTTTGCAGACAAAGACTGAGGGAAGCTGTCAATAATAGGGACATAGTTAAAAATAAAAGTCTAAATTAAAGCCAGTTCTTCAGGCAGGAAAGAAAACTGATCTAAAATGTGAACATAGAACTATAGAATGGAATTAAAATACACCAATAAAAAGGTAAATAAATGAGTGAATATAAACAATTGCTTAATATACAAAACAATTTTAGAAATGTCCTGTGAGGTTTAAATTATATGTAAAACAAAATACCATCATAACGATAATGCAAAATAGAAATGGGTTTTAAAAATTCTAAGGGATTAGCAGAATAAGGAAAGTAGGAAAATAATAACTTTGTTAGACTATAATTAGGCAAGCAACCATAATTTAATATATATAAAAACCTATAAAATATTAATGCACATATTACAAATTAGTCAAATGAAAGATGGAAGAGTAAAAAACTTTTCAAACCAGAATAATTTGGAATAAAACAAAAAGAGAACACTATCATAGATACAATGAGATAAAAAGAAAACAAAGAGCTGGATGATATACTTAACTTCACAATAATTAGGTTAAATGTAATAAATATTCTAATTATAACATTAAAAATGAGATATTGTCACACAGAAATTACAAAAGAAAAAACAAGATATAAATATATGCTATGTGGAAGTATTCCAATAAGATATAGATGGGTTAAGAGTAAAAGATTAAAAACATATATGCTATGCAATTTCTTATTGTAAAAAAATTGTTTTAATGTTTATTTATTTTTGAGAGAGAGACACACACACATAGAGTGAGCCAGAAAGGGGCAGAGAGAGAGAGGAAGACACAGAATCTGAAGCAGGCTCCGGGGTCCACACTGTCAGCTCAGAGCTGGATGCAAAGCTTGAACTCAGAAACTGAGAGATCATGACCTGAGCCAAAGTCGGTGCTTAACCAACTGAGACACCCAGGTGCCCTGCAATTTCTTATTATAGAAACCTAGAATTACTATATTATTACCTACATGTTTAGGAAAAGAATGGCAACAGATAAAAATATTTTATGATGATAAAAGTCAACCAGAAAATACAACAACTAAAACAATATACATATATATAACCAATCATAAAACTTAAAAATATATTGTATATATCTATATATAGATATCATTATATATAATATCTCAAAAATATTTTGTTTATATATTTATATTATATACTTATATAAATATATATTATAATATCTAAAATATTATTTATATATCCAAAATGATCTGAGATATAGGTAAAAGCTAAAATTTGAAACTTATACACATGGAATCAAATCATTACAATCTTTGGAAGATCATTTTAGGACTCAAAAATCACTAACCAAATATGAAAAAGAATAAAAAGTAAATTTTATCAAAGTTTTCTGCTTTTCAGAAGGCATCATTAAGAAAACACAAAGCCTAAAATCAGGCTGGGAGAAAATTAGCAATCCATTTATTTAACAGACAAATAATATGTATCTAGAATATCTAAAAAAAACTCTTAAAACTTAATAGCAAGAAGATAAACAACCCAAAAAATGGGTGAAAAATTTGAACAAGGCATTTCATAAAAGGAAATATATACATGCCAATAAATACATAAAAATATAGTTGGCATAATTAGTTATCAGAAACATGATAATTTAAACCAAACAGAGATTCTACTCCACTCAAATATGGTTAAATTAAAAAAAAATAAGTCTACATATACCAGTTGTTGGTGGGTACATGAAACAATAGAATGTCTCATAAAATGTGGGTGGGAATGCAAAATTTTAACAACCTCTGAGTAAATCACTGGTAGCCATTTCCGAAGCTAAATATAAACTTACTATTATATGCACCATTATTCTACTCTTAGGTATTTCCCCAAAAGAAATGCTAATGTGTTCATACACAAATACTTGTGTAAAAAAATCATATTAACTGTAGTGAATAATCATTAAAACAAAAAGGTGAATGGATAAACAAATTGTGGTATATCCATACAATAGGATTCTGCTCTGAGTTAAGAAATAACAAACTAATAATTTACATAACAATGACTGCATATCAAAATGATTATGCTTTGTAAAAGAAGCCAGACACAAAAGAATTGAGGTTGCAAGTTTCTATTTATCTGAAAATCAAGAAAAGACCAAAAAAAGTAATAGTAACATGAAGTAGATTATTATTTCCTGGTGCCAGAGGTTATAAGAAGTTGATTGCAAGAAGGCATGATGATACTTTCTTAGGGTGAAGAAAGTGTTTTATACCTTGAATTTGGTGATAGTCATGAGGGTATATATTTTTTATTTATAACTCATGCGCTCTATATCTATATGCATGTGTGTATGTGTATTTATATATCAGAATTGCTAGAAATGTGATGTGAAAGTTCTCTAAGGTCAATTACTCTTAAAAGGTATGATAGCAGAATAATCACCCTGAAAGATGACCATGTTCTAATCCCCAGAGCCTCTAATATGTTTTGTTACATGACAAGGTGGGGGAGAAATTAATGTTGCAAATGGAATTAAGATCGCTAATCAACTGACCTTAAAATAAAAAGATTATCCAGGGATACTTGGGTGGGCCCAATGTAATCACAAAGTCCTTTCATGTGAAAGAAGAAAGCAGAAGGAAAGAGCAGAGTCAGAGATGTAAGGAGGCTACATTGCTCTCTTAAAGAGGGGGCCAGTAGTTGGAAAAGGTAAGGAACAGATTGTCCTCTACAGCTTCCAGGAGGAACACAGCCCTGTCTATACCTTGATTTTATCCCAGCAAGACCCATTTCAGACTTTGGATGGCCATATCCATAAGATAATGAATTCATGTTGTTTTAAGCCATGAAATGTGTAGTAATTTGTTATAGTAGCAACAAGAAACTACTGCACTAAGTTCATAGTAGAAAATTTGAAGTGGAAGCTTTACTGCTTTACTGCCATTACCCTAGTTCCCTGCATGCTTCCCTCCAGTTACCCTAGTTCCCTGAATACCTCCATCCAGTTACCCTAGTTCCCTACATGCCTCCATCCAGTTACCCTAGTTCTCCACATGCTTCCCTCCAGTTACCATAGTTCCCTGCCTGCTTCCTTCCAGTTACCCTAGTTCCCTACATGCTTCCCTCCAGTTACCCTAGTTCCCTGCCTGCTTCCTTCCAGTTACCCTAGTTCCCTACATGCTTCCCTCCAGTTACCCTAGTTCCCTGAATACCTCCATCCAGTTACCCTAGTTCCCTGCATGCTTCCATACGGCCGTTCTCTCTGGAGAAGAAAGTCCACCATTCAAAGAATTTTAGAGAACCCCTCAGTTAAATATTTGAACCAATCTCAACAATAGTGGTTTTCTGTGGCATGTGACTTACTGAAGAAGGCAGTCCATTGGATCTAACATTAGAGATAGCTCTGTTGGAAGTTTGGGCAGTATGAAAAGAGGAACCCTACATTGTGAAAAAGATTAAAAATGGCAGAAACTGGAGTTGATAATCAATTAACTGAAACAAGTGTCATAGAACACTTAGAGCAATGGATAAAAATTCAGAAAAATACTTCTATAAATAGGGTATAATATTCAGTAAATGTTCTGCACTCTGAAGAGCAGACCTCTCAAATTATTTGCAATATAAAGTTGTAAACTTGTTAAATATAGAATATAATGCAAACTTTGCACACTTGGAGTAATAAAGCTAAAAGATTTGTAGATGAATATAGTATAGTCAAGATGTTCTGCTGTCCATTAAACATTAGAAGTGTTTTTTTAAGACTAGAGAATTGGTCAAATTGGAACAAGAAAGTGTAGACATTACACGTAAGAAACAGCTCCACTCCAGGGGTAGCAACTCTGCAAAGCACTGGCAATATTGGAGGCAGGTACACAAACCTTGAGCAGTCAACATTTAACTATTGCTGTAGTCAACCTCAACAAGAAGTCAGCCATGGAAAAGGGGCTGAAATTGTAGATTCTGGAAAACCCACATGAATAATATAGCTTGATCTTATGGTCTGGAAAAAAGTGCAAGGTAATGTTTCAAACTGAAATATCCTACTATAGAATGTATAATTTCAGAGAGGAAGAAGAATTATTAATATGTAGAGCAGTCATAAAATATATCAGGATGAAAATGGCTTATTTAGCTCTATGCTATGATACTATTTAGATTCCCAGTGGTATGTGAAGAAATGCAATCTGTCTGAAAGTTACAATGTCCAGATGTGACCTTCACGAATTTAATTTCTTTTATTCTTCTGAGGAACTGTCTTAAATTTTTAACTGCCCTACTTGTCAGCACCACCTGCCTGTACATTGTTAGCCCCCAGAAGGTTCATTTCACTGATCACTTCAGAAACATAGAGTCTTTTTCACTGAAAGGGAACATACTTTTTCCCCAAAGGGACAATGGTAGTCATATCTCATCATTTATTTGAATAATAGGTAAAGATTAACCAATTCTAACACTGGGCTGCATCAGTTTAATATAAATAAAGAAAGATTTAAACGTATACTCCACAGAAAAAAAATAAAAACAAACACATATGAAGACTCAGATTGCAAAGCTAGGAGATTCAGATTAATAGAAACACCTTATAAATTGAACAGAAATGGCAGAACCAAGGAAGGATATAATGTTCAAGTTACAATTTATGTGAAGTAGAAACATAATCCTTGAGCTGATAAGATTAATTAGGACTTGATTATTATTATCTCTATCTATCTATATCTATATCACCTGTATCTATCTATAGTCTGAATTGAACTGAAGTGAAGTGATCATATCTAGTTATGGTAATATCATTATTATTGAACTTGTAATTATTTTATTACTTCTATGTTGTTACTGAGTCAGGCAGATATTAAACACCTCTTTCACTTATTTATGAAAATGAATATGTCTTCAATGGTAATGCTTCCGTTTTTAAGTTTTCACAACTCATAAGGAAAACTGAGGGGAGGTATACCACAGAAGGTGAGGCGGAGGGAAATTTTTTTCCACAGCACTATTTCTTTTCAATTTGAGAACAAAATAAAGTAGAAAAGTATCCTCTTTTGAAGAAGTAATTTACATAAGCATTTAAAAGGGTAATCAGGGGCGCCTGGGTGGCTCAGTCGATTAAGCATCCGGCTTCGGCTCAGGTCATGATCTCACAGTTTGTGGGTTTGAGCCCCGCATCGGGCTCTGTGCTGACAGCTCAGAGCCTGGAGCCGGCTTCAGATTCTGTATCTCCCTCTCTCTCTGAACCTCTCCCGCTCGCGCTGTCTCTCTCTGTCTCTCAAAAATAAATAAAAAAAAAATTTAAAAAAAATAAAATAAAATAAAAGGGTAATCAACGAAATGTTGTTGGGTGAACCAAGGATATCTCGGGCCCTAAGGCCTCAACCCAGCCCCTCCAAAGATGTTGCCAGAGGATCTTGTTCTTGCCATAAGAAAGAGTTCAAGGGCAGACACAACACAGTGGATAAGCAGTACAAGCAGGGAAAATTTATTAAAGTGAAAGTACACTCTGGGATGTGAGAATGAGTGAGCGCAAGGAGGAGCTGAGCCCACTGGGGTTTGGGCTTCTATTTTTTTTACTGACAGTTGTTGACAAAGGGGTGAAATTTTCATTTCATGAGGCAATGATTTCTTGGAAGCAGGGTGGCTTATGTGCTTTTCCTTCCTTATTTGGTGAGGGGTTTCCTGTCATGGCACCTTCAGGGAGGAGATTTTTGTATGGTAATGTAGTATAATGAAGGAATAATGTGAACTTTGGCCTACTGTGTCAGCCATCGTGGGCCTGTCTCCTTTGATTGGGTTTCCTGTGGTTTTGTCTGGTGTGTTGCCAGGACAGGCCCCGGACTTCCTTACAGTTGACCATGATTTCCTTTATGCTGGACTCCAGGCATCCTGTTAGAACCTAAATGTTAAAACTGTAACAAAAATATAGGTTTTTCTAACAGATATTTATATTTTCTCTATGAGATGAAAAAGACTCACTTGATATCTAAATATCTATATATAGATATAGATATATTTCTGTTAATTACTAGAGGAAGCTTAAGTATCAACGTCTCAAATGGTAAAGCAATAATTACAATTAGAAGATATCAGCATCAATTACCTCAATGTAAAATAGAGAAGCAGATAAATACAACACTAAAGACATAGAGACCAGGTTGCATTCATGGAACATGGAACATGGAAATTTCAAATTTTAATTATATGCTGAACAAGCTACCCTTTCTGCAAGCCAGGAGGAAATAAGAAAATTTTGAGAAATGTTCTGAATTAGAATGTGAGATGAGAGTAGAGGCTTTCTTTATCCTGGGGGCAGGGAGTAGGCTATAGAAGCTAAGACAAGAAAGAAATTGGTGGAGTTTGCTTTGCTTCTCTCCAGCCATTGCTGTGGGAAAATGAGTTACACCCTATATTAGCAGTAACTCAAGTCTCCAGTGCTAGTATATTCCAGAGTAAAATCAGGGCTGTAGGAAAGCCCTGTAAAAGTGAAAGGCTGAGAAAAGCACTGGGGCTAGCTAGATGAAGACATGTGATTCTCTTCCCTCTGCAAATCCTCAGTGTCTTGTGAATTACAACCTATGGAGTGTTTCCCCCTAAACTGCGTATCCTTTGAAAACAAAGATCCAATTTGAGGAGTTATTTTCTAGAAATTCAAATGACAAACTATTCTGATTTGGGTATGGGGGTTTGAGTGTGGGGAGTGGATCTCCATTCAAGGGTTCATATATAGTGTCCTACGTCTTGAGTTTATCAAGCTAACCGAGGCTGCAGTCTGACCTACTCCCAATACTCAAAAATCTCATCAAGATAATATATGATTTCACTTAAACTTCTTGTAGAGCTGTAAAGCTGCTAAGGACAACACACTATGTTTCTTAGAAGGTCTGTTGTTTAAGAGAAGTGATTTGTAGGACATATCCTTGAGGTCCTTAGGAGGACATTTTTCTAAAAAAATAGTTCCCTAAGGAACCATCTTATGCCAACATTTTATATAGTCCCATCCTGCACTTCACCTTTGCTCTAAAGCCTTTTCTTAATTTGAAAACATGAGAAGGCCTGGCAATGTGAAACTTAATTTTATTTTTGAACTCAGTAAGTACTGTTTTTCTATTTCCTATAAATTTTACTTAAAAATGGAATAATTAAATTTCAGCCCATCTCTCTCTTCTATCATTTTATCATTGCCAGTGAAAAATTCCAAGTGGTGATTTAAACATTCTACCTTGGAATCTTTGCTGAATCATTAGTAACATATTCTATTTTTCAGGTGACCATAGGCGATAAGGTTTATTTTTCTATAGTTCCTACCAATTCCCTAATAGTATGCTCTTCACATTCTTTTGGGCTTCTATTGATCTCTTCTTTTAAAAAAATTTTTTTTGATGTCTATTATTTATTTTTGAGAGAGAGAGACAAGTGGGGCAGAGAGAGAGGGAGATATAGAACCTGACGCAGGCTCCAGGCTCTGAGCTGTCAGCACAGAGACCAATTCGGGGCTCAAATTCACCAGCTGTGAGACCATGACCTGAGTCAAAGTGGGACTGAGCCACCCAGGCGACCCCTTACTGATCTCTTCTTTACCAACACCAAGCTTCTGCTAAATGACTTCTTGAGGTTATTTTCACTTTCACTACCACTCTCCAAATATTGTTCATTTCACCCAACCACCTGCTCCTTAAGAAACTTCCACATATTTTAAATTTTTGCAACAAAAGAACACACTTCCAGGTATGATGAAAACCACTCTCAAACTTAGAGGCGTACACTTTTTTTTCTCATAAATATGCAGTTTTGGCAGGGCTTAGCAAAGAATATTTCATTTCCACTCAACTCAGCACAAGATGACAAATTAAATATATGATTATATTTGTAGACCATTGTGCAAAATGTTTTCCCCTTGCATATCTATCAGTTCTGCTTCATGTATTGTAAAATTCCTTGTTATGTTTGACCATTTAGGATTGTTACATCTTCTAAATGAATTGATCCCCTTTATCATTAGGATAGGGCTTCCTTCATCTCTGGTAAATGTCTTTTTTCTGAAATCTGCTTGAATATTAACATACCAACTCCAACTTTACCTTTGAACTAGGTATGTCTTTATATTTAAGTCTTCCTTTTTTATTAAATCAAATAATCTCTGGCTTTTAATTGGCGTGCTTAGAGTGCTTTGATTTATTGTGATTACTGACATGGTTAGGTATAAATCTATCATCTGTTTTAAAAAAATAACTGTAAGTATAACTGGACTGATTACTCTCCACTACAGATGTAAAGCCTTTGTGAGGACTAAATTTACTCTTGACTCCATGAATTATGAAATTTTCCATCCTGGCTGATAGAAATAGGCACCATGCTCAACCCCATGTGAGTGCTGAGCTCTGTTCCCTCTAATCCTCTCATTTGGTTCTTTCACTGGATTTGGGCAATTTCCCTATATATGCACAGATCACTACTCTGCTGAGTGATCAGAGGGAATTATCCAGTCCACAGATCTCTGGAGTTTTCTATGCAGGTCTCTCCTCGCTGGCACTCGGCCCTGAAAATAGTAGCTGCCTAGCTTTTCTCAGACTCTCCACCTTTTCAACTCAGAAAGTTTGCTGGGTTTTGCCTGAGTTCCTTTTCCCTGTGCATTTCCTGGAAATTCTTTTCAGGTAGGAACCTGAGGCAATAATAGATCTCAAATTTTTGTCTTGTGTTTCTCAGGAATTATTGTCCTTTGTTGTCTGATGTTCAGTGTTTTGCAGACCATCATTTTATATATATTATCTGTTTTCCACTTGGCATTTCAGGTGAGAGAATAAACCTGACCTCTTTTCCTCCATTTTGTTTGATTAACCTCAGGTCTTCTCTCAAAAATAACTCAAGATAAAACAGAACAGCAAGGAACTTGTCTCAAACCTATAAACCTTGTCTATTTCAGTAACTGCTATATCTCTGTTTCCCTCAAATTCTTGGATTCTTCAGTCATTTTCACTGCTTTTTCACTTCTTCATATCCATGGCCATCACTCCATTGACTTCATTACTTCCAAGGTCATCAGAGATACCATTATTGCTAAACATAATTAAACATAAGTATTAATCTGACTTCACCTCACTTGAGCTCTTTGCAATAACTGAAACAATTGGCCAATTTTAAAATTTTTTTTAAATGTTTATTTATGTTTGAGAAAGAGACAAAGCATGAGCAGGGGACAGACACAGAACCAGAAGCAGGCTCCAGGCTCTGAGCCATCAGCACAGAGCCTGACATGGGGCTCAAACTCATGAACTGTGAGATCATGACCTGAGCTGAAGTAGGCTGCTTAACCCAATGAGCCACACAGACACCCCCGGCCATCTCTTTAAAACATCATATCCTTTGATACTGTTTCTACTTCCCTAAATAGTCCATAGTATCTTTTGTGAATCTTTATGAACTTAAACTGTCTTTACTTAAATGTTGGCAGTCTTCAGGTTCTTCATTAGATCTCCATTTTCCCTCACACTTTATAGTGAACACTGGAATTCATCCACTTCCCATAAAATGATGATTTTCAAATTTATGTTTATCTGCCATCCTTGCTTCTCATTTGTTGCTTCTGCTATAACAACTACAAATCTGAGAAATAAAAATTATTCTTACCTTTTTCTTTTTCTACTCATTTATAGTTAATAACGAAGTCTGAAAATCTGGCTTCTAAATTTCTGTCAAATTCACCCACATGAATCCCATGTAGCTTCTAAAATCCACTATTATTTCTTACATTGCTTAATATAAATCTTCCTAATTAATATCCTTGCCTCCAGTTTTATATTTCTTAGACTTATTCTCTACATTGTAGTCAAAGTTATCTTTCTTTAACAGCTGTTTGATCATTTCACTACCCTGCTGAAAACCATTCAATGTGTCCCTATTGCTTTTAGATAAATACACATATCATTATAGCTGGTCTAAAAAAATTTTGCGTGGTGTGAACATTCCTCATGTTTTCATCATATCTCATCAGGACCTCTCTTTTCAATCTATATTCACCAAATTTAGTGACTTCAAATACATGCTTTATCTCATTTTCATTCTCATGCACTTATTTTTGATGTGCCTGAAATACTTTTCACTGTCTCATCCTGTCATCTTTTATCTTGCAAATATCCATTCATTTTTCATGTTGCAGATTCCTCCTTGAGGCAATCCTCACTGATGCTCAAAAAACAATTAAATGACTTTCTGTATATTCGTGTAATGTATTTGGCTTCATATATCATTTTATATATCATTTGATTAATTGCCTTTTCTTCCTTGTTTTGCTTCAGTTAAGGTAGACGCCGTACTTATATTATTTGGTCTTTTAAATATAGCACATGATGCAGTACCTACCACAGAGATAACCCTTAGTAAATGTTTTTGTTTATCAAAAAATATTTAACATCTACTGTAAGTCAAATATTTATTGTAAGCACTTATATTACTTCGAAGACAAAAGTCACTGCTTTTATGGAATTCACATTCTATCTGGCTACACAGACAATGAAAAAGAAGCATAATAAGTGGATATTGTTATATTATGTTGTAGTATTATAATCATTACAATGGAAAAATAAAGCGAACCAAACTTTAGAGCATGGAATGATCAGGGAAAGACAATGGGTGAGGGAAGGAGGAATTCCACATAGTCCTCATTGAAAAGGTGAAAATCAACAAATAATTGAAGGAGATAAGGTATTTATCTACACATATATCCAGGTGAAAGGTGTGGCAGGGAGAAAACATAGATAGAAAACAAACACTTAAAATAAGAGTATGATTGCTGTGTTTGAAAAATAACAAGGAACTCAGTGGTTGGACAAGAGATAGCAAGAGAGGAAATCAGAAAAGTAACAGAGATCACATAATTTAAGGACTTTAACTTTTACTCTGAGTGAAATGGGAAACAATTGCAGAATTCTCAACTGAGAAGGTGTATAATCTTACTTATGCGTGAAAAGAACTCCTCTGACATTTGTGTTGAAAATGAACTTAAGGGAGCCTGGATGGCTCAATTGATTAAGTGCCCAATTCTTGATTTTGGTTCAGGTCATGATCTCAGAGTTCATGAGATCAAGCCCTGAATCAGGCTCTGCACTGACAGTGTGGAGCCTTCTTGGGATTCTCTTTCTTTCTCTCTCTATCTCTCAACCCCAACCCTTAAAATAAATAACTAAACTTAAAAAAAAGAAAGAAACTGAACTTCATAGATGTAAAAGTAAATATATACTTCCATTTCTGAAGGTATATTAACTTTCTATTGCTGTTGTAATAAATTAATACAAACAGTGTGTCTTAAAACAATACAAGTTTATTCTGTTACAGTTCTGGAGGTTAAAAATTCTAAATCAGTTTCATTGGGCTAAAATCAATGCATTCCTTCTGAAGGCTCTAGGGTAGAATCTATTTCTTGTCTTTTCCAACCTCTAGAGGCTGCCTGTATATCTTGGTTTGTAGCCCCCTTTGAAGCAATAGCATCTCTCTGACATCTCATTCCATTATCACATCTCCTTCTGTGACCCTGACCCTCCTATTCCCTCTTATAAAACCCTTGTGATTACATTGGACCTACCCACATAATCCAGGGTAATCTCTCCATCTCAAGATCCTTAATTTAAAATGTAGTTGAAGTCTTTTTTGCCATGAAGGTAACAAAAGAACAGGTTTGGGGGATTAGGGAGTTGATGTCTTTGGCCTTCAAAACAATAACAGCATTATTTTGTCATTTATTAACACAGGAGAAGTTTTCCTATTTTGATATGCATGTAAGCTAAATCATACAGTTTATATTCTTTTGTGTCATTTTGAAAATTTAAAATTATATCTTAGAAATTCATCCATGTCATTGCTAAATAGTATTACACTGCATAAATATATGAGAATTTGTTAATTTATTAATGATATTCAGATTTGGGCTTTTATGACTAAGTATGGTATGAACATTCTTGCATGGGTCTTGTGGTGAATATGAACTGAAACCATTTCCCACACCATAAAATCAATCTCACATGGATTATAGACCTTAAATGAGCAAATATTCTACAAGTGAACGGGAGAATATCATTACCACATATAGCAAGGTTTCTAAGCAAGAGACCAAAAACTAATAATCATAAACAAAAGACTAGATAAATTGGTTATATTTCATAATTAAGGTCAACAAGATTTCATGACAAAGGGAACATGGATTGTAAAGGAGAATCAGGTTTGCTCCTAGGTTAGGCCTGAGTAACTGGAAAGGTAGAATTCAGACAGACAATTTGAACTAAGTTTTTGGAGATGGGAAGCCACTTAATTTTGGACATTTTGAATTAGATACATCTGTTAGATATACAAGTGGAGATATCAGATAGATAACTTGACCTCTGACTATGGAGTTTATAAGAGATGTCTCTACTGGAGACCTAACTTTATACAAGAGGATGTGTAAAATTACCAAGATGGTGTGTGGAGATAGACAAGAGAAAAAAACAACAACAACAAACAAACAAGAGACTTAAATCCAAGATATTCCAATGTTAAAAGACCGAAGTGGGAGGGAGGAGACAAAATTAAAAAAAGATCAGTATAATAAGACCAAGTAGTCCTCCAAGATAAGAGAAGAAATTTAACATTGTTTAAGGAGTGATAAAATGTTGTTTTGTTCTCAAAAAGATAAACCTGAGAGTATGGGGATTGTGGTTTTGTTTATAAAAATAGTTTCAGTGGAGGGATGGCAGCAAAATCCTGTTAGGGAATCTTGATTGGAAAATAAGACTAAAAGAATTAAAGACATTAGTATAATCAGTGGCAGTAATGAAATGGGGTGTTATTTCATGAAGAAAGGTGTGCTCAGAGAAGTTTTGCCTTTGTTTGCTTTAGCTGAGGGTTAAATGAAATTAACTAATGTTATGATTTTGCCAGAGAACTACAACAAAAGTGAAAGGTGGCCAAGGTTGTCAAAAGTGTATGGAAGGGAATTATGTTAATTACTGAACATAGAATTTAAACTAGGTAAGTAAGGGGGTGAGGACAGCAAAGGGTATGGCAGAATGAAAAGAAGATAGGGCTTTGGATAACAAAGTACTAGTGTGGTGGGAGAAATGCTAGGTTTGTAAAGTGGGTGAATTGTAAAGTTAGGAGATGGTTACCGGAGTGAGATGTTGATTATGAAATGATTGAAATTTTTGGTAAAGAAAAGGCCTAGCTTATGAGCATTGAACTATAAGGGTGATGTAGAGTACCCTCACTGGAGGAAGGGAGTTCAAGAAACAAGAATCTAGACTATGGAAGCTTTATCTATGATGTGCCTTTGGTACCCAACACTTCTATGAGAACAGTGTTGGAGAGAGTGACAATGAGGACCTAAAAATCCCTGAAGAATAAGGACAAATGATCCAAGGGTTAGTTAGTTAGTAAGAACAGTGAGGTGTAGTTACTTATATTATCTAATGATATGAGATTAAAAACTGGATAATTTAGAAATAAAGAAAGAACAATATTCAGAAAGCAAAAACGAGCTAACAGGATACTTACTGCACTTGATGCCCCCTATAACAAGTGATATAGGAAGAGGAAGCAGCCATAACCAGGGGGATTCAGGGGACACAACATCCTGATAAGAGATACAGATAGAGTGGGCCAGGTTTTTAATAGACCTGGTAAATTAAAGGAGAATTCAGAGAAGAAATCACTAATATAGCATAGAGAGAAAAATTAAAGTTTGAGTGTGGGGTGAATATAGGGGACAAAATCAGGGATGTCAGGGCTTCAAAGGGATTGGATAAGAGCATGAGAAGCAAAAGATGACCTGGGATTCAGGGGCTTGCTATATTCATTGTTAAGAACAAGGAATAAGATCATGATGATATTAGTCCTGGTGGATTCAAGGAAAACGCCAGTGAAGCTATTGAGTGAAGATACTTAGCTTTGGAATTGATGGTGGCAGTAGAAATATGAAGACTTGTGCACATGGTCACCTTTACTTCTCTCTCACCATTACTCTTTAGCCCTAATCATGGGGGAAAATGAATCACTTCATTGCTAAGAAAATTTATCTTTAAAAAGGAAAACCTACACAATATTTCAAAATCAGATGGAATGTAATTTTATACAGGGGAAGCTGGATATTCTAAAAGACCAGTGGCTTTTAGGCTGTGGTAGCATGGCTATTATTACCTTCCATTCAATGTAAGAAAAGGTTTGTACCAGTGTATCCTTGGAAACCTCCATGAACAGGCATTTCAGGGATGGCAGTCAGCTTAACAAGCCACAGTGTTACGCATGCAATTCTTAGAGAAAACATTTCTAGTCGAGAGAGGTCAGCTCTGTTTTGTAGGGGGCACATACTTCTTGATTCCTAGTGGGGAATATAATCTCTCCTTCTCTGAATCAATAATACAACTGTCTAGGGTGAAGGAGAGGCAATGCTGTAACACCTTAAGACCAACCAGGGAACATAACCCATGAAGAAGTGATGGATGAACTGCAGAATTCTTTCTAAATGATGCTTTGGAGATGAGCTTTTCTGTCACCTTTTACAAGCCATTACTTAAAAGAGAACATGTAAATATGTGATTTTTTGTTATAGTACTATAAAGAATAAATAAAATGAGAATGTGGTGATGGAAGAAATGTCACCATGATTTTGAAGACGGTGGAAAGTGACAAACCTCATCACAGATTAAGTCACAAAGAAATAGAAACTAGAAGAAAGATAACTGAGATGAAATGATTGGCCACAAGCAGTGTTAGCCAAGGAAACAAAGAAAAAAGAATGTCTATATATGAAACTGTCAGACTGAATGGAAACATTATTATTGTTTTCCAAGTTTTGTGTGAGTGTGGATCAAAATGCCAAAGTCAAAGCAACCAGCCAATTATGGAGTACTTAGCTAACTTGAAAGGGAAACGATTTTGAGAAAGTTTTTTCTAATGAGGATCTTAAAAAGTTACCATTTACCAGCATAAAAATATCTTCAGGGCAATTATCAAGTGAAGGGGTAGATATCATTACAAAAAGGAAAAGGTTAGAGAGTTGAGATAAACTTGTTATCTTTGTGTTATTACTCTTTGTTATTTGTTACAGCTTTTTTCTTGGAAAATGCAGATTAACATGTAAATGAAATTTATTATACAAAGCAAAATAAAACCATAGCTTCATTATTCTAAAAGAAAACAAAATTAAGCTACATAATTACAGACTTTTATAATATGCATCCACGATTACACAAGAAAAAACTCAGAAAACTACAGGTAGTAGAATAAATAAAAATATTACTTGGATTATATCCATAATTTCTCCAATTGTAGGTAAATGTTAGATAAAATGTATATTCTTTTAATGTTTATTATTGCTCCATGGTTTTTTAATTTAAATTTTCTATATTTCAAAAGAAATGATACAGCTTCCAAATGAGCTTATATTAGTGGAAATAAATATTTAATTTAATTTAAAAATGTTGCCATTATCTTATTTTAAATACTTTGAGGTCTTTTCCCATGATAATAATTCTCCCATTCTCCCATTTTCTTAAATATTTTGAGTATTTAGTTGTATTTTAGAAATGCTTTCCTAACTTGAAATCTAGAAGATATTTATACATACACTTAATGTACATTTACAGATGTAAGTGTATATGTATATATAAAAATGTATACATATATATACACACACAGAGATATACAAATGTATACACACACAAACACATGCACACATACACACACACCCTAATCTGTCTAAATATTTTTCAGTCTAAGAAAATCAATGTTAAAAGAGTCAATAATTAAATTTAAGTAGATATTTTGAAGAACTAGATTTTCAGAAAATAATTTGTGTCTGATTGTTTACAATAATTTGAGTTTACAAAGATGAGTTTCCATGAAATATGGAGAAAGAAAATGTCTTTTTTTGGTGAACCAGCTTCCAGTCCAATTTTTATTGAAGATGAAAACTGCTAGCCTTTAATGTATTAGTTTAATTTTAAGCATTTATTATCAATACTTCTATATTCAGAAGTATTTAAGCAATAAATGTAAAAATATATAATTTAAAATATATTAAAGTTATTTTAAAATAGTTTCATATATAACCATAAAAACAGTCATAAACTCTAAAAACTACAATATATTTTCATCAACTATGAGGTGATGACATTGAAATGCACCAATAAAAGAATCTCCTGACCCTCTTCATTCCCACACAAACATTTATTCTGTATATTTGGAACTTACCACATTTCTGAACAATTTATAGGTTAACAGGGTAAATCATAATAAAATAATTTGGAATAATATGATAATAAAGCCCAAAATGTCAACACTTGCAAGTAATATGATAACTAGAAAAGCATTTATTACAAAAAGATTAACTATAAAATAAGAAATTTGAAAACTGAAAAAGTTAGAAAAAATACCAAATATATATAGAAAAAGTAAATAATTGCTGGAGTAAATAATTATAGCAAAGCATAAAAAATGAGAAACAGTAACAAAATATGATAGACTTGATTAACAAAACAAATAACTAAGAGAACTGGGCAAATTAGCACAAAAATAAAGACAGAACAAACATATAAGGTGAAAAAACAAAGTGAGCAATGCTTCCAAATAACTTTATGCCAATAAGCTTTAAAACTTAGAAAGACTCTACAGGTCTCTAGAGATAAAGTATTGTTTATAATTTTTTCCAGTTAGAGAAGACCTGAAAATATATTAAAAAGAATATAAATACTGTTTTCAATTCATACATGCATGTACACATAGCACCCACCAAAATAGGCACCAAAATGAGATGCTCTAATGATTCTAACACCAAAGATAAGTCCTATTTTATACAAAATCTTCCACAGTATTAAAGAAAAAAATATATACAGTAGGTATGGTATATATAGTATGATTCTAGCACACCCTAAAAAAAAAAATCAATGTCAATACTTAGTAAGGAGAGCCTAAGTAACGATGATTAAAGAACAATCACACTTATAAGCACAGATGCAAACTTCCTAAATATAATAATAATAGTTTTTAGTGTACAACTAGAATTTCTAGATGTACAGTAAGATGTATTCTCAACAGAAAACAGACATTAAGAAATATGAAATATGACAACTGATGGTCTTTAATAGGTGAATTTAGCCTATTATCATTTATTATGATTATTAGAATAGAAATAATCCATTACTTATAAAATTTTATAGAAACTCATATAATCATCCTAACTGACACTAAAGAAAATGAAAAATTCAATATCAGTTCTTATATGAACTCCTTGCAGACTAGGGAAAAATAAGAACTTCCTTACATGATAAATATCATCATTCAAAAATATATTACAAAAATAAGAACTTCCTTACATGATAAATATCATCATTCAAAAATATATTACAAAAATCTTATTTAACTGTGTATAATTTACCTTAAATGTAGGAACAAGAAATGATGGCCAAATCACTGCTCACAATTAATATGTTTTTGGTTTCTAAGTACTAAAATAAGATTTAAAAATTCAAAGTACAAAGATTGGGAAAGAATTAAGAAATATAATCTTATAAGTAAAAAAACCATAATCTCATTTACTGAATTATCATTTATATAATGTTTTCTACAAGCTAGATTATCTCTCAAGTACTTAAAATACTAACTTCATAACAACTTTATGAGGTATGTACTGTTATCATACTCACATATAGATGAGGAACTTAATACAGAAGGAGGTTAAATGACTTGCCCAAGGTAACAGCTATTAAGTGTTGGAACTTAAATCCATTACCTCTAGTGGATCTACTGCTTCCAGGATACATATTCTTAGCTATACATATGGTTGTTTCTCCATTACTTGCAAACTACATGACTACACACATAAAACCTCACAGGTCATTGTGCAAGCTTCTGGAACTAATAAGATAGGATAGAAAAAGAACCAGATTAAAGGTCTAAATAGGAAACGGTCTTAATAATAATTTAGATATTGTAATAAAAACATTCCATTCACAAAAGAAAATGATAAAAAATGTCAATTACCAATGTAATTTATATAATAATTTAATAAGGAATGTGAAAAGTCATTCTGGAGAAAATTATCAATAATTATTTTATTTTTATTTTTTTTAAGTTTATTCATTTTTGAGAGACAAAGAGAGACTGAGTGCAAGCAGGCAGGGGCAGAGAGAGAGGGAGACACAGAATCTCAAACAGCTTCAGGTTCTGAGCTGTCATCACAGAGCCTGACCAGGGGACCCAAACCCACAAACCGTGAGATCATGACCCAAGCCGAAGTCGGACACTTAACCAATTGAGCCACCCAGGTGCGCCGAAAATTATCCAGAATTATTTAATAAAATGTAAAAGTATTTGAATGGGCAATATGACACATTTAAGCATAGTAGGGAGTTTTAATATTTAAAAATGATTTATCTTCCTGAATCATTTATGAATTTTATGTAACTCTGCAAAGTCTCAAAAGAAAGTACAAATGTTCAAGAATAATTAAGACAATTTTGAGAAAACAAGAAAGAGTATGTTCCCTGCTTGATAGGAATATGTATACATAGAGTGTTGACAGAATATATGGTTAATTTAATTGAAGAGAAAAACACAGAAACAGATTAATACTAATGCAGATATATTGCTACACAGATAAGCAGTTAACAGTGTTGATGAAATGATCTTGTTACCTGGTTTTGAGACAAATGATTTTCTATGTAGAAAAATATGAAAACTCTTCGTGATACCAAAAACAAATATTAATTATGGGGAGCTTGGTATATAAAAAAATTATGAAATTAACTTTAAAATCATTAGACAAAAAGAACAGGAAATATGAACCTTGTTCTATCTTTAAAATAACATATAAATATATAAACATGCATAAATATTTATAAATCCTTAATAGACTCGTTGAAAAAAATCATAAGATGTACATTATATATTCACTGCATTAAACTTTTCATTTCAGTCTATATTTTCTTTTATTAACCAGAGATAAACTTTTCTTCCTGAAAGCTATCACGTGCCTTGCAAAACAGGCATATTCATTCTATTTCAGAATATTGAACCTGGAAGACAATTTCTATCGTGAAGGACATTGTGTGGACATATTTGATTTAAGTAGGATTTACTTGTACCTGAGTAGAAATAGATTGTTCAATGCTAATAAGGGACAGATTCCCAAATATGCCACTTTGGCATGTGGATTATTTTGGGCCAAAGGCACTTGAGACCCTGTGGGCTTGAGAGAAACTTTTGTCTCTCCCTTAACCACACAGACAAATCTAAACTGAGGGGCACTTTCCCAGAATAAGGATTATGAGCAGAGATCAATTTTATCTGAGGGACCCATCTGTATGTCAGGGCAAACATCTAATCACCAAACATCTGTTCTTATCATCCTGTGAAGTGCATTCCTTTCCCTGAAGTCCTAGACTCCTACACCTTCTTCTTGGTTCGAAATGACCTATGTATCTCATTTTACCTTGCTGTCTTTGGAATTTCCATGGCTATGTGGATTCTCTATACTTTCCATATGTGCACCTATTAAATTTGATTTTCTTCTCTTAATCTGTCTCATGTCAATTTGATTCTTAGTCCATTTGGAAGGACCTCTGAAGGGAAAAAAATTCTTGCTCCCCAATACTAACACTTAAAAAATTGTACCATGCTTCTTAATTGGGATTATTAATAAAATCCTCCCATTGTTATTTGTGTTTCAGTGCTCACAGATGCTAACATTCCTTTCATCTGATCAGAGGCAATATGAAAAATAGGGATGCATAGAAGAGTTCTAAGAATCAGATAGAGATTTTAGGTAAATGATGTGACTTTTATTCATTATCTTTAAACTTAATTTGAAGACAAAACCATTTCATCATTAAAATTTGATGTATGTAAACTATGTAAAAGTTCCCTGTTTTACTCCTCTTTACCTTCCTTTAATGGCTACCTTTTTCAAAATCTTAGAAGTATTTTCTGGCCTCTGCTTGTAATTATTCTAGAATGGAGGAGTAAGGAGTTCAGGAGGATTCTTTCCCAGTAAAATTATGAAAACACTCATCTAACATCTTGGGACATTGTCTTACAGACATGCAACAAATGGAGAAATGGGAATGTGAGATGCCCCTTTCATCATTACTCCCAATCAACCATTTAAGGGATTTTCTTGTTACCACGACTTTAGGTTCCCCTTGTTTGAAATGGGGATGGCACCCCAAATAGACACAGAAAGACTCCCAAAGAAAGTAAAACTGTGTCTGTTAGTTGGTCACTTGGTTTCCTTGTGTCAGTCATCAGGCAATGAAAGAAAATAACACACTGGCAGGTGTAAATGACGCTGATTGGAATGAGGATATATGGTTGCTGTTACTTGATGGGACAAGTAGAGAGAATATTTAGAAATCACTGAGACAGGGGTGCCTGGGTGGCTCAGTTGGTTAAGCACCTGACTTAGGGCCAGGGCATGAGCTCACAGTTCCTAAATTTGAGCCCTGAATCAGGCTCTCTGCTGTCAGTGCAGAGTCCACTTTGGATCTTCGGCCCCCTCTCTCAAAAATAAATTGAAAAACTTAAAGAAAAAAAAAAGGAATCACTGGGACATCTCTCAGTGATTCCCATGTCTGTTCTCAACTGTGAATGGGAAATTACAGCAACCACAGTCTGAGAAGGACACGTGATCCTGAGTCTGTCCCCAAGCAAAGCACTTTGGTACTAGTGAAAGTAGGGAGTGAGTGATGTACAAATAAGAGGTATTAGTGAAGGTGGGAAGTAATCTAGGAAAAGTGGTAGAGGAGGGAGGTATTAAATATCAGTTTTAGCCTTGAAGACTACTACAGCAGATTGTAATACAGCTTTTCTCTCCAACTTCCTTTTGACATTTTAAAAAATGTATTTTGAAAAACCCTCTGGAAAAATTTGTGACAGGTTGGAGCAAATGGAAGGTGAGATGAGAGTGGACTGTAATAAATATCAGTGTTCTGCCCAAATCCTCTCATTAAATCTGTTCTTATGTCACAATCCACCCCATCCTTGCTGTCTTTCATTTCCATTGGGAGTAACTGCATCTCTTTTTTGGAGCACTGTCCTCAGGCTGGAAACTGCTTCCTTGCACCTAGGAAAGACACAAAAGTACCTAGGGCTTTGCAACCACCTGGGCATTCCTAGACCAATTCCTGACAGATGGGCGAGTATGAAGACTCCAGTCCCTTTTTCTCAGATCAGGACAACTCTGAGTTCTTGTTCTGTGCTACACTCCCTGTGATAAAGGCTGAAGTTTACATCTGTGAGACTTTGCTGAAAAGAAACCCCATTCTCGGATTCATCCCTTTTACTGAGGTGTTCCCCACCTCCCCTAAAGGTTTCCATAGAGGATATTTCTATTAGAAAGCATGTGCCTATGAGGTCTTTTCTTGAGAATCCCCTAAAGATTACTCCAGTGAACCAGAAGTAAGGCATTAATCTGCCCAAGCCCAAATGTAAATAGTTTCTTCCTCTTTCTAACCAACAATGATCTGAAGCCCGTTAAAACTAATCGCCTCTCCAGATTAATGCAGATGTTATAACATATCTATTGTGATATTTTAATTCATAATAAATATATATTAGGTCTTCATCTCTTTTTCTGGCACAGAACTCCTAAAACCTCAGTAATTTCCTAAGTGAGGAGCCCAACACAAGTGTCTTTTGTTATGTTAATAAGGCAACCTCTGACCTCATCTAGGATGAAGGGCTGGTTACCAGAGAATCAACCATTTGATCAGAGGGTTAGAACTTTTTGTCCCACCCCTCTGACCTCTGAGGAGGGGAGAGTTTGAAGATTGAATCAAGTGCCAATGGCCAATGGTTTAATCCATTTTGACTATGTAATGAAGCCTCCATAAAAACCTAAAAGAAGGGTTTCCAAGAGCGTCTGAGTTGTCAACACATGGACATTCCAGGAGAGCGACACTCCTGGGAGAGGTCATGAAAGCTCTGCATCTTCTTCTCATGCCTTGCCCTATGCATCTCTTCCAACTGGCTGCTCCTGAGTTATACCCTTTTTAATAAACCATTGACTTAGTAAGTAAAATGTTTCTCTGAGTTCTGTGAGCTGCCTTAGCAAATGAATCAATCTGGAAGATAGGGCTGTGGAAACCACTGATTCATAGCCAGTCAGTCAGAAGTACAGGTAACAACCTAGACTTGTGACTGACCAGCTTCTGAAGTCCAAGCTTCTGAACTTCCAATTTATAAATGATTGGGCTTGTGACTGAAGTGGCAAGGGGGTCCAGTGAGGACAGTCTTGTAGGACTGAACCCTTAACTCTGGAATCTGATGCTATTTCTGGATGTCAGATAGAGTCAGAAATGAGTTGAATTCTAGGACGCCCAAATGGTTATCTGGGCCATTGTTTGTTGGTCCCTTCCACAAATTGGAATTGAGATCTGAATACTTTACCTATATAATCTTTTTTTATTTTTGAGAAACGCAGAAAGAGTTTGAGTGGGGGAGGGGCAGAGAGAGAGAGAGAGAGAGAGAGAGAGAGAGAAACCCAAGCAGACTCTGAGCTGTCAGTGTGGAGACAAAGCGGGGCTTGATCCCACAACCATGATCTCATGATCTGAACCAAAATGAAGAGTCAGACACTCAACTGACTGAGTCACCCAGGCACCCCAATTTAATCTTATTTTTACCTATAAATGCATTATTAATCTTGGATCTTAGTCAATATTGTTTTTTAAATAATTTGTAAACATTTACTGTTATATGCTGCATTCTGGATACACTGTTATATGCTGCATTCTGGATAATTTATTAAAACATAATTTCCAGTTACTTTTATGTTTTCTGCCTTTGTGGTTACAGCTGCTAATTAATTAAAGTATAACTTACATTAGAAAAAGTAAAAAAAAAAAAATCCTAAGCATGCAGCTCAATAAATTATTACAAAGTGAATAAAAAGATACAACTAACAACTAGGTTAAAACACTTAACTTTGCCTCACTGAGAAGTGCTTTTCCTTCCCCTTCCTATATACTCACTGACTTCCTCCCCATCTTTAATGACTGTTTCAAGATGACTATTTTAAAATTGTATAAAAAATTGAATCTTACAAACATTTTACAAAAATAAAAACTGTTATTTTTGTAACAGGCTTTTTTCACTTAAAATATTTATGAGATTTATCCACATTTTAGCTTGTATCTGTAGTTTATTATTTTTATTGCTATATAGTACTTCCCATGTGTGAGTACACCATCATTTACCTGTCTTACAATACATTTTCCTGTTGATGGGATTTATTTTCAAAATTTCTTTATTATAGATAAACACTGTACCCATCTTTTGCTGCAAGCGGTAGACTTTTTTTTGAACAAAAATCTAAGAGCAAAGATTTGCGGGATCAAAAAGTAGATATTGACAAATAATTTTCTGAAGTCATCGTGTTAGGTAGATGCCAGACATGAGCAGTGGAAGGAATGCTGGAGGCAGAGTCTCAAGTCCTAGAAGGGGAATTATAGAGACATAAGCTGGATGCAAGGACAGTGATAAATAAGCTACACATTAAAAGACCCTGGGGACAACATCCCAACCTTAAGGCTTCCAAGATCTTGGGACTGACAGATCAAGAGCCATAACCGTGGAGCACAAGTGTTCTCCTTTTCCACCTCTGCCCAAGGGTAAACCTTATATTCATTATAATACATTTGCATTGCAGTTATAGCCCCCTCCCCCCACCAAGGAGAAAGGCTGCCATGATGGTTCCAGTACAAACCTTTGTGGGAGGAGTTCTCCCAAATAATTGGAAGCAACCTCCATTAGAGACCACTCCACTGTACTTCCCAGCTCTTCCCATCACAGAGAGACCCAATAATATCCAATTCCAAAACAACCTAGGGGCGGCTCCACCTCTGGGAACCTACCCACTCTCCCACTTTGGGAGTGTACTTTTGCTTTAACAACTGCTTTATGCTTGCTAACTTTTCTTCTGACTGTCTTTAAGCCAGCATGGATCCCCATGGAAATCTAGTAAATCTTCTCCTGGGAAATCCAAAGACTGAGACCTCCATTCTGGCAATGCAGACTCTCCCACTGGTAACAATTGTACCTATATACACCCTTAGCTAGGAATTATTGAGAATTCTTTTGTCTTTCAGATACTTGAGAAAGCTTGCATTGTCAGTCAGCCTTTTGAATATTTGTCATCTAGTCTCATTTGTAATTGTGTCCTATGTGGTTTTAGTTTGCATTTCCCTGATGATGACATAAAGTCACATTTTTGTATGTTTACTAGTCATAGCAAACATCCTCAGCAAAAGTCTGTTTAGTTTTCTTGACATTTTTCCATCACTTTATCTGTCCCTTTGTTTTGTTTTGTTTTGTTTTATTGCAGCCCCTTGTCATTTCTAATATTACAAAAATGTTTTCCCATTCTTTGGCTTGCTTTTTCACACTGTTATCGATACCTTAAGAGTTCTTAATTTTAACTCTAGAAGGCTTATTGGTTTTATCTCTAATATTCATATCTGTAATCAACCTAGAATATTATAAAACATGAGTATACAATTAACCCCTCATCATCTTTTGAGGAGATCATTTTCCCTCTAGTTTGCAATGATATGTTTTCCTTAAATCTAGAGATTAAATATGTATGGTTCTATTTTTGTATACTCCACTTCATCCGCTGGTCTATACTTTCTACCTTTAGCCCTATAATCACAATAATTTACACACTGTATATCTGTACTCTTGGTAATTCCAGAATAACTCCAACTCAGTTACTTTTCAAGAGCATTGTGACTATCATTGATTCTTTGTATTTCCCCATACATTTCAGGTTTAGCTTGTTAAGCTACCTGTTGTAATTTTTATTTTGACTTCAGTGAATCAATAAGTTAATTTGCAGAGAAATAACACTTTAAAAAGTGAGTCCTCAAATCTAGGGAAATGATACATAACTCCATTTATATTTCTTCTCTAATATTATTCAATAATATTGAGTTTTCTATATAGAGGTCTTATACATTTATCATAATACTCCTAGATATTTAATAATTCTGATGTTTAATAATTTGATACATGATGATGTAACATCATGTATATAGATTTTTTTTTTCAAGTGTTTTATTTATTTCTGAGAGAGAGAGAGAGCATGAGCAGGGGAGGGTCAGAGAGAGAGGGAGACACAGAATCTGAAGACAGGGTCCAGGCTCTGAGCTAGCTGTCAGCACAGAGCCCGGTGCAGGGCTCAAACCCACGAACTGTGAGATCATGACCTGAGCCTAAGTCAGATGCCCAACCGACTGAGCCACCCAGGCGCCCCTAGATTCATTTTTAAAATGTGTGTTGCTGATTTCATTTAATGTTTGTTTAAAAAATATATACAAACAATTTCCAGGTTTTTTATTTCCAAAATTATTTGGTAGTTTATTACCTCCTGTTTGCAAACTCACTTTTTTTTTTATTTAAAAAAATTTTTTTAGCGTTTATTTATTTTTGATAGACAGAGACAGGGTGCAAATGGGGGAAGGGAACACAGAATCTGAAGCAGGCTCCAGGCTCTGAACTGTCAGCACAGAGCCCCACGCAGGGCTGGATCTCATGGACCACGAGATCATGACCTGAGCCTAAGCCCGAGCTTACCCAATTGAGCCACTCAGGCACCCCTCACTTTTCTTTTTTTAAAAATGACAATATATTTATTCAATATATTTTGTGTCAGATTAATTCAATATCTAAAGTCTTTTCCTGATGCGTTTTGTTGATTGTTACAGACAGTGCTTTATTTATGCGTGAGGTGTTTTTTTGGGTTTTTTTGTTTTTGTTTTTGTTTTAATTTAAAATTGTGATCTCATTATTTCCAGGAACTTTATTTGTGGGGACCCTTTGAAGTCCAGATTGAACCTGGGTTCTTTCAGAAAGTTTTTGCTGATGCTTTGTTTCAATCACCTGCAAGCACTATAATAAATTTAAAACACATTTTGCAGTTTTATGTCTTTGGAACACTCATCCACCTATATGATAACTTCATTAATTTTCTTACATGATTCAAACTTTTATTTTTTTCTTGATATTTACTAATATACTATTTATCAGAATGTGCATTTTTTGCATGGATATGTTTGATAATGCTTTTTCATGGTTTATCTCATGAATCAGATTAACTAGATCAAAAATAGTTCATACTGTCAATTCTATTACATGGACACCAGCAGTTCATGGAAATGTGATTTTTATGTTTTAGATAATAAACTGGTAATTAAAAGGTTTAAATGCTTTATTTAGTATTGCAATCTTAACATTTCCTTAATTAATAAGATTGTTAAAAGTTTCCCATATGTTCATTTGCTCAGTGTATTTCCTCTTTGATGTACTGTGTATTACCTTTGATATTATATTATTGTGCCTTTTTAATAGTTGCTTTTGTAAATTAAGACGTCATTATAAAGTAGCTTTTTCGCAGGTTGCTTTAGCAATAAATAGCTACCGCTGCACTATGATATCAGACTTTCCCTTCAAAGCCTAAAGTAACTTTTATTTAAAATTAGTTTTATATCTTTTAATATTTTATTGCACTGTTAAATCTTGAATATTAAATGTCAAGCCTAAGAAACGTAAGAACAATATGTATTTCCCTTGTCAAAGTTGAGCCTATTTTAAAGCATTTTTTAAGGTAAAACAGTGTTTTGTGGCTACAAACTGATCTTAAGAGTCCAAAAAATAATCTTCCTCTGTATTTTAACTCTATCACTTAACAGCTTTTGAAATTATAAGCTGTGCAAGAGAAACAAAAGCACAAAAAATAAAGCAAAAATTTGGTGAGACTAACACTAAAATAAAAAGTTTTTGGACAGCAAAGGAAACCATCAACAGAACAAAAAAGCAATTGGCTGAATGAGAGAATATATCTGCAAATTATATAACTCATAGTGGGTTAATACACCAAGTATTTAAGATTCCTTAAAAAATTAAAAATAGAAATACCATATGATCCTGTCATTCTACTACTGGGAATTTACCCAAGTAAAATGAAAATACTAATTTGAAATACATAATGCACTTATTTTTATTGTAGCATATTTACAATAGCCAAGATATGGAAGTAGCCAAATGCCCATCAATAGATGAATGGATAAAGAAGATGTGGTATATATATATAATGGAATATTACTCAGCTTTAAAAAAGAATGAGTTCTTGCCATTTGTGACAACATGGAGGATCTAGAGGGTATTAAGGGTGTGTGAAATAAGTCAGATGGAGAAAGCCAATCCCATATTATTCCACTTACATGTGTAATCTAAAAAAATAAAACAAATGAACACCAAACAAAGAAAAAAATAAACAGACTCATAAATACAGAGAACAAACTGATGTTTGCCAGAGGGGTGATGGGTGTGGAGATGGGTAAAATAGATAAAGCGAATTAAGAGGTAGAAACTTTGAGTTATAAAATAAATAAATCATGGAGATGAAAAGGCCGGCATAGGGAATATAGTCAATAATAAGTGTAATAACCTTGTATGGTGACAGATGGTAATGAACACTGGGTAATGTATAGAATTGCTGAATCAGTATGTTGTACACCTGAAACTAATATAATTTTTAATGTCAACTACATTTTAATAATAAAAAAGAAACAAAGTAGAGGAAAATAGGATTAACAGATTTTAAAAAATTATAGGTCACTGTCATCTTTAGTTGCTATTTTACAACAGTATAATAATGTGTTCAATCATTTGTTTAATAAATATTTACTGAGTAGTGACTATGTGCCAAGCACTATTATAAGCTCATAGAGTGAACAAAATACACAAAAATGTATAGAATTTATATTTTATGTTTTATTTATTTATTTTATTTATATTATATTTAGAATATAGAATTTATATTAGTCCTAAAAAGTAAATTATAGGTTACAATGCTATTTGTCAAATAAAAATAGTATTATGAAGAAAAAGAATGCAGAGAAAAGAAAAAAAGTTATGGAAGCTACTTTTTTTGGTTGGACAATCAGAGAAAGTCTCTCTGAAGAAATGATGCTTGAGCAGCTCTCGCAACAGAGTGGACACTGAGCTGTACGTGTAGCCATTAGAAAATTAGTTTAGTGGAAGAAAAAAGGGAAACAGCAAGTGTAAATTCCCTGAGGTGGAACTATGATCATTTTGTATGAGAAAAAGCAAGAAAACTAGCAGTTGACAAGAGTGATCAAGGATGATAAGCACATGTAGAGCTAAGAAAAGGCAGACACTGATTTAATGAAGCCCAACAATTAAATAATTTAGGACAGTTCTCTTAAGAATTGCAAAAAAATTAAAAGAACAAATTACTTAAAAAAGTGAATATTGGGTGCCTGGGTGGCTCATTCGGTTGAGCATTTGACTCTGGATTTTGGCTCAGGTCATGATCTGTGGGTCATAGGATTAAGCCCTGCACCAGGCTCTGCATTGAGTGTGGAATCTGCTTGGGATTCTCTCTCTCTCTCCCTCGGCCTCCCTCCTCTGCTCGCACTCTTTAAAATCAATCAATCAATCAATCAATCAATTAATTTACAAAGAAAGTGAATATTTAATTAGTATGAAAAATATTCTAGTTTTAAAAACGCATAATATCACAAATGTTTTCCCACATAACACAAATAAACAAGGCTTTGGTGCTCTGTGGCATCCTCAATATGTTTTAGGTTTTTTTGTATATTTATCCAGTCTGTAAGCCCACCAAATGTAAGTGATATCTTTCTTGTTGAAAGAAATTACCATCCAAACAATATATTCAAACTTTGGTTTTGTGGAAAAAATGCTAGTGAAGAGCTGATATATTTGGCCTTTCTTATTAAAGATCATGCATTTAAACATAGCTGTTTGGTTTGGTTCTCTGTAAATATAAGTGGGATAATATTTTAAAACTACTGGCTTTCCATGAAATCGTTGCTTTTTTAAATGGTCATAATAAAAGAATTATTATCCTCCTCAAAGGATACATAGAATTAAGTTGTTCCTGACCTTCACATGTACTCTTGATCAGTCAGTTAGTATCTGTCTCTATATTAATTTTTGTCTTCAGTCGATAGCTTATAATTTTCTAGTTTGGGTGCATCCTGATCATTTGCTTTTCTGCTTCTTCATTATCATTTCATTAACTGTAGTTTCCTGGCTATCATGATGCTTTCTTTTACCTTTATAATTTGGAACATGAGATTTTTTTAGTTCCATTGCTTTATAAAAAGAGACACTTTTGATATCTTGAAGTTTTTGATAACATTTTTGGCCTGTTTATGCTTTTAGTTTCTATTTGGATAATTCCTTCCATTCACATTCAAATTTTGGTATACATGATAATTATGAAACATATAAAAATTTATATTAAGACATAATCAAGTGCCTTTAAAATCTTGACCACATTTACACAAAATTGTGTAATCAAATTCCTTTTATACTGTATACCTTGACTTATTGATTGGAGTTTTATTACTTGTACACTTGTTTGTCAGTCAGTTTCATCATATTAGCAATGTAGCATGCCATATTATTGGAACTACCAGATTCTATCAAGAGAATTGGTGAATCAAATATTCCAAAAATCCCCAAAATTCCCATGGCCATTACAACAATACTAGCAGGAAAAATTGTTTGGAGGGAAAGTTAGAGAAGAAAAGACAGTAGTCCTAGCTTTCTACTCTTAAAATATCTCTCTTTTGCCAATTTATTTTTAAAAAGACATGAAAATGTTAAAATGCATTGCTGGAGACTCACACAATGCTGGCAGGAGCTTGTACAGGTGAGGAAACCCATAACTTATGCTTCATTAGCCTCCCAGAAAATTTGGCATGTGGCATGAACTGGAAGAAAAACTCAGTGGGTCAAGTTATATTAGGATAGGTAGGCAATGTTAAGAGTCTGGGTTGTTTTTAAGATTAAATTATGCAACACTCAGACTGTTTACAGAAATTATAAGCAAGTGCTCAATACATGAAAACAGTCAAATAATTACCATAATCATTATTATTAGACCATAAATAAACTAATATAATAACTATTTTAGCATGCTTTCTAGAATATACTCACACAAACACACTTATGAACATCTATATAATTACATACTCAGTAATATAAATTTTAAAGTCTTTTATTTCTCTCTTTCATATATATGTATACACACACACGCGCACCCACATAATATGTAACATACCCATCTTATGGGTGGCAACTTCTCCTATCCTCACAGGGCAGAAAGAGACAAGAAGCAAGCTCTCTAGTAACTTTTATAAGGGCACTAATCTCATTCACTAGGGCTCTACTCTCATAATCTCATCTAATCCTATTTAGCCCCTTAAAGCCTCACATCTTAATATCATCACAGTGGTCAGTAGGTTTTTGACATGACCTTTGGGGAGACACAAACATTTAGTCTACAACAGGTAACTTGCCCTGTTAGCATGCTTTAGCTTAACTCCATACAATCTTTTCTTTTTTCACATATTTATATATGTAACATCTGTATTATCTTAGAATTGAGAAAATGCTTTAAGAAGGAGCAGGGACCTGAGGAAAGTCTTCCCATAGCACAAAGTATTCTTCAGCCTGACTTATGTGATGAGTTGATAATATACACATAATTCGCTTAGTGTCGTAAGTGTAAATTGATGCCCATATAACATATAATCACATTTTGTGCCTTTCCACATTTAGATTTTTGGAAACACTGAAATTTTAATATTCTTAGATGAAAGATTAGACTATAAATCAAAGTCAAAATGATTTTCTAGTTTATGTCCTGTTGTGTGGGAGGGAACTGGAAGCTATTTAGAAACTGTCTAGGTCTCTAATTACATTGTTTTTACACAGTTTTTAAATTAATCAAATTTTCCACTTGGACAGAGTTTGAATATATTTTTTTTATTAAAATCTAACAAAAAACAGAAAAATAACAGAGCAAAGAGAGATGTGGAATTTGGAAAACAAATGTTGAAAACAAAGTAAGCTTAATTTTGAAATGAAGAAAGCCAGTTTTCCTATAAATGACTCTTTTCTCTATATTTCTACTTTATAACTACTGTTATGAGAATAAATATGTTATTTCAAAGGAAAAACAAGTCTGAAAACAAGTATTATGAGCTAAAAGTTTGGGTTTTAGTGTCCATGTTGGGAAAGATAACATATTTCAAGCTCACATGAGCTGAGACCAATAAATTCAAAATCCTTAGTGAAAGGAGGTCTGAAAAACTTGGCCTATTATCTCCAATAGGAGATATATAAGATTGCCACAGTCAAAGCTCTGACTAGGAAAAAATATCTCATAGGAAATCAGGACTTTAAACTTAATCCTAATATAATATAAGTCTGAAGTGAAAAAATGTCATGATCTATGAAATGGAGGATACCCAAATTCCTCCATAAAAACATATAACAAGTGATTTTTATAGTGATTTTTCTGGAGCCCAGGTCAGATAAAAAAACATAAGCAAAAATTTCAAAATTAAATTTTCCATAATTATGACCCCATGATAGTCACTCTTTCATACACATTAACATAGAAACAAAAACATGGATATAACAAAATCTGAGTAAAATGATTTAGTATACACTATTACATTTAAAATATTTAAGTTATATATGCAATCAAATTTTATTTGAACTTCCAGGAAGCTAGTGCAAAAGTTCAGAAAAAAATGGCCAACAAACTAAAAATACATGATTATCATAGGAGCACAATTAGGATAGGATGTTTAAAGAATTATATTTGGTACATGTCTATTATATTTGATAAATTATATTTGATAGATGAAAAATGTCACAGATATTACAAAAAAATAAGACTAGAATTTATACAAATGATCAGTTGTTCAAAATAGCTTCGATCATAAGACAATAACTATGTTTCTATTATGGTCTTATTGTGCGGGAGTCCAGCTCCAGCAGGCCCAGAGTTCCCTGAAGGATGGACGGTGTTGGCAAGAGAGATGAGAGAGACTCAAGTTTCTTTCTGATCACCAGCCAGGCATCTCTGCACTGACTGAGACTCAGCTTTATTTATGGTTAAGTGTATGGGGAACAGCACAGAAGTGGCATTTGCCTTAGACAATGATTTCTGATGATAAATTTCTTTGATATGTAAAAATTTCCCAGAACATAGATTTGTAGAAGACTCATGCATAACCTTTATCAATAGTGATTGATGTAGGTGACTTAGATGCTTATCATATGGGGAAGGAAGGTATCCAGCATTCAGATACAAGACAATGTTTTTAGCATAGCAAAAGCAAAAGTTAGTTCTCTGTGAGCAGGGGTCAATAGCCTGTTTTCTTAAGGGGAAGTATAAGAAAAACAGGATACTCAGGAGCATTGTTTGCTTCCATAATCACAAAAGAAGAAGTTCCTACAATAAGTTCCTTCACAAGGTGCAATCAGCATTTTAGGGACAGAATAAGGGGACAAGTCACTCCTGATACCAATCAACAAGTTGCCTTGGGGGGGTCAGTGCTCAAGCAAAAACAATTGAGTGGGGGTAGATATCAGTCATCATCTGACAGCAGGAGGCCTTGCAAACCTGCTTAACCTCACAAGGAGTATTCTCAACTGGTGAGTTCAGGATGGCTCCCAAAATTATTGATTCAAAATAATTTTGGATTTTATATTTTTCCTATAAATTTATAAACCATTTTATTTGTTATAGTTAAAGTCCTTATTTTACCATTGTCAAATACTTTTTAATGTTCATTCCTTTCTAATAGTTCTGTCTGCAAAATAAAAGCATTTTGTTTGAATGCAAGTTTAATGTAAGTAATACTTATACGCCTTCTCCTAGGAGCTGCTTTACTTTTTGTATGCTCCAAAGATTTCTTGAGATTAAAAATGAGTGAAATTAATTTAGAAGAACATACATTCGATCTCAATGAAAAATCATACATCAAAGAGTGATTCGTTAACATTCTTCTTATAGCTTTAGGCATTAAATCATCATCTTCAGGTCCAGTTACCTTATATAACAACTAAATTTGAAGGAAATGCTGGTGCTTCTTCAGCAAAATATTGTCTTAAGATTTTCCTTTGGATATGGACAGCATCTTCATGATGTGGGTGGTAAAGTCCAAACATATGTTGAGTTAGCTATATGTTCATCAAACCTTTCTTGGAAAACCATAGTAAAAGGTTTTAGTCTCCTATGTGTACTCTCTTTAGGCAGAATGGCTCAGCCTCTATTTTGCATACATAATTTGCATACCCAACTTATAGTGTCCTACCTTTCCCCCACTTATCATGGCAACAGGCAGCTTGGTGATTTTGTGCACATTAACAATAGCACAAATGGCTAGCACATCAAGTTTCATAGGCATGAACTCAAACCATGCCTCTCAAACCATGAACTCCTACAGTGAGCTAGGCACTTATGGCTAATTATAGCTTATTATAGCTTATTTTTCTGTGTGCTTCCCTCAAAGGGAGGTGTTAATCAGTTCTAAGCATCTGAAAAGTGCTCAGAAAAGAGAAATAATCATAACTTATTGTGAGGTCTATCATATTTAACCACATGTAAAAGATCATTTTTTCATTATATAAATATCTCACGACAGAAGCTAAAAGCATAAAAAAGAAATTTTAAAAACCCATTCATTTAGCAGTTCTTTTTCTCTAGTTTTAAGCAATTTTATTATAGTCTGTCTTCATTCAGGTGTCTTCATGTTTCATGTTTTTATTCCATGGTATTGTTTGATGTTAGAGCTGTGAGTGTGTAGTTTCCATGAATTTTGGGAAAATTTTGACCATATTTCCTCAAATATTTCCTGTTCTTCCCCTCTTTAGGACCCACATTATATGATGCTAGGATCTTTAAAGTTGTCTTACAGTTAACTGATGCTCTCTTCTTTCTCTTTCCAGTCTTTTCTACCCTTCTGTTTTATTTTACATACTTTCTACTGCTATGTCTTCAACTTCATTAATTTTCCTTTTATTTTTTAATCCTTACTTGTTTCTCCATAGTCTATCTTTCATCACAATCATTAATTTTCATATCCAGAAGTTTCATGTGTCCCTTTAATATTTAATTTTTTAATTTAATATGTGTAGTCTTTCCTTTACCTTGTTGAATATAAGAAATACAGTTGTAATAGCTAATTGAATGTCATTTTTTTCCTAATAATATCATATATGTTATTTCAGAGTCACTTTCCACTGATTGACATCTCTTTTCATAATGGATCACATCTTATGCTACTTTGCATTGCATGTAATTTTTTTTTATCAGTTGTCACTCAATATGAATATGTTGGTGATGGGTCTTTTCATATTGTTGAGATTTGTTCTAGGATGAAGTTAATTGGTAACAGCTTGATAATTCTCATCTTGCTTCAAGTTTTGTTTAAAGGGACTAGAGAAGCATTTATTTTAGAGCTAATTGTGCCTCACTCTTGAGACAACATACTTCTGGGTAAACTGCTCTGTGTCTCATGAATTACTATGTTTTCTACTATGGCTTGATGAACAGATATAAACTTTGGAGAATTTTCTTTTTATTCATTTAGATCCAAGACCTATCTTTTCCTATTAGCCCTTAGAAGTTTCCTCATAGGCATGGGTTGACCAGTATTCAGTTTAAATTTGATTAGGATGTTCTGTATATCTTCAGAGCTTTCTGTTTGTGCATCTCTGTCTAGACTGGTACAGTGCTCTGCAAAACTTAACCACTTCAGATTTCATTGACTTCCAGCTCCATACTCTCAACTCAACAATCTCCAAGTTCTGCCCAGTTTCTCCCTGTATTCTCAGTGACCTGAAAACACTCCTAAGGTAATAAATTGGGACAATTACACACCTTGCCACAGTTGATTCCCATCTGTTAGGGAACACTATTCTTCAAATCACAATGTTCAATAACTTGAAAAACATTGTTTCACATAATTAGTCTCTTTTTAAAAAATATTTCATCCAGAAGGATAAATTCAGATCCTCTTATTTCACCTTGGCTAGAATTGGCAGCTTTTCCCATAATAAGATAAGTAGTAATTATTAATAAAAATGTAGGAGTGCCCGGGTGGCTCAGTTAGTTGAGCATATGACTCTTGATTTTCGCTCAAGTCATTACCTTAGGGTTGTGTGATTGAGCCCCACATTGGGCTTCACACTAGAAGTAGAGACTGCATGGGATTCTCTCTCTCTTTCTATCTTTGTCTCTCTTTTTCTCTCCCTCTGCCTCTCCCCTGCTCTCTCTCTCTCTCTAAAATAAAATTAAAATTAAAAATAAAATAAATAAAATAAAATAAAATATAATATAATATAATAAAATAAAATAACAAAGAGTTCTGGTCCAAGATGGTAACATAGGAGCCTCCTGAACTCACCTTCTCACATAGACACACTGAATCAATAGCAACATATAATCATTTCTCCTTCTGAAAGAAATCCAGAAAATCAAGGAAAATAAAGAAACAGTGAAACATGTTCTGAATGAAAGAATAAGAAATTAAAAAATACTTAATAAAACAGAAATAAGTGATTTACCTGTTAAAGAGTTCAAAATAATGATCATAAAGATGCTCACTGAGGTTTGGAGAACATGAATGAACAAAGTGAGAGTTTCAACAAAGATAGAAAATATAAGAAAATGCCAAATGGAAATAACAGAGCTGAAAAATCACAATAACTGCACTCAGAAATTTAATAGAAGGTTTCAGTAGTAGCAGACTAGATGAAGCAGAAGAAAGGATCAGCAAACTTAAAGATAGGGTAGGCAAAATCATCCAATCAGAAGAACAAAAAGAAAAAGAATGAAAAAGTAAAGATAGCTTTAGATGGGATAACCAATATTCACATAATAGAAATCTCAGAAGGAGAAGAGAAAGATAAAGGGGTAGAAAGCTTATTTGAAGTAATAATGGGTGAAAACTTTCCAAAAATGTAAAATATGACAGGGTAGAATAAAAATGTAGAGCTTTAGAATGTATTCAAAATTATCATCTTAAAATAGACAGTAATCATTCTAAGACATTTTATGTAAGAATCCTGGTAATCAAAAAACAAAAACCAATAGTAGATTAACAAAAGAAAAAGAGAAAGGAATCTAAGCACACCATTACAGAAATCCATCAAATCATAATGGAAGAGAAGAAGAAAGGAATGAAGGAATTATAAAACAGCCAGAAAACACTTAACTAGATGGCAATATTAAGTCTATACCTATCAATAATTTATATGTAAATGGATTAATTCTCCAAGAGAAAGATATAGAGTGGCCGAATGGATGAAGAGACAGGATGCAAGCGTATGTAGCCTATAAGAGACTCACTTCAGCTTTAAGAACATAGACTGAAAGGGAAGGGTAGAAAAATACATTGCATGCAAATGGAAGCTAAAATAAAACTGAGATAGGTATATTCATTTCAGAGAAAGTATACTTTAAGACAAAAACTGTAATAAGAGACACATCCTTAAATCATGATAAAGAGGTCAATCTAACAAGAAGATGTAACATTTGGAAATATTTATGCACCCACCCCAGAGGCACTTAGGCATAGAGAGAATGTACCTAAATATAGTACAGACCATATATAAAAAGCCCACAGATAACAGTGGAAATCTGAAAGCTTTTCCTTCAAGATCAGGAACAAGGCAAGGATGCCTGCTCTTGCTTCTTATTCAAGATAGTATTGTAAGTCCTAGCAAAAGAAATTAGGCAGGGGAATAAAAGGCATCCAAATCAGAAAGGAAAAAATATTTTATTTGCAGATAACACATTATATACAAAAAGCTCTAAAGAGTTCACCAAATATTGTTAAGACTAATAAACAATTGCATTGATGTTGCAGGACACAAAATCAGTATATATCTGATACATACAGTATGCATTTCTATATACCAATAATGAATTGTCACAAAGAGAAACTAAGAAAACAATCAATCTCATTTATAGTAGAATAAAAAAACAATAAAATAGTAATAAATTTGACGAAGTTGTGAAAGATCTGTACAGTAAAAATATAAGACAAAGATGAAAGAAGTTGAAGATAGAAATAAATAGAAGATATTCCATGCTTATAGACTGGAAGAATGAGTGTTGTTAAATTGTCTATATTACCTAAAGCAATCTACAGGTTCAATGCACTCTCTATCAAAATCCTAAGGGTTTCTATTTCACAGAAATAGAAAAAACAATTATAAAATCCTTATGGAACCACAAAAGGCAGTGGCCAAAAAAAATCCTGAAAAAGAAGAATGAAACAAAAGACAGTCAGTCTCTTCAATAAATGGTGTTGGGGAAACTAGATAGCCACATGCAAAAGAATGAAATTGGACCTCTGTCTCAGACAACAAACAAAAATCAACTCAAAATGGATTAAAGATTTAAATGAAAGATCTGAAACTATAAAATTTCTATAAGAAAACATAAGGGAAAACTCATGATGTTGGTTTGAACAATGATCTGTTTATGACACCAAAAACACAAGCAACAAAAGCAAAATTAGACAAGTGGAACTATATCAAACTAAAAGGCTTATGCACAGCAAAACAAAAATCAAAAAGAGTAAAAAGGCAACCCACAGAATGGGAGAAAACATTTGTAAATAAATATCTGATAAGGGAATAATATCAAAAATATATAAGGAACTCATACAACACAGTTGTGGAAAAAACCCCAAATAACCTGATTAAAAAACAGCACAGAAGGAGTGCCTGGGTGGCTCAGTTGGTTGGGTATCTGACTTTGGTTCAGGTCATGGTCTCGCAGTTTGTGAGTTTGAGCCTCGTATGAATTAGGTGCTTGGTATCACTAATTATCAGGGAAATGGAGATCAAAACCATAATGTGATACCACCTGTACCTGTTAGAAGGTTAGAATGGCTATTATTAAAAAATTGAAAGATGGTGAGACTGTGAAGAAATTAGAATGTGACAAAATGTAAAATGGTGCAGCTTCCATGGGAAATGGTATGGAGGTTCCCCAAAAAATTAAAAATAAAGCTTCTGAGTATGTACCCTAAAGAACTGAAAGTTGTATCCTGAAGGATTATCTGCACCCCCCTGTTCATTGTAATGGCATTATCACTACTAAGATATCACTACTAAGATATCACTAAAGATGTGTTTATTAACAAACAAAAATATAAAGAAACTGTAGTAAAATGTAGTATACACATACAATGAAATATCAATCAGCCTTTAAAAAAGAATAAAGTTCTGCCATTTGTGGCAATATCTTGATTTTTGTATTACAGTGGTTTGCACCACTGTAACAGTGTCAGTTAAAATCACACTTGAACATCTTGCAGTAGGAAAGCATGTCTATAAACACTTTTGTGCTGTTTTCATGTGTACTTTCCCTTAACATAAATGCAAATGTATTAGTAAGGGTCAAATTACCACCATCTATTGAACAAAATTATTCATGGATACACCTGCTCATTTAACCACATGTAGATGTGATTTCTAAGGTGAAATGTAAGTAAATATTTATTACTTTGAAAACCAAGAAAATGCAATACCACATCCTTGAGGGACCAGGGATAACAAATGGACACTTCTAAAAACCTACCTACTGAGATAGAATGTACACATGTGCTAAGAGACTCAGCCATTATTATTAAAATATCTATGACAACAAAAAGATGTTATATTCTCTGGAAGCAAAGAATATACCAGAAGATAAAGTATTTAACAATTATCTTCATTATTTTTAAGCAGATTCTGATATTTATTTTGCTGTTGAAAGTTTTTTTGGTTTTTTTTTTTTTTTTTTTTTTTTTGTAATTTTGGTCAATGGCATATATGGAGACTTGTGATTGATCTAACCTCATATTCCTTCTTGGCCCATATCTGGTATCTCACACTGACATACAAATCCCAGGCCATCTGGCTACTAACAGAACAGGTCAGAGGTCAAGGACTGTTTTAGCATAGGATAGTATGCCAGCTGCCTTGTCACAGTCTTTTATTGTTACTTTCATCTCTGTTATATGAAGGTGTCATTTCCTGTTGCCTAGGAACCTTTGAGATACAACCAGTCTTTGTTTCATAAAATTGAATTGATTGAAAAAAACTGACCATTTCAAATGTTGCATGAGAGTAAAATAGTGCAATTAAAAAATAGATATAATGTATGTAAAGAATGGTGATATATTAATAATCCTTGGTTAACTACAGTAATTCTCCAAATATCATTTTGTAAAATTACAGTTTTCAAAAATGTTTTCAAATAGATTATTCTTTATCCAGCAGAATATTAAAGAGTAAACAACCTATCAAAGGACACGTCTCTTTCATATACATTCATGGCTCTGAAAGACAAAAAAAAAAAAAAAGCAACTTAGTGTATGGGAAGATGTCAAACTTAAAAAAGATGAAGCTTAAATTAAACTCTGGTCATCAGTAAGCATTACTGATTTTTAAGAATTACAAATTGTGGGTGTCTTGGGAGCGCAGTCAGTTAGGCATCCAACTCTTGATTTTAGCTTAAGTCATGATCTCACAGTTCATGTGTTTGAGGCCCGTGTCAGGCTCTGGTTCTGACAGCACAGAGCCTGCTTGGGATTTCTCTCTCCCTCTCTCTCTGCCCCTCTCTGATTGCTCTCTCTCTCAAAAATAAATAAATAAGCATAAAATTTAAAAAAATTAAAATTACAAATTTTATGCTGATTGCAATGCAAATGGTTATGTATTATTATAATGTAAGCATTATTTTCTACAGAACAAAATTAGATTTATTAAAATTGTTAAATTACACTGTTGCCACATATATGAATAGGAAATCAATTTCATAATCAAAGATAATCAGACACATTAAGGGAAGTTGACATTTTAGCTCATTTAAAAAATATTCCTTATTTAAATGTCCTTTCTATTGAGATTTTTTTATTGAATTAAATACATGACATCATATATCTAGCCACATTTTAAAGTGACATATTAATGCTATATATATATATAGACTATCAAAAATGAATGAGCAATTTTATAGTTGCCTTTCAAATTTTTCATAAAACATTGCATTTTAAGGTAATACACGTATCTTTTGTAAAGGAGTATAAAGAATTATGGTAGGTTCTAAAATCACTCTGCTTTTGTCATTAATCTAATTTATTAATATAGTTAATATGCTTTTACCTTGTGTCCCATATTGTTTTACATTATTAGGACCCATAAGTCAATAAACACACCAGAAATTCATGGATAGTAAGATTCTTTTTGATATAAGAAATTTATAATAGTCAACAGGTTGATTTCAGTGGAAAGGACTAAATGGATATAAAAAAATAACAAGAAAAACAATTCATCATTCTATTATAAAAATAACCTAAGATTTGAACACAGTTGAACCTAAAAAGAAGTTATTTAAAAGGGTGACATATTTATAAGAACATACCTGAAATAAATAAAAATTAGGTACATTAGATGATGTAAAATAAAATGAATGATTTTTAAATATTCTCATAATCTCTACATATCATAAATATATTACATATACATAAAAGTTATATAGTATCTGTAGTCTCAAAACATTTTATGCAAATAATGTGACAAATTTAATCACATATAAAATGTTTGACAAGACTCATTGTTCTAAGTAGAGTTGTAGAAAATCTTTCTTTCTCCCTCACTCCCTCCTTTCTTTCCTTTTAGGGGCACCTGGGTGGCTCAGTCAATTGAGCATCCAGCATTCTACTTTGGCTCATATTGTGATTTCACAGGTTCATGAGTTTGAGCTCCGCATCTGGCTTGCTGCTGTCAGCAGGGAGCCTGCTTGGAATCCTCTCTTCTTCTCCCTTTCTCTGCCCCTCCCCTGGTTGCACACTCTCTCTCAAAAATAAAATAACATTTAAAAATAAATAAATAATTTTATATCAATGTCTTGTGATACTATCTCTGTGTTAAAATAACCTAATTTGGGGGCACCTGGCTGGCTCAGTTGGTAGAGCATATGGCTCTTAATCTTGGGGTCATGAGTTCAAGCCCCATTTTGGGTGTAGAGATTACTTTTAAAAAATCCTCATTTTTCAGAGAAATTTTCCTCTGTAAGTTTAATTAATATAGCTAATATACAGTTTTCTTATATAAGTATGGTATATTATACTTTTCAATGCTCTTTTAGATATGCTTTCTTCATTTCCAAAACTATTGTTCAAAGAAAGATGGTATGTCATGGGATCTCATTTTAACCTCAGGAAGACTTTGGGTATCTGAGTTTCACACTTCATATGGCCAGTACTGCCATTAGTCTACCATTCTCTGAACATTAATTTCACGTTTAAACTTGGCTAGACTATGCTACCCAATTTTGTCAAACACTGATCTACATATTGCTATAAAGATATGGTTTAGATGTGATTAACATTTACAATCAGTTGACTTGAAGCACAGATTACTCTTCATAAAGTGAATGGGTCATTTCAAGACCTTAAGAGCAACACGGAGGTTTTCTGAGGAGGGAATTGTGCTTCAATGCTACACCATAGAAATTCCCTAAACTAACCCTCTCTCTGTTTCTCTCTCTCTTTTTCTCTGCCCTCCTTCCAATTCAGCCTGTTTTTCTGTAGAACCCTAATAGAGATGCCAAAGAATAGAATAAGAGTGTAAATCCTGATCCTACTTCTTAATGTATGAGTTGGCTTGCATTTAACAAATTCCTTATGTTTTTATGCCTTTATAAAATTTGTGAAAGTAATGTTTTGTCCATTAATTAAGGTAATCAAGTGATGCTCTTAACATGGCATCTACTACTCAAAAATTGTTCAATAATTTTTATTTCATTATTACCTTTATCATAATACTACTGGGTGGGAAAAGATAGAAACTAAGTAAATATTTCCAATTTACTATTTTCTAGCAATCATTTAGCTGAAATTCACAGAATGTAGATACCATCTAACATACACATTCATATTTTCCAATAATGTTAAATCCCAGTTGGATAATAGACAATGTACCTTTTTTGACAACGTTCATTTTAAAAGACTTATCAAAGTAAACTGCCCATTAATTCTCGATTTAAGAATTTAAAACTATTTTAGAAACCAGATTTTCCAGCTCATGACATTTTAACAGGTCTCAGTGGGTGGATAAATGGGGAAGGAGGTAAGTCTGTTTGTTCCTGGCCAAATATTTTCTAAAGAATATAATTATAATAAAAGTTTCTAAAATTACTCAATCTACATTAATTTGACTTAGAGCTTCCTCCTCTGCTTGGTGATATATTAACTTATTTTAATCATTCCCATACTTGGGTTATAAGAGGCTAAGTCATCTTCAAAATATTAGTACTTACCTCGCAAAAATGTATTTCTTTATTCATTCATAAAAATTTAAGTAGCAATAAAAGCAGGTTGGACATAACTATCATTTCTAGAATGAATCTGAACTTGATAACTTAGTCTAATATGCCTTTTTAAGGATGGAAAATAGGGTGGGGGAATCCTGGTTCTTAATTGATTCTTTATCTACTACAGCAGATGGACTACACTGTGGTCTATTTCGGAGTCATAAATCTCTTTATGACTCTTCTGCTGTCATTAAAGTAAGGCCTATTTGGCAGATGATAAGCCTCTTCCAAAAGATATGAGTGAAATTTTTTTGCTTGCTTGATCACTGATCAGTGGAAATGAGCACAGTATGTTCCATGGTGTAATTTACCAAATAAAGCTGCCTATTTTAGTTTTATTTTTTCAAGGCCAGATTGAGATTATTATGAGCATCTGAGCAAGCACCAGACAGTTGTGCTGTAACGTTCAAATATGTTTTCGTGTTTAATATAATTTTATAAAAGAAAATTAAGCTTGAGGGATAAGAAAGGGAGCTCATGGAAAATATGTCAGCAATGTGTCTATATTAGGAATGTGATTAATTTTAAATTATTTATAACATTTTGGACAATGAAGTGAGAGACATGCAGTTTCATCTCTGCTCCTTACTGTGACACCTTGGGTAGGCGACTCATCTGAGCTTCTTGTTCATGTGTAAAATAAAGAGTTATTAACATCAAATCTATTCATTATTTTTAAAAACTGCTCACTTTTTCTAAAATCACATAAAATGATAACAACAACAAAACCAGTAACAACAGCAACAGCCTGTGTTACCGATCAGCTGCCCATTGTCAACTACTCCACCTGGAACTACTCATATATTATCTCATCTTGATCTTACCAACCACCCTAACTTGATATGATAAAGCACACAAGCAGGGGAGGGGAACAGCGAGAAAGAGAGAGAATCCCAAGAAAGCTTCACAGAAATCTGATGCAGGGCTCGATCTCACTACTATGAGATCATGACCAAAGCTGAAATCAAGAGTCCAATGCTTAACAAACTAAGCCACATAGGTGTCCTGACTTGTCTGATTTTAAACGAACATTTTACATGGTTTCATTTTTTCTGCTCTCTAATGTATCGTTATGCTTTTTAAAAAAATAGTGCTTGCTGACGAAGTTGCAATATACATTTTTAACTAATTCAAGTCCATAACTGAATGACTTCATACTCTTTTATTTAGAGTTTAGGTACCTTTTAACATAGTATTCCCAGGTCATCCTTCTAATACTTTGTAACATTGCTGTCATTTCACTTATCCTTGTGCTACAATCATACAATACATTCTTGCTATTATGACTCAAACAAATAGTCACCATTTTGGCGAAATCAAAAAAAGAAAAAGAAAATATTTTACCATCATATATTCATTCTCTAATTCTCCTTCTTTTTGAAAGAAAATCAGTGCTTTGATCCATATCATTTTCTTTATTCCCTTTAGAACCCCTTTAACATTTCTTGCAGGGCAAGTCTATTGGGATGAGCTCTTTCAGTTTTCATTTTCTTAGAAAATCCTTATTTTTCATTCACTTTTGAAGGATAGTTTCACTGGATGAAGAATACTAAGTTGATGAACTTTTTCCTTTTATTTTTTAAATATTTTTATATTTTGGACTTTTTCCTTTCAAGATATTAAATAGTTGACTTATTTTTTCTTGCCTTTATGGTTTCTGAGAAGAAGCATACTGTAATTCTATAGGTAAGGTGATTCTGCCCACAATGTTGTCTTTTAAGATTTTTTTTTCTTTGCTTTTCTGTTTGAATATAAGCTGATTTTGTTTCTTTTGTTTGCTTTTAGTATTTATTGGATCTGGTATCCATCTGGGATCTGTGATATAGTGGTGGTCATTAATTTGGAAAGATCTTGGCCATTATTACTTCCAATATTCCTTCTGCTCCATTCTTTTTTTCCTCTTGTTCTCATATTTCAATTATGCATATGTGATGACTTTTAACATTGTTCCATGATTCTTGGATGTTGAGGTTATTTTTTTTCTTTTGCTTTTTAACAAAACTTTCTTTTTAATGTTTATTCATTTTTGAGAGAGGGAGACAGAGCACCAGCATGGGAGGGGCAGAGAGAGAGAGGGAGACACAGAATCCAAAGCAGGCTCCAGGCTCTGAGCTGTCAGCGCAGAGTCGGATATGTGGAGCTTGAACTCACAAACCGTGAGATCATGACCCGAGCTGAAGTCAGACTCCCAACCAACTGAGCTACCCAGATGCCCCAGTTCCTTTCTTTTTTACCCTCTTTTTATTCATTCATTGAATTTCAGTTTGGGATGTTCTTATTGACTGGTCTTCAAGTTCCCTGACCTTGTAATTGGTCATGTCCTTGAAAGGCATTCTTCATTTCTGTTACAGTTCTAGCATTTCTTTTTGACTTTTTTAAGAGTTTCAGACTTTCTGCTTATATTACCCATCTGCTGCTACATGGTATCTATTTTTTCCATTATATACTTTAAATATTAATCATAGTTTTAAACTTTAATTCCAAAATAATTGCCATATGTGAATTTGGTCTACTGCTTATTTTGTCTTTTCAGACTGTTTTAACTTGCCTTTTGAAATGCCTAGTAATATTTTACTGAAAGTCATGCATGTTGTCTTGGATAATAGGCACTGAGTTAAGTAGATGTTAAGTGTGAGGATATGTGGAGGATATATATTAATCTTGATTTGAGTTGGGCTGTGTTTAATGTTTATGTGGCTACAGATTACAGAGGCTTCTTATCTTTGTTTTTGTCTCCCCTCTTGACTTTGTATTTCTCAAAGTACTCCTTCTCAGAGAAACCCTGTCTTAAACTGCTTTCAGCTATTATATTAAAATTCTGTTCTCGTAGTTGTAAAGTCTGGGCCAGGGGAAGTGTTCCATAAGCCTCCAATTAAATCTCATATTTTAGTGATCCTGTGTGTGAGGCCTCTGACGTAACAAGTGTTTCTCTAATGTTACAGCTTTTTATTCCCTGCATCCTACTCTACTTTTCTTCATTTGCAATGTTTCTAATAGGTTTCCTTTATTCCCTGAACTTTGTTTGCTATGTGTCCTTCTGCACTTTAATGAGTCAGGACATCAAGATCAGGTTGGAGTGGGATGAATATTTTCCATTCATCTATTGTTAAGACAAGTGTAATTTGCTTGCTCAATATTTTGACTTGGACAAAGAAGCTCTACTTGGGCCTGTGAAATTCAGTTCTCAGTGTCTGCAATTAGTCTAATTTAGATTTTATCTGACAGAAAAAAATAAGAAAACTCCACCCACAATAAAGAAGACAGAATCCACCATAGTTCTACATTTATAAGAAAGAGGCATCAACTAAACTTAAAGGTTATGCAAACATTTTAATTAGAATAAACTTTTTCTATACTAAAGCAAGTTTATCATGACAAGTATAATGTAAGCAATGGTATTTTTTTCCTATATATGCTTTAGATATACCTTTGATATGTGCTATTGATCTTTTTGAAAAACTAGAAAAGTATTTATCTATCTATCTACCTATCTATTTATATCTGTGTATATGTGTGAATACATATGCATAGAAATGTACATATATATACACAAGATATTATGTATAAACACATACTCAGGTATATATCTTACATGTGTACTTAGTTCAAAAGCAGATTGCTAGTTTGTCATTCTTCTAAGAATTTTATATTTCATTTAAAGAATAGTGTTTCCATTTGAGGATAAATATACATAATTAAAATTTTAAAAGAGAAATGTGAAACAGTCTTGGTTTTTTTTTAATGTTTATTTATTTAGTTTTGAGAAAGAAAGAGAAAATGTGAGCGGGGAGGGGCCGATAGAGAAGAGACAGAGAATCCCAAGCAGGCTCCATGCTATCAACCCAGATTCCAATGTGGGGCTCTAACTCATGGACTGTGAGATCATGAACTGGGCCTAAATCATGAGTCACCTGCTTAACTAACTGAGCCACCAGGTGCCCCAACATTCCTTTTTCTAACACAGAATTAATTATTTCCATACCCTTGATATTTTAAAAAAAAGACTTAAATGGATGAAAACTTTTGATTTATTGTTTTATTTGTACAAATTTAAAAAGAAAAACAGACTGATAGATAAAATTGGACAGGTCTCCGCTCTTGTCTAAATATAATTTTTGTGTGAACATACCTGAGAGTCTTATCTGTAATCTAGAAGTTTAAAAAAAGAGTATAAATATATTTCTATGGCATATAATGCCACTGGTATAGTTATTTCTTCGTTCAAATTTTGAATTTTTATTAATGACCTAATAAAATTGAACTGGCTGTAAAACATGAAACTTTGGCTGGTCTCACACATCTAGGTAACTATATTAGTTATCTATTGCGGTATAAGAGTATTAATGAAAAGTTAGCAACTAAAAACAACACACATTATCACAATTTCTGTAGGTCAGAAATACGGCTTAGCTGAGTCCTGTACTTCAGAGTTTCTCACAAGGTTGCAAATGGATGTCCACCAGGATTGGGTCTCGTGTGACACTCATGTGGGGAGACGATCTGCTTCTACCTTCATGAAGTTGTTGGCGGGATTCATTCTCTGTTGACCTGAAAACCACTGAGGTGGACAGAGTCACTCTTACCTCCTTGCTACCTACCGCTACATTTGGCAGCTTACATCCTTAAGCTGGAAGGGGGTACAATCAACAGGGGGTGGCTAGCAAAAAGTTATACTCTTATGTAATGCAATCTCCGAAGTCATATTTCATCAGTGTTTGTATTTTCTGGAAAGAAGAAATTCACAACCCTCCCCCACATTCAAGGGGGAGTGAATTGTGTAAAGCCATGAATATCGGCACATGGGATAGTGTGAGACCATCCTGGAGCCTGCTCACCAGACTAACTTAGCAAGCTCAGTTAGATCATTGCCAGTCCAGAAAAGTCTAAGTAAATAAGTGCTTATAAGAAACACTTCCGGAGACTAGGGAAAAAATAGTACCCGTTTTCTGCCGACCCTTCCATTTCCATTAATAACTTTTCCTGCTAATTTCTAATATCTTTGAGTGAGATGTTTTATACCAAATTAATTCCTGTAATTGAAGAAACTCATTGTAGATGAACTTTTTTTCACTGAACAAATATTATATACTAAATGCTATTCTGATTGTTGAACATATAATGCTTAAATAAACAGATACATAAAGAACAAAAAGATAGATGTTCAAGATATTTAGATGAAAAAGATATTAACTATTCTGTCTAAGCTCTTTTGTGTTATAAATAAATAAGAGCTACCCAAGTTATATCAAAAAGATTTTTTGGATTGTCCTAGATAGGGAAGCTATCAGAAATGAAAGGAATAATGAAAAGTGGCTGTTCTCTCATTCTCTTTTATAAAAGTTCCCTTTTCTCTTCAAATTTTTGTTTTTTTCTTCTAAGTTCTTATTATTATTCATGGATTCTCCTCCCTTATGGTATGATCATCATAGCTTTCCAGGCCCTAATTTTCCCCTAATATATAAAAACACATATATTTAATTGATAAGTTATAGTAGCACAGTTCTCTCATAAGTACTGCAATTTAGAGATAAGAGAATTTTGTGTTAGTTCCCCCCATCTTGTTTACATAAACACATTACATGTCTTACAAAATTGTAAAATTTCTGATTTATTATTTTATATTAGTAATTGACTGTCTTCTGTTTCACTGTACAATTTATTTTAAGTACCTAATTTATTTACCTTGCCCGATTGTTTTCCTTTCATCATTTTTATACCCATACTAATTACTATTTTAAATGCACACAAATAGTTGTATTTCTAAAATTAATAGAAAGCATTCTACTTATAGATTCTCTGAGATGGTCATCAATGATGAATTCTGTCCACTGCACTGTCTTAAAAATAGAGAACATTTACAGAAACATTCACTCACTTTAATTAATTTTATTTAATAATTTATATTGAGTTCTTTTAACAAAAAGATGATTTTTTTTTTGCGCTTAGAGGGCTCTAAACAAACTTTAATTTATATCCCTCATTTTATTCAGTTCATCCATAAATAAAAACTCCAGAAATGCATTCCTAATTTGAGATGGAAGTAAAATAATCTCTCAAAATATTTCTGTTTTTAAAGAGTTTATTTGACTTCAAAATAATTCTCTGAATAAATCTGTACATTTCCTGTGAGTATTTTTATCTTCTGCAAGTTCAGATTATAAGCTTTTCTCCCCTCTGCTTTTTATGTTGGTCTAATAAAAGACACCATATGTCTAATTAGTTGTATTATAAACATTTGTTTTAAAAACTACACACTCAACTGCTAACTTAAATATGTTACTATTTAACAGTGCAAAAGCAAGATAAAATACACTAATCTATTGCTGTTTATTTCATTACCTTTTTCAACAACTTTCAATGAACCTTATATTTAGACATAAAATCAGTACATTCTTACATTCCTTCAGATGAATCTAATTGTTTTAGTGAAATATTTTTGCAAATTGGTAATTCTTTGTTGAAATTTTCACAATGAAGACCTACTGTTACATAATAGAAATATTACTTTGAATAAATAAACCCTGTGAAAATATAATAGTTTCTGCATTGGACTTGGTCATTAAGGAGGGTCAGCAGAGAATCTGGGTTCTCAGATGATATTTTAATTTCTTATTTCATTCAAAATGCCAGTACTGATCACATATAGTTGGTTTTGCATCTCTGCCATTCTTTAGGTGTTGGATGTGGAATATGGCCAGATAATATGATGCAGGAAGTAACATTATGTAAACATGGTTAACTTTCTCAGGTAGAGTTTGAACTGGAAGGAGCTCTCAAGGTAAACTTCTCACTGTCTCATAACAGTACACAGATAGAAGCCATTTCTTGATTGGAGCAGCAAAAGCATATAGAAAAGAAGAGTGAATTTCCCAAGCTACATACAAGGAAGACTTTGTACAGCATTTGAAACCTATAGAAATAGGTGATTAGGACTCTCTGAACACTTCATAAATTATCATGAAGTTCCTGAGTAAATTAAGTAGACATTTCCCAGTGGATTACTGGGATCTATGCAAATGGAAAATAAAGTAAAACAGGGAAGAGTAATGTGAGAAATGGATCCGTAAAGGAGGAGAGATTGGGCAGTCATAGTTGTAAGTAACATCTCCCAGAACCCTTTCAAATTAGCCATGAAAGGATTTCTATCAAAATTTAACATCTGTATGTTTGTATATAATTTCCTGCAAATAGATACTATATTCAGAAGTGGCTTTTAACTCTGTTGTTCTAGTATTTATCCTCAAAAAAAACATGGACTAGCCTAATATAAAGAACAGACTTCTGGGGGCGCCTGGGTGGCTCAGTCAGTTAAGCGTTCACCTTTGGCTCAGGTCATGATCTCCTGGTTCGTGGACTCTGCTGTGTCGGACTCGTGCTGACAGCCCAGAGCCTGAAGCCTGCTTCGGATTCTGTGTCTCCCTCTCTCTGCCCCTCCCCTGCTCACACATTGTCTCTATCTCAAAGATAAATAAACATTAAAAGAAATTTTAAAAGAACAAAATTCTGACATGGTAAAACATATTTTTCTAAAAATTTTATGTGTAACGATGTAGTTTCGAAGAGATTTTTTAATAATATGTGCTAACTATGAATCTATTATTTTATTAATCATGAAATGGAAAACTAATTTTATAATAAATGTAAAAATTAAAAGGCTTGGGTAATTGATATAAAAGATACTCTGTGTTCCTAAAATTTTTTTAAAGAAACTTATATTTTAAATAGTTTATGATTTTAAATTTTCAAATGAATTATAAAGTTGAAAATCCTTGGCAACCAGGTATATGTACTATTTGGCTTGGTATGTTTGCAAGACAAATTCATGTAAGGATGTATACTGGTATACATACATGAATTCTAAATAATCATTTCTACAATTAATCAGGAAGAAATTTAAAACCTATTATTAAGATCACTGTTCAAATTTGCCTAGACATGGGCAAAGTGCAATTTATTTCTCTTTCTTTCTTCCTCAGTTGTAGAATATGCTTAAACTAGTTGTTTCTTTTATCATTCTCATATACGTGAATTTCTAGTATAAAACTCAGATTGTATCCATCCTTCAGATATTCCTATTGGATGTGGCTTAAGTATTACTAGGACTTACAAACAAATTACAGAAACTAATAAAGAGCTTGTAAGTGTTCTAGCTAGTCCTTTCAGGAATTCTCTTCTTTTGGGTGTATGTGTTTCTTTTTTCTCGCCTTTTTGTTTCTCCTTTTCCTTTTTTTGTTGTTATACTAATCAATTGAATATATAAGGAACTTTCATTACCTTATTAAAAAACTATATGAAAAACAGTTGTAATTCAATAGTTTCTAGAATATAAGCTGTGTGATAGCAGCTTATTGTCTTGACTGTATCCACAATATATAGAATAGTGCTAGGCACTCAAAAATTACTTGTTGAATTAATATAATACAACATTTAAATATGCTGTACAATATTGCCACTTTAAGAGAAATGAAAGCATATATCTGTAAAAAGATATATACCGGAGTGTTCACTGTAACTTCATTTATGATAGGCTCAAAATGGAAACAATATAAAATATCTATCTGCAGGTGAATGAAAAAGTAAACTATGCTATGTCCAGACAGTAAAATGCTACTCAGCAATAAAAGGGAGTGATATATGTTACAATGTGGATGTATTTCAAAAATAGTTACGTGGAGTGAAAGAAGCCAAGCCAAAACAAATATACTTTATAATCCTTTTCAACATAAATTCTAGAAAATATATACTATAGTGACTTTAAAAAAAAAGAACAACTCATTGGTTGGTTCAAGGGGTAGGTTTTAAAGAGGGTGGAAGGGACACATTTGGGGATGATGGATATATTCATTATCATGATTGTGGTTACAGTTTTAAAATTCAAAATTTATCAAATGTGCACTTTAAAAGTGTGGTTATTGTATGTCAGTTATACCTCAATTAATGAAAGATAAAAGCCAAACTAACTGTGGGAGTGTTGTTGTTGGCTAATAATGGCCAAATATTGATTTAGTGGGAAGAGTACAAATTGGGAGATATCCAAAGAAATTGCTAAAGATTCTTCAAACTTTACTGTCGGCATGCAGTTTTGTTTGGTCTGTGCCTTCTAAGCCGACTTTGATAAGAATCTCTATCAAGGGACTTTATCTAAAGCTGTTTCTGTAGACAGCCTGGAAGAAGAGAGTTAACAGCTGGTTTATGCCTAATTTCTTGCCTGAGTAATGCCTGAGGTTTGAATCTTAATTGCAACACTAACTGAAGACATTTATAGAATTAATCCAGATGTAAGTTAAATAAGTATCTGGTGAGGTTAACTATGAATTAAATTAGGCTTCTATATCTCACAAAGTTGTTTATCAATGAAAAATTGATGAGTAGATTTTGGGAACACAGTTCGACCAGAGAATAAGGTCTAGTTACATATCAATATAAGGGCTACCTGATTAGCAAGTATACAAACTGAAGTGACCTCAGAGATGATAACTTTCCTAGATGCTATCTCCACGCTCTCTCAGTCACATCTCTCATGACAATAAGTGTACCACATATGGAACAGCTTTGGGATAGTCAGGTAGTCATGAGATCCCCACTCTAAACATATCCTTTCTTTAAGCTATGTAACCTTTGTCCTGGGTAGAGCCTATTGCAACTCTTGAGTTTTAGTTTCTGTTCAAACCCTAAACGAATGTTTCTTGTTAAGTAGAGTACACATTGTATCTGACACATGCTAACGTTTTCCATCCAGTTTTTAAAGTGTATTGGGTAAAACTAGTGTACCTTCTGTTTACACTTAAATTTCTTTCTGCCTCTGGGAATTGGAATAATAGTAAGATCTAGAACTATTTATAGCCATTCATTATGAATTTATTCTCTCTTTCATCTTTCTTTGATTCAAAAAGTATTTCTTGAAATGCCTACCATATTCCAGGCACTGTTGAGTATTATGAGGGAATAAGTTGAAGTACCACACTTGCAATATTTCAGGACTAGACAGCAAACCTCACTTTTTAAAATATTATCAAATTCTTTCTCTTTTAGTCACCATGGATTTTACTTAGATTTTTATTAGGTTATAATGCATATTATTTTCAAATGCTTACGTGAAGGAATATTCTAATTGAGTTATGTTAGGCAATTTCATATAAGTGATAATAAAATAAAATGACTTTACTATGCCATTATTTACCATTTTATGGTTTGCTGTATTTTAATAATATATAAAACATTTTTTCTTTCCATTAATAGATTTTTTGGGCCAACTGGTATTGCAAGTATTCAAAGATTTTAAAAACATGGCTTGATATTTATCTGTTGCTCTAAGATAGACAAGTTTAATACATAAAAATAACACTTTGGGCTTCAAAATGACCCATCTAGGCAGCACCCTGAACATGATTTCTATGTGGAAGACTTCTGTTTGAAATCAGATTATTCTGTGTATGTAGGAGACAGATTTAAACTCCTTAAAGTCATGAGAAATTGTTTAGGCAAGTAGAAAAATGTGAAAAAGCAATATAATACCGGGACAAATCTTGGCTTGACAGCTTATTCATAATTAAAGCTTCTCACACTTGCTTCTCCCACTGGAAAAAAAATCTGTTTTTCAGTCGTGTTTTAATAGAAAAAAGTTTAAATTAAAAAAATTAACGTTTATTTTTGAAGGAGAGAGACAGAGTGTGAGTGGGGGAGGGGCAGAGAGAGAGGGAGACACAGACAGAATCGGAAGCAGGCTCCAGGCTCTGAGCTGTCAGCACAAAGCCCAACGCGGGGCTCGAAATCACGAGCTATGAGATCATGACCTGAGCCGAAGTCTGAACCTTAACTGACCGAGCCACCCAGTCCCCCCCTAAAAATAATTTTTAATTTTTAGACCTAAATGTGGAACAATCTTAGTTTGTACCAAAATTAGAAGATGCTTTTAGCAGAAGTTAATTTTATTTTTGTTACAATTTGAAAAGTAAGTAGTATTCACTATTGTTTTGATTATAAGTCATTTTAAGACCTCAGAGAGTTATTGTGAGAATTTATCGGAGTTTTGTAAATAATAAATATTAACTGTAACTATTATCACATATATTATAACACTTCAGTAAATTCTCAATAGGTATTGTAACTCTTATAGCACAGAAGCTAGGCAGGTTTCATAAATAATTTTAAAAGGTATAATTTTAAAAAGAGTGGTGAGATACTCCTTTGACAATAAAACAATGCATACCCAACTTATATACATTTAAACTCAGAATTATTGTAAATACCTGAAGGCCTCAAAGAAATAAATACATATACATTTAATATATAAACAGATTACTTTCTGAAGCAAAATGCCTTTCCTGGCCATCAGTATACACATTGTGGAAATTTTCTCATGAGCTAAATCATTTTATTATAACCCCTTATAGGACAAAACTTCCTAGATATGTGTCTGTTGACCAACCCTCATTTATATATCAATCTAGTCACCTGGAAGACAAAACTCATGAAGTCATTTTCTCTACCTCGTTGAGCCATGTGCATATCTGATCTTTCTCTTGTATTTTCGCTCTTGTTAATGATGCCATCACCTATTCAACCAACTGACTCAGAAGCTGAGAGTCGATCTCAAAGTTCACCTTTCCCTAAAGCCCAAAATCCAAATGTTCAAGCAATCATTGATGCTGCCACTTTCTCTGTCCTATCTTCCATTCACATTGCTATCCTAATTTACTATTTGTTCTTCATGTAATAGTCTCTTATGTGATCTCCTCACCTCTAGTTTTTTCCCCTTCTAAATTGTTTTTTTTTTCAACTTTTATTTATTTTTTGAGAAAGAGAAAGAGACAGAGTACAAGTGGGAGAGGGGCAGAGAGAGAGGGAGACAGAATCTGGAGCAGGCTCCAAGCTCTGTGCTGTGGGGCTTGAACTTACAAACCATGAGATCATGACCTGAGCTGAAGTCGGATGCTTAAACAACTGAGCCACCCAGGGACCCCAAGTTTTTTCCCCTTAGAATTTATCTGCTAAATATTTGAATAACTCTTCCAAAAATAAATTTGTTTATGCTATACCACTGTGTATATACCTTTTATGTTCTCCTTTTTCCTATAGAATATCATCCAAATTTTTCAGTGACATGACAAACAAGACCTTCTCTGACTTGACCTCATCTACTTTCTTGTATTATTTTCATACCACCCTCCTCTGTCATCTATCCAAATCAAGCCAAGTTTCTCAAATGCAACATGTTATTTCATTTCTGTAAACATTTGCAGATGCTCTTGCATCTGTTTGAAAACCTTTGTTTTTGTCCACTTAATATACTTCAAACATTTTAAGACTGAAATGAAAATCTCCTTATTAAAACCATCTCTGAGAAGCCAGGAGAATTTCCCATTAGCAATTACTTTTAGGTAGCTCTATAATGGCACTAGCTACTTTATATTGCATACCTGTTTCATCCACAATTTCTGTGACTTTAATCTTCACTGAATACCCAAGGCAATGCAGAAAACATATTGGTTAAATGTACACATTCATTAATTTGTATACCTGTACTCCAAATCAGTGAATAGTCAATACTAGAAAATATTCAGTGAATTTGGTAAAGTCACAGGATACAAAATTATGTACAGAAATTTGTTGCATTTGTATACACCAATAATGAAACAGCAGAAACAGAAAACAAGGAATCGATCCCATTTACAATTGCACCAAAAACCATAAGATCCCTAGGAATAAACCTAACCAAAGAGGTAAAAGATCTGTCTTCTAAAAACTATAGAACACTTATGAAAAAAATTGAAAATTGCACAAAGAAATGGAAAAGCATTCCGTGCTTATGAATTAGAAGAACCAAAATTTTTAAAATGTCTATACCCAAAGCAATCTACACATTTTTAAAAAGTTTATTTAATTGTATTGAAAGAGAGTGCATGGGGGAGGGGCAGACAGAGAGGGAAAGAGACAAAATCCTAAACAGGCTAACCACTGTTAGTGCAGAGCCCTATGCAGGACTTGAACTCACACACCGTGATATCATGACATGAGATGAAATCAAGAGTCAGACTCTTAACCTACTGAGCTAACCTGGCACCCCAAACAATCTAAACATTTGATGTAATCCATATCAAAATACCACCAGCATTTTTCACAGAGCTAGAAGAATTCTAAAATTTGTATGGGATCATGACAAGCTCCAAATAGCCAAAGCAGTCTTGAAGAAGAAAAGCGAATCTGGAGACATCATCACAGTTCTGGACTTCAAGCCGTATTACAAAGTTGTAGTCAACAAGACTGAATGCTACTGGCATGAAAACAGACATATGGATCAATAGAACAGAATAGAAAATGCAGAAATTATTTTTGACAAAGCACGAAAGAATATCCAATGGAAAAAGACAGTCTCTTCAACAAATGGTACTGGGAAAACTGGATAGTAACATGCAAAAGATGAAATTGGACCACTTCTTACACCATTCACAAAAATAAATTCAAAATGGACAAAAGACCTAAATGTGAGACAGGAAACCATCAAAATCCTAGAGGAGAATGCAGACAGCAACCTCTTTGACATTGGCCGTAGCAACCTCTTACTAGAGACATCTCCAGAGGTAAGGAGAACCAAAGCAAAAAAAACCAAAAAACAAAAACAGAAAACAAACAAACCAAAAAAAAAAAAAAAAACTTGGGAATTCATCAAGATAAAAAGCTTCTGCACTGCTATGAAAACAATCAATAAAACTAAAAGGTAACCTTTGGAATGGGAAAAAACATTTACAAATGACATATCTGATAAAGTGTTACAGTCCAAAATCTATAATGAACTTATCAAACTCAACACCCCAAAAACAAATAATCCAATGAAGAAATGGGCAGAAGACATATTTTTACAAAGAAGACATCCATATGGCTAATAGACACATGAAGAGATGCTTAACATCACTCATCATTAGGGAAATACAAATCAAAACCACAGTGAGATACCACCTCACACCTGCCAGAATGGCTAAAATTAACAATACAGGAAACAACAGATGTTGGTGAGGATGTGGAGAAAGGATAACCCTTTTATACTGTTGGTGGGAAGGCAAACTGGTGTAGCCATTCTGGAAAACAGTATGGAAGTTCCTCAAAAAGTTAAAAATAAAACTATCCAATGATCCAGCAATCGCAATACTAGGTATTTGACCAAAGGATACAAAAATGCTGATTTGAAGGGACACATGCACACCAATGTTTATAGCAGCATTATCAACAATAACCAAATTATGGAAAGAGCCCAAATGTCCACTGACTGATGAACGGATAAAGAAAATAGGGTTTATATATACACAATGGAATATTACCCAGCCATAAAAAAGAATACAGTCTTGCCATTTGCAATGATGTTGATGGAGCTAGAGTGTATTATTCTAAGTGAAATAAATCAGTCAAGAAAGACAAATACAATATGATTTCACTCATATGTGAATTTAAGAAACAAAACAGATGAACATAGGGGGAAAGAGAGAGGTGAACCATAGAACAGATTCTTAGCTATAAAGAACAAACTGAGGGTTGCTGGAGGGAAGTTGGGCAGGGGGATGGGTTAAATAGCTGATGGCTATTAAGGAGGGCACTTGTGATGAACACTGGGTGTTATATGTGAGTGTTGAATCACTAAATTCTACCCCTGAAACTAATATTACTGTATGTTAACTAACTTGAACTTAAATAAAAACTTGAAACAAACAAAAAATAGATCTACCCTATGATCCAGTAATCCTACTAATGTTTTTTTCACCCGAATACAAATGCACTAATTCAAAGCAATACATACACCCCTGTGTTTTTATTGTAGCATTATTTACAATAGTCAAAATATGGAAGCAGTCCAAGCATCCAGTGATTGATGAATGGATAAAAAAGATGTGATATGTATGTGTGTGTATATATATAAACATACACAATGGAATATTACTCGGCCATTAAAAAAGAATGAAACCTTGCCATTTGCAACAATATGGATGGATCTGGAGGGTATAATGCTAACTGAATTAAGTCAGTCAGAGAAAGACAAATACCATATGATTTCACTCATATGTGAAATGTAAGAAACAAAACAAGCCAAAGGAAAAAGGAGAGAGGGAGAGAGAGAGAGAGAAACCAAGAAATAGACTTTTAACTATAACGAACAGATGGTTACCAGAGAGGAGGGGAGGGTGTGATAGGTGAAATAGGTGAAGGGATTCAGAGTACACTTACCATGATGAGCACTGAGTAATTTATAGAACTGTTGAATCATTATATTGTGCACCTGAAACTGACATAATATTGTATCTTAACTATACTGGAATTAAAATAAAATTTAATGAAACATTTAAAAAAGAAATAAATTTTAGAAAATTTTATTCAAACTATGGTAATTCGCTGAGATAATGAAACTAATTTAAAATCTATTTTTTAAGAATTTGTGCCCTATTTTGCATCAGAAATAGGTATTTAATATTTTATAAAGCTGGAACATATGCTGAAATAAACAGCTGTTTTATGTGCATAAGGCATCCAACAAGTTTTATCATCATAAAATGTGAGACTAAGAAAATTTCAATTTGATGTACCTTCAATATCAGAAAGGCATGATTTTAATAACAACATGATCAATGCCAGACTCTGTGTAATTAGAACCTGTCAGCTCCAACCTGACTCCAGGTTTTTCTTTCACTATCATCAATCATTTCAAAATAATGTATCCTCTCCTTTCTGTATCATCAATCATTTCAATGTAAGAATGAATCATAAAGAATTTTTGGCTTAATGAATATTTTGGATTAGAATTACCAAGTTATGGACATTTGAGTTTTCTTTCTTAGCTTCCTCATTTAGTTTGCAGCTCATAAACATATCATTTCCTCTGGTGCTCATGTTCATGATGTAGAGCAACAATAATTATCTGAATATTAGATATTAGAAATCAATACATAAAATTCCAGTTTTGACTGCCTCTATATTAGGGAGAGGCCCAAGGCGTACTAAAGGTAAAAGAGGTACTCCAGGAAACTAGCCTTATTATATAAACCAACACTAGAAATACAATGGGTGATAAAGATCCAAGGGACCACCCCTTTTGCAATCAAAAATAAAATGTTAAAAAAGCAATATAGTGGATAAATGCCAGAGTTAAAACTCAAACCTGCACTTCTACCTCTAATTTCAGATTTTATTGTTTCATTAGATCTAAATATCAATGAATGGCATACTTTTGTCAACTTATAGATGCATCTTTATTTTCAAAAATTGTCTACCAGGTAAATCTGGGCTGAAAAGCATATCTTGTGGCTTAAAACATTTAGCACTGTTCGTCACAGCTTTGTCTTTGCTGCTGTAACACAAATTCAAATAAGATGTTCTTGATTTTTTTTTTTTTTGGAAGAGGTTGATAGAAAAACTATATAGATTCCATTTGTATCCATTTGTAGGGGAGGGAGAGGGATGAAATATAGCAGGAAAGTATTGTGTCCCTGCAATATTCTAAGATAGTAATACTATTGTGTCCCTGTGATATTCTTCTAACTGGTTTTAAGAACCATTTTTTTGGTCACATTTCACATCTGCTAGTTTCTTTCTTGAAAGTGTTTTATGTGTCACAGGCAGCAACTATTGTAAGCAATCATTTCCCAGAGGTGAAGCTCATTGAGTCTCAGCCATGTGTAAATAAATTCCTCTGAGCGATGCAGAGCCAGAAAGACCTCAGGAGGACTTCCCATCCTGATATAGAGACAAGAGGTTGCACTGAGACTTTTCACATCACATCTCTTCTAATTTTTTTGAAGATGATTCCTATCTTTGTTAGTTCCCATGTCTATAAATATTTCTTGTTGAGAAGACAGCTGTCTGAAATAAAGCGGAAAATCTCTAATAAAAACCTAAAAAGGATTCCTGATATAATTTTAATGAACTATTTACTATTTTTATTATTGGTAATAAGACCACCTCTATTAAGACTCCAAAGTTGTCACAGTGAAAAGGTAGCAGAGTATGGTATGTGCCCTGGGAAAGGATCTCTAATCTGCTAACCAAATTGATTCAGCTTCTCACATTTTGTCACATGGCTTCTTAAAAAAAAAAAAAAGTGGCATTTTACAATAAGGATAAACCTTCCAGCTACCCAACCAGACTCAACAGTTGTTAGGGTTAAGGGAGAGTTGTTTTCCAAGTTGTCTAGTGCTACCTTTAAAGTCAATAGCGTTATTTATGATAGAAAAAATAGAATCACTGAGCAACTTCTCTGAAGCTACCATTGGGACTGCTATATTCTGCAGAACTCCCTGATATTTGAACAAGTATTTGAAGATAGCACTGAGCCAAAAGTCTCATATAATCATAACCTGCACCGTGTCTGGATATAGTTAGTAAGTGAGAAAGCAATGGAATGTATTATTAAGTTGGTTGAGCAATGCAATGTTAAAATTAGGTAAAATGACTATTTTATTTACTATAGAGTAATAGATAAATATAAGTAGTGATTCAGTCAAGTGGAAGATGAATCATTAGATCCTTTTATATATGAATGGTGGGTGAAGACCTTTTTTTTAGGTAACTCCTATTTTATAGTACCTAAATTGTTGCCCTGTGAATCAAAATTTGGGATGTTAATTAATTATTATAATAAAACAAAACACAACCGCTACTACACGAGCTGCAGGCTGCTTAACCAGGCAAAGTATGAGTAGATGAAATAAATAATTATATACATAATGGGTGTGTTCTAATTTAACTATTAACAGTTTTTCACTTGGGTTCATCCAAATCTAGTCACTGATTACACAGTATTCATCAAGGCCATGACACTGAGCATCCTTTCTTAAACACATTTCTGCCTCTTTTAATGTATTTACAACTGTGTTGAATAACCCAACACGATAAGGTCAGAAAACACAAAAATTGTATATGTAATACTGTCCTTACAAATATTCAAATATCTAGGGCACTTTTGGTCACAGAACAAGGTCACAGCTCTCTTCCCTTAGCTTGGTCCTACTTACGAAAATCACGGAGAAAGAATATGATGTGAGGGCAGGTTTAGCTACTATTTCTCCTTCTGTCAAACTTCTTTCCCTCCTCAGTTTGTTACCAAGGATTCTGACTTCCAGTATTAGAGTGGGTTTGCTGGAGTTGGGGGTGGGCAAGAGAAGGAGTAAAGAACTTGGGGGGATAATTAGCATGAGGCGAGGTCTTATGAAAGTCTTATTTGACTGATTTTGAGACAAGTCAACCCTCCTCTCTAAAGCTCCTTTGATTTTGTTTGGGCTGAATTAGTTTTTGTCATCTTCCTAGCAAGTCAAAGTCAAAGCAATCTAGCACCAACCTTTGGCACACACAAAGACCCCCATTTTAACATCCTGTGTCCTGTGTGCCTTCCTTGCTAAAACCCCTAAGCTTTCTGACCCACAGGGTCATCTAATTTTTTCTCTAGTATTCCTGTGAGAAATATTTGTCACACTCCTGCTTTCTCCAGGTAGGTTTGTGACTACTTCAAATTGTTTCATGACCCCAGTTTGGGATAAAATTACAACCCGTATATAAATACCTGAGGTTTTCAGGTATAAGATTTATTTTGAAGAAGATAAGTTGCTCTGCTAATCCACAGAATTAGTAGTATGGTGTCTCTATCCCCCACAATAATTAAACATTCAGATAAACGGGTTGATAGAAGTAACATTAAAATATATATTAATTATAAAGTAAGTGAAAGTTCTTTTTAAAAACATATTATTATTCATTTTAATTAAGAAATAAGGGACTAAAGCAATGAAATATTAAATATAGAGAATACTTTAGATTAATAAAGTATATTCATTTATTTTGACTGATCAAAAATTGTATATGCAGGCAAATCAAACCATCTGTGTAATGGACAGTTGTAAAAATTATCTTTTATCATTATAGAATGTCCAAAGAAATAAAATATGAAAAATCACTGTTAAAATTAAAATAAATCTATAGTGTGATTTATTTCTCTTTGTTGAATCATGAAATCTTGCCACAGAATTATGATTTTATTTATTAACTTGTTTATTTTTAAAGTTTATTTATTTACTTTGATAGGGAGAGAGAGAATGTGGGTGATCATGAGTGAGGGAGGGGCAGAGAGGGAGGGAGAGTGAAAATCCCAAGCAGTTTCCCTGCTGTCAGCGCGGAGCCCCAGCAGGTCCTTATGTCACAAACCATGAGAACATGACCTGAGCAAATAGGAGTCAGACACTTAACTGACTGAACTGCCCAGATGCCCCCAGAATTGTGACTTTAAATTAAGATGTTATTGGGGCACCTGGGTGGCTCAGTAGGTTAAGTGTCCAATGAGTTTAGCTGTTTGCTAAACTATGGAATGTTGTCTTAGATATATATTATGTAAAGTTCAAAAAAATACTATGTGCATTTGAGCTAAACTATGATGTCGATTACCAAAATAAAAAGCATCAGTCAAAAAAACTTGCCTACAGGATGATATGTAGACAAAGACAATTTTTGAGGGAGTAAGATTCACTACTGATTTTTGTTTAATAGTCTTCTCTTTGTCTTGAGAGAGTAGATTGGTGGACCTACCTTGGCTTCTTTCAAAAGTAGACAACAGGAGAAAAGTAGGTTGTACACCAATGAAGAAGGCAATTGGGTTATAAGTGCTATTTCTCTTTTAGAAGAGTTTCTTCAGTCATTGATCATGAAAGTGACCTTACTGCTCAAAGCTAACTGGGTCCTTAATGGCTTGATTTCAGAAAGCAGATGAGTTAACCCAACCATACTATCAATGTCACATGTATTCTCATGTTCATCATAGGTCAGTAAGAAGACAATGCCGAGCTCTGTCTTCCACTAGAAGTCTCTCTGTGTTCTTATATGGCCTTTGATGAACTTCTGTACTTTGGTAAAATCTTAACGGCACTATTGCTGATGTATATACATATATTTACAAAATATGAAAGGTAGAATTTTTCATTATTTAATTTTCCTAGCCACTGAAACAGTTCATACTTTATCAAATACTTATTTCTTGATAAGTTGATCATTTTAAGTTTCAGAAAGTATATCATCATCAACAAAAATTAAAATGGTTGCATTCAATATATATTAAATGTCGGTTGTTTGGATATCAAGACATCAACTGATAATGCTTTTTGAGAGATTATGTTTCATTCATTTCTTTATTAAAAGAATGCCAGTTCTATAACTTTTTAAAAAAAACATTGCAACTTATTAAAGCGCCCAATTTTCAAAGAATTCAAAACTACTCTCAAAAGTATGCATGCAAACAGTTTAGTAAAATATCTAACTACTCTGTTTAATTTGTGCAAATTATCTTTTTACATGGAAAGTTTCTGTATGCAATTATACAGCCTCATCAAAATTTAGCCTTAAATGTCAGAACTATTTATCTACTCTCATAGAAAACTTTATAATTGAAAATTAGACTGAGTATTTTAATTATTACAGATTTTTAAAATTTATCGAAACATGACAAATAGAATGGTAGAATCAATAAACAACAACTGTAAATAATCTTTTCCACCACTACCACTTTAAGGAAATATGTGTGGACTGCAGACTGCTCTAGTAGTAATCCCTTCCTCAGTGAAAAAAAGAAACAAAAATCAGAATACATAGTGTCAATGATATAAACAGTACATGTAGGTTAATGAAGAAATAACAAAAGAAATATGGATAGTCTATTTCATTCACTCTCTCAAATTTTACTTATCAAACAATAACTAGATATTAGCTATCATAATATAATTTGGATATATAGAGATGAATAATATTTGGTTTCACATTCTGAGATGTGTAATTTTAAGAGTGCAGTCAGATAATTACAACAAAATGCAATAGTGATGTATGAAGGTATTAACATAATTCTTTAGAATGCTGTCAATAACTTAGACTAGGTTGGTAAATAAGTCTGACAATAAATAAAACTTGGGCTAGTTCTTCAAAAATGAGTTAAATTTGATAGATGATAGATACATAGGTAGATATATAGATAAACAGAAAGAAAGTGCTAGATTAAAATAATAGTGTAAGCAAAGCACAGAAAAAATAGGCATGATGAGTTTGGGGAATATGTGTATTTTAGTAGAACCAACAGATAGAAAAAGTGGGAAAGTCCGAAGATGAACAAATTGTATAAGGCCATTTTTTTTGTCAAAAGAAATATTCTAGACATCATTAAATGGGTACCTAAAGAACAAAAATCACCAGGCTCTGATATGATCATCTCTGTGTTTGTATGTGTAGTTGCTTTGAAGGGATTTTGGGGAGAGAAGAAAGAGTAGTCCAAGGTGCCATAGGAGTGCTGAGAAATAGATACGGGGAAAGGAAATTTCAGAAGGAGATTTATTAGGGACTTTTCCCCTAATCAATTAGTCAACAAGACCTTTTTATGATTAATGTGGATGGGGCTATAAAATGAGAAGCAGTGCCCTGTGGAGGTAAAGCGAGAAGGTAACTAGCCAATGCACACGCAGCTCTGAAGCCACCCTGCAGAATTCTCTCTTTACTCACCTTGCTCCTGGGCATCTAAGCCCTTCACTTTTGTATCTTCTTGGTTCAAATGCCTCATTTGGATTTGCTTTAAATCCTAACTCAGTTGGACTGCTGCACATAGTCAACATTTTGTGAACATGTGTTCACTCTTCTGTTTTTCTGATACTATGTCCCCATGTTTTTTTGTCTTGATCAATGCTCGTAGAATATTTTTCATCTTGCTTAGCTCCCAGATCATACTTGTTTTATATCATATGTGTGTAATTGTTTTATAGGTAGCTTAGCCTGCTTTAAATTAGAAAATTGGAACTGTACAAGATTAATGGGCACTGTCATAAAAAACAAACAAACATTTCCCTAGTCATGATTCATTGCTTACCAATATTTTCATTCTCTTCATCTTTCCCCATCTTGACGTAGCTGTTCTGGTTCATTGCTGTTTGAGAAGTGTATTTTTCCATGAATTTTGCTCAGATGTGGTACATGGTTGATATACTGCTGCTCCTTGCTATACTCCAGTATCTTTCTTTCATCCTGACAGATAAGGTTTCATAGTTTGCAATCTTTTCTCTCAATAGACTGTTGATATCATTCAAACTTCATGCTTACGACACTCCAGTTGAGAGGTCAGAGACCACTCTGTTGTACATTTCCTTTTGTCCATAACTTCTTTTTCCTGTGCAGAAGCTTGCGACGTTTTCTATTTATCATTAGGATTTAAAATGTTGCTTATGTTTATTTCTTTTCTCGCCAATCCAGCCTGGAGCACAGTAAATCCTTTCAATCCACAGATCCTGGTTTTTCTTAAGCTCACTTAAATTTTCTGCTAGTGTATAAGTTTGGCCTCTCCTGCATTTGTTTATTTTCACTCTTCCTAGAAAAACTTTATATTCCAATGCCAGGTCTCTTGATTCCCCTTCGCAAATGTCTTAACTTTCATCTCTTTTTCTCTTTGCTGTTGCTTTATCTCCTGTACTTGATTCATTAAGGTATTAAATATACTAAAAATGTTCAAAATAATAGTAAAAGTCAGGGCACCTGGATGGCTCAGTAGGTTAAGCGTCCGACTTCAGCTCAGGTCATGATCTCACAGTCTGTGGGTTGGAGCCCCACCTTGGGCTCTGTGCTGACAGCTCAGAGCCTGGAACCTGCTTCGGATTCTGTGTCTCCTTCTTTCTCTGCCCCTCCCCGCTCACCCTCTGTCTCTGTCTCTCAAAATAAAATAAAGACATAAAAATATTTTTTTAAATAACCGTAAAAGTCGAGATCTCAAAAGATACAGAGCAAAAATCAAGATTGATGTAAAAAGCCAGGCTTTAAAAATGTCATTATTTTATGAGAAACCATTCTTATTTTTAAAAAATGAAAAGACTAGAAGAGTTTTCTCATATAATTTCAGTTAAGATAGACTTTTAGTAATTATCACAAATCATGATATTCAGTTTTTTTCAAGGATGTAGGTTAATAGCATGCTTATAATGATGGTGGCAGTTTAAGCCTGTACAAATTTTCAAAAGGATATTAAGCAGTGATTATACAAAGGTTTTATATTGCATATTTTTGACCCAGTAATTTTTTCCTCTAAACATTTATATATAAGGAATAAAATGAAGATGTACAAAAAAGTGCTTATCATAGCTTTGTTCATGTTGGGAAAAATGTAATGTTTATTACATTTTTGGAGCATGTATAACATACATGTCATTTTCCCCCTCTGATTTATTTTCAGGAATTCACCCAATCATTGTCAGCAATATGATTATGGTGTGACTTGGGACTGTTTTCTTTAGTTTTATTCTGTTTCAGGTTCATTTAACATTTTGTTTCTGTGGTTTATACTTTTCATAACTTTTAGAAATTTTGAGAACATTGTTTCTTCAAATATATTTTTCTTCCCCCTTCTCTTATTATGCTCATTTCAGGATGTCAAACACATGAATACTATACTGCTTGACATTGTCTAAAGTGTCGGTTAAGACCTATTTAGTTGTTCAGTCCTTTTTTTTTCTTTGTAACCTTTTTCAAATAATATCACTATATCTTCAATTTCACAGACCTCTTTCTGTAACTTAGTTTGACAATTTTTATTGTATACTTCACATTTTTTTATTTATAAAAGCTCAATTTAAATCTTTTTATATCTTTATTCACTCTTCTAGTTATGTTTTCATTCCCATTCTTGACAATATTTATAATATTGTTTAATTGTTTTTATTGTTTTGTCTGCAAACAGGTCATCTCTCTCATGTCTGCATCTGTTTTGATTTACTGAATGAATTTATTCTTGTATCAAATATACAGATCATATATACCTGTTTAATTGTGTTGTTTTTTTATATCTGGTAATTTCTATTGGCTTCTAGGCACTATGAATTTTATTTTGTTGCTTATATAATTTTGTTGTTTTCCGTTAAATAGTGTTGGATTTTTGTTCTGGCTTGTAGTTAAATTACTCACAGATCAGCTGGCCATTTAAAGTATGGTTGCCAGAGGGGGAGAGGGGGCTGGGAGTGGGAAAAATGGGTGAGGGGGAGAGGGAGGTACAGGCCTCCAGTAATGGAATGAGTAAGTCATGGGAATAAAAAGCAGACCATAAGGAATACACTGAATGATGTTGTAATAGCAATGTAAAGGGACAGATGGTAACTATACTTGTGGTGAACATAGCATCATGTATAATCTTGTCAAATCACTAAGTTGTACACATGAAATTTCTATGGGTATATATTTTTTCTATATATTTTTTTCCTATGGATATCTATCATCTATCTATCTATCGTTGTTTGTCAACTAGATTCAAATAAGAAAAGTGTGTGTGTGTGTGTGTGTGTTAAGGTTTTTGTTAGGATGTGCTCAGAGTAGCCTTTATCTAGGGGTAATTTAACCCCTTTTTTAAGGCATGACTTTTCTGATGATTCCTCTCTTTGCTCTGTGTGGAGAGGTACCTCTGGTATGGCTGATGACAATGCAAACTCTTCCCTGATCTGTGTGGGCTCTCTTTGGGTTTCCTCTCCTTCACTGTGACCTAGAAAGTGCCTCTGATAATAAGCTGAAAAAATTGTGTAACACCTCTATTTTCCCCCTTCTTTCAAGATCGCAGTCTTTGTTGCTTGTTGTCCAATGTTTGGATACTGTACTTACGCATATATTGCCTCGTTTCCCAAATATTTATGGCAGAAAGGCACTTCTTTGTAGCATTTAGTTTTTATTCATGGGCAGAAATAGGAGTCAAAGTTGGAGGTAATAGTGGCTTTCCATCTAGGGCCCAGAGGCAAGTAGTGGTACCTACTCTAACATTGTCCAGTGAGCCTGTGTTGTAAGACGCTGTGATGCCAGCTTATCTGGGTGCACATCCAAAGTGAACGTATAATCGTCTTCAACTTATTGTGTGAGTTGAGGCATTGTTTCCCTGGCTTTGGGGAAGTTCTGAACATACTATGACCTATTCAGTATCTTTGAAATTAATCATGTTTTTACTCAAACTAGCAAGAGTTTTTTAATTTTGTTTCATACTAAGAATCTTAAAAGCTATAATGGCATTCATAATTTTATTAAATTCATGCTCTAAAAAAATATTATCCTCATGCCTGTAGGCTCAGGAAACGCTTTTACCCATTCCTGGCATACCATCAGTATTTAATTTTATATCTAAAGGGCATTTGACCTTATTAAATTTCCTCAGGCTACTATATAAAATTGCAAAGTAAGTTATTCATTTACAACTAAATATATAACTGTAACAAGATGCAAATTGGTTTGTTTTTGCATTACCAGTTAATTGTGCACCTTTAGAATATCTGTAAAATGTTTCGTCAGATTCTGAAAACCTGCTGAAAATGTGCGCAATTAGAACACCACAATTATTCTGTTCAAGTCTTTAAGGGCATCAGGCTAAGCCAGTCTACTATATCCATCTTTTATTAAGGATTATAATATTCAAGTTTATTGTGTTCACCATTTTTATATACATTACTACATTGAGTAATGCCTAGCCTGTAGAACTACAATTTCCAAGTCTTTTGGTCAAAGCCTATTCTACTCTGGACAATGTTTGAAGAATTCTATCACTTGCTTTACTTACTCTCCTTGTTCTCTAATTATATGATAGACTAATTCAATTTTGTTTGGTTTACATTTATTTTTGGTTTTGTTAACATATTCCATTAGGTTACAATCAAGCCTTTTAGAGTTGGGAATTACTCTCTCTTTTTATGATTACTTTTCTTTTTGTGTTGTTTATAATGTATTGTTATTCTTAATCCTTTGGAACCAACTTTCTAACTTTCTAATCCATAAACAACAATAATAGTAGCTAAGGACAGAGGCACAATTTGTTTTTGCTTTTGTTTTGTTTTGCTTTACCTGAAAGGATAAAGATAGAGAAATTGACTTTCAAGTTAACAAAATATAGTTTGATTGGTAAGCAGTCACTTAAATGGTTTCATCATGAAAGAAAACCAATCAGAAGGATTTGCTATTCAAATTAATTTAAATTTTCTGTGTCTCTGGAAGTGCTTGGATGGTTGGCCTAAAGATAAACAGGGAAAAGCAAGTAAAAAAAAAAAAAAAGAAAGTAGGAAGGTATACAATACATTAATAGATTATAACTAATAACAGAAAATAATAGCTGCAAGGCTGAAAAAGTAGGAATGGATAGAAAATATATGTATATTTATTGAATGGCTAAAATGTGTCAGACATTATCCTGTATGTGATACATGTCAAACCACTTTTAAATAGGATTGTTTATTGTCTTCATTTTAAATATGAGTAAAGGGGAGACCATGAACTTTGCATCCGGTTGTTTAGCTTTAAGTTGTACATCTAGGATCTAAATTCAGGCAATTCCACTCCAAATGCCATTATGCAATACTACCTTAGCATGAAATAAAAAGTCATTTGTTACTCTTCCAAATTCTAAATTTAAAAAAAAAGAGTAATAAAGAAAACACATTTCTTTTCCCCCAATAGAATAGTATAAAATCAGAGAAGTAACAAATGACCCTGGATTTCATACTAATATTGCATGGTGGCATCTCAAGCAGAATTGCTTGAATTTAGACCCTGAGGGCATAAATTGCAGCTGAACCACTGTATGCAAGTTCCATAGCCTCCCCATTTACTCATATGTAAAACAGAGATAATAAGAAACCCTATCTAAATGTGCATTTTACATGTAAAAAATGTCTGAAAAAGTGTGACACATTTCAGGTACTCAAGTTTATTGTGTTCACCAATAAATGTCAGTGCTTTAATTATTATTATCTGACTCAGGAAAAAAAAATGTTAGTATCATGAATAAAGAGTAGAAAACCAGTTTTGTGCAGGAGTTGATAAATTTATTTATATAAATTGTGTTTGAGTTGCTTGATAAAATTCCAGGAGAAGGTAACATGAAGTATCAAGTTGGGATTTATTGCTCTCATGTTTGTCTCCATAGAAGTGATGGATAAACCTTAAAGTAAGACATCAACACAGAACAAGAATGGAGAGAGAAAACCAAAAGGGAGGATTTGTAGCACATCAGTCTTATTCTTAGTCACTGTATTACCATCTTGCTTAGCATCTTTGAATAGTACAAAATATTTTAAATAAAGAAGGATTGTTAGTGCATGTATTTCTATATTCTTAGATAAAACAGAATTATTTAAAATGTTATTTAAAAGTTTACACAGTCCAGAGGTACTGGCTGGCTGAGTTGGTAGAGCACCTGACTCTTGATCTTGGGGTCATGAGTTCAAGCCTCACACTGGCATGGAGTCTACTTAAATAACGTAAAATTAAATTAAATTAAAAACTAAAAATGTCTTTAAAAATCATAGACATGAACAAATTCTTTGATATTTAATGAAAAATTATTGGTAAATAAATCAATGGATAAATTGGTAAATAGACTGGTAAATAAAAAAACATATAAAGTTATATATAGTATGGAAATTGAATTTGAATAAATATATTTATCTATCTATCTATCTATCTGTCCATCTATCTTGACAAAAGCAAACAGTTCTGCAATATTGTATTAAGTCCTAAAAATAGTCACTATTCAGTGTGACATTTAATAAAGAAATAGCTCATAGCTGAAGTGGAAGCTAGACTCACTAATACATGGAATCACATTTTAAAAATCACATTTAAAGGATAAAATCACATTTAAAGAATACTTTTTTAAAAACATTTAAAAATATTTAACATTTAAAGAATAAATTTTTAAAAATTATTTTAAAGCGGTATGTGGGTGACCAGCCAGTTGAATGCCTGACTTGATTTCAGCTTGGGTCATGATCTCATGTTCATGAGAGCAAGCCCCACATCAGACTTTATGCTGACAGTGCAGAACCTATGTGGGATTCTCTCTCTCTCTCTCTCTCTCTCTCTGCCCCTGCACTCTCTCTCTTGAAATAAATAAATAAACATTAAAAAATGGTTTTAAAGAAACCTTATTATAGGTATTTTGTCAACACTATAGGGGCTGAAAATGAATAAATAACAGCCTTAGCTTTTTACTCATTTATCTTACTCATTTATAGGGCAAGTTGGGAAGACACTTGTGGGTCAATTGCTTACCCTTCTCAGCCCTTGGAGATCTTCAGTATTCCTATGGATTGAGGACACTTTGCTTTTATGCATTATGTAAAATAAAATTATAGTCTGTAGGAAAATTTATATTTATATATCTTATATACTATATATTATATATGTTATAATAATATATAAATTATAGGTAATATATACATATGTAAGCTATAATAAAATTATATATCACATATATAAATTTATATAGAAATAACCTAGAAAGACTAAAATAGTAAAGACTACAGAAGATGTGAACATCATCAACACTGAAGAAGACTCAATACAACATCTGCATTGTACATATTCTTTTCAAGTGTACATTGAATATGTACCAAAAAAATTGCCTGCAGCAAATATGAAGAAATTTCTTAATACAATAAATCATAGAGTGTGATCCCTGTCTATTGCGGGACTAAGCTACATACTAAGCTAGAGAACATAATGTGTTTAAAAATTAAGCAAGGGGCGCCTAGGTGGCTCAGTCAGTTAAGCATCTGACTTGGGCTCAGGTCATGATCTCACAGCTGTGGGTTTGAGCCCCACGTCCGGCTCTGTGCTGACAGCTAGCCCAGAACCTGGGGCCTGTCTTTGGATTCTGTGTCTCCCTCTCTCTCTGACCCTCCCTCTGTCTGCTCACACTGTTTATCTCTCTCTCTCAAAAATAAAAATAAAACATTAAAAATTAAGCAAAAATTTCTAAGTAGCTAATGGATAAAAAAAAATCACCATGGGAATGAAAAATGTTTAGAACTAAATAAATATCAAAATATTACATGTAAACTTTATAGAATGGAGCCCAAACCATGCTTTAGTGGGAAATTTGTAGTCTTTAATAAAATCTTTATTTTATTGTAAAAAATAAAATGGTAAAAACCAGTCACCTAAACATTGTGTCAGGAACTGGACAAATACATGGGAATTAAATCTACCATGACATACAAATGTAAAAAAAATAAAAGAAATTATTTTGTTAGAATACAAAAATGGAACAGAAAAGATAAACAAATTGTTTATTTAAAAAATAAATGAAATAGATAAACTTCTGCCATGACAGACCATGATGAAAAGGAAAAGAGCACAAATGATCATATTAATATGCAAAAGGGGACAACACTACAGATACTACTAGAATGATTCTGAAGATGATATTATGAGTAACTATGATAATTTAGATGAAATACATAAATTCTCAGAAAACCAGAATTTACCAAAACTGACAAAAGAAAAAATTATAAAACCCAATATTCCCATAAATACTGTAAATACTGAATGTGTAATAAAAATTTTCCCACAAAACTAAACACTTATAGGTCTTCAACAGTGGAATCTACCAAAAATTAAAAAAAACTAATGTCAATATGATGAAAACTTTTTCAGATAACTTGTCTTATGAAGTTAATATCAAATTTGACATTGTATATCAAAAAAAGACAATCTTTCTTATTACCATAGATGAAAAATTATAAACAAAACATTAATAATCTAAATGATAGCATATAAAATAAATTGGTTTTATTCCAAGAATGAAAGAGTAGTTTAATATTTGAAAATCAACTAGTTTAACTACCATGTGATCAAGCAAATCCCACTTCTGAGCATATGTCCAAAAGAACTTAAATCAGTATCTCAATGAGATATCTGCACTCCCAAGTTTATTGTAGCATTATTCAAAATAACCAGGATATGGAAACAACCCAAGTGTCCATTGACGGATGAATGGATAAAGAAATTGTGGTGTGTACCTACAATGCAATAATATTTCACCTCAAAAAAAGTAAGGAAATCCTGATATTTGTAACAACATGGACAAACCTGGAGGACATTATGCGGAGTGAAATAAACCAACACAGAAGGACAAATTCAGCCTGATTTTACTTATATGAGTTATCTAAAATCATCAAAAACTCATAAAAGTACAAAATATAATAGTAGTTGCCAGGAGCTGGGAGGGGAGGTAAAGAAAATGAGAAGTTGTTAAATATATATAAAATTTTAGTCATAATAGGTTAATAAGTTCTAGGGATATGTTGAACAACATAATTCCCATAGTTAACAATATGATACTGTGCACTTCAAAATTTGTTGAAGGTAGACAGCGTGTGAAGTGTTAGTACACACACCAAAAAGGGGCACAAGGAAACTGGGAGGTATTGGATATGTCTATTACCTTGATTGTGGTGATGATATCATGGGCGTTTGCATATGTTCAACTCATCAAATTGTACACATTAAATATGTGCAGTTCTTTTTATATCAATTACATCTTAATAAGGGTGTCAAAAAAAAGAGAGTGTCTTACCAGTATAAAGGTAAAAAACAAACAAACAAAAAAGAGAATAGAAATCCCAAACCACACACATGTATATCTTAACACTTCATTTAGGACAAATTTGGCATTGTGAAAACAGTGTAGCAAGGATGGACTTTTCAACAGATCATGATAGAGAAATGACAGTTGATCTCTGTATTTTACCATGCACAAAAAGAAACCCCTGATGATGTGATGATTTAAATATAAAATGTAAAAATGCTAAACTTATAGAAGACACTGGAATAATAAAGATTTCTTTAACAAGATTGAAATTATATTACCTTAAAGAAAATGTTAAAATTAAATTATACAAAATAAACAAATATGAAGAAATCTCTTCATAAAAGTTACCATTAAGAGAGAAGAGTGATAAGCAATAGGATGAGAAAATATATTTTATATGTAACTATTAACATTTACTCAAATAAGTCATTAGGAAAATGGCAGGTCAAACACCATCATGATTGATGAATTTTAAACACTGATAATTCTAGGTTTGGCATAGATTTGGAGTAACAAAAGCTCTCAACCACTGCTGATTGAAGAGCAAATTGATACAACCACTTTAAAATCATCTTAAATCTCTATAATGAATGTTTTTGGCAGAAACTTCTAAGGTTGAATGTGCAGATCCTTTGTGACCATATATACTCAGGTATACACTCAAACTAAAATTTTTATGTGAACACCAAAGACCTACAGGCATATTCTTAGCAACATTATTCATAATAGCCCAAACAAAAAGAAACCCATATTTCTTTTTGACATTTTAAGGAACTGTAGCATATCATAGAATGCAGTTACATATAACAACATATGTATTACAGCTATATACTATAATATGAATGAAAAATACCAGCATAATGGTGAAGAGAAAAAATTAAGAAAAAATACATATGCTTTGAAACAAAATAATGTATAGAATTAGACATCAAGATAGGGCTATCTTTGTGGTAGGGGCTATGAATAGATGTTATTTGGGGGGCGCTAATAATTCTTTACTGTTAGAGACCTTGCATGGTTAGAGAAGTGAATTCATTTTGTAACAGTTCACTTATTTGAACAAGTAAGATTTATATACTGGTGGATTTTTGAAATTTCTATACATATATATGTATACTATATTTCATATGTATACATTATGTGTATATGCATTAATAACAAATAAGGAAATGGACAACCAGATATGATTCAGCAGAAACAATGTATTTAAAGATTTAAAATCACCATGTACATCAGATATTGAAATAATTTAATATTGGATATAAAGTAACTACACATAAAATATGTAATGGAAATTTGGGGAACTTACTAATGGCTAGAAATATTATGCAAATGTACCCATTGGAAATTTTATGAATAAAAAAGTAGAATTGTTTATAAATAAAAGGTATGTTTTACATTGTAAATTAGAAAAAGCTGGAGAAAGATTAATGACCTAGAAAGTAGATATGAAAATAGTGCAAAATTTTTGGCAGAGACAGAAATATGGAGAATCTGAGTGACTCAAAACTATTGAGTAGAATGAAAAAATCACATATACTTCATTATAATTTTGAATGGTGACATTCATCTCTCAAATTTCTCTCCTTGATTGTAAGAGGCTGAATAATAACCTCCATAGATGTTCACATCCTAATCCTCAGAACCTATGAATATGTTACCTTATGTGATAAAAGGGACCTTGCAGATTTGATTAAGTTAAGAATCTGCAGTGGGTGGTTATTTTGGATTATGTGGGTGGATCCAATGTAATTCCAAGAATTCTTATAAGAGAGAAGCAAAAGAATCAGACTCAGTATTTGGAGATATAATCACATAAGAAAGAATTTGGAGTGATGTATAGAAGGAGCCATGAGCCAAGGAATAAAAGAGCCTCCAAAAATTAAAAAGGCAAGGAAACAAGACTCTTTCTTGAAGCCCCCAGAATGAACACAACTCTGTAAAAACTTTAATTTGAGACTTCTAACCTCAAATACTCTAAGAGAGAAAATTGTGTTGTAATAAGCCACTGTGTTTGGGCTAATTTGTTAACAGCAGCAATAGAAACCTAATACAATACATTTGTTAATACATTCTCATCTAGCTAACTTTTTCCTTCAGTGCAAAATCCAGATGGGTCAACATATAATCTCACCCTAATTCAAATATTGTTACTCTGTTTTGTCCACCTAAGATTGCTAATACATCTCATTTAACTAGCTTATTTGACCCATGAAAATTCATCTCTTTCTCTCTCTCTTTTTTAATAAGATGGGGTAGACTGAAAGGGCAGGCCCTCAGGTCCTTGCCCCAGCTTTAGGCACAGTATCTTCTATTTTTTGAACATCCACTAACCAGTCTCTTAGCTGATTTTGATGTAAACAAGCCAATGCCCTGATGAATACCTGTGGGTAGTCAGCTACTCTTCTAATATGCCCACACAGTTATGGTCTTGTCCCACCAGTTTCATCTTACCTTCTTAAGAATCAGTATGTTTTTCCAAAATATTTTTGTGTTAGTTGTACTTTTTTTCATAGGTATACTTTAAATTAAGCCTAATTAAAATGATATGAACCAACACAATATGAAGGCAAAAAGAAATTTGTTTCCACAAAAGCTAAGTTATATGCACTGAAAAGATTCAACAAGGCTGGTCACTAAAAATATTGTTTAATTAGATGTAAAAAATTCGGACAAAATTGAAAGCTATCCAAGCAAGTTTATGCACTTAGCTTGTTTTTTGCAAGTGTAAAAATTCATCTCTTAATGACAATTGCAAACCCAAACGCTAAATTTTGGTCCTCCAAAATTGCTTATTTTCTACCAACACAGTTCTTAGAAAGGAAGGTGAAACCCATGAACAGAGTCTATGAAATGATTGGTAGTCACTTACCTGAAAATGCTTCTCCCCCTCCCCCTATTTATATCATTAAAGAAAATTAGAAGTAGTTTGTTTTCATTTGAGAGGGCAAAAAAATGTTGTCAAACCTAAAAGTCTTACCTCAAGAAATAAAAACGCTTTATCTGTCATGATTAATCTGGAGGAAATTTGTGAGCCTCAAAAATCATTACCACTGTCCTTTATATTGATAATGCTATGCTAAATGAATCTGGTGAATGGTAAATATGATCACTGAATTGCTTATAAGACATATCTACACCAGAGATTATGAGATAAATGCCTGCAAAAGTTCAGGAAAACTATCACATCAAATTATCAAGAGTCTAGAGGTCTGGTGCCAGTTAGGTTATTTCCTCTAATTTGAGAAAAATATGAACTACCATGGAAAATTATATCACTATGTCACATTATGTGGGTCTTTTTAGATTTTGGAGAAAACATATACCACATTGCACATTTTTCTATGATTCCTTTACTATAACTTCCTTGAGGATGTCAATTTTGAATGTGGCTTGCAGCAAGAAAGGACTCTACAACAGATTCAAGTTATAGCACAAGCTTCCCTAAACCTTAGCCATAGAACCTAGCAAATTCAGAAATATTGGGATTACCCATGGTCCAACGTAATTATGGTATGTTGTTTCCAAAGATGGTCAGTAACAATTTCACCAAAAAATTGCACGTGCTAGTCTCCCATCAAGAGAGGAAGACTCTTTTTCATTCCTTTGAATCTGGGTTGGACTTTTGATTGGCTTTGATCAAAAGTATGAAATAGAAGTAACAAATTACCAGCTATTAGCTGACTCTTAAGAGGTCTGGCAGCATCCATCTTCATTCTGTAAAAGACAACTATGCAAAAAGGTTCAAGATAGACCCCCAAATGCTACTGGCTAGGTGAATTGACAAGATTGATTCCAAAAGAAGCCAATTTGGTTCCAATTTGTCAATTGACAATTTGATACAGTAGATTACAAATGCAAGACAAGGGGAAAGTAGTACTATATTTGGAATTATTAGGGTGCCTCTTAGTAATTCTTTGTCAGATATTTCCTAGGGAAAAAAGTCAAAAGAACACACACACACACACACACACACACACACACACACACTCCACACACAAAATAAGACAACCAACAACTCCTACCACACCATCAGGTAAAGAACCATGTACAACTGAGATGGCTCATAAAAGTTATTGGGAACCTGAACTGGGTAGGGGATAAAGGTATCTATACCAACCAGTTTAGGGCTCATAGCCCAGCCTTAGAAGCAAGGGCATTTGTGACTATTATTTTAGGTTTCACATGGGAATATGAGAGAATTGATATCATTCCAAAATATAACGCAGCTAATCTGATTCACATCCTCTGTGTTGGGGACATGAACTTTTCATCCAATTGAAAGCCAGGGTGCTGAGGGGTATAATGTGTGAACAGTGTTGAATATCTTCTGTTTGACTGTCCATTGTACTCTTAATTATCTTTCCACCCTGCCATCTGCTCCAGGAAGCTGACCTATATAGATAATCAATAGGATCTCTTAACCTATACTTTTTTTATCCTAAAACTGTACATTTTTTCTTTCTTCTTTTGTTTCTTTTTTTCCCCAAAAATATGTTTTATTTATTTTTAGTTAGTTAACATATAGTGTAATAATGGTTTCAGGAGAATTTAGTGATTTATCACGTACATATAACACCTATACTCTTAAATCCAATGTTATCAAAAGGAATCCTCAGTATATATGGAAAAAGAATAAGATCAGGGTATTAGTTTTTCTAACTCCTTCCATGTTTGATAGATTTAGGCTGGCTGTGCCTCTTGAAAGGAAGCCACTGCCCCAAAGTAAATTTTCTACAAGACTGTCTCCTTAGTTCCCATAACCTGCACCTTTCCTTCATCTCTCATGACCCTACTGATGATAAAGGCCACTTTAATACTAGCCATGCCTGTCTTTATGTTGTACAAAGCTCTATAAATAACTCATTTTTTATACCTTCCTTATATATCCTAATTAGTCTGTGCTTTCTGTTCCCTGATAAGATCCTGCCTGATACTGTAGTTATTTTAGAGAAGGAAAAGTAAGGCATACGGAATAAGAGAGAGCCACTAAAGTTGACAAAATAACTGGTAATGTTCTAATTTCCCATACCTCTCTTATTGCCCCTAGGAATCAAAGTGTTTTATTTACTACATGGCAATAGAGTACAAGAAAATATTTTCTAAACTGTATCATTGTCTTAAAATTCTACCTATAATTCCTTCCACGAGAACTTTTTTTCCTACTCATCGTTATCTGTCTCCCTCCTAACTTTTAAATCCTAGCTTACTACTGTCAACTCAGGTTCATCTTCTTTTGCCCTCTCTTTCACAGACACCTTCCAATCCTTACATTACTGAGCCCTTCTTATCCATTGTAATTGATCTCTGTGTGCTTTTTACATTAGTCAGTGCCCATGTAGCTAGTAGACCCTGAAATATCTGAAATGTTAAATATCATTAGACAGCAATGATGTATCTCCTTGCATTTCTTTCTCATACAAAATCTGAGGATCACACAAAATCTTGAGGTCACCCTCCAAAGCAGCAATCCTCAATGCAGTGGTTCTGGTATCTACACTGTTTCTATCTTATTCCATAGTCATCTCAACACATAAAATTCATGGTCACTACTGAAAATAAATGAGAGAGATAGAGGAGGTATGTTGGTCTTAACTGCTTTTTTCAGAAAGGACCCATATCATCTCTGTCACAGTCCATGAACCAGAATGAAGCATGGTTCCAAATTAACTCAAGAGAATCTATGAAATATAAAATAACACAGATCTTTTTAATCTATCTTTTTTGCATCCAAATTGCAAATGCATATACTTTTTTATTATTATATGTTAATAAACAAAAGACTGTCTTGTCCAAGCCTTCACATATAAACAGCAGAAAGAAGGCAGAAAGATGTACAACTAAACTATTTTCTAATATTTATATAATTAGGCATACATCCTTTCCCTATAAATTTCTTAATGTGAATTGAGCACAATTACATAAAGAAAAAGATCTGCTAGCTAAAATCATGTATCAGTATATTTAAGCAACTATCTAGAATCTCCGCATCAACGATTTTTCTATAATAACTCAGTTGAAGTAACTAATTCTTGTTGGATGTAGTAAGAATAAGGAAACTTTGCGTATTTCCAAAGTTTCTCTAGTAAAAAGAAAATTACTTAAAATCTGTAAATATTGATTAAAATAAATAGAATAAATAATAATATTCTAGTGTATACTTGCCTATGCATATCATTGGATATGCTTAATTTTTAATGACAATATAAGTTGAAAATAAATTTAAAAAAGTAAATCAACTAATCAGCAAAGCAAAGCACACACTGAAACTTGGTAATACCTCCAAATCCAATAGCTCATCTTGTGATCTAAAGCAAGAACTGTGACTGTGGTATACTGATATTTCAGAGCTTTGTTGGATTATTCCATTCAGCTTTAGGGAAAGAGAGCAATTTATCAGACCTCTCTTTCCTCTACACTGCATTAACTAAAATCTGCCCTCGCCATTTCTATCTCACTATACTAATAAAACCTAGTAGCAGGGTATCAGGACCTTACCTTTCAAAGCTTTTATCTATTTAATTCTGTTTCCCAAATCAGACAGTGACATGATCCCGATGACTGTTACAAAATACCAATCTCTTTAGAAAGACTTCCACCGGCATGTCTGTACAAATCCTATGATTTTTTATACTTCCTCAATGCCTCTACAATCTGAATCCAAAGATTTCCAGAAAAAAAAAACACCAAATACCCAAAAAATAAACCCTAACTTCTATAAATTCAAGTGATTTTATTCGATTAGAGAAGGTAGATATTCTACATTTTGAATAATTAGATCTTATACATCCATAGTTCTCACATATATGTTATTACTTTATATCACTTACCTTATGGAATAAATTTTTAAAAATCATCCCATATTGGAATCAATTTTCAGCACAGTTACAATTCAAAAATGTAGATCTTATAATTAGATGAAACTGAAGTACAAACTATAATGATTTTAATGTAAGAGTAAATAGATTTTAAATACATTAACTGCACTTGCTTATATACTAGTAAAGGTATTTCCTGAATACTATAAATTGTAAGTGGATAGTGCATTGTATACACATATGTAAGAGAAAGATAAGGAAAGTCCAATTATGTATTTGACTATTTAATAACTATATATGCTTCTAATATATTTCAAGAAGGCACTTTTAGGAAATGTTATTACAAGTTAAATAACATGAGGGTAATATTATTTACATGTACATGATAAGATTTTTCTTGTTTTAATAAAAGAAATTTTTAAGTGTGAAAAATACTGAAATTGAAAAACAAGGCATTATAGTCCCTATTAGCATAAAAGCACTGGATTTCAAACAGAGAACATCGTTTTTAAATCATATTATTCATAGTATTCTGTGGTGGGTAGAGAAACACATTATCTTTTTCCTTCTACTGCCACAAACTTTTATGCACCAAAAATTTGTAAAATAAAGAGTCTAGCTCTTTTGATCTTCAAAAATCTATAAAGAGCCTGGAAATTCCCTGTAATTTCATTTTTTAAAATGTTTATTTATTTTGAGAGAGAGAGGGACCATGCTTGAGAGAGTGGGGGAGGATCAGAGAGAAAGCAAGAGACAGAGAGAGAGAGAGAGAGAGAGAGAGAGAGAGAACCCCAAGCAGGCTGCATGCTTTCAGCACAGAACCTGACACAGGGATCCACTGAGATCATGACCTGGGTCAAAAATCAAGAGTTGGACGCTCAGCCGACTGAGCCACCCAGGTGCCCCCTATAATTTCATACAGTATGAGCCTTATCTACTTGTGCCAGTTACCAAGGCAGTTTCCATTGAGCTGAAACAGTTTAAATTTTATTGATTTAAATGAAGACTTTGGAAGTGAATAAGACATTATACAAATAAGTGGTAATTTTTAACTTTTAGGAAATGGAAAATAGGACAGCAAATTCAATTTTATCATGATGTTCCTATGTTTTTCTCTCTTCTCAAACTCAGATATTCTACTTTACTTAAAACATACTGAATTGTTAAAAAAAAAGTATCATTTTTAGTGTGTTTATTTCTTTAAAATGAATTCTTTAAAGGCCTAATATCAAGCTATTATCAAGGGATTGCCTTCATTTTACGTGGTCATTCTCTCCCATTGATTCGAAAAGCTATTACAATGGTAGATTTTTGGTTTGGGTAATTTCATTAATCACTTACTCTAAAAAGGTTTTTATTTGGAAAAAAAATGTAAACTGACCTTCGCAGCATTGGTTGTGACTTACTTGTGAGATTAGTTATCATAAATTAAGGGGGTTTTGTACATGTGTTCATATAAATGCATATATTATATATGTATAAGCAAAAATAAAATACTTAATCTCTTCCGAATATTTTTCTTTTGAAGTATCTAAATCATCATTGATTCCCAAAACATTTAATTCTATTGTTTGAAATTATGATAACATATTTTAGCAGTTTTCTACTATATTGTATAGCATATTTAACTTTCCTTTTTTTCCCTGGTAATAAAAATGCTGCAATAAAACTCATTTCTGTATTTCCAGAGTAATTGTTTGAATATTTTTATGGCAAAATCACAAAAGGCATACTTTTGTGATCAGAAAGTATTCACAATTTTACGTACATTTTGATAAATCACTTTGGAATAAAGCTATACAAATTTGTCCTTCTGCAGCATGAGACAAAAGTGCCTATATAACCACACTAGGAACATTCATCAATATTGTATATTGTCATTATTTTTTAAAATATTCTGTGATATTTAAAAAAAGATCTTGTGATAGGAAATGGATTGCAAATATCCCTTCTCATTGTGTGGTTTTCATTTTCTCATCTTTAGTGGTGCCTTTCCAAGAACAAAGGTCATTTTTATTATGAAGTATTTAAGAGCTTTATAGAGGCACACAATTGGCACACAATTAACTGAACATATCTAAAGTGTGCAATTTGATAAATTTGGTTATATGTATATATCTAGGAAACCATTGCCATAATCAAAATAATGAATATATTCACCATCTCCAAATTTTCTTATTACATATACAAATTATGTATATATAAGTTATACAAATGATGATTTGATAAACTTAGACATAGTGTAATGATTACTATAGCCCAAGATTTCTGTATCAGGAACTATAGAGTATTTTTGAGAGAAATACAAGTTCTCCACCAACAGAGGGTTCTGAAAAGGTCATAAATTGCAGAGGCCTCAAGGTTAAAAAACAAAATTATAAAACCTTTTGAGGAAAACATGGGAGTTGTCTTTAAGATCTTGGCAAAAGCAAAGGGTCATAAAGTTGCCTTTTCAAATGACTGTACTCAATTCTTACTCTTCATGTTGTTGGCTATGACTCTTTCAGCTTCAGTTTAAATAACTATGTTTGTAAAGGCCTTACCCAAGTATATTCCAATACCAATTCTTATTGAGGTTTGTTTCTTTAATTCTAATCATACTTGATACTTAGATATTTGTTGGTTTCTCATGTGTTTCTCATGTGTTTCTCATGTGTCTATTCATTACAAGAATTTCTGTGAAGGCAGGACTGATGTATGTCTTCAAGACAGTATAACTTCTTAAGTGTGTGTTTGAAGAATACTTAAATGCTCAACTAAACAATTCTAAAAATAAACAAACCTTGCCAACTCCTCATTCTTTCAAGTTCTGATATATCTTGGGGCTTTAATTTGTACAGTTTCCTTTTGGAATCTATAGGTGCCTACCAGGCACTTGATTTTTATCTCTACTTTGGCTTTAGTTCCATTTTAGGTTGATAACTTCTAATCATTGCTTCCAACTTACCATTTTTCCTAAACACTGAAGAAGTATATACCACTTTTTTTCTGGAAAATTCTAAGTTAGTTCTTCCACTCAGCAAGTCTAAAATTGAGTTAATTATCTTCCCTTCCTTTCAAACTCCCTCTCTTCCAGTAATCTCTTGATCTCAGTGAATGAAATCAGTGACTACCTATTTGTCATTCAGAAATCCAATGTTACCTTTGCCCATTGCCTACCATGTCTCTGATCACTCTGTATAACCTATCACATACCATATGATCTTTCTGATGCACAAACATGATCATGCTATATCCTTCTCATATATCATTTCCTAAAGCTTCAAGCCCAGATCTAATTTATAGTGCCACATCTTTCACAGTTGGGCTCCTGATGGTCTCGTCTATCTGGCTAGTGTTTCTGCTACCCCCCCCCATATATTCTGGTCCTCAGACATACGGAATCCTTCAATTATAAAAAGTAAACATTGACGACTTTCTTCCCAAATCATTAACTGTTTATTGTCTGTGATGTTCACACTGTACCTCCAATGTTACTGTCCATCTTTTCCACCTTGCTCTTTGTCTGAAGAGGCTAATCCTAGAATCTACTTCAGAAGATCCTTGCACCTCAAACTGTTGAATTTGGCAATAGAAGATACCTTAGAATGGAGGATAAGAAGAAAAAGGATTTAGGGCATTGATTTTCCTCCCTCCCTTTCTGCCAGGTTACATTCAGTTATCCATTTACTTCCCACAGCTCCTGACCCTTTCCATACTGCTGCACTGTGTTTGAGTGATTGGTCTCTCCTCTTGCTCACGGAGGCCTAATGGTACCTGTAGTTTGACCTCTAGAGCACCATATCTCTTATTGGTTTCCTTTTGTAAACAATTCCTTTATTGAATTCTCTGAATTTTATTGTACCATGTTTCCTGCCACAACCCTGAGTGATATAGGTACTAACATATGTATGAATTGGCAAATAATTTTAAGCAGAGGAAGTAAATTTTAAAAATAGTGAAGGTTCGGAATCTAAATAAGCCTGAACTTACTTTAAGTCCTGAAAACAAGGTTTAATTGTAGACATTTTAAAAATATTTAGTTATATAGAATTCTATTCTATGTTTATTAAAAGAATTTTGAAGTCTATTTTGTTACAGGTCTACATATGAAGCTTGTTTTCTATTAATAAGACAAATTTCAGTGTAATTTGGGGTTATATAATTTCATTATCATTTTCATTTATACTTTTAAGCCACTGTGCCCTGGTTTAATATACTATTAGTTAATTAACAGAATAAATTACTTGTGAAAAATGAAACAATGTTAAGAACAGGAGGTGCCTATAAGCACATGATCAGTTTCCAAAATAATTAGTAGTTTCACAGACATTACCTAAGAAAAATCTAACAGTTATATTAAAAGTATTAATTATTATGGCACTGTATGTTAAGATAAATTTTAGAATAAAATACACTTGACTAGTCATAAATGCTTTATTTGAATGTAAAATGTAAGAACTTATCTGTTTCCATTCCAGAAAATATCAATAGGTATGATTAGTACACCTATTACCAAATTTATTATTTATAAATTTTAATAATAAGGATTAACTTAAAGTACAATGCCTTAGGAGTGGCTGGGTGGCTCAGCCGGTTAAGTGTCTGACTTCAGCTTAGGTCATTATCTTGCATTTCTTGAGTTCAAGCCCACATGGGACCCTGTGCTGACAGCTCAGAGCCTGAAGCCTGCTTTGGATTCTGTTTCCCTCTCTCCCTGCCCCTCCCCTTCTTGCACTCCATCTCTCACTCTCTGTCAAAAATAAATAAAAACCACAAAAAAAAATTTAAGGGCAATGCATTATTATTATTAGTGATACATAATTAATACATTGCATTTCATTTATTTATTTATTTATTATTTATTCAAGTTAGTCAAACTTTTTTAAAAAATTTAATTCTAGTATAGTTAACAAACATACAGTGTTATAATGGTTTCAGGTGTACAATATAGTGATTCAATACTTCTATATAATCCTCAGTGCTCAAGATAAGTGTATTTTTAATACCCTAAAATAGACCACAAAACAGACTCTTAACTGTAGAGAACAAACAGATGGCTAACAGAGGCATGGGGGGATGGGTGAAATAGGTGAAGGAAATTAAGAATACATTGTATTCTAAATTAATTTTTACTACTAAAAATTTACATAAACTAATGTTAATAAAAATTATGGCTGTCTCTTCACCAATAAATAACTTATTTACCAATAAATGTTAAAAACACTATTTAGGAAAAAACTAAGTATTTTGCTTTTCTGGAGATTTCCATTGCATAATTCTGTGTGTTCAGAGTACTCTGCTTACATAATACTAATGATTTCTTTCTTTCTGTTTCAGATGTGCAATTCTTTAATCTCTCTCATACGATGTTACTGTAGCTTTTATTCTACTTTCTCCCTTTGTATTTGCACATCAAATCAGGTCTATTTTCACAGGGCTATATGCATAATTTCAAGTCTTTTCTTTCCAAGTTGTTTTTTTATGTAAGCTACTGTTTTTATTTAATATGATTAGAAAATCACATTAATAGTATATTTACCAAACTGAGACCTGCATCTACTTATTAATGTTGTTTTCAGATGAGGTAGGATAAATTTAGACTTAAACATAGCTGAATAATAATTACCATACTGTATTGTTGTATATCTTCTGATGATACTTCCTTTTTACACGTTAATAATAAATGCTTCCCCAATCATTTTGCTTGTTTCTTTGTGGCAATTCTTTGCTCTTAGAGTGTTTAGAAAATTGTTCTAGAAGGCAAATACCAAGGGCATCATGACTTACTGCACCTTATTTTAAATGACAATTGTGAGACAATATCACCTTGCAGTTGCAGACTACAGTTAATGTCCTATGGTTTTCTCTTATGCTTCCTCTAATGCATCTTGATTTGTTATTCTTGCTGCATCCTCTGTATGGAAATAGATACAAACATATCTTTCTATTAACTAGCAATGGTATGGATATATTGAGTAGACTAAAAATAAAATATATGCATTGTAGAAAAAGAATGTTTTGTATATTTTTGTTATATAAAAATTAAAGTATTCCTGAGTTATCTGAAAAGTTTATATATCTATGAAATTCAAAGTAGCCTTTGAGAGTATATCAGTCTTAGAATGTAATAAGAAATGTAGTAAGATATGTGAAGTCACACCAAAAGAATTAATCTATGATGTAATGGGCTTAGTAATGAAAATGGGGAGTAAAGAGGTTGTAACTCTTGATCCCCCAAGATGCAAAACTCAATTGACAGCTAATGTCATTTTTTTGATCCAAATATAATTTTCACCTCTGTTTCCCGAATTTTCTTGCCTCAAATTTCATGTGGAGGTAGGCATAAATATATTGTTGGTTTTTTGTTTTGCTTATATTTTCTTTCTTATAAGCCATATTTTTCTAATTAAAAGGGTAAGATATAAAGGAATAATTTTAATTTTTTTTCTCTTTGCTACATGTTCTTCCTTAACTCTGCAATACTGAGGGCAGAGAATATACTGAAAGACACACTTAGATGAATAGATTTTTAACATTATAACATGAAAATTTAAAAAAAAGCAAATTAAAAAAAGAAACAAAGATGATGGGAAAGGAGATGAAAGCAGACTGTAAGTGTCAGTAAAACTTTGGAAAGTATAAGGAAAACAGATAAATGAAATAGCATATCAGATGTCTTAAAAATTTAAATGAAAATTAACTGCCTGCACAGTGGAAATAAAAAGCAGTGTTTTGTAGAGAATCCTGGAAAGCATAGAGAATTAGAGATTTGGATAATTTTAAAATCTGAATATTAAAATCTAAAAATAGGAGAACTGATTAAGTATTTGGCTAAGGAGAGGATTGATCCCCAGGTCCCCTGTTCTAGTCCTTATCATCAAGCGACCAGCCCCTGGATCCCCAGCCCCACGTAAACGTTGGCAGAAGTAAGTAGTTTACTCTCTAACACTGGAACAGATAAGAGCTAGAATATGAACTCTAGACACAGAAGAGAATGAAAATGGTGAAGTACCCTATTACAAATAGGTAAATTAAGTGAAAATTGTCACAATGAGTTTTGATGCTTCCAAGTTCTCTCTTTTGAATTCTCTCAAAATAATGAAATCTAAGTTTACAATCAACAGACTGAGAATTCCTCTCTGGGGAAACTAATTTGGCCAAGAGAAAACAAAACAAAACAACAATATATTGATTTTAGTGGACTCTCCAATAAAAGACCCAGTTTCCTGACCTATCCGTTTCTGTAGTAAGGAGCACCAATGCCCAATCAACTTCCCAACAGCATACTAGTATTTCATTTATAAACACTCCAACCGAAAAAAAAAAAATTAGACTAAAACAGAAAGAATTAACTAAGAGAAAAAAGACTAAAGAGAGCAGATACAAAGTTGAAATATATTTTAATTTACTTAAATTCTCAAAAAATCACAAAACCAGGGGCGCCTGGGTGGCTCAGTTGGTTAAGCATCTGACTCTTGATTTCAGCCGGGGTCATGATCTTACCATTCATGAGATTGAGCTCTAAATCAGGCTCTGCAGAAAAAGAATCCCAAGTAGCCTCTGCACTGTCTCTATCACTCCCCCACGTTCTGTCTCAAAGTAAATTAATAAATAATATTTAATTTTTTAATTTTTTTTATTTTTGGGAGAGAGAAAGGGACAGAGCACAAGTTGGGGGAGGGGCAGACAGAGAGGGAGACATAGAATCCAAAGCAGGCTCCATGCTCTGAGCTATCAGCACAGAGACCAACGTGGGGACTTGAACCCACGAGCCATGACATCATGAGCTATGTCAGATGCTCAACTGACTGTGCCACCCAGGTGTCCCAAAAACATTTTAAAAATACCACAAAAATGTATTTCCCTTGGATTTTTACTCAGATGGCCACAAAAGGATTTGTTCCACCAAAATAGGAGTAGTTAAGGAATTGTTAAGTAATTATAATTCAGGAAGACATAAGAAATTTAGAAAGACATGTGTTTTTGGAAAAACTGATCCAACCCAAAAAAAGCAAGACAGACCTCTCCTGATGAAGATAGATTACCCCAGCCATTTAAAGATTTCCCTTGCCCTATATACAGCAGGATCAGAAAATACGTAAAGGAATGCTGGAGGGTGTCAGAGAGGGAAAAATGGAATTAGTAGTTTTCTTGAGGAATTTTACCGAATTATAAGAAAAAGTTGTATTAGTCTTAGAATTTATGGATGGATAAGTGTTAAGTACATAGAAAAAATATACCAAAAAATTGAGGCAATATGTCCTCAAGGGTGGAAAATATTTTCTATGAAATGAAACACCGTTTGCTATGCCTCAGCTATGGAAAAACACTTTCGTGGGTACACTAATGTAAAAATAGAACGTCAGCTTAACAAAAGTGATTGATAGAACAAGGATGGTGAAAGTAGAAAATCATGCCTGTTTGTAACCGGTGTGGTGTAAGAGAGATCTGGGGGTCACTACTGATTTCACGTTGTGTATATTACGCTGCATCTAAACCAATAATAACTTCTCTGAACTCTCCCCAAATTTTCCAAGTCCAGCTAACTATTGCCTCCTGTGATGAGAGCAAAATAATTGTACTGTGTGTCTTTCCTGCTTCTTAAGGTGGATAGGTTAGAGACATCTTAAATCAGGAAAATTTCTTACAGTTCCTCAGCAAGTGGACTGACCACTTGCATTCTTTGTTCTAAAGGCCTGAGGAAAAGGAGAACTTTTCATCTTCCAGCAATTGTTAGGAAACTACAACAGTATAATGAAATGCATGGAATTAGCAAATAAAAACAGGCCAATCAAAATGAACAAAGTTCCAGACAGGTAAGAATATAACTCATTTCCAATTACAGAAAACTAATGGGAGACAGAGATGAAAATCAAATTTTAAAAATGCAAAGAGAGGAAAATTAAGAATATATATAATTTTAATAACAAAATTAAGATTTTATTATTTAACAGTATATAGTAGATAAAATAAAGTAGAATGTAATTATAGTAGATTCCCTAATTAATGACTGCAAAGATCAAAAGCAAGAAATACCTTAGTTTAAAATGTAAAAATATTAATAAGGGTGCCTGAGTGTCTCAGTAGGTTAAGTGTCCAACTCTTGGTTTCAGCTCAGATCATAATCTCACGGCTTCTGGATTTGAGCCCCAGACTGGGCTCTGTGCTGGTAGCACAGAGCCTGCTTGGGATTCTCTCTCTCTCCCTCCCTCTCCCCACCCCCACTTGTGCTGTTTCTGTCTCTCTCAAAATAAATCAATAAACCTTAAAATAAATGTTAAAATTTTAGTAGATTTAAAACTTGGTCTGGGTTGAGACCCTTTAACCCTTAAGTTAAAGATTTCCCTGAGTGAAGGTATCCACATACATTCAGATCATCCTCCTGATCAAGGAAAAATTGGAGACAGGTGTTGTTCCTTGGAGTTATGATACATTGGTTATTCTCATATAATGAATGTTACATTATTTTTTAACCTGCACCTTTTTAAAAAATTTTAAATGTTTATTATTTTTGAGAGAGAGAGAGAGATAGAGAGAGAAAGAGAGAGCAGGCAAAGGGGCAGAGAGAGAGAGAGAGAGAGAGAGAACTGAAACAGGCTCCAGGCTCTGAGCTGTTATCATAGAGCCCAACGCTGGACTCAAACTCACAAATTGCAAGATCATGACTTGAGCTGAAATCAGAAGCTGAACTGACTGAGCCACCCAGGCATCCCTAACCTGCACCCTTTTTAAAATCTAGGTATAGGGGCACCAGCGTGGCTCAGTTGGTTGAGCGTCCAACTTTGGCTCAGGTCATGATCTCATGGTTCGTGGGTTGAAGTCCCACATCAAGCTCTGTGCTGACAGCTGGGAGCCCGGAACCTGCTTCAGATTCTGTGTCTCCCTCTCTCTCTGCCCCTTCCCTTCACACTCTGCCTCTCTCTATAAACATTAAAAAAGAAAAAACAAGTATAATTAGTACTGGTTGAAGTTCATGGGTTTGAATGTTAACTCAATCTCAAGGAACTCTGCTAATAGAGTGACATTTTAGAACAGAACACTAATATTAGTAGATAAATAGCAGCCCTGATGTGTAATGTGTTTGGAAATTGTCATTCCATCCTTATAGCAAAGAAAATGTTGAATAAACAAAAGCCAGTGACTTTTCTTGGACCTACCAGAGAACTGAGTTTGTAGAACAAAACACCACCCCCAAATTTGGAGAGACAAGCAAGTAAAGATTGTTAAAGCCAAGAATTCCTCAGCTGGAGCAGAAGCTGCTAGAACAATAAACTAGTAGGAACACTAGTTTTTCATAAATTTTTGCTGGAGGCTGAGTGTGGGATAGTTTGAGTGTGTGAGTTCCAGTCATGGCGACCCTCTTTCCAACTTTCAATCAGTATCTCTAGGAACACTATCAGATTGGCCAGACACATATTATAAAAAGCTAAGAAAGATCTGGGGCGCCTGCCAGATTCAGTTGGTTGGGCGTATATTCTTGATTTCAGCTTAGGTCATAATTCCGGGATCATGGGGTAGAGTACTGTGTGGGGCTTTGCGTTGAGCATGGAACCTGCTTAAGATTCTCTCTCTCTCTCTCTCTCTCTCTCTCTCTCTCTCTCACCCTCTGCCGTTCTCTCACTTACTCATGTGCACTTGTACTCTCTCTCTCTAAAACAATCAAATGAACACAACCTAGAAAGATCTTTTGCAAGCTCTGGCACTGGGAGAGAAAGCATGGCCAGTGTGAAATAGATCCAGAGGACTCTCCAAAAGAAATTCCTTGGGGGAGGTGACTTTATCAGAGCCTTATCTGACATGGGAGAAGGAGCATTACTCAACCCTAATTCCTCTAGTTCTCTTGTCTAGCCTAAGAGCAGGGGTTGGAGAAAAGAAACATTTGTGAATGGTACCATGCAGGGATGGCTCAGTGAAAGACTGATATTTAATCATAAGATAATAGAATGCTTATGCTCTACCCACATTGACAGCACACAAACAGAACTTCCTTAAAATAAGTGGATTATAGTTGAAAGAGATTTAAGAAAGCAAGAAACACACACTGAGAGGAGTGCTTAAAGTCCAAAGGTACAGGGGAGACAAAACCACTAGACACCAGCATAATTTGAAGTCTCTTAGCATCTACTCCTATAGTAAATATGAAATAGAATACACTCTTAGCCATATTATAATAAAGGGACACAGTAAAGGTCTGTTTATTTCAGTTCCAATTACCTAAAATATCATGTTTGTCTTTCAACAAAAAGTGTTCAAGGCGAGAAGAAAATACTGTCTGAATAGACAGAGCAAGAATCTAAACCAGACTTAGATACAACAAAAAATTTTGGAATGATCAGACAGAACAAAGAGAGTAACTATGATTAATAAGTTAGGGCTAGAGTAGAAAAAGTAGACAACATGCAAGAATGAATTGGCAATGTAAGCGAAGAGATGGAAACTCAAGAAAAAAAAAGAAATGCTAGAAATCTGAAACACTAAAACAGAAATGAAGTATGCCTTTGTTGGGCTGTAGACTGGACCTACCAAAGGACAATATCAGTGGGGGTAAATACTGGTCAGTAGATATTCTCAAAGCTGAAATGCAAAGAAAACAAATAAATAAATAAATAAAGGTGACTAGATCATTTGTAGACTGTGGGACAGCTTCAAAAGGCATAATATGCATAATTGTAATACAAAAAGGAGAAAAAGGAGAGAGTAGAGCAGAAATATACTTGAAGTAATAATGGCCAAAACTTTGGAAAAATCAGTGATGACAAAAACCATGGCTCCATGAAGCTCAGAGAATATAGTATAAGGAAATACCAGAAAATCTACAACTAGGTATATCATATGTGAATTATTAGTCAGGATTCTTCAGAGAAGCAAAACATATAAAAGATTTATGATGGGAATTGGTTCATGTGATTATGGGTGAAGTCCCACCAATTATTATATTATAAATTACATCCTCATTATACTACAAATCTCACAATATGCCATTTGCAACCTGGAGAACCTGGAAAGTCAGGAGCAAAATTTAGGTGAGTCCAAAGGCCTGTGAACCAAAGGAGCTCATGAAATAACTCCCTGCCCGAGGCAGAAGTCCTCAGAAATGGCAGGGAGCAGAAGAGGCAGTGAGAGGGTGCCAGTGTGTCAGATGTCAAAGGCCTGAGAATCAAGAGCTCTGATATCTGAAGGCGGAAGACAGACATCCCAACTCAAGAAGAGAGAGAGAGAGAATTTGCCCTGCCACCACCTTTTTGTTCTATTAGAGTTCTCAGTGGATTGGATGATGCCAACCACATTGGTGAAGACATCTTCTTTACTCAGTCTAATCTCTTCCAGACACACCACTATAGACACACCTAGAAATAATGTTTTACCAGCTAGTTTATGAACATCCCTAGCCTAGTTAAGTTGACCCATAACATTAATCATCACAATATGCAATCTTCAGAAAACCAAAGACAAAGAGAAAATTTCCAATAAATTAGCCTGGGGGAAAAAAAACAAAAACAAAACAAAACAAAAAACCTTATCTCATATATAGAGAAAAAGGATAAGAATTCCATTGTGCTTTTTTTCAGAAACCATGCAAGCAAAAAGAGAATGTACTGAAATATTTAATGTGAGGAACAGAAAAAAACATTATCATAGAGTTCTACATCAAGCAAAATTATCTTTTAAATTTCAGGGGAAATAAATATCTTTGTAAACAAATGAAAACTGAGAGAATTCATTGTCAGCAGACATGCTGAGCAAGAAGTGTTAAGAGAACTTTTTCAGGCAGAAAGCAAATGATGTAAGTCAGAAACTCATATCTATATAAAGAAAGGAGGAGTGTTAGAAAAGGGATTAATAAAGGTTAAATAAAATATTTTGCTTTTCTTATTCTTCATTGATCTAAATAATAACTTTTTAAAGTAAAATAGCAACAATACATAGGGTGATTATAGCATATGAATAAGTGAAATTAATAATCACAATGTCATAACAGATGGGAGGGAAGCACTGGGAATACTCTGTTATGAGGTAACTGCAGTGGACCTGTGGTGGTATAGTGTTATTTGAAGACGGGCTTAGATTAGCTAAGAATGTTTACTGCAATCTCTAGAACAATCACAAAAAACATTAAAAAGTAATATCATTGATTAAGAAAGGGGTGAAAATAGAATTATATATAATGTCTAATTAAAACCAGAGAGAGGTAGGGCCATTTGGGTGGATCAGTCAGTTTAGCATCTGACTCTTGATTTCAGCTCAGGTCATGATCTCACAGTTTGTGAGTTCAAGCCCCACGTCAGGCATGGCACTGACAGCATGGACCCCCGCTTGGGATTTTCTCTCTCTCTCTCTCTGCCTCTCCCCCACTCATTCTTTCTGTCTCTCTCTCTCTCTCTGTCTGTCAAAATAAATAAAGAAACATTAAAACAAAAACAAAACAGATAAAAGCAGGAACAGTGAGAGAAAAGAAGAATAAACACAATGAACATAAAACAATTACAAACGTGGTAGATACTAAATCACATGTATCAATAATCACTTTATCAATAAATAAGCGCTGCAGTTAAAAGATGGAGATTGTCAGCCTGGAAAAAGGAACAAGGACTAACCATAAGTAACATAAAAGACCAACTTTAACATAAAAGCTCAGATAAGAAAAACCAATGGAAAAAGATACACCATGCTCATATATGGATGGCACTGTGGTGCCTCTGATTTCACATGTTGAAGCCCTTACCCACAATGTGCCTATATTCAGAAATAGGGCCCTTACAGAGTTCACTAAGATTAAATGTAGTCATAAATGTGGGACCCTAATCCAATATGACTAGTGTCCTTAAAAGAAGAGGACCAGACAGCACAGAAGCACACACACTGAGAAACTGCCATCTGAAGCCTCAATGAGAAGGCCACTGTCTCTAAGTCAAGGAGATGAGCCTCAGGAGAAACCAAAGCTGCCAACACTTGACTTTGGACTCTTAGCTTCCAGAACTATAAGAAAATAAATTTCTGTTTAAACTACCTAGTCCGAGGTGCTTGTTATGAGAGCCTAGCAAACCAATACACATGCTGTACTAATCAAAAACAGCTGGAGTAGCAATATATATTCAAATAAAGCAGACTTCAAAATAAGGATCATTACCAGAGACAATGGAAGCACATTGCATGATGACAAAGGGATTAATTCTCCAAGAGAATCTGATCCTAGAGGCTTTATTCAGTTAAAAAAATGCTACAGTATGTGAAGCAAAAAAATGAAATTATTGCAAGGAGAAATACGTAAATCCACTCTTGGAGTTGGAGACTTTAACATCCTTCTTTAAGTCCTTGATAAATCAGACAGGCAGGAAAGCTAGTAGGACTTGACTTGAATAGTTGACTTGAATGGCAGTATAAATCAAACTTGATTATATTTGTATGTATTTATATACATATATATCTTATTATATTTATAGAATATTTCTTACAATATCAGGATATATATTCCTCTCAAGTTTTCACAGAACATTCACCATAACAGACCATATTCTGGGCCACAAAGCGTAACTTAAACAAATTTAAAAAAATAGAGATCATACAAATTATGCTTTCAGACCATGATGAAATTATGTTAGAAACATAACAGAAGATAGCTGGAAATTACACAAATATTTGGGGATTAAACAACACATTTATAAACAGCATATGCATTATGGAAGTCTCAAGATAAACATTTTAAAAATTATTTTAAACTAAGTGGAAATAAAACAAAACTTGTGGGATTTATTGAAAACAATGCTTAAAAGGAAGTTCATAGCAAGAAGTGTATATACTGGAATAAAAAGAAGAATCTAAAATTAATAATATAAGCTTTGGGGAGCCTAGCTGGCTCAGTCAGTAGAGCATGTGACTCAATCTTGGGGTCATAAGTTTGAGTCCCACATTGGGGATAGAGTTTACTATATAAAAAATACTTTTTAAATAAAAAAATAAAATCAATACTATAGGCCTTTGCCTTAAACTAAAAAAGAAGAGTTATTTAAGACTGAAAGCAAACCACAAAAGAAATCATAAAAATTAACACAGAAATAAATGGCACTGAAAACTAATATATATATATATATATATATATATATATATATATATTAGTTAAACATAAAATTTCTTTTGGAAGAAACTAGGTATTAGAACTTTCAAAATGTATTAGATTATAGACTGGGTTCTATAAAAAAAAAGTGGTTCTCTAAAAATATCAACAAAATTGATAAATCTCTAGGTAAGTTTACCAAGAAGATGATAAAAAGAAGACAAATTACAAATATCAAATGAAAGAGAGGTGATCAGTACTGCTCCCATTGACAAGAAAGTATAACAAAGCAGTGCTATGCACAGTTCTATACAATAAATTCGACAACTTAGATGACATGAACCAATTCCATGAAAGATACAAACTACCAAAACTCAAACATGGAGAAATAGATAATCTGAATAACCATATGTCTATCAAAGAAATTTAATAAATAATTAATAATCTTCCAAAAAATAAATCATTAGGTTCAGTTGATTTCTGCGGTGAACTTGACCAAATATTTAAGGAATAAATGATATCAATTATTCACAGGATCTTCCAGAAGTAAAAGCAGAAAGAACACTTTCTAACTCATTCTATGAGTTAGAATTATATTAATACCCTACTACCCTAATACTAAAACTGTAAAAAACATCTGAACTGGTAAGAAAACAAAACCACCGAACAATATTTCTCATGAATATCTATTCATATGTAGGAAAGTAAATATAAATATACATCTCATATCATATATAACAAATATTCATCAGTGATGGACTCAACTGCCAAAAAAAAAAAAAAAGAGAGAGAAAGAAAGAGGAATAAAGTGTAAAGAAGTTACAACCTCAGGATCAAGGATCAGGAAAGACTACCTAAGCCAGACTAGAAATTTAAAGTTTATACAAATAAGATACTGACAAGGATGCAGAGAGAATAGATCTCTCATACATTGCTCGTGGTTATGTAAAATGGAACAACCATTCTAGAAACCATTTTGACAGTTTCGTATAAAGTAAAACATATAGCTACCATATAACATGACAATAACACCGTCAGCCATTTATACCAAAGAAATAAAAATATATTAATGAAGTGCATAAATATTGCAGACAGTATATTAATATTACATAATATATATAATTATATATAATACAATATATATTAATGAAATACATCTCCAATAGCAAACATTAGAATTGCCATCTTACTAGCTCAGCTGATAATTAGAGAAGTACACAGGGGTGGTGTAGGAATAAACTTTGGTCAAAAGTCCTATTATGAGGAAAATGTCTGGTGTGTATGCCGAACACCAATGAAGATGAAGTCTTTTGATAAGAAGCAGGGCAGTAGATAACAATTTCAAAAAGATAATGGGAGAATAGGTATTTGAAAGAACTTTTGCTTTTACTCTAAGTCATGTGGAAAGTCTTTAAAAACTTTGGAACAGTGGCATGACATTATCTGAGTTATACTCCTAAAAATTCCCCTTGGTTGCCATTGAATAGGAGAAAGTAATAAGGCAAGACCAAAAGGTGACCAGAGTATTGCAACAAATCATGAGATAAGTTATGGTGACTTGGGCAAAAGTAGCAATGGAAATTATGAGACCTGATCAAATTCTGGTATATATTTTGAAAAGATTCTGTAGAATGTCCTGGGAAATTGAATGTAAATTGGAGAAGAAGTATCAAAGATGACATGTGGATTCAACTTGTGATACCACAATAATTGAATTGACAGGATTTAAGGGAATGTTCAGAACTCAGTGTTGGAATTGGTAATGTTGAAAAGTGTATTACAGCCACCTTAAGTGGAAATATACAGTAAACACTTGAGTACGTAAATCTAGAGTTAAGAGGAGATGACCTGGATAAGGATGTACATGTAGGAGCTGTCATCACGTAGATGGTGTTTGAATTTGAATGAGATCACCAATCAACCGAATAAAGAGAAAGAGAAAAGAGGTCCATTCAGAGTTCAGAGAGGGATATTTTTAGGCACCATAGCAAATAATAAATAATGAGGTTGATCCCATAATATCTGATTGATAAACAGTCTTCCTATTCTTCCTTCTACAACTATTAAATGATACTGTTTGGCAGGCTTTTGTGTGAAGTTTTGGAATTGTTAAAAAATAATATTCTTTGTATGAAGAACTGTAGGCTTAAAAGAACAAAAATATAACACATCTTTGGGTGTCTCAAAATACTACACAACAGTTTTTTGCAAAAATTGCATTCATTTTCAGTCTCCTTTTTTCACTTGACAGTGGTAAAACACTGTCTTTATTTTTTTAAGTATATACCTGTTTAAAATAGTAAGACTTTTAGGTTATTTCCTATAAGCATAGAGTAGTCTTTATGTTAAAGAGATGGATTTGTTGACATATAGGGAAGAGAATAAACTATGTATGTATGAACGAATGTATTGGTAAAAGTAACAAATGCACATTATATAAGTAATTATTTTTCTCCCATTTCCTTTTGTATACTTCTTGGCCTTGATAGAAAAGTTTGTTGTTACTTTTCTGATGGAATTTTTCTAATATTAGAACAGATATTTAAAGAGATTTAGATTGAGGAAATGGCCTTTCCTGTATGGCACATCTAGTTTGCATTTATATGAGCAGATCTGCAACTTTCAATCTGGTTAAACATAAAGTTTCTTTTGGAAGAAACTAGGTATTAGAACTTTCAAAATGTATTAGATTAGACTGGGTTCTATTCTACTTAGATCTTATAAAAATATAAATTTTCTATGTGATGTTTTTATAACTCCTAATTTTTTGTCATTATATCAATTCATGATTTAAAAGCTTATAGGATTTAAAATATAGAAATACAGTTAAAATATAAGTGTCCTTCACATAACAGTAACAAAAGAATTAGGGGAAAACAGTCATATTCATTAATTTGGCATGAATGAATTAAATATATGACAACTGTGTTTATTTAATTGGCTAATTTTTTCAGATCTCAGGTGCAAAGCTGAATAAAACGTATTGTTAGTTTGTTGAGAACAATTCTAATTTTTAAAAACCTAGCATATTTATTCAAGTATGTATGTAAAAACACTGCCAAACAAGACGCAGAATTATCTAAGAACCTATTTCCTAGGTAATAACCTCATACCAACCTATGTATTTCTCCCATTTTCCCCCATCAGATTTGTGGTTTTATCTACTTATTGTTTTAATATTTTCTTTCTATAAAAACGTTTAATCAACCTCCTTGACCTCAACCACAGCAATTTCCTACTCAACACATCCCCAAAGGCAAGGGAATCAAGAACCAAAATAAACTACTGGGACCTCATCAAGATAAAAAGCTTCTGCACTGCAAAGGAAACAATCAAAAAAACTAATAGGCAAC
>CM053570.1:16572158-16645118 GCA_028646485.1 Cryptoprocta ferox
GGAGGGAGAGAAATCATGAAGGAATTTTGAATACTGAAAACAAACTGAGGGCTAAAGGGGGAGAGGGAAAGAGGAAGGGGGGTGATGGTCATGGTGGAGGGCACTTGTGGGGAAGAGCACTGGGTGTCATATGGAAACCAACTTGACAATAAACTATAAATAAAAATAAATAAATAAATAAAATGTTTAATCATAAGAACACATACACTTAGAAGTTTTATCTTATCTCTTTCTATTTCTATATCTATTAAGTAGTTTTACTTGTTAAACTTTATAGAACACTATCATACTACATATATCAAGATTATCTTTGTTATAACTTATAGATAAGGTTCATTCTTTTTCATGAGGTAATATTCCATTTTGTGAATATACCACAATTTATTGATCCATTTTTACATCAATGACTATTTTGATTATTTTCATTTTCTTTCTTTTTGTTTTATGCTCAGTAATACTATAGACATTCTGCTACAGTTATTATTGTAGTTATGTGCTGAAATTTATCTTCAATTTGTACTAATGACTTACAAAATGTGTAATGTTCAAGTCTAAATATTAATGTCAAAGGCCAAGAATACAAAAATAAAGTTGCCAAAATTTATTACGAAGACACAGAAAACTAATAGGATGGTAGTGGTACAAAAGTAGATAAATAAAACAGTGGAACAGAACAGATAACATAAAATGACACACACATATACATTTATCTGATTTATGAAAAACAATGTTGCAGTGGGGAAAGTATCCTCTTTTCAGTAAACAGTGCTGAGTCACTGGTTACCCATATGGAAAAAAATGTATTTTGACCCTTACCTTATAGTATATAAAAATAAGTTCAGATATATTTCAGATCTGAATGTGAAAATAAAATGATAAAGTGCTTTGAAAAAAAAGTATTTTCATGGCCTTGGAAGTCAGGCAAACATAGCATGAAAAGTGATAAAATGAAGAACCTCTATCTATCAATAAGCATCTTTTAAGAGATTGAAGAAGCAAGCCAAAATGAGAGAGTTATGTATAATACATATATCCACCAGAGGTTTCAAATCCACATCATTTAAATATATAGTATAAATCAGTTAAGAAAAATATCAAGAAATGAAATAAAAGCTTAAAAAAATTCCAAAGACTGTCCAGACATTTTAGAAGAGAGAATACATAAAAGGCCAATAATATTTTTATATTTATTTATTTTTGAGGGAAAGAGAGAGTGAGCAAGCGAGCAGGGGAGGGGCAGAGAAAGAGGCAGACACAGAATCCTAAGCAGGCTCCAGGCTCTGAGCTGTCAGCACAGAGCCCAGCAGCTCGGGGCTTGAAATCATGGACTGGGAGATCATGACCTGAGCTGAAGTCAGAAGTTTAACTGACTGAGCCACCCAGGAGCCCCAGAAGGCCAATAATCTTTTTTTTCCCCTAATATTTATTTTTGAGAGAGAGAGAGAGAGAGACAGAGATAGAGCACCAATGGAGGAGGGACAGAGAGAGAAAGAGACACAGAATCCCAAGCAAGTTCCAGGCTCCCAGCTGTCAGCACAGAGCCAGAACCAGAGCTTGAACTCACAAACCGAGAAATCATGACCTGAGCTGAAGTTGGCTGCTTAACTGACTGAGCCACCCAGTCACACCAGGGGGCCAATTATCTTATGAAAACATATTCAGATTCATAAGTTATCAGCAAATTGCTAATTAAAACCACAATAACTTATTCCTATATATATATTTTTTAATTTTTTAATGTTTTTATTTATTATTGAGAGACAGAGAGAGACAGAGTGTGAGCATGGGAGGGGCAGAGAGAGGGGGAGACACAGAATCAGAAGGAGGCTCCAGGCTCTGAGCTGTCAGCATAGAGTGCAACATGGAGCTCAAACTCACAGACTGTGAGATCATAACCCGAGCCAAAGTCAGATGCTTAACCAACTGAGCCACCCAGGTGCCCCAACTTATTCCTATATATTAATCAGAACTTGGCTATATACCTTTCTATCAGGATCAGCTGTTGCTTTGTTGATTTTCTAGGACCTTATCATTTTCCTGTTATCTATAATTAACATCACAGTTGTCATACTCCAGTATTTCTAGCAAAAAAGATACATTAATCTTCCACATAACAATTAGATGAACATATACTAGGAATTTTCTGAAGAATTTCAATGGGTTTTTTAATATTTATAAATACATGTTCAAAATTGTATCCTAAAACTGAACATTAATGCCTGGGTTCCCAGGGGGAAAAAAAGTCTTCTGATTTCCAGCTGTATTCTTTATTCACTATGTAATAATAACTTCCAAAAACACGTAAGTATTTTCTATCCAGATGAAGTAATAACTACCAACCAGCTCAATTCAGCCTATCGTGAAACAAAAAGAAAAGAAAAGGTACTCCTCTTTTATTTTTTTTAAGTGTTTATTTCTTTTGGGAGAGAGAGAATTTGAATGTGAATAGAGGAGGGGCAGAGAGAAAGGGAGAGAATCCCACGCAGACTCCACACTGTCAGCGCAGAGCCCAACTTGGAGCTCCATCTCACCAACCGTGAGATCATGATCTGAGCTGAAACCAAGAGTTGGATACTTAACGGAATGGGCCACCCACATACCCCTAAATCTGAGGTTTTAAATGTTATTCTGACAGAGGACATGTATACATAAATAAATATTCAAGTTAATTATTACAATTTTAAAAGTGGATAGAATCAATGATATACTTTAAAAATGATTCCAGAGAAATAAGCAATAATTCTTATCTTTCACTGATGAAAAATTCCTCCCTTCTGTGACATAGTGATTATATTTATTGTAGGAGCAAGCCGAATCAGTGAGTCAAATTCTTATTAGGGCTCAGTAGTTTAATAGTTCCTTTAAGATGAGTGAGCCAAGCACCTTCTCTTTTATTAGATAATGATAGTACAATGATCACTTTGGTGTCATTTTCAAATATCCACATAAAACAGTTCATACATTTCATAAAGACCACAAAAATATGCATAAAATTTGTATATAAGAAAATTAAATACTCCAATAAAATAAATCAAATAACTAAATAAATATAGAGATACTCAATATTCGTGGATAGACTATATTGCCAAGGTGTTAATTTTCCTAATTTTTGATCTACAGATTCAATGCAATTCCAATTAAAATTCCATACTCTGATATTTGTATACAGTATTTATTATATTCAAGGTTTTTAATATCTTTCAACTACTTTTTAAAGCTAATTGTGAGCTTATATTTCACAACTGGGTGTATAATAACATACTACTTACAGTCCTTCCAAAACGTTGATCCTTTTTGTACCTGTTTATGCCTTCTCTTCAACTCTATCTAAGAAAGTCTAGTAATACTCCATGGTTTCTATAAATCCTATGGTGGTCCTATTCTTTATCCAAAATTAGTATTCTCTCCAAAACTAACACATGTTCTTATCAGCAATAGAGGGACCACTTACTTTTCAGTATCATAAGTATTTTGGTCAGCCTGATAACTTCTACAAACTTTTTATGTCTTTTATATTTGTTTCATTCCTTCGACTTTTCAGTAATGTTCTGACTTAGGAATATGTTCTAATGAATAGCTATAAATAGATATAATGTGCTTACTAGTAGATTTTTTGAAGCTTCAAAATTTAGTCTACTCTAGAAAATTTAATGCCTTAAACTCAGCCTCTTTTCAAGGCTAAAATTTCCTGAATCTCCATCTTAAAAGATCCAAAGTTTTAACATTTTATCATTATTATTATTTTTAATAAACTTTTATTATTTTTATTTTTTCAGAGAGAGAAAGAGCATGTGTGAGGGCAGAGGAGGGGAAGAGGGAAAGGAAGGGAGAGAATTTTAAGCAGGTTCCATGCACAGTGTGGAGCCCAACATGGGGCTCAATCTCAGGACCATGAGATCATGACCTGAGCTGCAATCAAGAGTTGGATGCTTAACCAACTGAGCCACTCAGTTGCCCCAAGTTTTAACATTTGAAAGTGGTTAATTAAAGTCATATTGAGTTTTTTTTAATTCTTCTTTATAAGTTGACAATTCGATAAATATTCTTCTGAGCTCATGGTGAATGTTTGGTTTCTTAATTAACAATTATAGTGTTCCTTTCTTTTCTGCTTCCTATTCTCAACACTTTAGCAAATATAACTTCCTTGTTGAAAAATACTTATTAATCCCAAGACAAATCATTACATATCCATTGAATAAATCATAGTTAAGAATATTACTTATACCTCTACAAAAGTTTTATTTGTATATAAAAATGTGATATTTGACCTACATTAGAGCTCATTTTCACAAGGTGTTTGGATAAATGAGTCTATACCGCAATAATCAAATATTCAATTTAATTTTGTTTTGGAATACAAAGACCTGTGCAGTGTCATTGATGGTCTCCATTTTATATATATATATATATACACATATATATGTATATATATACACACACATATAAACACATATATATACATATATACACATATACATATACATATTTATATACATATATACACATATATATATTTACTTCAATAAATTTAAACTTTAAACAGTTAAACGGGAAATTTAAACTTGAAGGTTGTTTAATTTGGGGGAAAACAATTTACTTAATATTCAAAAATATGAACATTGCCGCTATGCCTTGAAGTTGCATTGCACCAAATAATTTAATAACAGAAGTGTTGAAGACACAAGAAGAATTTAAATATCACCCCTGCCCCTAAGAAAAAGGTATAAATAACCAAAGGTTGAGGATATTGTGTAACATGGAGCTATCTTACAGCCAGATTGGGATACAACTATGTCTATCTCCAAAAATGCCCAGAACTCTGGTACCAACACTTGGTCCAGTTAAGAATAAGATGGCTCCTCAGTAACTTTAAATTGTTTAATTTGAAGTTTGAGACTCACCTGGAGGAACCCAGGGTCAGTGTGTTTTGTTTTGCTTTATTATTTTTAGAGCTATGTAGATGCTACCTTATACTTGGCTTAACTGGTTAATAAATGGCTTGGCAACATAACTAGTGAGTTATAAGAGGTCCTACTGGAAACTTCTGTCCAAGTTGTCCTGAAACAAAGATTCTGTGCACTTATTTTTAATGGTTCATAATCCAAAGATGAGGCATCTTTTGTGTGGTTAAGGCAAGTTCCATCTTGGTGTATCCTGGGCCTTTGATGTTTGCCTCTGCTTTCTCCTGCTTTACTGTATCCTTTACCTTGATTAAAGCACTACTAAGTATGGTCTGCACAATCTTGTGAGTCCTTTCAACTGTGCAATCCTGTGAAATCATTGCAGCTGTGAAATATAGAAGTTAATAAAATACAAACTATACAAATAATAGTGATAAGAATAGGTTTTTATTACACATAACTAAAACAGAAAAATAGTGAAATGAAATGGGAAACAAGTAGATATTTTAATGGGAAAAATTATTGGAGAACATAAAACTCAAATAATAACTAAATCACTAAAAGTAACTAAAACTTTTCTAAAAACAGTTTTAGTGTTTTATTGGAAAGAAAAGGAAAGAACTAATTCAGCTCCAGAATTGCCATTATCTTTGGCTATAAAGCAAAGATAATAAAATTACTGTCACAGGATTATGTTAAAAAACAATTAAATAATGATTATAAAAGAGCATAGCATAGGACTTTGAATATAACAGAATACTTAAAACATATTTCCTTATTTGTTCAGTTTACAATTCTACTTAACTTACATCGGAAGATATAACAAGTTAATGTACTATAAATTTAAATATTGTCAAGAGATATATTTTTTTCCAAAATAAACCTACAGGTTTAATTCAATCTTTGATGCACTTTATTTCTTTTTTAAAAATATTTTTAATGTTTATTTATTTTTGGGAGAGAGAGAGAGACAGAATGTGAGTGGGAGAGGGGCAGAGAGAGAGAGGGAGACACAGAATCCAAAGCAGGCGTCAAGCTCTGAGCTGTCAGCACAGCTCGATGAGGGGCTCGAACCCACAAACTGTGAGATCATGACCAAAGCCAAAGTCCTACACTTAACCGACTGAGCCACCCAGGAGCCTCTGATATACTGTATTTCTAATGACATCTGACAAGTTTATTCTAGACTTTACAAGGAAATTAGAAAGGCTATGGTTAGCCAAGAAAATCTTGGAGAATAAAGATAAAAGCTGAAGATGATAGAATTACATGTAAAGATCTAGTACAAAGCTGCACTGTTAAGAAAACATATTAGTGAAAGGATGAAAGCAAAGCGATGGAATAACAAAGAATCCTGAAACAGATCCATATATATGGACCATTTATTACGACAAAGAAAGTATTGCTATTCGTTTATGAAAAGTAAGTACTGCAAAGCAGAGTGAAAAAAATAATCTTTTTAGTGAATACTATAGTGTCTTTTGTTATCTATATTAATAAATTAAGGAGTGCTTGGGTGGCTCAGTTGATGAAGCCACTGGCTTTTGATTTTGGCTCAGGTCATGATCTCATAGTTTGTAAGTTCGAGCCCTACATTGGGCTCTGCACTGGCAATGCACAGCCTGCTTGGGATTCTCTCTCTCTATCTCTCTCTCTCTCTGCCCCTCCTCTCCTCTTTCTCTCTCTCTCTCAAAATAAATAAATAAACTTAAAAGAAAATAATAAATACAATTGAATTTTTATCATTATCCAATATACATGTATATTGATTTCTAGTGGATCATAGACCTAAACGTATGTATGTCCACTAAAAAGGGAAGGGTATAAAGTTGGAATGACAATCAAACTCACAAGACATCATAGGCTTGGTCTAGTACCAGGTTAATTGAAGCTTAAGAAAAAGTACAGGCCAACATCATATCAGAGTTCTCCCAACTCCCAGGCATAGCTTCCAAAACTTTCAGACAGATACACACACATTTTCACACTCATGCACACACAAATGCACACACACAAGCCTAAATGGGTGCAGACCATCTTGGCACAGGGTAACTTAGTTCTGGGTCTCTCCAACTTTGCTATCTTGCTAATCACAAAGCCCCCCCTGAGTTATGTGACCAGCTTGCACTCTTTGGTTCAGGTACTCCTCATTAATTAAAATAAATATACTAGACAATGTTGAAAGATACAAAAGATACAGTGTTTTTACCTATAACATAAATTTCCAACAATCACCATACATCCATATAGTTGTTGTTGTAAATGAATTCAGTATGGTTAACTCAGTAAGTCCATCATTTTCCTTAATGGAAATAGAAAGTAGTTCAAACAAGAGTCATATCCTCAGGCATGTCTGTAGCTGGGGAAAATATTATGGCCTGTCTGTTAACTATTTATTTCCAATATGAAATAAAAATCACAACATGGCTTCAAAAAGACAAGTAGGAGCATAGACGATGCCCTTTTTATAGGCAGAGATTACTTAACTAGAACACAAAAAGCACCACCATGAGGAAAATATTGACAATTTAAGCTACATTAAAGTTAGAAACTTCTAATGATTAAAATATCCCATTAAGGGGTGATTGCATGGGTCAGTTGGTTAAGTGTCTGACTCTTGGTTCTGGCTAAGGTCATGATCTCACTGTTTTGTGAGTTCAAGCCCCACGTCTGGCTCTGGTGACAGTGTGGAGCCTGCTTGGGATTCTCTGTCTCCCTCTCTCTGGCCCTCCCCTACTTGCATTCTCTCTGTCTCTCTCAAAATAAATAAATTTAATTTAATTTAAAAATTAAAATATACCATTAAGAGATTGATAAAAGACAGTGTCAAAATATATTTTCAGTACATATCTCAGTCAAAGGATGTATATATATAATGTACATAGACCAATACAAAGCTGTGTGAAAAAGAAAAAAATTTAAATGAGGAAAATTCTTAAAGGTACTTCAATGAAAGATATTCAAATAACCAAACAATCCTAAGTAAAGAAAATCAAAAACTATGCTTAAAAGTTTATAATTAGGTCAATATATACTACATTAATATGATAATATGATAATATAATATGACCTACCTTCTAAAATAGTTTTATGAGATAATAATATAAAACAGTTTATGAAAAAAAATACTGAGTGTTACCAAGAGTGTACAGTAACTAACATTTCATACACTGCAGATAGAAGCATAAATTGATATAAATCCTTTGAAATTATGTGGCAGTATGTACTTAAGTTGAACATCAGCATACTTTATGACATAGCAATTCCAGTCCTAGGTATATACCTAAGGGAGAAGCATACATAAGTACACCACAATACCTTTACATTACTCAGAATATCCCAAATCTGGATGCAGTCCATATATACATAACCACGAGAACCGATACTAAAAGTATGCTATATTCAGATAGAGTATTATCCAGTGATGGAAGGAACACACCACTACTTACAGCAACACCAAGAGAGATTCTTATAAACAAAATTTTAAGCAAAAGAATAAAATAAATATTGCAAATTATATTTATAAAGTTTAAAGGGAAAATAGGCCAAATTAAGAAATACTAGAAATAAAGATAGGGGCACCTGGGTGGCTCAGTCAGTTAAGCTGCCAACTCTTGATTTCAGCTCAGGTCATAATCTCATGGCTTATTAGATAGAGCTCTGGATCAGGCTCTGCACTGACAGGGTGGGCCCTACTTGGGATTCTCTCTCCCTCTCTTTCTGTCTCTTTCCCACGCTCTCTCTCTCTCTCTCTCTCACTCTCAAAAATAAGTAAATAAAAACTTAAAGAAATAAGGATAGGAGTTTCCTTTAGGAATGAGGAAGGAGGTAATGATTGGAACAGCACAAAAATAGGAATGAAAGTTTTCTAAAGGTGATTATTTGTGGAGGGTATATGTGTGTGTTTACTTTCTGCCAATTCATCAAGTCATACTATTAGGAGATTGTATTTTAACTGTAGAGTAGGGAATGATTTCTTATACATGACAAATAAGCACTTGCAATAAAAGAAAAGACTGATCTTTTCTTCACTGAAACACTAATATGAGAAGGAAAATGGCAGCCATAGATTGGAAAATTTATTTGCAATCTATATAATCAAAGAGTTATAAATTATATCCAGAATATAATTTAAATTCCTAAATATAAGTAATAAAAATTCAGACACCTCAGTGGAAAACTATGTAGAAACTTGAACAGGTACTCCACAAAAGATGATATCCAAAGTCTAGTAAATAGTTAAGAAGGTGTTTAGTAAACTGAAATGGAAATTTCAAATCAATGATGTATCAGTGTATATAAATAAGTTGATTAAAAGCCAAAAATGAGTAAAATATGAACAATTATCAAAAATAGAAGACATCTGTTACTCTCTTACAGAGATAGTGGAATTTTCATTCCTACAAATACTTTGAGAATCTCTTAAAGCATTTTGTAACAAATTTAACTCTGGAATTTTATCTGTTGGAATATAATCAACAGAAATGCATGCATATACACACCAAAAAAAGGTACAAAACAGTCTATAGCAGCATTATTTATAACAGCTCAACCTCATAAGAACCCAAGATGTCCATCAAAGAAGAGCTGATAAACACATTTTTGTATATTTAAACAATGGAATACTATATAGTGATGAAAATTTAAAAGTCCACTTTGACTCACAACTACATAGATTCATATTACACATATGTTGCTGAGGGATAGAATAAAAATGCAAAACTACATACTTAGTGATTCGATTCATCTAAATCTCAAAAACAATCAAAGCTGAAATACAGACTTAGACATCAAGGAAATGGTTAAATTTTGTTAAATTAAGGAAGGATGAAACATGTAATGATTGGAAGGAATCATGAGAAAGGCATGTCAGGTCCCTTGTTCCTATTTTTTTACTGTATAGTGGTTACAGAAGGATAATCACTGCATAAAAGAATCATTGAACTATACAGTTATGATTTTTGTGTCTTTCCATGTTTATGTTATATTTCAATAAAAAAAATCTTTTTGCTCCTAACTTCAGGCTGGAAAAGGGCATCACAGCTTCAGATCTCTAGTCCTGATCTTCTGCTGGCTATCCTATTTCCCTAGCAGGCTGCACCTGGTTTGTGTAGGATTGAATTTGGAGCTGTGAGGACAAACAAAGGGATGAAAATATATTGCCTATTTTCTATTTCCATGAGCTGATATATTGTTTTCAAGAATTGGGAGATGTTTAAAGCCGATTCTTCCTCTCATGGGCCACCTTCCTGGGTTCTTTGGAAAAGCCTCCTATTTAGATACCTCTCGCTTTCAGGGTGTTTGTTTAATGTTGGCAAACGAATTTCATCTAGTCTGTAGCTTTTTGAGTCCTTATGCATCAAGCGCTATATCACCAGCTTTTCAAGGCTAGTGTCAGTTTGCTTCTCTAAATAACAGATTTAAAGAATTGGACAGATTTTAAACCCCAGAGATAGACATTCTTTCCCCTGAAACACTGGAAGTACTGACTATCACACTGAACAATTTCCCTTTCCTCCATAACAATTATTTGAGTCATGCGCCAGGTCTTGCATTCTTCAATTTTTAAGTAACAGATCTCAAATCCCCCCAAGATATTCTACTGATTGAAATAAGAGGGGCATACTCTCCTAAGCCCCAGCCCATGGGGTGGTGAGACTCAAAGCCCACCAGTTCTGTGAGAAAGATGTAATCAGTTTGGGTTGGAAACAAAGAATAAGGGAAACTAACATAGACTGGAAGTAGTTACTGGAAGTCTACTGGAAGTAGACATCAGATTATGCCCACAGTCAATTTAATCTGTCAATTGAGACTTTTATGGGGTGAGCCATTTAACTAGGCAGACTTGAATTTTGGAATAGTTTGATATTGATCCTTCTCTTAGTATGTTACCTTGGTATAAGAAGAATTATATATAATTCAGTTTTCTTTATAGAAGGCAAAATAATCAATTAGGGGTGGAGGTTCTTTTTATTCTTCCACTGCAATTTTACACATCAACAGTCCTGACCTTCATGAAGCAACTGAAAGGAAAAAAGAAAATTGTCCACACAAGTTAAGCCAGGTAGGGTTGTCTTTATATAGAGGCAAATTCAGCCTGTTATGTGTGCAACAGTGATTGGAGAAAGAACCAGCTAGGTAGTTATGAAGACAGCAATAAGAGGCATAACTATTTTAATACTTGAAACCATTAATGTGAGAAGTCACTTGAATACCAATCAATGTGTTGAGACACTTGGAAAAGAGTGTTTTTCGCCCTCATCTTGCCCCATGCTCCCTCATCAGATAATACGACAAAATTTGGGAAGAGATTAAAGACATCTTTAAGACATGATAGTCTATGGTCATGCCATAGAGATCAAATACTCTAAAAAAATTTTGGTTTTCCCCAAAACAATATGTAAATTCAAAGTAATATCTATTTAAAGGTATCATTTTTGGTGGAAATTGACATGCTATATCTAAAAACCACGTGAGAATAGTTTTTAAATACCTCCTCCATCTCAATTTTATCCCCAAGATATATGCTGGCAATCGTACTCGACGCTTACGACCCCCTGATATACATCTGAAGAGTCTTATGACTGAGATTTTGTTAAATGGTAATAAATGGTGTTTCCTTAGCAACAGCTAGTCCTTCAAGGTCCTGGAAACCTTGTTTCCAAAATACTTTAGAGACTTACTCTATCCCTGAACCCTTCCAGCCTGAAGGTATATAATGAGTTACCTGTCAGGACCCCACGGCAGCTCTTCCTGCTCATGGGTCCTGATCCCGGCTTTAATAAAATCACCTTTTTGCAACAAAGATGTCCTCAATAATTCTTTCTTGGCCATAGACTCCAGGCCCCATGAACCCCCCATCACCCCAAAACTTCATCATTATCCATAAAATTTTTCATAACCTTAATTACATTTATTCGTACTTATTGTATCTTTAAGATTCACTTGTTAAATTCTGTTTATTGTGACACACAGGAATAGACTATGCCTATTTTAAACATGCATATACTGCTTTGGTAAAATTAAAAATAGCTTTAAGGATTAGAAACAAGACATCTTCACTTTGTCCATGGCAGTCATGGATATCTGTGGTCTCACAGCAAGGATGACCATAAATCTCATGACTGGCTTCTAATCTAGTCAGTAGTTCTTTTTTTCTCTTATTGGCCTGATATCTGGTTAACTTTGGGTTTTGTTTTCTGAATTAAGACTTATAGCCAACCTTTTCTACTAGTACAATGAGTCAGTTACACATTATGTGATATATGTTTCAAATTATATTAGATATATGGTCTTAATCTAAATTATGACACCACTTTGTTATTCTTTTTTAAGGTAAGGTTCTTCCACAAATCTAGTTGATCTGGTGAGTGGCAGAAATCAAGCCTCTAGAGTTCTATAAATATTCTCTTTCTGCCATTGGAATCATGCTCTGCCCTTCCTCCCTAGGAATTTTTTGCTGCTTCAAGGGTGGACAAAATTTTTAAATTCATAAGATGGTGATTTTTTTTAATGTAAGACACTGTCAATTTAAAAAACAATAAAGTTCACTATATATCAAAACAATGTTTCCAAATTAGAAACCTGCATTTAAAACATATATATATATATGTATTTTTAATACTGTACAATTTGACTATTATTGAAAATTGCTTTTATCAATATACATTTTCAGCATCTTTTGTCTTTTATCCTTAGAACTTAACTCTGTGGATTATATTGAGTCACAAAGGGCCACAAATAGAACTGCGTCTCTCCCCATATTGATGCACACTTGGGTGTGGGTGAGAGGGAAGGAGAAGTATAGAAGCCAGATGCCCCTTTGAGGGCAGGTTTCACTGTTCTTATACATTTGGAGACATTTACTAATTTGATACTCTGACTTCAGCTAAATTAAATACAAATTTGAACTAAAATTAAATATAGTACAATACTCCCTGCCATTGATATCATAAAAACAATCATTACTTTTATAAAGGCAATTCCAGAGCCAATGACATAAAAGTGGTAGAGGTTAAATTTTCACTTGAATAAAAGTTTCTTAATAAATTCGCATTTTAAATTTTATCATTGCAAAACAAGCCTTAGAAACTTAATTTTGTTTAGGAGATCAAGGGGACTCATGTTTAATCTCAGTAAAATTCATAGAAGGGTTGGTAAGACAATTGAGTTTTAAATAGAGTACACTATAACAATTCAAGAAGAACACATTTTCCTGTATTTTGATGTGATAATGTTGGTTTTTATTTTCCTTTTCCAAAACCAGTGAGAGGAGTAGGAATGTTTTCTACATATATTATTGGTTTTTTGTCTACAAATCTTGGAGAAATAAAGCTTCCTTGGGTTTCTCAGTGTTCTTTTATAGAGGCCTAGCCTCCTAAGATAAAGAAACACACTATAAAATTTGAGAATGCTTATTTTCACTCTTCTTAGAACTCTTTTCACATACTGCAAGGTTCAAGTGGTAGTCACGTGTTTAAGACTTCTTTCATTGCTCTAATAGTCCAACAATTACAGTGTGGGAGAGGCACTTAGAAGGTACCTGGGAGACTGGAGTGTTATTTTCCTAGCTATTTACACTTCAAGGAGACATCTCTGTATTGTAAAAGCAAAAACACCTGGGGCTATCTGGCTCCTGGAGAGATTTTATTTACATACAAAAGGACTGGAATAAGGAAGAAATCCTTTCAGGGGAGGAGAGGGACAGTTGCCCCACTATGCCTTTTTATAAGCAGAGAAAAATTGTTTCTGCTTCTTTCACTGTGGACGGTCTGGAACTAGACTTGGTTAATTGACCTATCTTTCACCACAGGGCCATAGTAATAAAGACTAGATCAAACGGGGATGGAGGTAGTCATTGTTTACTATGAGATATTTAATAAGAACTCTTTTCTCTGATATAGAACATGTCAGGTGCCCATTTGGAATAAAAATTGATAAACATGAAAATTTATAAAACAACATAAATGTTTACAATTAATGAATAAAGAGGGTAAATAATTCCAAGAATTGGATTATAATTTCTTGAGTGCCAAGCATTGAAGAAGACTTTTCATAACCTTTACAAATGTTATTGTATATACAAGTGGTACATATACATATATATATAAGTGGTATATACCAGGAAAACCACCAACTCCTTAGTACCTCATTAGACCTCTTTTTGAAATGCATTAATTTACAATTTAACAAATTTATTTGATTCCTGGAATTTATCAATTCCTCAAGTTTCCCTCTGAATCTGAGGTTTTCCTTTACATTTACCATAGTCAGTTAAAACTCCAAACCCTAAGGTAATCAATCACATGTACGTTAGACATGCACCCCAAGAGGTCCTTAATACATATTTTCTGGTGCAATTTTCAAATAGAATGTGATAATAATAACAATGACAAAAATAATATTATCACACACCAATTTTGAGTCTTTATGCTGTGCCAGAAACTATGATAAAAATCTTCATAAATTGTTTTTCAAACATTGTGTACAACAAATTCTTACTTCTAGAAATATTGTAGTTTTTACTCTTCAGGTATGACCCAAATTTCCAACTCCCCGAAGACACTTTACCTGAACATCCTTTTATATATAGTTCATGACATTGTTCCTTCTGTTGGTACTCTAGCTTCTCTTTGCAAACTCTTACCAAAGTCTATCATGAATTCATTACTTGATTGATTTTTAATTGGATGTGGTATACCTTTCCCAAAAGAATGGATGTTCCAATAAGGAAAAATTTTGTTTGACTTTTACGAGATTTCATTCCTACCAGATAGCATTGTCTTGGTCCAGTGTATACTCACTATCATTTTTCAAATTCATGAATGTATGAATTTGAAATTATTCATTTCAATAATTGAATGTTAAAGTGTTAAATAACTTCTCCATGGTCCCACAACTACCAAGAGACAGAACAGGGATGCAAGCCAACCTTGTCTCACTGCAAAACCTCCTTTCTTCATCATTATACAAAATGGTTTTGTCTGGGTGTTTTGTAATCTAGATTCTTGGGTTTCAAATATAACAAACATCTTAAATTCTTCTTGTAAATTCTTTCATATAGACCTGAAATGTCTGTCTCAGTTTTTCTGGCAGTTTTCTGTGATATCTCATGATGCAAAATGTTACTTACACTATCTCAGCTACTCACATATTAACATTTAGCAAGATTTTCGCCTCTGAGGTAGTTAACTACAAGTGTAAAATGAGACACATTTTTTGAGAACTGTAGTATAATTGAAATTGTCTTCATTGGGAATGAAATAAGAATGCATACATTTATAGATCCTCTGTTTCTCTCTTTCTTTTGTGTTTATTGCCAAGTTATTACTGTAAGAGAGGAGGGTGATAACATGTTTGGCCTTGGCTGCCACTTTCCCTAATGTGTTTTCTGTCTGATTTGAGTGGTGACATGGAGGTCTGGTAATGGATAACTATGGTACTTGGAATTATGAGGAAATGATACAAATACTTTGCAACTAATTAAAAATCTGTAGTGTTGACATGGGCTTAATATATGTAGTATTTCCAGAAGTTGATAGCAGACCACCTCTAAGTGACAAGGGTCTGATGCAATCTCTTTAAATAAAGTAATTATGAAGTGTAATGGCACAGATATATTTGGAAATCATCCAAATAAAGTCATAAAATATGCTAATTGGTACTGAGGATTAGAACTCAGTAAAAAACATATTTACAACACTGACTATTTTACAGTGGAAGCAGCTTTTTTCTTCCAGAGACTAAAAGTGTACCTGAGTATTAGCCAAAAATGTCAGTGGGTATCAATTCTTGTTGCAATTTAAAGTATCATAGATTGTAGTTAAAGTCAAGCAAGTTACATAAGTGGCTTTTAGTTTACTTAGTTAACAGATAAAAAAAGAATGGTATCATTTTACAACAAATTAACAATTTAAGAATTCTATCAATGTACAATAAAGACTTTATTAAAACAGAGAATACACTAAAACACTGGCATTTAAATAAAAATATTGTCTTAGTTAATAAAACAGTTTTTAAATATACATGCATATATTTTTATTTGAACTTGATTAAATATGGCAAAAGGTTTTGTGTGGATCTGTTTTCATTTAACTTCAGTATATAGTTAGGAGTGGAATTGCTGAGTTATATAGTAATTCTATTATTTAGCATTTTGAGGAAGTCTGCATTGTTTTCCAAAGTAGCCACACCATATTAATTACTATCTTACCAGAAGCCTATGAGAGTTCCAGAGTCTCCACATTCTCACTGATTATCTCCTGTTTGGAGATTATAGTTATCCTACTGGGTATAAAATGGTAACACATTATAATTTTGATTTGCATTTCCCTAGTGACTAATGGTTTTGGGTATTTTTATTTATTTATTTATTTTTTTTTAATTTTTTTTTAACATTTATTTTTGAGAGACAGAGGAAGACAGAGCATGAGCTGGGTAGGAGCAGAGAGAGAGGGAGACACAGAATCTGAAGCAGGCTTCCAGGCTCTGAGCTGTCAGTACAGAGCCCGATGCAGGGCTCAAACTCATGAACCATGAATTCATGACCTGAGCCAAAGTCAGAGCTTAACCAACTGAGCCACCCAGGCGCTCTTGAGTATCTTTTATGTATATGTCCCTGTCGGCTATTTGTAATATTCTTTGTAGATATGAGTACTCAAATTCTTTGCCCATTTTTCAATTGCATTATTTGCCTTTTTATTGTTCAGTTATTATTTATTTCTATTTATTATTCAGTTGTAGAGTTCTTCCTATATACTGGATATCAGTCCCTAATTAGATATATAAAATGTAAATATGTCTCTTAGTCTATGGGCTGTCTTTTCACTTTCTTCATGGTATCATTTACAGCAAAAATAAATAAATAGGTAAATTTTGATTTGCAGGATATTCCTCATTTGAATGAGCTAGCCTATTTTTGAGTGCCTTAAAAAGCTGCTTATCTCATGTGAAGCCCAGAACAGGAGAAGGCTCTGTAACAGGTCCAGGCTGCCATCAAGCTGTTCTGCTTTGCCACGTGGGCCATATGAATCAGCAGATCCAATGGTGCTTAAAGTGACAGCGGCAAAGAGGGATGCTGTTCAGAGCTTTTGGCAGGTTCCTACGCATGAATCTCAGTGCAGACTGTAGGACTCAGGGCAAACTCCTGCCATCCTCTGCAGATAAATATGCTCCTTTTGAGAAACGTTACCTAGCTTGATACCGGCCTTAGCAGAGACTGAATGCTTAACCAATGCCAGCACATCCAACCTGAGCTGCTCATCATGAACAGGATGTTATCTGACACACCACGCGTGTGTACAGCAACACTCCATCATCGATGTGTGATCAGGCCTGAGCAGGCCCTGAAGGCACAAAGAAGTTACATGAAGTGTCTAAATACCTGGTTTCCACTCCTGATATATGGTCTTCTCTCTCCTAGCGTGCACCAGTGGCCTCATGGGGAGTTCCCTATATTTGGTTGACAAAGGAAGAGTCAAGCCATGTTTACTCATGGTTCTGTATGGCATGTATGCACCACCTGAGAGTAGACAGCTATAGCACTACATCCCTCTCTGCAATATCCCTAAAGGACAGTAGTGAAGGGAAATTATTCTAGTGTGTAGAACTCTGATTAGTACACCTGGGTCTTCACTTCACTAGGAAAAAGATATGGCTAGACATGCAATTATTCAGTGATATTCATGGGCTGTGGTCAATGATTTGACTGGATGCTCGGGGTCTTGAAAGGAACATAATTGGAGAACTGGTAACAAGGAGATTTGTGGAAGTGGTATGTAGACAGATTTCTCTGAATGGCCATATGTTCCTTGTGAATGCTTACTTACCAAAGAGAGGCATTGCAGAGGAGGATTTTAATAATGAAGTGAATAGGATAAGCTGTACAGTGGATATCAGTCAGCCTCTTTCACCAACCACCCCTGTTCTCACCCAATGTGCTCACAAAGTGGCAATGGTGGCAGTGGTGGAGGTATGCATGGTCCCAGCCACACTGATTTCCATTCCCAAGGCTGACTTGTCTACAGTCACCCACTGAATGCCCAGACTGCCAGCAGCATAGACCAACACTAAGATCCATAGTGGCACTATTCTCCAGGGATTTCAGTCTGCAACCTGGTGGCAAGTTGATTACATTCGATCCCTTCCATTATGGAGAGTGCAGCGTTTTGCTCTTACTGGAATAGAAATTTACTTGAGATAATTTGCATTTCCTAAAGATAATCCTTATGTCAAAACTACCATCCATGGACTTACAAAATGGCTTATCCACAGTCACGGTTTTCCACATAGCATGTTTCCAATCAAGGAACTCACATCATGGCAAAAGTGTGGCACTGGGCCCATGCTCAAGGAATTCACTGATCTTTCCATGTTCGTCACCATCTTGAAGCATCCTGCTTGACAAAATGATGGAATGGCCTTTTGAAAACTCAGTTACAGAGCCAGCTAGGTGAAGATACCTTGTAGGGCTGGGGCAAGGTTTTCCAGAAGACTGTGTATGCTCTGAATTAGCGTCCAATATATGGTATTGTTTTCCTCATAGCCAAAATTCACAGATCCAGGATTCAAGGAGTGGAAATGGGAGGGGCACTCCTCACTATTACTCCTAGTGACTCACCAGCAAAATTTTTGCTTCCTGTTTGTAGAACTTTACGCTTTACTGGCTTTCAGGTCTTAGGTCCAGAGGAATTAATTTTCTACCAGGTAATTCAAAATGACTCCATTAAGCTGAAAGTTAAGACTGCAACCCGGCTACTTTGGGCTCCTCCTACCTCTGAATCAACAGGCAAAGAAAGGCATTAGGGTTCTGGCTTTGGTAATTGAATCTGACTACCAAGGAGCAATTGGACAGCTACATTACAGCAGAGTAAGGAAGAATATGTCTGAAATACAGGAGATCCCTTAGGGCATCTTTTGGTATTACCATACCCTTTGATTAATGTTGATGGAAAGCCACAACAACCCAATGGGCCAGACTCTGGGAATGAAGGTTCGGATCACTGCAAAGGTAAAGAACCATGACGAGTTGAAATGCTAGCTGAAGGCATAGAGAATACAGAATGAGCAGAAGAAGAAAGAAAGTAGTTATAAATACCTGCTACAACCATGTGAGCAGTTACAGAAAAGAGGACTGAAATTTTCATGAGTGTTTCCTCCTTTATTTTATTATAAATGTTTATATGTATGTATGTATGCATGTATATACACATCTTTGGTATATACATCGTATGATAAAATAGATATGTGTATCTATGTGTATATATTTGTTTTATTTCCTCTTTTATTCCCTTATTATGTAACATGAGAAGTATTCACTAGATAGCATAGTATTTAAATATTGTTAATTTTATATATCATATTATTTAAGTTGTGGGATATCAGTGAGAAGATATCATCACTCAAGGTCTATATCTTTTTTCTTTGAAAAGGTATAAATACATTTTCATTTCTATGTAGGATAGTTGTATCATAGTAGGTGGAATTATGACCTTGTTTTGACTCTTATTTGAAAACTAAATATGGTTTAAGGAGGTGCATATGGATACCAAGGGGTGAACTTGTAATGATCAATTTTATGTATAAAACTTGCCTGTGCCATGGGGTACCCAGATTTCACCTTATTTTTATATTTCAGTAACATTTTTGAATTGTTGTTTTATATTGTTCTATCCTATTGTTTTTGATGTATTTTGTTTGCAGAGGTGTGTTTTGGGCTGACTTGAAGGTCTCCCCAGGATTCACACTGCTTGGTGTTCATTCTCTTATACAATCTCATCCATATGAGAATGGATGACACTTGTCATTTGATTCTAACCAATATATGGCAAAGGGGATGAGATAACACTCCCTTAGTAACATTACATTATATTGTAACACAGATGGGAGGTAATTATGTTAGATAAGACACACTTTTACCAATAGAATTACTTAAAATTCTGAATAAACAAGTCACCATGAGTCCTACAGCCAGAAGGAAATGAAATTCTGCCAATAGCTCCAGTGAGCTTGGTAGAAGACCCTTCCTCCAGTAAGTGTCTTGATAAGAAAACAGCCCTGGCTGACACCTCTCCCAAATTACTTTGCCCCATCACAATGAGTACTACGATACCTACATTTGAATCAGGGTTTTCTCTCAGATTATCTTGGTGTTTTTAGACTTAAAAAAAATTATATTGCATTTTGTTATTGTAGTTCCAATAAATTTGATATATTAGTCTCTGATTTTCAGGGTTCAATCAAATGATCTATTGTGATTTATTTAACTTTCTCTTTTCCACCTGTCTCATTAATAAAAGGGAAAGGAGACTCCAGGAAGTTTTTCTTATGTGAATGAGTCACAAAGTTCACTTGGGTTGGAAGTTATGTATCTTACAATTATATTGCATAGGTTTTTCCATGATATACTTCTTTATTTCAAAATTCCCTGACACAAATACTAGAAAAAATATCTGGCAAAAATATAAAATTTTAAAAATTTAAAAAAGCAGCACTGTATTATAAATACCAATGACTATGACTAACGTAATCATGTACTGCTTATACTGTGTCTTCTTAATCTTTATTTCCTTTTTCTTTCTGTGTTTTGTCCATAACCAGGTTACAGCTCAGGGCAATATTAACAGATAAAAGTAATTACTTGTAGTTATAAGTTGAATACATACAGTCCCCTTTGTCCTAGTAAGTGTTTTGCACTAATATTATCAAATTCCATTCTATTAATTCAGTATTTATGAACCTCCATTGTACAAGGTATTAGATATAGAAAGGAGAATTGGAAGATATGACATTTGCTCTCCTGGAACTTAAAGTATTTGAGTCCACTACCTCAATGGCTTGCACATATGTCTAATTTACTAGGAGAGAAAATGAAAATCAGTAAAAAATATAATATACACCATTCCTAAGAACTATATTCTGTTAACAAGAGATTGTGAAATGCAGCAAATTAGAAGCTATTTGAGAGAACAGTTTTCCATTTCCACTCTCTAAATATTTATAAAATCAATGGAGAATGAAGAAGGTAGAAAATTGTTAGAGAATGTGAATTATATTACTGCAATGCCATTTTCAAATGCACTAGTTATGAACACATTTTTAAAAGGACATAATATTTAATATCAATTATCGCTTTTAAATAAGGAAAATAAGGATATTTTTGGAACCTAATGACATAGATATATAATTCTGACTAGTCATAATGCATTTTATGATTTACTTGAAGTTTAGAAAGAAAACATATTTTTCAGCTGAAAGTTTGGTAGCTAGAAGTAATAATCATTATTGCAAGAGTAATGGCAATAAAAGAATCACTTGAAAAATAAGCAAAGTTTAGAGAGTTAAGTAAGATGAAATGTTAGTAACTCAGAGAGAAAAGGATTTTAATGTCTCTGTAGAGATCAAGCAGTTTATATATCTCTGAATCATTCAGATATTGATACTAAATCCTCATAATAATGGTTTTATATAAAATATAAATTTTTTGTCAGAAATCAAGTTCTGCAAAAACAATTCCCTAATGTCTCCCTATATAATAGGTTTATTCCAATTTGGGGAAATACACAATATTTTTCAATATTATCACAGTCACTGGTGCAGAAATATTCCAGCTTTTCTCTTTATAAGCAGTAATGCCATCTGAAGTTAAATTTCCAGTAGAGTTTACATGAAAGAAGTTTGTGAAAAGAATAATTAGAAAGCTGTTACTATTACTAGTTGAACATTTAAGGAATAATTTATTTACTGAAAAAAAATCCTTAGTTTTCATCATTTCTTAAGTAGGTTACATTGTTCTATATCATTTAAAACATGAATGAGATTAAGAAGCTCTTTGTATTTCTATCAGGGGGATGTAAGGTTTTCTTAAAGTCTGTTATCCATATTTCGTCTCATTTTCATTTACTTAAATCTACCCTAAAGTTATAATTCTAATACTGTCGATGAACTCTATCATTTAATCCATGTGGCAAACTATCTAAAGCCTACTCTACATTTAGTAAACATCTATTTTATTATCATTTTTGTAATTCTTCCAAATTTTTTCCAAATTTGTTATAGGTGTTTCTTTCCACCTATAACAATAGTGCTTCAGTAGGAGCTACTAATTGGCAGCCATATGCATCTCTGGACACTTGAATGTCTCTATGATCTGAATCGGGCCAGCCAGAATTCTTGTCCACTACTTCCAAGCTTAACGAAAGGAAAAGGAATTCATCCTCTCTGGTGATGGAGCTGGAAAAACATAAGCCTAGAAATCTTTGGTGTTCATGATTCCAGTTTAGTTGAAAAAGTCAGCATAACAGAATAAAACCAAAACACAAAGCAAAATAGGAAGGAAGAGATAAAAATAAAAAAGAGTGCTATTGGAGTTGTACTGGCTGAAATAATCTATACTTCTACTTTTTTCGCAGTTGATTGTGTGAGATAATAGTTGCTTATTTTTTTATTTTGCTTCTAATTTTGTTTGGCTTTCTATTTACTTTTGATAATAGACTGCTGACCAAGGTTCAACTTAGTGTGGATCTACCAGGACGTATGAATCCTTTTAGGTGGTCATTTTATAGTACCTAAACGTAAAATTATAATTGGCATACTAAATACTTGGCAAAACTCTCACATCAATTACTTGTTGTGTGGGGTAAGGTCTCTCAAACAAAGAAGGCAAAAAAAAAAAAAAAAAGACTGAAACTACCATTCTGTCAAGATAGTAAATAGAAAACAATAAGTCATCCTAAGCCAAATAGTATAATTTGATAAAGATCTAAAGGATGCAGAGGCAATGGTCCACATCATATCTCAACTTAATTTACCACTCTGGCTTTTGCAGAAAACAGATGGATCCTGGGAGATGGCTATAGGCTATTACCAACTCAAACAAGGGACAGCCCCAATTGCAGTGCTAGATATGTAGTCCTTGTGAGAACAGATTATTATTGTCTTGGATGGAAGAATTCAGTGTTGATTTGGTGAGCTTCCTTTTTTATTATTTATTGTTAATGGAACAGAGGATTGGAAACAGTTTCATATTTACACGGAATAGGTAACAATATGCATTTACAGTTTTGCTCCAGAGCTATATCACCTCTTCTGTCCTCCATCATTTAATAGTACTAAAAGATCTGAACCATTGGGATATCCCAATACATCGCATTGATCCACTACATTATATTAATTAATATGAATAATCAAGAAATATCTAGCACCCTAGAGACCCAAGCAAGACAAATGCCCTCCAGAGAGTAGGAAATAAACCATGAGTAGATACAGAGGTCTGTATATCATACTTAGTGGGAGCAGATTTCTCTTCTCAAGATCCAAAATCACATAGATGTGATAAACATAAATTTTAGTGAAATAAACTCATATTTGAAAAATTAAGGTTAAAGAAAGGATGTTTTAAAATAAGAGCTAAAGTAAATAATTTGAAATTATAATATTTGCATTATTTGTTGTTGTTCTAGACAAAAACATTATGATTCAATCTCTTTGGTTTCCAGATGAGTCTGTATTAAAATACACATTTTCATGGTTTAGAACTCATATTCTTTGAATATTTAGATTTGATTGCTGTGGTATTGATCAACATACAAAATCAACTTCAAATTCCATACAGTTAGAATTGCTTGAAAGAATAATAGTGTTAGAATTAAAGATTCTCCAATGTGAAAATAATTAAATGGTTAAAATTTTTGGCAGAGGTAATTACCACTGTGAATGATTCTAACTTTGCTGGTCTTATATGATTTAATGACAGCTTTTGAACTTAATAGAAATAATAGACCAATATGTGCAGAATATATATTTTAAAAAATCTAATCATTGTCAGTTTTGATTACCGAGGTTAATCACAGAAAATAGTAAGGTTGATTATTTAAACCAAAAAGAATTCTCAAATAGTTAATATTTTGTTTTCTGGAGTACATTTTTTCTATATATTTAACTTCCCAATTATACCCTTTTACCCTTAAAGTAAAATTAAAACCCATTAATAATTTATTTCAAATGACTTTACCAGCTTTTTTATTTAGAAATATTTTCTTTCTTTACTGTTAACCATCTTTAAACACAAAGCACATTCTACTCTTTGTCATATTTAACACGAAAAATATTTTTTAATCTTAATATTAAAAATGTTCTGGGGTTCCTGAGTGGCTTAGTCGGTTAAGCATCCAACTCTTCCTTTCAGCTCAGGTCATGATCTCACGGTTGATGAGTTCTAGCCCTGCGCTGACAGTGCATAGGAGCCTGCCTGGGATCTCTTTCCTTCTCTCTCTGCCCCTCCCCCACTCACACAGTCTCTGTCTCTCTCAAAATAAAGAAATAAACTTTAAAAAGTTCTAATATCATTATTCTTCCATTATCCGTTTGGTGCGCAGACCATGAAAATCTTTTAAGTTTCACACTTAAAGTAAAAAGAAAGCAGGTTCATTACAGTATTTAAAAATTGAGAATATGCTCTGATATTTTAATTACATGAAAATATTTAAATATTTAAAATATTAAATATTTAATAAAAGTATCTTTTTTATTAAAAAGGGAATGCTACTGGATTCCTCATGCTTCAACTTTTTTCATAATATACTTTTAGCAATATCTAACAGAATTGAAAATATCCAAAGTTTTTGAAGAGTGTGTTTATTGCCTGTTAGATACAAAAAAAAATGTACATTCTAATTGATATATGGAGGTCTTAAAATTAGTATGAATTGACGAAGCCAAAAGTATTTCCATTATTTAATTTGAGGCATCTGTAATCTGTGACATTTAAACTATGAAGCATTTTAGAAAGAGAACAAAGAGATCTAATCACAAGAAATCACCCTGAACATGAAACATGAAACAATCTCCTTGATAAAATTATAATTGCCTTATGTAATTTCCTTTCAATAAAATATAACTTTTAATCATAATAATGCCAATATCAATGTTAATAGTTTTTAATTTTCTCTTTTCTCACTATAAGTGAGTAAAATAATGAATCTCATGATTCTTTGCAGTGTTTAACTTCTGGGTACATGGAGTTTTAATAATTTTTTTTGCCTGTTTAAAACAAATTATGACATCTTTTTGCAAAAGAATTATTTCTTTACTTCCACAAATTCTTTTAGGATCCTTATGTTTGGTATGATATAAATTTTGATTTTGAGTTCTACACTGATATTCTTACACATGGGATACAAATAATTTGTTAACATTATTTTATTCCCATTTTTAGATGATTATTTCTTAAAAGAAACAATATAAACTCATAGCACTCTCAACCAATTATTACCGGTAGTACTCAAAAAGGTAGAGAAAGGAAAACTCTACCCACTTATAGGGTAAATATTTAGCAAAAATGAGCTTATGGCTGTCTTGTAAATATTTCCTGAAAATTGAAAATGTAAATAGTTGTGGAATATTTTCACTGGTTATGGCATGGTTACATTATATTGTTATGTATATAAGATATACACCGTGTGTATACAACACTCACACAAGCACACATACACACATACACTGGAATCAATACCACTAACAATTTCAATGAGAACCTAAGAGCTTCTGGGAAAACTTAAAGGAAATCCAACCTTGAAACTGTTTTTATTGTTGTTGTTCTTATTTTCCTTTCTACAAGTCTGGATAGAACACTTCCCATTAGGGAAAAAACAACATTTACAGAATTATTCTTTTGCAGTTGGGACCATTACATCTCATAAAAATGCTCTTGACTTACAAATGAAACAAAGTAGAGTACTTCCAAGCAGCAAAATGCAAAAAAAAAAAAAAAAAAATCACATTCTCATATTTATTTTCTTTAAAATTAGTATATGGAAGATTAATTATCTAAAATAAAATAATTTAGAAAGAAATTGTAAAGTCTTCTTTGATGTAGTAATTTTATTTTTATTATTTTTGGATAGTGTTAGTCTAAAATATTTAAATACTTTAATTCAGCTATATGCTTAGTTCAGTTTGGATTAAATTAAGTACACAGATTCTCAAACATTTATTGTTGAAATGAGTAGTTTAAAATAATTAATAATAGCAGGGTTTGTAGGAAAGGAGAACATTGTGATTAAAGATCTTATAAATATTCAGCCAGTTTGGAACAATTAGTAGAATTATAATATGAAATAGAAGGTAACTGGGGCACCTGGGTGGCTCAGTTGGTTAAGCATCCGACTTAGGCTCAGGTCATGATCTCACGGTTAAGTGGGTTTGAGCCCCGCATAGGGCTCTGTGCTGACAGCTCAAAACCTTAAGCCTGCTTCAGATTCTGTGTCTCCCTCTCTCTCTGCCCCTCTCTCATTCATGCTCTGTTTCTGTCTCAATAATAAATAAACATAAAAAAATTTTAAAAAAAGAAGGCAAGTGTTTTAGAAACTAAACAAGTAGAGATTATTGTAATAATAAGCTAGCCTTTACTCAAATTAAATGAATGAAATTTAAGCAGCTTCCTATATTTTGTTTCTATATTGTATTTTTCTATATACAAATTAAGAATAGCCTGAAGTCAAATAAATAGGTCAATCACTGAGTTACTTAGTTTCTGGTCCCTCAGCCACTAGGTTTTCTGACAACATCATCCTGTCAAATGTGGCCTTTTTATTGACAAATCTATTGATTTCCTGATTAATGTACAACTCTTTTATTGACATTTACTACAGGAGACATAATTTTAATGTTTGTATGATCAATAGTTCCATCAACATTAAGAAATCCTACTGTTAGTCTGAATGGCTCTAGCTATAGGGAATTGTATTTTTCTTGATAAATACAGGAAAAGCTAATTAATATTAGCAAACCAAAGAAAATGGATATTCTATGTGGTGTTCTATTATATTTTACTCCCAAAGACAAAGAGAAATACAAAAACAAAACAAAAATAAAACAGTAGATGCTAGCTATTGGGGATGAATAGAATATATGGAAAGCAAATGCTTTTATGATCTTCATTTTCTAGTCTTTTTAATGTCAAATATATAAATACATATTCCAAAAAATATAAGATTCTAAATTTTCAAATAGATCTAATCAATTTAATTACGGTAATGGAATTTTATGGTAATACTACCTTTTAGATTTAAAACATCCATATATTAAATGAATTACCTCAGAGGGAATGCCTAAAATATACTAAAGTTGTACTTAAATAATTATGATAGGTTTTCAGTTGCCTGAATTTTGCTAAATATATATTTTTATTTATCATATTATTATTAAATAAATCAAGATCAAGTGGGATTAATTCCAACTATGCAAGGTTGGTTCAACATTTAAGAGTATATCAGTGTAATCCAGTATGTCAACAGGTTAAAGGAGAAAAGCCATATAATCTCATCAATTGTTGCAGAAAAAACATTTGATAAAATCCAACATCTATTTATGATAAAAACTCTCAGCAAATTAGGAATGGAGGGGGACTTCCTCAACTTGGTAAAGAACATCAACAAAAAACTTTCATCTAATATTGTATTTTATTTTGAAAGACAAAATGCTTTTCATCTAAGATCATGAACAAAGCATGGATGTCTACTGTTATTCACCACTACTTTTAAGAACACAACCAAAAGCATGGTCCATAAAAAGGAAAAAATTAGTTGGCTGTTTACTAAAATGAAAAACTTTTGGGGCACATGGATGGCTCAGTTAGTTAAGCTTCTGATTCTTGATTTCATCTCAGGTCACGATTTCATTGTTTGTGAATTCAATCCCCATGTTGGGCTCCGTGCTGACAGTGTGGAACCTGCTTGGGATTCTCTGTCTCCCTCTCTTTCTGCCCCTCCCCTGCTCAAGCTCTCCCTCTCAAAATAAATAAATAAACTTAAAAAAAAAAAGAAAAACTTTTTTTCTGCAAAAAATATTTTTAAGAGAATTAAGTCAAACTATGCACTGAGAGAAAATATTTGCAAAACATTCATTTCATTAAGAACATATATCCAAAATGTATAATGGACTCTAAGTACCCAACAATGAGAAAACAAAATGATCCAACTATGTAATGTGAATAAGGTCTGACCAGATGCTTTTCCAATGAAGACATACAAATAGCAAATAGCATATGGAAAGATGTTCAACATCATCTGTAATTAGATGAATGTAAATTACAACACTGTGAGATAGCACTAAATGTCTAAAATGGCTTCATTCCAAAAAATGGAAAATGCAATAGATGGTGAGAATGTTGAGCAATAAGAACTCTCATTCTTTTTTGGTGGGATGCAAAATGGTACAGCCAGTTTGGAAGAGAGTTCTACATCTTACAAAATGAAACAAATCTTACTTTGTGTGCTTTTAGATATTTACTAATTTAAAACCCTAAAACCTGCATATGAATATTTATAGCAATTTTATCCATTATTGCCAAAACAGGAACCAACCAAGATACCCCTCAAAAAGGAATATTATTTAACAATAACAAACTACACCATGCAAAGACATAAATGAATTTTAAATGAATATTGGTAAGTGAAAGAAGCCAGTGTGAAAAGACTACATACTTTTTAATTAAATTTATATAACACTCTGGAAATGGAAAACTGTAGAAATAATAACAGATGAGTTGTTGATAGGAGATTGAGGTGGAGAGTTAATCGGTAAAGCACAGGGATTTTTAATTGTTCTGAGTGAAATTATTCTGGGTGATACTGCAATGGTGGACATGTGACATTATCCTTTTGTGAAAACACAGAAATTTTTAGCACTAAGAGTCAGCCTTAATGTACTCAACTGAAAAAATCATTTAGGAGTCAAGGAATTCCAAGATGAAATCTAGAATTTGACATAATAATGTAACTATTGCATATGTATAAAATAACCTCTCTGAAAAAAAATGGAAGAAAATGTTGTCTTAAGTAACTGGAAATAAGTGGATTCTATAAGGCTAAAGGCAAAAGAAACCATACATTAGCACTTTATTCTAGTTGGTAAAGTTGTTATCCATGGAGTAAGGATTGACTATTCTAAAACCACTATATATTGTTTTTATTATATATGTGTGTGTGTATTTTATTTTCACTTGCTTCTTTTTACCTTTTTAATGTATTTAAGAAAATCTTAAATTATACATGTGGCTCACGTTGTGTAACTCTTGAAAGGCACAGTTTTAAGTTGTCATAGTCAAAATGAATTCCAAATTTCTTTTTTTAAAAAAAAGTTTGTTTATTTTGAGAGAGAGAGAAAGAGAAAATTCCAAGCAGGATCTGCACTGTCAGTGCAGATCCCAACATGGGTATCAATCTCACAAACCATGAGATCATGACCTGAGCCAAAATCAAGAGTTAGATGCTTAACCAATTAAGCCACCCAGGTGCCCCCAAATTCCAAATTTCTGAGGGTTCCACTGAATCAGCAAGTATAATTTTATAAGAGTTAATATGTCCAAACTTATTTATGAAGGTCCCATTTTAATAGTTTCTACCTAGTACTTACTGAACTGTTAAGTAAAGAGATATCAGGTGATGGGAACCAGGTTTACAGATAAACCTGGTTGGAGGGGGAGGTTACAAATAATCAAGGTGGATAAGGCTAGAGTGACCCATGTGGTAATGAAGATTGGAGATATTAGTATGAGCTAATGCTTACTTTTATATAGATGGCTACATACAAAAATATTTATAAATAGGTCTATAGCCACAGCTTACTACCTTCGTATATATTACTTTTCTCTGTCAACCACAGTGCCTAGTGCAAAGATACTTCAGTAGCAACAAGCATGGTTGGACCCAAATTCTGGTCTCTAATATTATTCTCCAAAAAAAGGAACAAGCGCTCCTTACCTCCTTGATTCTAGAACTGAGGCAGAAAATATACACTATTGTCTATTAGCATCTCACAGTGTCAGAAAGTAAGGAAGTACTTAAATACACACACACACACACACACACACACACACACACTGATGGGGCACACCCAACTGAAAAAGTTCCCAGCAGCCAAAGCTGATATAATTCAAACTCAAAAACAAAGTAATACCAGGGGAGTCTGGGCAGCTCACTTGGTTAAGTGTCGAACTTCAGCTCAGGTCCTGATCTCACAGTTTGTGGGTTCGAGCTCTGCATCCGGCTCTGTGCTGACAGGTCAGAGCCTGGAGCCTGCTTTGGATTCTGTGTCTCCCTCTCTCTCTGCCCCTCCCCCACTCATACTCTCTCTGTCTCTCAAAAATATAAACATTAAAAAATTTTAAAAATATAAAGTAATACTGGATTATAACACAAAAATTAACTTTCTGTAAGTCTATATTGATATAAGTAAATAAATCAATGGAGGGAAAAGATAAATCTCCCATGCAGAAGAATTCTGATAATTTATGTAGAAACTCCACCCTCAAGAAGGTAGAGTATAAAGTCCTACTTCTTAGGGCATGCATAGTGACTTCTTTTCAAAGAATGCATTATAGAAAGGAGCAAAAGGTATAATTTTACAGTGGAGAAAGCTGAAAAAAGTCCTGCTTCAGCCAAGTGACCAAAATTAACATGAACAGTGATAAATCATGCTAGGTCATGTACCCTTCATATAAGATGATGGGATTTTCACTTTACCTCTGTAGTTTCCTCCCCAAAAACTATAACATCATTTTAATCATGAGGGGGGAAAAGATCAGACAAATGCCAATAGAGATGCATCCTACAAAACATCTTATCAGTAGTCCTCAGCTATCAAGGTAATAATCTTCATAAAATAAAAGCCTAAGGAAACATGACTAAATGTAATGTGGTAGCCTAGATTGGATCCTAGAACTAAATAAAAGGACATAGGCTATACAAAAAAAAAAAAAAAAAAAAAAGGAAATATGAATACAGCATGATTTTAGTTATTGTAATTCTTTATTCATGACAAATGTACCATATTGATATTGATAGGGAAAAATCTGTTATAAGATGGGCAACAAGACTGATAAGGAAATACCTGTCCCTGATCAAAGACTCCCGTTTCCGGATTCTTCTTCCTACCCTGCTTGTCGCCGGCATTAATGAGGAATGCAGAAGTAACAGACTAAATTGTTCTTTTTGCTGATGCTCTGGATTCAGACCTCTAGAGAATTATCTCCTCTGAGTCCACTGGTGTAAAATAAATCTCCTGCCTTCCAAGAACTCTGACTGTCGCTTGGTGCTTCTGTCGGGTGATCCAGACCAGATTCTGTAACAATATAAGATGTTGGTAACAGAAGAAATATTGTGGGATATATAGGAGTTATCAAACTATATATTTAATTTTTCTGTAAATCTAAAAGTATTTTGAAAATAAAGTTTATTAAGAAAATAAATGAATCAGAAAAAACAACACTCCATTTCTTAATTAAGTATATAACATAATTTCAAAATCTTGTGAATTTGATACCACTTAATAAATAATAAATTAATAAAATCTTGTGCTTTAATTAGAATTCACACAGAGAATTAAAATTAAAATGATGAAATTTAGCTGTGATCTATGCTCTCAATTTATAGTCAAAAAAATCATTCTGATCAAAGTGTAAAATTCTAGATCATATTCCCAGTAAGTGAAAATGTTTCCCTTTTACTTTTCACCTATTTGCCAATAGATCTCATAAATTTTGTGAAAGAAACTTGGAAAATCCCTATTCAAATATTATTCAACAAGAGAGATATTTAGAACTAGTATGCAAGTGTAAGATTTGTTAATGTCTTTGTAGGTGTCAGGATCATACTAAGAAGCATACGTTAAGATTACTGTAGGTATATGAATTGGATAGTATTACTTTTCAGGTATTTCACAAACAAAATATTTAACCATAAAATTTTTTTCAATAATACTGGACTTTGATAAATATCACAAGAACATTTTACTGAAAGCTCCTTCAAGTTTTTAAATAATTGGCATTCACATGGTTGCATTTTAATATGATTTTAACACATTGAAGTTCACAGAGTAAGTTCTATAATGTCCATTTTGCAAATGAGGGAAACACTTCCCAGAATATAAGTGATTGGATTGAGATCACGTATTCAATAAGTGATAGTGCTTTGACTTAAAACTAAATCTTCTAAATAAAGTCTTGTGATCTTCTCTGTATTCTCCTTTATGTTTCTTTTGATATCTCACAGCAGCTTGCATAATCACTGTCAACAGGACAGTAGAGATGGACTTTTATGCAACTCAGCAATGTGTGACCTTAATGATAGGTTTAACTTGGAACATCACATTTTTAAAGGCATTTTGGAAAATTCAGTACATTGACATTTTGATTATTGCATGTACAATTATAATTCCTTGTTTATTTTCATTTCATTTTTCTCTATCTGAGCAAGACTAAATTTTAGCTAAGGATTGAAATTCTTAACATATCCTACATTACATTATATATAAGCTTGTTATATATTTATAAGTGTAGAAATCATTGAAGAAATGGTGCTATTAAATCAACCTTTCTTTTCCCACTCATCTTCCTTACAGTTTCATTGATTACATATTTTTTCCACACATCTAATTTTTATTTACTCCCCTATAAGCAATAATTATCCAGATTTGTCAAGTTCCTTTGTTTATTTGCTAATTTTGAAGTAAAATTTTGCAATTCCCTTATTGGAGGTGGGAGTTTGTAGGGGCGATGAAGGGATCTGTCTCTGCCATGATTGAAAAGAAAAAATGCCTATTACTAATCTAATTGGGGATGTGAAGATCGCATGTCCCTATATTCTTAAAACCATTCTAAGTGATTGTGGGATGGTCACTGTGTCTTCTACGAAAGAAGACCAACTTTTCATTTGAGGAAAAATTATTCCACTTGTTAAGGTACCTTTGATGTTTAGAATAATCTCAGCATTATTGTGTTAAGGCTTTGTGATTCTTTTCTGGGTCTGGCTTAGGTTATAAGAGACAATTAGGGGTAGACTTTGGCTTTGAGGTAGAAGTGACAGCCAGTGTATTTCATCACCCAAATGCTAGTTGTTCCATTAAACTTAGCCCAAATGTGATTAACCCTCACTAAGCAGGATCACCTCATGGTCTAATCCATTCTCATTGATTATTAATTCTATAATTTCCACAGTCATACTATCATACATACTTACCTAGAATCATTTGTAGCTATGTAATCAGTCTTTTCAACTATTGTCCTTTACTTGTCACAAATCATTTTGCTCTAACCAGGCAAATTAACAATTTACTCACCATTAAATGTAATACCAAAGAAAACAGCTAGAATTTTTGGAAAATATTAAAATAATAAAACTCTATTGAAAAATGAATTGTGGGGCAACCAGATGGCACAGTCAGTTAAGCGTCCAACTTTTTATCTCGGCTCGAGTCACCATCTCACGGTTCATGGGTTTGAGTCCTGCATCAGACTCCCCTCTGATAGTGTGGAGCCTGCTTGAGATTCTATCTCTCCTCTGTGCCCCTCCCCTGTTTGTGCTTTCTCTTTCTTTCTCTCTCTCTCTCTCTCTCTTAAAATGAATAAATAAACATTAAAAATTAAAAAAAAATGAATTGCGGTAGAAAGATTTCTAAGATGACTGCCAAGGTGCTTGACCCCTGTCACATGCAACCTGGATAAGTCTGTCACATAGAGTATGAGAGGTGTGTTGTGAATATGGTAGGATAATCACTTCTGTGGTTACATGAGGTTATGTAAGATACTATTGTAGTGGTGGCTAAAATGAAAAATGTAATAAATAACAAGTGTTGGTGAGGATGTGGAAAAAAAGGAAGCCTCATGCATTGTTGGTGGAAAAGTAAATTGGTGCAGTCACTGTGGAAAACAGTATGGAATTTCCTCAAAAAATTAATAGAAATACCATATGATCCAGTAATTCCACTACTGGGTATTTACCCAAAGAAAATGAAAATGCTAATCTGAAAAGATATATGCACTGCTATGTTTACTGCATCAATTTTAACAATAGCCAAGATATGGAAGCAACCTAAGAATCCACGGACAGACAAATGGATAAGGAAGATGTGGCATAAATACACAATGGAATATTACACATTTGCAGCAACAAGGATGGACCTGGAGGGTATTATGCTAAGTGAAATAAGTCAGATTAAGAAAGACAAACACCATATGATTTCACTCATATTTTGAATAAAAAAAAACAAAGCAAAAGAATAAAGAAGCAAAAAAAAAAAAAAAAAAAAAGGCAGAATCAGACCTGAAAATACTGATGGATGAGAATAAACTGATAGTTGGCAGTGGGGAGGTGGAATGGACAAAATGGGTGAAGAAGAGTGGGAAATACAGGCTCTCAGTTATGGAATGAGTTAGTCACATGAATAAAAGGCATAGCATAAGGCATACAGTTAATGATATTGTAATACCTTCGTAGGGTGACAGATGGTAGCTACACTTGTGGTAAGCATAGCATAATGTATAAACTTGTTGAATCACTATGTTGTACACCTGAAACTAATGTAACATTGTGTGTCAACTACACTCCAATAAAAAAATAATAAAAACACGTTAAAAAAAATTGGGGAAAGATTCTCTTGCTATTTAGCTGCCATGTTGGGAATGGGCAACATGGCTAGGACCTGAGGGCAAATCAAGTTGCTGAAAGTGTCTCCCAGTTTAAAATCCTCAAGAAAGTAGGACCTCAGTTATATAATCATGAGGAAATAAACTCTGCCCATAACCAGTGAGCTTGGAAGAAGACTTCAAGCATCAATGAGATAATGGCCCATGTAAACCTTCATGTCAGCCTAGTGAGATCCTGAGCAGAGTGCCTAATTAGCCCTATCCATACTCCTGACCTAAATGTGAGAAAACAGATTTGTACTAAGTGGCTAAATTTGTGGTAATTTGTATACAACAATAAAAAATTAATGTAAGTATGTTATTTAGGAAATACAATAATTCAGTTAATTCAAATCCAATAATCATGTTATATAATTAATTTTAGTATCCTCTTTCTCACAGTGGTCTCAGTTTTGACAATACTTTATATGGTTAGTCTATTCATGTGCCATATTCAATTTGCTAGGAAATTCTGTTAGCTCTACCTTTCTCAAATTCCAGTAACTTCTCCCACTTCCACTGCTACCACCTGAGCTAAGCCCTCATCACCAATTATTTGGAGGATTGAAAAAACCTTATAATATGTCTCTGTTTCTAATCTCATCCACCTCCATCTACATATCCATCTGTATATTGATCCTCAACACAGATGCTAAATTTAACATCAGTCATGTCACTCCTAAGCTCAAAATTCTGTGGTACTTCCTTATTTCACTCAGAGTAAAAGTCAACATCTTTGTAATAATAATCAAGACCAATATGGTTGAGTATTGTCTATCACCATCTCCAATCTTTGAACATGCTAGGTTTACTTGGACTTTAGAACCTTTCTTTGCTTTGGCTGTTCTTTCTGTCTTAGATGATCTTACCATAGATAACTGGATGGCTAACTAACTTTCTTTGTAGCTCCACCCCAAACTAAAAAGTTTGGGCCATATTACTATGCTCAACTCTTTTTTACTTTATTGTACTCCCTCATCTGCTTTTTAAAAATAGCACTTAGTGGGTTTTAGCATACTATATTATTTACCTATTCATTGTGCTTGTTTTTCTCTCAGTGCTAATATAGTTTCTATGACTAGAAAGAATATTAATAGTTTTGTAATACTGTTGTTTTCCAAGTACCTGGAATTATGTTTGGTATCCAGTAGATACTCAATAAACATGTGTTGAATAAAAAAATCCATGTAGGAAAATTTTCCTTTCTCATCTATGTCAATCGAAACCCTCTGACACTTGTCTCAACTTGAAACAACACCTTCTTCCATTTCTCAAGGCTTCCATGGATTAGGTCACTAATTCTTTATAAATTTTACATTGAATGTAGACACACACATAAAAGTCATTCTTTACTTCTTTTAGATTTATATTTCCTTGATTATTTATTATTGGTCTATGAGGGACCTTGTCTTTCCCACCTGTTTGGCACATATTCTTGCACAGGTAGATGCTGAATTATTCAAATTGTAAGACTTGCATGGAAGACGTAGGTGAAACTAGAAGTCATTCCTTAGGGAATTTTTTAGAATTTGTTTAAAATGTTCACTTAGAAAACACTGATGAGATGTTGGAGAAAATCCACCATGATAATATTTGACATAATTGATTTGGATTTTAAAAATTGTATTATTTTGGCAATTGATCAAATGGATGGAGTCACATATATATAATTACAAATTAATTATACTGATATCCTTTTAACTAGTATGGCTGAAGAATAAAATGAACTTTTCATGAGAAATATTTTATATTTAGAGGATTTTCATATTTAGAGGTGTTTTAAATTTAAATTTCATATTTAGAGGTGTTTTAAATTTAAATTTCATATTTAGAGGTGTTTTAAATTTAAACAGAGTTTTCCAACTTTGTGTATTAAAATGCAGTAATATGTTTCTTTTTTTTAGTCTATGGGGGGCAGGGAGGGTTTTGAAAAAAAGTAGCTTGAGCTTCCATGAGATGAAAAGACCTAGTATTATGTATCTACTATTTATTTTACCTATTTTGACATTAGCCCTTTTTTAATACAGAAAAATAAATTCAACAGGCTTCCTTGTTTCTTGGTCCAGTCCCTCTGTAAATTACAATTGTGCTATGGAAATGACACAACATAACTCCTATAATTCCCTTAACAATACTGAGGATCCCTTCTAGATAAATTAACACTGTCGTTTTTATTATTTAAAAGTAGCAATGTGATGTTATCATTTAGGGTTAGACTTACTTTAACTAAGTTATTTTAATGTAGATTTTACTTTATGAATCACCTATAAGATATTAAATTTAATAACTAAGTCAGACAACAAAAACGGCATTAAGATGTCTTATCTGTCAGGGATGTATTATTGACTTTATTTCAGTGGGACTATAATAGATTTAAAATTAAAGGTAACTGAGCTATGTGGGGTTTATGCTCCTACAGGGAATAATGGACAAACCACAGAACATCAGTCTTAGAAGTCATTAAATAATTCTTCATTAAGGGGAATAGTGGCGAGAAGGCAGAGAAGAAAAAATCATTGCAAACTTAAATATTAGCTTCTACATATTAAAAAAGAAGAAAGACAAAGAAAATAAAAATCTAAAAAAGGGAGGAATGACCTTAACTGGGAGTTTAAATACAACCTAAAAAATCAAATACAATATGATATCATCTATGGAAGAGTGGGAGATGAAGAAAGTGAGAAAGTGAAGGTGGTTCAACTTGGGGCAGGTGGCATGGGGTTGCTACAGGCAAGGAATATTATTTCAGCCTCAGGCATTTTGAACTGACAGCTGGGTAAGGAGAAGACAATCTAAGGTCATTTAGGTTTATTATTAAAGTTTTGAGAAGGAACTAGTAAAAGTTTCTGATGACTTGGGATCAGGAAACCCTAACTGGCTAATAATTATTAGAAAAAGGTGATCAGCACTGTAAAATGCAGGTTGTATCCCAATCTATAATCATATGCAGGGTTTTGGTGGTAAGGGTGGATGGTGAATATACTGAATAAGCAGTTTTTAACTATATAAATGAATTAAATAACTACAGATTAGCAAGAAAAATGTTATGTAATTATCATTATTATACCTGGTTTCAAGATTGTCTGATAAGTCTATTAAAAGGAACTTGTGGGAAAAAAAGGAACTTGTGGATAAACTACTATGTAATCATTTCTTCAGCATATTTATTTAAATGTGTGGCATTATTTTATGTAACCCTCTCTCCTAACTTTCTGTAGAATTTTTACAATATCTACATAGGCATTACTAACAAAGTAACTTAGCAACAAATATTTTGATATTAATCCTTGACATTTAAAGTGCAGTATTTTGCAAGAACAGCCTGTTTTTAAACACAATGGCTGTCTGTAAAATGCTAAATTTTCTATTAATAACATAAATATAAGAAACTGAACAAAACCTCAACATTTCCCTCACTGTAGAATAATCTCACATATCTTACAATTTAAACATAAATCACCATGTAACGCATTCTTTAGGCATTGGTCCATTTGTTTATCCCTGTCCCCACCCACTATAATATAAACTATGTTTTTCAGATGAGATTCCTAGGGCTTAGAACAGTGGACATGGGAGACACGTAAAAATAAATACACCTAAGACATGTTGCCATAAGACTTTTCCTGCTTAACATAAAAGAAACTTGAAAGGAATCATGATGTCACATTACTTTTTGTTTCAATATTTAGCCATATGAATAGGGATAGAGACCATGAGGCAGACTCTGAATACAGTTAAATAATAAAACTGACCTAGACTATACTTGATTTTGGAAGATAAATCATCAAATTAGGCAAAATCTTGGCCTAGTTTTAGAACATTGCTACTTAAAGACTTTGATGATGGGATGCCTACAGCATAAGTTAAAATGCATAGTCCAAAAGATCCATTTGCTTCATTAGGAATTAGGAAGAGCAGTCATTTACAAATAAAGAATAAAAAGGTAAGGACAGGAAAAGTTCAGTCTTCGGTATAAACAAGGATTTTAACATACATGCAAAATTACTTGGAGTTAGGAAAAAATCTTGCTTGATATTAATGATTATGTATTGGAAGAAACATATTTAACATTGATTTGCTATGTTATATATCATTTTACTGTGCCTGACTATAGCCATTGGTTGAATGGTTTAAACAGTTTGGGCATTATGGTGAAAACTTTGTACTTTATTTTATCTTTTTTTTAATTTTTAAATTTAATATAATTTTACTTTTTTTAAAGGGAGAGAGGGAGAGCATGAGTGGGGGAGAGGGGTAAAGAGAGAGGGAGAGAAAATCTCAAGCAGGCTCCATGCCTGGAGCCTGATGCAGGGCTCAATCTCATGACCATGAGATCATGACCTGAGCTGAAATCCAGAGTCAGATGCTTAATGGACTGAGTCACCCAGGCTCCCCTTTATCTTTTTAAAGATAAACATGAAAAAAAGTAACTTGTCTTAATGCATTTTTTTAATTAGACCAACAAGATTACTGGTTCTTGAAAATATTCCTACCAACTATCCAAATTGTGGTAATAGTGTCTAAATCACCATAAGCTTAGAACTGCAAATATTAACCCTATCTTAATAGCAGTTAAGATTTACTGAGCACTTACTATGCACGTGTGCCAGGAGCTCTTCTAATTGCTTTATATATGCACATGTTCATTAAGCCTTGAAGAACCTTGTGAAAAAATATTAATATTCTTGCTTTTTAGAAAAGGAATCTGGGGCAGAAAAAAAAACCTAATGAATTGCCCAAAGGCACACAGAACCAAGTGGGAATCTGGGGAAGCCTTTACTTGGAACTTTGGTCTTAATCTTTTTGTTTTATTGCCTCCCATTAAGTTACTATGAGCACAAAGCACAATATATGTTGCAATTTTTCTACTGGATTTCAGAATATATCAAAGATATAATGTAAAATAGAATTATCAAGATTTAAATGAAACTATCTCATGTATTATTAAAACATTTCCAAATTTCCACTTGGGGAAAAAATCTCTACATTTAAACTTCAAATTTCTAGTTAAGATGATGTTATGAGTTTACATATGGAAATCCAACTCTATGTCAAAATAATGACAGAATATGTGAGTACACACATAAAGATAATGTTCATAAATAATAGGAAATGAGACAAATAGAGTTAGATCTTAATTAAAAACTCTTGTATGAAGGATAATGAACCTGGATACTGTGTGTGTGTGTGTGTGTGTGCACGCGCGTAGAGACTGAAATACAGAGATGTATTGATACATAAAATATAATTATTTTTAAAAAATATCCTAAACACTGAGATATATTTCAAGCAAGTCACAAACAGATAGATAAACATATATAGCATATGAGTTCAAAGATACAGAGTTCAGCTGAGAAATTCTATCACCCATACACAGGAAACCCAGCAAGACTGAAGAGCAGGATTATAGGGAAGTAATATCCTGGCCAATCAGAGCTGAACTTTATTTTTCAAAATTGATGAGAAACAAATGGTTTCTCCATTTGTCTTTTTCAGATGGAGAGCACACGAAGTCCCAAATAAGATGGACATAAATTTTTTACACATAGTTGTATCATAGTGAAATAACAAAGCATCAAGAATGAGAAAAATCTTAAAAGCTGGGAGAAAAAAATAGCAAACAAATTAGAATAACAGAAGACTATTAATCAGTAAGAAATAAAATTCAGCTAATAAAATGAAGCTAAATGCAGACATTTTCCAAATTTTAACATAAAGGATTTAGCACCAAAATAACATAGTTTGTTCAAAGAAGAGAAGACAATGAAACCTAGGAAGAGAAAAAATGAAACATTTCAGCTTTATCTGTAATGCTTTATATGGTCAACTAGTCTTTGCCAAAGCAGGAACGAATATCCAATGGAAAAAAGACAGTCTCTTCAACAAATGGTGCTTGGAAAACTGGACAGCAACATGCAGAAGAATGAATCTGGACCACTTTCTTACACTATACACACACAAAACAATTCAAAACAGATGAAAGACCTAAATGTGAGACAGGAAACAATCAAAATCCTAGAGGAGAACACAGGCAACAACTTCTTGATCTTAGCTGGAGTAACTTCTTACTAGACACATCTTTGGAGGCAAGGGAAACAAAAACAAAAATAAACTTGGGACCTCCTCAAGATACAAAGCTTCTGCACAATGAAGGAAACAATCAACAAAACTAAAGGCAGCCTACAGAATGGGAAAAGATATTGGCAAATGACACATCAGGTAAAGAGTTACTGTCCAAAATCTATACTGAACTTATCAAACTCAACACCTGAAAAACAAATAATCCAGTTAAGAAATAGGAAGAAGACATGAAGATGTCTTTTTTTTCCAAAGAAGACATCCAGATGCCCACAGACACATGAAAAGATGCTCAGCATCACTCATCATCAGGGAAACACAAATCAAAACCATGGTGAGATTCCACCTCACACTTGTCAGAATGGCTGAAATTAACAACACAGGAAACAACAGATGTTGGCAAAGATGTGGAGAAAGTGGAACCCTCTTACACTGCTGATGGGAATGCAAACTGGTGCAGCCACTCTGGAAAACAGTATGGAGCTTCCTCAAAAAGTTAAAAATAGAACTACCCTGTGACCCAGCAATTGCACTACTAGGTATTTACTCAAAGGATACAAAAATACTGAATTTGAAAGGGCAAATGCACAACAATGTTTTTGTGGCATTATCAACAACAGCTACATATGGAAAGAACCCAAATGTCCATCGACTAATGAATGGATAAAGAAAAGTGGTACATACAAGGGTATATTACTCAGCCATCAAAAAGAATGATTTTTGCCATTTGCAATGACATGGATGGAGCTACAGTGTGTTATGCTAAGTGAAATGAGTCAGAGAAAGACAAATACCATATGATTTCATTCATACGTGGATTTTAAATAACAAAAAAAAATGAACACAGGGGAAGGAGGAATAAAAAAGACAGCACTGAAAACCATAGAGAACAAATTGAGAAGTGATGGAGCGGTTGTGGGTGGAGAATGGCTAAATGGGTGATGAATATTAAGGAGAGCACTTGTTATTAGCACTAGGTGCTATATGTAAGTGATGAATCACTAAATTCTACTCCTAAAACCAATATTATACTATATGCTAATTAACTAGAATTTAAATAAAATTTTGAAAAAAAAGCCAATATAAAATACATATAACAAAATTGTTAGGATTCATTAGTTCCAATAGATTTAAAAAATTGATATTTACTATTTTAGTCATGGTCTGGTTTTCTTTACTTTGAATTGTTTTATCAAAAGTAGTAGAGGGAGAAGGAGAAGGAGAAGAAGGAGGAAGAGGAGAAGAGGGAGGAGGAGAAATGCATTGTCTATCATTCCCCCTTCACTCTTCGGTTTCATTTTCCTCAAAATAAAGTGTGGTAGTGAATAAGGATACTCAATGTTTTAATTCTGCTGCAAATAGCAGAATAAAAGAGAAGGAGTGGGAGAAGAAGAGGGAGAGCTTGGGACAGAAGGAAGGGTACTGGGAGAAGGAAGGGGAGGAGGGGGCAGAGGGAGAAGAGGAGAAGAAACATAAACAATGAATGAATAGGCCTCTAACAAATAGTTTGGATTTGAAACAAAAAAAAAATACATGAAAAATATGAATCACTGCTTCATTCAATTTCAGGAAGACAAAACACGATGAAATTCTAATTTTGAACACTTTTCTCTATAAAACATGTTACTATATTGAAAAACTGAAAAATATACCTTCAAAAAGTGTACAGGCAAAGATAATTTCAGAGGAATCAGTTTGAGATCTTTGTACCTGTGCAAAAAAAAAAACACCTTTCTCTCACTGTGGAAAAGAAAGACATATTCTTCATTCATCTCAAATCTCATTGTGCTCTATTGCTCTGAGAATATGAAAATCTCTGGGACATCAAGCAAACAGAATATTTTCTTTAATAGCTAATCAATGTATCTTAAATACGTAGAGTATTTGTCTTTCCTGACTTATAAATTTCTGTAAAGGGTGGATAGATGGAAATAGGATATTTTGACTTGAGTTGGGATATTTTGAATTTAGATATAAGTGGTGGAATGCTGCTGCGGGACTAATGCTAATTTTTGCATTATGAATTAATCTTTTCCATTCCACGACTATTGTCAAAGAATGCATCTCTCATGAGAGAGAGTCCCATGATAGAAAAGTATCATTATAAGAACTATTTTATGTTAAAAATGGCTATTTCCCTCTATGTTTTTTTAAAATATGCATTTTTTCCCCAGCTAGTGTTAAAACTTATTCCTAGGCTAGGTCATTAGCTGGGAAGAAAAGCATCATTCGCCAGCCAAGGCAGAAAAGATGAGTAAAGCTAAATTCTTTCAAACATAACTGCATTGTTTCCTAGGACAATTAAAAATTTCAATATATATGGGTTAAAACTCAAGGACAGAACTTTTAAGGAACTGTAGTTTGGGTATATATTATTGAATAAGATTTTTAAAACCATTTTGTCCATTATATTTTGAAATAGTCTAATTAAAGGCAATCTTCATCGTTTCCCTTTCTTATTAACAAAAGCCAAAAGTATATACAACCTCCCATATCTATTACTTTTTTAGCATAAACATCTTTCTCTTTTATTGAATACATGAGTATTTAATGATAATTATATGTAATTAAATTAATAGAATTTGTTCTGATTTTATACTAGATTCCTATTTAAATCAAAATGTATAAACTGGATTCCAATATTTGCACAAACACACAGAGGCAACCTTAACCTAGTCATGATTAATGTTAAGAATGCATTTTTATATGCGGCGCCTGGGTTGCTCAGTCACTTCCACTCAGGTCATGATCTTGCGATTAGTGAGTTCAAGCCCCATGTGGGGCTCTGTGCTGACAGCTCAGAGCCTGAAGCCTGCTTCGGATTCTGTGTCTCCCTCTCTCTCTCTCTCTCTGCCCCTCCCCTGCTGGTTCTCTGTCTCTGTGTCTCTCTCAAAAATAAATATTAAAAAATTTAAAAATTAAAGAATGCATTTTTATGGATCTCTCATTATCGGTGGACCTTATCAGGCATCTCAGGAGAATGGTGTATGCTCCTAATAATCAAAGAGTAGCCTCAGGGAAGGAAGGTTGAAATAATCCTATTTTCCTTTGCTCACAACATTAGGTCTTCTGGGGTCTTCTGAATATCTGCTGTGGTTACTAAGGGGTTATGGTTACTCTCACTTGCAACAAATTTTTAATGAAGATACAACTTTTATCATCCCATCTTTTCTTTTCTCTCAGATACTCACTCTATTTGTAATAACCTCTGCCTCTGAGATAGCAAGATTACAGATTAGCTACATATCTAGCAGCCAATGTTATATACATGACCGCCTCTGCAGATAGGAGATGATGGACCTTCCAATTCATTCACTGCTAAGACCATTAATGAATACACTCTGTTCCATCTTAGGTAACAATACTACTGCCACAGCCAGAGGGTCTGGAATGGTTCCCACATTCTCATTCTAATGCTACCGGTAACACTACTGTTTTATCAAGACTGAATTGCAAGAGGGTTTCAGCAAAACATTTTAGAAGCCAAGATGGATTTACAGTTATCTAAAATGGGTATAGTTTGTCAGACATCACCTGAGACGCCCAACAAAGTGGGTGTAGTAATGTTGAATATCAGAATGAAAAAAGAGATATTTAATAACAACAATTCTGCCTATCCCTTCATTTTGGACCCATTCCTTTTTTTCTTCCCAACAATTCAGCATGTTTGTCCACTGTTTTGTTTTATTTTGTTTTAATTAATTCTGGATCAAGTTTATATTAACTAGCCTAAAACCAAAGGTTTGTGATCTGGTATTCAGACCTAGTAAAAAAATAAATCAGCAACTAGGAGAGAAAAGTTTCATTCATTAACTCTATAGGTGGCTCTGTAACTAGAAACTTTGAGGAGTTTATCCTTTTTCTCATAGTATCATCTACTCAGCTCTTGCTAAAATTATAGGTCGTGGAACTGGGTATGCATTCTAGGAAACCAGTCCATACATCAAATTTCTAGGCTAATCTATAAGATATGGGCTTATATTTCCACATGCAGTATCCAGAGGCTTCAACATTTTCTTAGCCCTAACCTACATCCTATTTCAACCACAGGGTTATACTAATCCATGTGATACACAAAAGGAACTGGATACAGGTTTTTCCCAGAAAACTTATCACGAGCTAAAATCTAGTCTTTGCTTACTGGAACTTCTGTGAACTACTACATATGCAAACACGCATGGAAAAAGTTATACATGAGACCAATCAACCAAGTAAATGGGCTTGGCTTCCGGTTGTCACCCTTGATCTTCATAGAGAAGCAAAGAAAATTGGTCAATTCAGCAGCAACTAACTACCTAGCAAGGAAATTTCCTGGTTAAAGGAGCCCAGAAACATTGTCTCCTATAAAATTAGAGACCAGATAAACCCTCAAAGATCTAGTTTAAAGGAAGTAAACAAATTCGGCATCAATGTTAAATACATTTGTGATTTACTTCTAATTGCATCACTAGCCTATAGCTTAAGCTTAAGATCATTTGCCAAAATCTGTCTTCACTCAAATATTAAATAATTTCTATGAGCGAAGTTGTGTTATACTACTTTGAATCACAAAAACCTTACAGATAAACCATTATATAACAGGTTGAACAAATGTAAAAGAAAGTGTATACCAAAGAAGAAAAAAATTTTAAAGATGGTTTTGAGGTAATTTCTTCCTTATTACAATTATAAAAGGTCCATACTCTTCAACTTAATATAAATTCTAAGCTTATATTTCAATAATCACTCAGGATAAGCAAATTATGAAAAGACTGTGGTGGCCTTGAATCCAGACAAAAGCATTTGTATTTAATCAGCTGGCTAATGGCAAAACATGGATTGATTTTGAAAAGAGAACTGTGGTGACCTAAGCCAATCAAACTGTAATGTAGGAAATATTTGTATATACATACAGCCATTACAGAAGGCACTGATCACATATGGCTATCAAGTGTAAAACAGTGATAGTAAATGAATAGCTGAATTTTAAGATTAAAAAGTGTTCATCACCATTTTAAATGAGCCTAATGACTCATTTAATGACAAAAAATGTTGATCTAAGCTTCAACTTAAAATGGTTAATATGACCATTTTTTAATCTAAACTAGCTTAGATTAAAAAATAATTTAAAATTGTTATTTGTTCAGTTTTTATTATAATGTTCAGTTAGAAATAGTAAGTTTAGCATTCTGGAGGAATGGTATTGGCAGCAAAGGAGGAGGAAATTCTGGAAGACTAAATCTTTATATAAATACAGATGAGAATTTAGTATTAGAAATATTACATATGAAGTGCCAGAGACACAGTCATTTGAATTGTAAAGATAGATTAAGTTATCGGCTTCTTCATGACAGTTGAAGCATGGATATGTAGAAGATTACTGTTATCTTCCAAACATACTAAGAGACTCTAGGGTTAAAACTTTGTTGAAACTTCCATATACAGATCAGAGTTCCAGCTGGAAACAAGTGTCAGATACAAATGGTATTAATGGGAGAGTTTAATGAAGAGGCCATCTACAAAGTTATGGGAAGGATAAGGGTACAGCAACAGAGAAAAGCGAGGTTCTAGAGGGGTGCCTTTACCACTCTTGGGCCTGATAGGACAAACGAAGCATGGCACTGACAGAATAGGAAGACGGCAATAGCTAGAGTTAGAGTCAAGGGTTGCTGGAAAGTAACAGATGACTTAACCACTAACAATCCTTATAATGGCAGAGAAGTCAATGAGATAATAAATGCTTTGGCCACTTCCTCCCTTCAATCGTCTATTAGTATCTATTATTGAATAAATCCAATCAGGTGATGGGAAGCAAAAGGGTCAATGTGGCCCACAGGGCAGTGCCCTGGCTCAAAAATAGAAAAATAAGAAGAGTGAATGGACTCAGGATGGCTGATGTAGAGAATAAAGCACACTATATTTAAGTGGTAAGAGAAGGGAAACAAAGAATATAGAAATGCTTTGTCAAACAAGAAAAGTCTACGTGTGAGATGTAATTGATCCATTTATTTAGAAAAAAATGTATCCAGGGGAGCCTGGGTGGCTCAGTTGGCTAAGTGAAAGGCTCTTGGTTTTGGCTTGGGTCATGAGCTCAGGGTTCATGGGTTTGGGCCCCATATTGAGCTCCATGATGGCAGCATGGGGCCTGCTTGGTGTTCTCTCTCTCTCTCTCTCTCTCTCTCTCTCCCTCTGCCCCTTCCCTGCCTGTGTGTGCCCTCTCTCTTTCTCAAAATAAATAAATAAACTTAAAAAATGTATCTAGGGTCTTCTATGTGCTGAGTACAGGTTGAAATAATAAAAATCTGTAAAAACATCATTGAAGATAATGGCTTTGAAAACATCATTGAGTTTGGTAATTTGGAAGTCACTAATAACTTTTAAATGAATGATTTCAATACTATTTTTGGACATAAGCAGCACTGAAAAACACAGTTTCTTTATAGACAAATGAGATTACTTGTCAAGATGGCAGAGTGAGCAAAGGCATAGCTACCCACATTTTCTCTTAATTTAAAGAAATGCTAGGTAAAGGAGATTGAAAATATACTGTAAAGCACACAGCCACACTTAAAAATAATAAAAGACAGAGAGAGAGAGACAGCAACTTAGACGTAATGACTCTGAGAAACAATGTTTAGTCATAGACAGAAGGTTAAAGCCAGTGGGACAGTAGTTTGGTTGTTATGAGATCTTGTCATTTTTTTGTGGGTGCTTTCCTCATTAAAAAAATATTAGAACTTATATTTTATGACTATGCTGGTATAAAGATTAATATAAACTAGGCTAGATTCATGGTTGTATATTATTATTATATTCGTTTTCTTCTGATTTTAAAAGATACTAGAATGAAAATGCAACGAATAAAGGAATTTATTAAATAATGTGGTGAGGACAGTGTCAGTGACCCCCAGTGAGTCGCACGTGAGTACATTCCCCTTCCCTGGAGTGCAGATGGAATCTGATAATGGGATGTCACTCCCATGACCGTGTTTGGTATGTAAGATTCTTAGCCACTGGAGAGAGTCTCCTGATGGCCTTGAAGAAGCAAGGTCCCATGTGGCGAGAGGGTCTGTGGGAGGAACACATGGCAGGGAACTATGGGCAGCCTCCAGAACCTAACAGTGGCCTCAAGCCCATGTCAGTAAGAAAAACCCCAGGACTCAGTAATAGAGTCACAAGGAATGACAACAACTGAAGTGAACTTGAAAGCATATTCTTCCCCAGCCAGAAAAGTCACCAGAAAAAAATACAGGCTGGCCCATACCTTGGCTACAGCCTGAAAGGCCAGGAGCAGAGTCCAGCTCAGCTATGCCAGGACTCCTGGTTTATGAAACTGTGAGACAAAAATGTATATTGTTTTAAACTAGTAAGTTTTGGTCATTCATTATCCAACAAAATAAAATATACAAACAATAAATCATAGGTGTAATTAATGCATGACAAAGGAGCCAAAAATATACAAAGGGGAAAGGACAGTCTCTTTAACAAATGATGTTTGGAAAATTGGATAGCTACATGCAAAAAAGTAAAGTTGGACCACTATATTATACCATACACAACATTCAACTCAAAATGGATTAAAGAATGTTAAACCTGAAATCATAAAACTCCTAGAAAAAAACATAACTGGTAAAACTTCCTTACATTGATCTTAGTAATGTTTCTTTATCTGACTCCAAACACAAGAGAAACAAAGCAAAATAAACAAGTGGGCCTACAACAAACTAAAAAGGCTTCTGTGCAGCAAAGAAAAACATCAACAAAATGAAAAGACAACCTACTGAATGGGAGAAAATATTTGCAAAGCATATACCTGCTAATGGGTTAACACCCAAATATATAAAGAACTCATACAACTCAATAACAACAACAACAACAACAACAACAACAACAGCAAAATCCTACAAACAACTCAGTTAAAAAATGTGCAGAAGATCTAGGTAGATATTTTTCCAGGGAAGACATACAGAGGGCCAACAGGTACATGAAAAGATGTTCAACATAACTTATCATCAGAGAAATGTAAATCAGAAACACAATCAGATATAACCTCACACTTGTTAGAATGACTATTTTCAAAAAAACAAAATAAATAAGTGTTGGCAATATATGGAGGAAAATAATGTACAATGTTGGTGGGAATGTAAATGGTACAGCCGCTATGGAAAACAGTATGAAGATTCCTTAAAAAATTACAAGTAGAACTACCATCTGATCCAGCAATTCCACTTCTGGGTACTTACACAAAGAAAATGAAGGTGCTAATTTGAAGAGATATATGCACCCCTATGTTCATTACAGCATTACTTACTATAGCCAAGATATTTGACCCAAGTGTCCACTGATGGATGGGTAGATAAAGAAACCGTGGTATCTATCTGTCTGTCTGTCTATCTATCTATCTATGAGTTTATCTATCATCCCTTAAAAAGAATAAAATTTTCTATCTGCAATGGCATGAATGGACCTCAAGGGACTTATGCTGAGTCATATAAGTCAGACAGAGAAAGACAAATACCATATGATCTCACTAATACAAGGAATAAAAAACCCAAAAACCAAAGCCAAAAAGCAAAACAAAACAAAACAAAAAAAAAAAAAAACCCAGACTCATCAATACTGAAAAGATTGGTGGTTGCCAGAGGTTGGGGGTGAAGAATAGGAAAAATGGGTGAAGGGGGTCAAAAAAGTACAAACTTCTATTTATAAAATAAGTCATGTGGAAGAAATGTAGAGCATAGTGACCATAGTTAATAATACTGCATTGCATATTTGAAAGGTGCTAATAGATAAATCTTAAACGTTCTCAAAAAACGTACGAGAAAAAACTTTTTGAAACTACATAAGGTGACATGTTAACTAGACTTATTGTGGTGATCATTTTGCAATGTATTTAAATATTGAATTATTATGTTGTAGATCCGAAACTAAAACAGTGCTTTATGTCAATTATACTTCAATTAAAAATATGAGACTATAAACAGAAAAAAAGATGTTTTTACTCCAAAATCTAGTTGAAGAAATTGAAGGTCAGAAATTATTGCCAAGGATTATGGGGAGAAAAATTGAGGAAACTGGGATTCTAATCTACATATACTTGATTTCAAAGCCTGAACTGTGTTCGAGGATACCTGATTTGTCTCTGAAGAAATAGATGACAAATATAACATACAATTTAGTTGGTGTTTTAAAAAAACGCCGAGAAGGATTTAATCACCAGGTCTTATGAGTTGTGTTAGCCTGATGAGAAATTGCTGTCATCTTTTCCAAAGTTTCTTGGAACTAAATGTTTTCTGAGGGAATAAGATGAGATGTAATAACTTAATAATAAATATTTTAAAAAATTGACGATGTTTATCAGAAGAGAGAGAAAACCTTACAGAAACTATCCATGGAAGAGCTAACTGCTGGATTAGGTGACAGCATTGATTCCTTTTATTTCAAGTCCCTATACTTATCCGTGAGAGCCAGACTGGTCCTTCATAGAATTCCTAATTTCTAAACTCTTAATTATTCATACTTGTATTATGATGAAATATTTTATAGGTACAAATATTTGTTAATGTGATGAGTGTGGTAGTGTGTGTGTCTATAGATATAGTTCTTTACATTTCAACTGAGACTGTGTGATACACCTACTGAACATGAATAATTCACATGAGGACTATATGTCTATTTTCTTTATATTTGTACAACAATTTAGTTCCTTTGGTGACACCAATAAGTCAACATGGAGAGGCTCTGCCGTCTTAGTTGCTCCTCTGAGGAAGCAAACCCTTCTAACTTTAAAGGACAATGTATTCATCTGGAATTCTTTTCATTTATTATTTAAATGCTCCCTAGAACAATCCATATATTCCTTTATTTGATAAAATATCAGGTTAAGAATAGCTGGGGAGTAATTTTTTTACATCAGCCTGAATAATTGTGGGAAGACTGTGTGACAGCAGAAGTTTAAATGATACATCTAAATTACTGTCCTTTAGAGAACTGCAGGAGGAATTTAAATTACAAAACAGACAACAACCTAAATATTGTCAGCTAAGCAGAAGCCTCCCTCAGTTCCTCTGATCTCCTACTGAGAATTCTCTTGTTATGTGTCTCCGACTAGTTTCCCAATGACAAACTTCAAATTTTAAACTATTCATTTTTCTTATAATTGCATTACTCTATAGGGCCATTAAAATAATTAAAAGGGCAAATGAAGAATGTTATATGAAGCAAAAAGAAGGTAATTGGTTTTTAACAGGAAAATTCATGGTAATGCAGAAATTAGGTATTCAGACAAGTCAGAAAAAATCACGAAGTTACCTATGTTAAAATAGCAAATTATAAAAAAAATATTTAGATATACTGCATTTACAGTAGAGAAGTGTATCCATTAAGAGAAGAAAGTAAGCCATGTCATTTCCTCTGGCTCTACTTCCTATCATAATCTCTGCCACTCTCTACTGTGGGTTTCTGGTTTTTTCCCCCTGTTGCATACACCCAGATTTATCTATGCCACTACAGTCGTGGATCATACTGGTGACTGGCATATTTATTGACAAACTACTGAAAAACCATAAAACATCAAGAAAACAACCCAGGCATCTTCTTCATCTTGTACCTTTACTTATGTTAGGAACTTTTGTTTGTTTGGTTTGGTTTTGGTTTGTTTGTATATGATGAAAGAGAATAATAATCATCATTTGGGGGAAATACAAATGTAAAGCAGAGGCTGCTTTAACAGGTTGATAGAAAAGAGGCACCGATAAATGTGTGATCACTACTTTTCTTGGACACAGCCTGGAATTCACCTCTATACAAAACTGTTACACACACACACACACACACCAGCAATAGCCATTATCAGAAACACTAACTACTTCTTATGATCATTATGAAATTTTGTAATGCGAGTATCAGAGTAAGTCTATCCCAGGGAAGAACTGTCACTTACGTTTCAGATTTAGCTCTTTATCTCAAGTTGTTCTCTGATTAGCTTCATGACAATGAACACATATCCATTTGCTCATCACCTGCCCACAGAATGCAGATGTGAGGGAAGGGGGCCCTAGCCAGCAGGCAAGTGCTGGAATCAACAACAGTCAGTTGCAGGATATACTAAATGAGGGTAAATGTTCATGTGCAGATCTCCTATTATTCTGGGAGAGATAACATCTCAGGCAGCAAGCTTAGCGATCAAGACCACAGAGTATATGATTGCTACCAAGCGCCTCAAGAGTTTTTCTCCTTCTAAGGTTTGGTGGGTGTAATTGGTCAATACCAGAAGGAATCCTCTGATTTACTCTCTACTTTAGTCTATCCTATCATACTTATTCAAAATTATAAACCAAATTTTATATCATCCTAGCTATTTTTTCAGATTTTCTCATTTTCCAGGTGTTTTTTAAGAACTTCATTTTTTCTAGAGAAGGTTCAGGTACACAGTGCTACTGAGAGGAAGGTACAGAGACTTGAACCAACACTGACATCCCATTATGATCCAAAGGCATAGTTTATATAGTTTATACCATTACACTATGGTACAGAGTATTTCCACAGCCCTGAAAATCTTCTGTGCTTTGCCTATTCATCCCTTGCAACCAATGATCTTGTCTACGTAGCTTTACCTATTACAGAATGTCATAAAGTATGAAACATACAATACAGATTATTTCTATAAAAATATTTTCCTACACTGTCTTCATAATCCTATTCTTTTATGCATCCATCCTAAAGCCACCATCATGAATTTGAATGTAAAATGCATTTAAATATTTATATATGTCTATGAATAAATATATCTAATTTTTAATAAAATGTTCATAAGTGGTATTTTCTCATAACTTGCTTTTTTTCATGTAACACTATTGACTTTGAAAACTATCCAGAATGAATAAATGAATATCTAAAATTTATTTAACCTGTCTCATACTAATGGGTATTTAGATTCTTTTCAAAGTTTAGGATTACTAAAAAAATAACTGGAAAGAGCATCCTTACATTTCCTTCCTTAAATCCATCAAATGTCTCTAGCATATATTAGTAATTTGAATTAGTGTATATGGGTTTGCAAAGATGCAAAACAACACTCCAAGGTGGTAAGGTGATTTTTTTCAAAAAAATTTACTCTCTCATAAAAATTTTCAGTGGATCCAATTTTCAAAAGTTTATCTTAGCCCCGATATAAATTTCCTACTTTTTTCCTTTGCTCATTTTTTGATTGAGTTGTAGATTTTTCTTACATCTTTTGTTAGACTTTTAAAATATGAATGTTAATCCTTAGCCTGCAGGAAGGGACATTACTCATATCTTGTTTATTTTTGTATTCTCTATTTACTTTTGATCACTCTTGCTATAGAGCTATCTATTTATTTGTTTCCTAAAATCATCTTTTGAAATTTTTATTTTGTCCCGATTTTATTCCATTTCAATATTTTTATTACTGCCTTTTGTTTTTATAAGGTTGAAAATAATTATTTTATGATTTAAAAACTGAGCTCATTTTAAATATTCTTCTTTTTTAATTAATGGATTAAAATTATAATTATAAAATTTCTTTTAAGTTTTTTTACATTCTGATACACAAGTATCATATCATAAAATGCCTTTCCTGTCATTTGCTAAATATTGCAGTGTCCAGTCCAATTTTCTATTAATCCATGAAGTATTTAGATTTTAATACTTTCTTAATATATTGGATTTTGAGTCAGACAATATGGCCTTCAAATTGTGTCTTATTTTATAGTCTATTTCATGGCTTTATTGTATCAACGTTCAATGTATACTATTTTTTGCATGAAAGGTTCTAAAATATGTTTTAGACTAATTTTATTCATTATGTTGTTAAAATCCTCTGAATCCTTGGAAAAGTTTTGACAGCTTTATCTACCAGTTTCTGATTGAGCTCCTTTAAATTATAAAATTTATAATTATAAAATTATAATTTATAATTATAAAATTTAAAAATCTATCACCATTTTTTTGTAGTTCTTTCAGTATGTGGGATGTGGTTTATATATTTCATGTCTTTCTTTTAGGTGAATAGAAGTTTATAACAGTAATATCTTTTTTATTGGCTGTCTTATTTTGTGGTACTCCTCTGCATCCCTATGAATTCCTTTCCACTTAAGTGCTAAGAGTTTATGTTTATGGGATTGTTAGACCAACTTTCATCGATCCAAGTTCATTCTTGCCACTTCAGTAACTGGTCAATTTGTACTAATTTGCTGAACAGCCATTAGCCAAATGACCATTTCTCTGAACTTTCTTATTTCATCTAACAATGCGGTTTCAGTTAACCAGCTTTCATTTTTTCTTCATGATGGAATGTAAAAGAGTGTTCAATTTATCTATTGGTTTGCTACTACTGCTGAAAATCCAGGGGTATAGAGAGAAAAGGATCAAAAAAGTATGCAGCAAAGTTAGGTACAATAATGGTACTAATCAAAATTAACTTTTGATCATTTTTACAACATTTTTTTCAACATATACCTTTTAATAAATAAAACTTATTCATAAGACTTTTTTCATATTAATTACATTCTGGAAAATATTTTAATAAATGTACTCATAAGTTTATATCTTTATGAGGATGGCATAACATTGTGCTCCTCAGTCCCACATCTCTTCTCTTGTCTTTCCCAGTTATAGCACTAGAAATTCTGCTAGTTAGAGCCCAGTGTAGACTAATAATGTGTAGTTATAATGCTTTCTAGTAAAGGCAAAAGGAAACTGGTCAACTATACACAATATCTAAAGTACAAATGAGGAATACCTGAATCAATCATTCACTGGATTGATTGTCTAAAAATTATCTACTTGGAGATTTGTCAAATTTTTATTGTCCATGTATTTTTTCAGTTATTTCTTTTTTAGTCTTGAAATTATAGAAATAACTTACTACATTTTTATAAATTTGGTATTTGATAAAGCTGGGCATAATTCAATGAGAAAGTAAATTCAGTGGTAGATAAGTCTGCCACATTTAGAAAAATATAAATTTCAATCTATGTTGCTACATTTATAAGTTTTCAATTAGATTAAATAAATGTTAAAAAATAACAATTTTAGAAGACTCCAAGAAATTTCACATAATTGTTTGGGAATCTTAATCAAATTGAGAACTCTAGATGTTAACATGATCTAATAGACTATAAAAATGTTTTGAAAAATATTGGATATCAAAGATAACTAAAACAAAGTCAATAAATACATAAATAATCAGTAAGTCAAATACAGACATAGTTATTCGAAGCCCAAAAGATAGCAACTGAACTAAAACTATAATATTAAAAAGAGCTCTTAAAATTGACCAAGAAGACACAGAGGAACCTTAAATGCATACTTTTAACTGAAAAAAGTGAATCCAAAAAAGCTACATACTGTATGACGTTCTGGAAAGGACAAAACTATGGACATAGTAAAAATAACAGAGCCTGTTAGGTCTTCAGAAGAGGGAAGGAGGAATGAATAGGTGGAGCACAGGGGAATTTTAGGGCAATGAAACTATTCTGTATGATATTGTAATGGTGGATACATGTCATTATGTCTATGAGAAAACACAAAGCGTTTACAACACAGAGTGAGCCCCTTGAAGTCTTGGGGTCAACTCTGACTCCTGTTTTCTTGTCCCTCTCTCTAAGTGCTATCAAGTCCTTTGATGTCTAATTTATCTATTTTTTTCTTTTGTTGCTCATGCTTTTGCTATCAAATCAAGAATTCACTACCAAATCTGAGGTCATGAAGATTTGCTTCTCTTATTTCTCAAATAGCTTTACAAATTTTTCTTCTTATACTAGGTTGTTGATGCATTTTGAATTAATTATTTTATATGGAATGAGGTAGGCATTCAATTTAATTGTTTTGCATGCAGGTATGCAGTTGCTGTAGCATCATATGTTGATAAGTCTCTTCTTTCTTCATTGAATGGGCTTGGCACTCATCAACTGGCCATACATATTTGGGCTTATTACTGTACTCTCAGGTCCATTCAACTGGTCTATATACCTATCCTTATGCCAGTACCACACTGTTCTGATTACAGCAGCTTTGTTGGGAGTTTTGTAATTGGGAAGTGTAATTTCTCCAAATTTGTTTTTCTTTTTCAATATTATTTTAGCTATTTGGGGCCTACTGTAGTTCCACATGAAATTGACTATTGGGTTTTCCATTTCTGCTAAAAGGCAACTAGGATGTATATTAAGATTTGTGTCCCATTTTATCTGGCATATATAATTTGTTGTTCACAATTGATGATAATATTCTCTTATGATCCTTTTAGTTTCTATAAGGTGAAGAGTAATTTTCCCTTTTTATTTCTTATTTTAGTTATTTGGGTCTTTTATTTCTTTTTTTTTTTTTTTTTCATTAGTGAGTTGCCGGAGTCCAGCTCCGGCAGGTCCAGGGGTCCCCGAAGGATGGACGGTGTTGGCGAAAGGGAGTGAGAAAGCCTCAAGTTTCTTTCTGATCACCAGGCAGGCATCTCTGCTCTGTCTGATTCTCTAGCTTTATTTATAGTGAAAGGTACAAGGAACAGAAAGAGCAGTGTGTGTTTAGTAAATGATTTCTCATAGATAATTTTTACAATTTTCCAAAACATGGATCCTGCAGAAGTTACAATTCTAATCTTAGTAGTAATGATTGTCATAAAAAAACTTAGCTACAGGCACTCATACTATTATATGGAAGGGCAGGTATTTTTTTAAGTGTACATTTTTTCCATACGATGCGTAAGACCAAGATACACAAAACCTCAGGTATAGCCCTGAGAAAGCGACCTTTAACCATGAGGCAAACAGCATTGTTTACTAAAGGTCAGTTTTTTATGAGTAAGGGTCATTAGGCTGTTTACAGCTCTAAGAGAAAGTTCCCAAACAGGATCTCCAGGAGACATAAATGTCTGCTCTCACAGTCCCAAAGACGAATGATACATTTTGACATTTATTTCAGTAGTGACTTTTGCAACGACGTCCAGGCCTAGAAAATAGAGAGTTATCAACTAATTGCTCAGCTAGGCGGAAAATTATATGTTGCTTGCCTTAGTCGCATTAGGGTGTATCTAGTTTACTCATCTTTTCTCTGACCAGGTGCAATCATGCCTCAGGGACAGGGCAGGGGGACAAGTCGCTCCTGACACTAATCAGCAAAGCACTCCGAGATTTGGTGCCCAAGCAGAAATGATAGTTACAAGAGGGTAGATATTGGTCGCTGCCTTGTGGCAAGAGACCGTGCAACTTTGCTCTACCCTCACCAGGAATTTTCACTCAACCGGTGAGTTCAGATGGCTCCCAACAGTGAGTTTGGCTAAAGACTTGTTAATTTTCATGATCAACATTTCCCAATAGAGCAGTACATTGTTACAACTGGTGAACCTATATTAACACATTATAATCACCTAAAGTCTATAGTTTACATTAGGGTTCATTCTTGATGTTGTACATTCTATGGGTTTGAACAAATATATAAAGACATGTATCCATCATTATGGTATATATCATTCCATAATGTATTATGGTATGATTCATACCGATGACTCATGTTATCATTGCCCTAAAATACCTCTGTGCTCTGCCTACTATCCTCCCTCTCACACAGCCCCAACCCCTGGCAACCACTCATCTTTTTACTGCCTCCATACTTTTGCCTTTTCCAGACTGTCATATAGTTGGAACTGTATAGTATGACAGCCTTTTCAGATTTGCTTTTTTGCTTTTAGTAATATTCATTTAAAATTTCTCCATGTATTTTGATGGATTGATAGCTCTTTGTTTTTAGCACTGAGTAATATTGCATCATCTGGATTCACTGTAGATTATTTCTTCTTTTACCTACTGAATAACATTTTAGTTAATGCCAAGTTTTGGCAATTATAAATAAAACTGCTATAAACATCCACATTCAGGTTTTTGTGTGGACATGTTTTCAAGTTCTTTGGATAAAAACATCTAAGGCAATAAAATTATTGGATCATATGATACGAGTGTGTTCAGTGTTCTAAGAAACTACCAAATTGTCTTTCAAAGTGGTTCTATCATTTTGCATTCCATCCAAATTCCTGTTGCTGCACATCCTGGCTGGCATTTGGTGTTGTCAGTGTTCCAGATTTTGGTCATTCTACTCAGTATAGTAGTAAGTATCTCTAGTTTTAATTTTCATTTCTCTAATGTCATATAATATAGAGTATTTTAAAATATGCTTATATGACATCTGTATAACTTTTTATGGTGGAGTATCTATTAAGGGGTCTTTGGCCCGTTTTTTATTAGGTTGCTTGTCTTCGTATTGTTGAGTCATAAGAGGGGTTTTTTTTTTTTTTTTTGTATATTTTGGTTAATAGTCCTGTATCAGATGCGTCTTTAGCAAATATGTTCTCCCAGTCTGTGGCTTGTCTTCTCATTCTCTTAATTCTCTTCAGGCAGTTCTTGCCAGCTCAATTGTTTTGGCTAAGGGATTGATTCCTGGGGCTTCCTATCTGTTGTCTTTCACAATGTTATCTCCTCGTATTCTCATTTTTTTCTTTGCTAATGAAAAACTCATTCTTTTAATGGCCTATACCATTGTTCTAGATGTATTAATTATTTTTAATAGTATGAAGTTTGAAAGGAAAAAAAGACACTTAGCTATCTGTTCAGCATCCAATTATTTTATAGAAACAGTTGCTATCTTAACTGCAAAACACTCTCCGCAGCTACTGTTCTTTATTTTATCACTGTTTGTATTGCCTTCTAAAACTTATGAAAAAAGTTAATTATACCTTTTCATGAATAGGAAACAAGTCTGGGTCTTAGTTGGAAGAAAAATGCATTGAAGCCAGTTGAAGAAAAGAAAAAGAGCACTTTTTATTTTCAGAACTGCTCATGGTCACTGGGCTTACATAGTTTACACTTCTTCAAGACCTGAAAGCCCTCCAGCTATTCCGGGATTTCGGTATCTAATTTCAAAGCCTGCTCCCAGCTGAAGCAAAGAGATTTAGACTTAAAAGATTCCCACTGGTGAGGACTGGCCTCTGTTTAGTTCCTTAGAGACTTTTCTTCCCAATCATATGAGTTATGTGAATATTGCACTTGCTTGTATCTTAGAATATCACAAAATGCTAATAACAGAAAATATTTTAGAGATTACAAGGCCAATAATTTTGAAGCAGGGGAGTCACTCATTTTCATATAGAATTTAAGTTTATGTGTAAGTATTTTAAGTCTCTGTGGTAGTGTGTGTGTGTGTGTGTGTGTGTATAAAAATAAGACCCTTCCGATGACAAAAGAGCTCTATCCACTCACTATGCTTATCCATTTAGCCCCTTCAGCCAATCCTGGAGAATCTTCTGTTTAACCATATGAGAAGTCTAAACCCAATTGAAACTACTTATATAATTTGATATCTACTTGGATATTTTAGGAAACTAATATACAAAAAGTAGTAAGTTAACTTATTCAAGATCCCAAATGCAATAACAAATGAATGATGTATACATTCTAGGCATATTGACCATTCTGGTTTTGTTGCTGTTATCTTTATACGGTATGGTTCTTGGTTGGACTAATTACCTGCAGTCTACTTTGGAATACATATATCAATCACCTAAAATGATGGGAGAAATGTTAGGTATGTATATATATAATCAAAATATTAGCTTCAGGCAAGGTTTTGTGGCCTACAAATAACAGAATTCAAGTAAAGGTAAGGAAGGAAAACATAATGAAATATCTCTCATAATTCAAATATAATAGAGTCTCACAAATGACAAAAACTAGAAAATCATCAGAAAGCCAGACCCAAGTTTTTTCTCTTTAAGGATTATGTTTTTATTTCTACTTTATTATTTCTCTCAGCATTCATGATGTAATTCTTCCCCTTATACCTGGGGAAAATGTAAGCAGAGCATACTGTAATAGCCCCACTAGTTTTTATCATCCATTTCTGCAATCTATCCCAAACCAATTCCAAATTTCCAAAAGAAAGAGTCTGATTGGACTGGCTCAGATGAGATAATTTCCATGTCCAATGAATTGCAGCTAGAGAGTTTGCTGTAAGGTCTAAACAAGATAGTTCATTGAAAATTCATAGTTTGCTGTCTGGTATAAAGTAAACATTGGAGATGAGGGTGGAAAATGAATAAAGAAATAATAGGATTTTTAGAGTAGTGGAAATACTCTATACCATTATAATGGCTTTTCATTATACCTTTGTTCAATCCATACAAATATAACACCAAGAGTGAAGCTTAAGGTAAACTATAGACTTGGTGTGATTATGATGTAAATCTAGGTCTATCCTTGGTAAAAAAAAAAAATAATTTACTATTCTGGTGAATGATGTTGATAATAGGGGAGGCTATGCTTCTGTGGGGTTAGAGGTTATACAGGAAAAATCTGTACCTTCCTCTTAATTTTGTTTATAAACCTAAAACTGCTCTAAAAATAGTCTTTCAAAATATAAATAAAAATGAACCTTAAATCCTCACTATTATCATCTTATTGTCACCATCATCCTCAAACCTAGTTATACACAATTCTTCTAACTCCAATTTGTGTGTTTATTTTGAGGTACATATGCAAACCCAGTATTCTAAATGGCCTCAGAAATAGAAAAATCCGAAAGTTAATACCCAGTACCATGCTCCCAAAGGTGAACTCTGCAAAACATGTTCAGAAAAATACCTCAATAATGATCAAATGCAGATAATTTCAATTTATCCAAACTGATGCCAGTTACTGCTAAGATCATATGAATATGAAATCAATAATATCCATCATCCCTGAGGATAGGAGTTCAGTCTCCACTTTATTTTCTTCTATTATTTGGTTTCTGACTCATTACAGTCTTTGGAAAAACCTTAACAGAAGTGTTTGTATTTAACCCAAAATAAGATCTGCATATCATAAGTGTCCTAGGCAATGTGCTATTTAAAAGTTGAAAGATTGCTAATTATTTGGGGATGCTCACATGGTTGAGTCTGAATGTGAGAGTCTGCTGCTGTTCCACAAAGCACTGAGACAGTTTGAACAATTTTGAAGGATAGAATTGGAGGACTCAGAGCATTTGAAGCCTAAGGCTATGGCAGGAAGCAGCCACAACATTACCTTGCCTAGAAACCACCAAACAGTTTAAAGTATCGTTGTGGGAGTAGGGGGGGGGGGGAAGTGCTTAGAAGTGTTTGATTTTTAATATTTCTGAGTACACAAAAGATAAAAAGTATTGAAATGCAGCATTACCATATCTGAATCAGTTTAGTGTCTGTATTACAAAATCTCTTTGGGTTTTTATAAGAGAAACAATAGTGGAAACATCAGGGGAAAAGAGTAACACTTTTTTTTCCACATTAGAACATCCTGAGAGTTTACAACGGAATTTTTTTTTTTAATTTTTAATTCAGAAACAGATACAGGGACAAAGACTAGCTAATGCCTTGCTTTCAAATTTAATGGCATACCTAACAAAATCCAGTAAAACACGATATGAAATTTGTTCCTCTGAATTTCATGACTATATCTCCTTAATCCATGGAGCTCAGTTGTGCTTTTTTAGTATCTGTGGCTTCAGTCTTTTCAATGAGTTGCTGGCACCATATAGGCTTTGTCACCCTGGAAGCTTTCTTAAAATGATTGCAGCTTAATAGCCCTCACAATGGAGTTGTTTACTGCCAATAGTTGAAATTAACTGTAGTGCCTGTTAGCCCAAGAGAAACAAAAAATTTTAAATTAGAGCCTCGGCACTTTTCATTTCTCATGGAGCCCTTACATCAAACATATTCGTGAAGAGGTGTAGAAGGCATTGAATGGTTCAAATTGCAGTCAAATTTTAATAGGAGACTATTACTGTCTCCTTTCTGTAAGATTTCAACAGTAGCCAATGAGGACAACAACATTAAAACTCAACCCCTCTTGCATTAATATTCAATCTGGTGTGCAGTCTTCATCCTCACCAGGCAAAACTTTTTTTTTAAACTCAGAAAACAGTGCTGGCAACTTTCTAGTGTAGAGAGAGAAAAATATATAAGATCTGACAGGAAGAGTTAGATGGTTCCTTATGTTTATTACAGAAAAAAAAAATGATGCTGGTTCAAGAGGCCAGGTTTATTTTCCTAGAGAAAGACATGCCAAATATCTCAAGCATATTTTATACCATTAACTGAATCCTTACTATTTGCTAGAAAAGATACAACCTGTTTTATCTACTTTATCTCCATGGGCTCCAATTCATCATTTCAGGGCAGGTACGTACAATTACCTCCATTTTATTTTCTTTTATTTATTTATTTTTATTTAAAAATTTTTTAAACGTTTATTTGTTTTTGAGAGAGAGAGAGAGACAGAGAGAGAGTGTGAACGGGGGAGGGCAGAGAGAGAGAGGGAGACACAGAATCTGAAACGAGGCTCCAGGCTCTGAGCTGTCAACACAGAGCCTAATGCAGGGCTCCAACCCATGAACTGTGAGATCATGACCTGAGCCAAAGTCGTTCGCTTAACCAACTGAGCCACTCAAGCATCCCTTATCTCCATTTTATAGATGAGAAAACTAAGGTGCAGAGAAGTGAAATAAATCATTCAAGGTCAGAGGGTCAGTTGATGGTGCACCTGTGACTTGATCCCAGGTCCACCTCACTCTAAAGCCATAAAGCATGTGTTCTCTTTTTATGTCAAACTGTTTTATATCAATTTTTTCTATTTAAATATCCATGTTTTGACAATTCAATGAATTTGATATGTTTATAGAATTCTAAAGGCATCACCACATATTACCAAAATCAAATTTTAGAACATTTCCATCATCCTAAAATGAAATCTTGTGCCCACTTAGTGTCACTCGTCATCTCTACTCTCCCTAAGTAACCATGTACTTTCTATTTCTATAGATTTGCCTTTTCTGGTCAGTTCATTTAAATAAAAACATGCAATACATATTCTTTCATGTCTGACTTCTTTCACTGAGCATAGTGCTCTAAGAATTTTTGAAGATTAATTTATTGTTATTATCTCTGGTTAGATATCTCATAGAACAGTATTAAAAAACTGAATTCAAAAACATTAGAGTTACAATCCTTTCTGTATGCAGTTTTATCTCTCTAGGGATTTAAAATAATGTGTAGCACTAAAATTTAAAGATAGAGTTTATATATTTTTTTCTAATTACATTCCTATAGTCATATTTAGCTGTTAAGACACTTGGTTAAAGTGTACTAGAGACCAGTGATGCCTGGGAAAATGACAACTAATAGGATACAATGAGCAGAAATTAGATAAAATAATCCTTACGTAGTTCTTATTACCATAACATATGTAAAGTTTCCTTCTAATTGTAAAATTCCATATTTCCTCAAAAGATTCCTCTTTTGTTATGTAAGCTTTTAAAATTACAAAATCTAAAAAACTATCTTTTAACATTAATTTATTTAAAATGTATGTGGGTGAGACTGAAAAAAATGAAGGTGGGTGGTATTGAGAAATTGGCATTTATAGTTATGTAGTAAGAAAAAAGGTACAAATGTCAAAGCAATCTTGAAAAAGAAGAACAAAGCAGGCTGGTATCACAGTCCTTGATTTGAAACTATACCACAAAGATATAGTAATCAGTATGGTACTGGCACAAAAACAGACACATAGATCAATGGAATAGTATAGAGAACCCAGAAATAAACCCACAGATACATGGTCAATTAATCTATGACAAAGGAGGCAAGAATATACAATGGGAAAAAACAGTCTCTCCAATTAATGGTATTGGGAAAACTGGACAACTACATGCAAAAGAAATGGACCACTTTCTTACACACATACAAAAATAAATTCAAAATGGATTAAAGACCTGAAAGGATTAAATTCTTGGAAGAAAACACAGGCAATAGCATTTTGACATTGGTCTTATCACTGTTTTTTTGGATCAATCTCCTCAAGCAAAATAACGCAAAAAAAGGCAAAAAAAGATAAAGAAATTAAATTATATCAAACTAAAAATCTTTTGTACGGTGAAGGAAACCATCCAAAAATGAAAAGGCAACATACTGAATCAAAGAAGATACTTGTGAATCATATATACAATAAATCGTTAGCATCCAAAATATATAAAGAACTTATACAACTTAATATCAAAAAACCCAAATAACCCAATTAAAAAATGGGTAGATGAATTCAATAGATATCCCCCCCCTGCAACAAAACAAAACAAAACAAAACATACAGGTGTCCAACAGACACATGAAAAGATGCCCAACATCACTAATCATCAAAGAAATACAAATCAAAACCACAATGAGATATTACTACATCTGTCATAATGGTTATTATCAAAAAGATAAGAAATAACAAGTATTGGCCAGGATGTGGAGAAAAGGGAACCCCCATGCACTGTTGATGAGAATATAAATTTGTGTAGACACTACGGAAAACAGTATGGAGGTTCTTCAAAAAATTACAAATAGAGCTACTATTTGATCCAGCAATTCCACGTCTGAGTACTTAGCCAAAGAAAATGAAAACACCAATTTGAAGAGATTATATGCACCTTTATGTTCACTACAGCATTATTCATAATAGCCAAGATATGGAAGCAAACTTAGTGTCCATTGATAAATGAATGGATAAAGAAAATGTGAGATATATGTAAAATAAAACAAAAAGACAAATACCGTATGATTTAACATATATGTGGACTCTAAATAACAAAACAAATGAACAAACAAAACAAAACAGAAACAGATTCATAGAGACAGGGAATTCTCCGTTACCAGAGTAAGGAGCAATTGGGGTGAGCAAAATAGATGAAGGGGATTAAGAGGTACAAACTTCCAGTTATACAATAGGTCATAGTGATATAATGTATAGCATAAGGATTATGGTCAATAATAGTATAATAACTTTGTATGGTGACAGATGGCAAATAAACTTTCCATGGGGATCATTTTGTAACGTATAAAAATATCAAATCACTATGATGTACACCTGAAATTAATAAGATATTGTGTGTCAATTATACTTCAATAAAAAAGAAAAAAGGCATAATTGTTTTAGTCAAAAATATTGGTTAATTGTTCTTCATTAAAAATTATGAGTAAAACATATTGGTTGCTTCTAATTCTCAATTCAGCAACCCTTTAATTAAATGGAGGTTGTAGTTCTGATAACTGCAGCCCCAAAATCATCACTGCTAAATACAAAAAGATTTAAAAAATACTGACAAATAGAAATAAATATATTCCAGAGGAAAACAGGAGACAAAAAAAAAAGAGACATAACCATTTTCAAAATCAAGAATAAGATATTCACCAAAGACAAATAAACAAAAAATCAATTAGGATGAAGCTTGAGGCCCCAAAGCAAAGAGAGGTAGCTAAGAGCTAGAGGGCTTCATGGTAAAAGAAATAAGAAATGCAAATAGGTGATGAAGGTTCACTGCAAGAAATTGGGACAGGACTCCTGTCCAATAATAAGAGGCTGAACGAAGCTGTGACCATTGCCTAGGATTACGGATTCTATAATGCTACAATTTAGGAAGGATACAATAATTCAGATATGGTCTTATATTGGTCAGGTGCCCTGGATTTAGGGGGCATCTTGTGGTGTTCAGTAGATCCAACTGTAAAATAAATCTTGTGAAGCTTGCTTATTCTGTAGGAAGATGTGAGTTTCAAATGAGATAAAATATTTTTACTTGGCACAAAGGAGGTTTTCAATACAATTTCTAATTCAAGTCTAGCTGAGCTGGAAGAGCTGAACTACCAGGTATCAAAGGTGTCAGTTGAAGCAACATGCCAAAAATGAGAGTTAAGCCTTTACTCACTTCCTGCAATGGTGTAAGACCCTAAAACCAAAGAACAGACTCATCCTGTGCCATTTTTCCCCATGGAACTTTGCACTAGTCAAGTGTCAGTTGAATCAGCACAGAAGTGGAGGTAAGAGAGTTATCATATACTGCTCACACATCCAGATTCCCTTATTATTTTTAGGAACTTTTTTGAGGTAAAATTGACAAATAAATTTGTATATACTTAACACGTACATGTGAAGATTTGATATACTATGCATTCATTGTGAAATGATTGCCACAAGTAAATTAACACATTTATTAGCTCACATAGTTACCTTTTTGTGAGTGTGAAAATGCTTAAGATCTACTCTCTTGGCAAATTTCAAGTACAAAATGGAGCATTATTAACTAGAGTCACTATACTGTACACATTGAGGTTTTGACTAGAGTATATCTATGTCATATTCTGACTTCACCAGAAGTTCTGTTTTCATTATTTATTTAATCATCTCAAAAACATTTGAGGAGAAAAATATGTGGTTTACCTTTTTTTTTTTTTTTTGGTAGCAAAACCAAAATTTTACAGCTGAGACTCAAATCTAGAGCCATATTCCTCTATTTACATGTTTTTTAACAACTATAAAATAGCTTTCTCCTAAGTAGAAATACTCTCAGCTTTTTGTATAACTGCCAACTTATTTTCCTCCTTTTTCCATAATACTGATTTGCAACTACAACCTGGGTAGAAAATGGGAGAAGAACATGCAGAATTATGTGATAAGGGCACTGGATGTCAGAGCAAAGTCTCTCCCTGGAGAGATTCATGATGGGCACAAAGCCAAGCAAAATGAGGAGCTCATTCATTCATTTATGCATCCTTGACTATTTATTAGATGCACACTAAGCATCATCTTGAGTGTCAGAAAAGTGTGAAGAGTGACTAAGCCATCACTTATTTTGGATGCACCACAAATATTTAAAGCACTGCATGTCTGTCTAATTACTTTTTTCTAGTCTTCAGACCTGCAGGACTGTTTTTTGATATAATTAACTTGTAAGGAGAAAATATTATATTTTCAAAATTAGGGAGAAGAGATTATTATGAGAGGTGTCAGGCCTATATAAATAAACACGATGCTTGTGTTTTAGTATAAATAAGGACCATTAAAAGAGAAAATGGCTTCCTACAGAACACTGAATGTTGCATTCTATTAAGCAAGGTTTTCCCTGTTTCCTTAAAGCATTTTAAAAGATTGTGGATTCTATTTATGTAAGCTGTTTCATGAGGGAGAAACCTATACACTTTTTGGAAGAATGATGTATGTCTTTTGTATTCGTAGAGAAAATATTCACAGTTAACAAACACAGTGTATTATAATTTTTTCTACCCCTAAGAAAGGTTAAAGACAAATGTAACTCAAATTAATGAGCCCCAAACAAAGAACACCCCCAAACAGGCCCTGAAAAATGTATGCAGATTTTTAATAGTTCACTTTGAGTGTAAGGAGCCTGATCTAGTTAAAAATCTATGTAAAGTTTCTCAGACCTGAGCATAGACTAGTACAAAGGCTTTCCAAGCAGCTTCCCAAGGGGAAGCTGCACATCCTATACCAGATCTGGTGCACAGCCTGCACATTGGTCTCTTAGAGTCATAGTCAAGGATGTAGGCCCTTCTGTGAATTTGCATATCCACATATTTGCACTCCTCCTATGTCTCTTTATCTGGGTCCTCCAGAGGCCTCTTTATGAGAAGCAGAGAGGAGAAGAAATGTTGAAGATACCTTTCTCCTCTCTGATTCAGTACTCAGTACTTTACCTCTCCAAGACCTCTCCTGTCCCTTAACCCCATCCCGGGGTCCATAAAACTACAGGTGTCTTTTGTTCAGAATTCCCTGGGCAGTGAGAGGACCCCTACGTCTGCGCTTACCCACCTGACCTTCACCTGTGCACCAGTTCATGTTCACAGGGGTGGGGGAGATGGGATAGGGCAAGTAGGAACAATCTCTGGCTTTAGCTTTTGCTTATACTATCACAGTAAGTTATTAAAGGTTTGATTGTTACTTCCAGTTTGGATTTCTTGTCTGATCACTCACTTGAACACCTGAGAATTCGGCTCTTTTCAGCTCAGCAAAGCATCTCACAAAGTTATATGCATATTCTTCAGAGGTTTTAAAAAGTCATTCTAAAAGTATCAGTCACTCTTGTAAGTTTTCTGTTTTCACTGAGCAGATATTTATAGAGCACATCTGTGGCTTGCACCCTGCTAAGTGCTGGGCCACAAAACAGAAGAAGCCAATGTCCCTACTTGGGAATTGGAAAAGCCAGTTTTCCAACTTGGGAAAGTGGAGAAAGACCTCACAAAGGAGAAGATGTTTATAAACCCTGGAGACAGCTTTTCCAAAAAAATGTTACAAAGAAGTAAAGTCATATTTACAGTAAAGGGAATACAGTGCTGTTCCATAATTGTGATTGGGATACTTTTACCCAGAGAATGTTTTGCATATTCATGTTTTGCATATGAAACAGATGCTGTCATACATGGGTAAAAAAATCAAATATAGACTTCTTCTCTTCTGCTCCAATGCAGGTTACACAATGTCCATGGATTGCCTCACCTGTGACTTGAAATGTTTCTATAAAGATATTTATTCCTTCGATGAATACAGATGTTCTTCACTGTGATTATTTCAGTAAGGTCCGCCTTAAATGTGTATAACTGGCCTTCAGTTGATTGAATGTGAAGACGTGTTTAATCAAATTAATACTAGTTAAGATAAAGGATTAGAATTATAGTCTGGTGAGGAGAAGAGTGTATCTGGATATAAAGCTGGGTGATTGTGGAAAGCTGCTGGCATTGGATGAAGAGGGGTAAGGGTGACAGCACTAGATCGCTGTTATCTGGAGAAAAGTCAGGAAGCAACAAGCAAAGCATTGGAGGCATGCATGGGGAGAGAGAGAGAAATCAAAGGGAATTCATTACCCTACAATTTTAATAGTCCCCACCTTGTTTGCAGCAAATAATATGGTTGCAAAATGCCAGTTACTATGGGGCTGAAATCTAAAAGAGTTGCAGTATGCTCACAGGAGTTCAATTATTCAATGTCAAGTTTGCTCTAGTGGTTACCTACATTTATATGCCACACACGAATATATAAATATCATATAGGTATTTATTCTTATATTCATGGGGCTGGGGGAGATGGAACAGGGCAAGTAGGCACAATATCTGGTTTCAGCTTTTGCTTATATTATCCCAGTAATTTATTAAAGGTAAATTATATACACACACACATACACACTTATACATGAATATTTAACTATGTGTAGCCATAAGGCTTATAATAAGATTTACCCCAAAATAGCAATATCATACTGGTGCCTTGTTTTCCTTACTTATAAGGCAAACTCTCTAATTGATGAGTCATAACCTGCTAGAATTCTCAGACTAACATGATCCAAGAAAGTTTTCTGGAGTTATGTGTTTGGGTGATTATGTTGCCAACATTCACAACTCTTGTTACATCCCAGCTCTTCCAAACACCCTGTCAAAATAATGAGATGGTGAAAATGCAAAGTGTACATTTCAATGTTCAAGACCCAAATCTGGCACTTGAGCTTCTCTGTGCATGTGTCACAGAGAAGATATGTCCAAGGAATGATTTTGATTTGACAGAAGTCTTCCACCTGCTTACTCATCACAACTTCAGAAGTACAAGACCACTCTGATGGTATATTTAGAACTTCTAGTCCAAAGAATACAATTTGGGTTTATATGAATGTAGACTGTAATTAAATGTCCATAATTTACCTAATCGAAAATATAATTTAAATAACAATAAGATATAGAGGAAAATTTTCAGCCATTAATGTACATTTTGGGAGGTATTACAAATCAAAACACCAGATGCCATATTTTTACTGTCTCGGATTCCTACTCTTAAGAAATATATTTCCATATAATCCAAAAATATTTTGGAACTATTTTTAGAAATATTCTATTTCTCTCATGATTTTCTTCCAACAAATTATTTCACACTCTCACATCTTTACAGCCCATAGAAGTGTTTACATACAAGATCTTCTTCAGTAAGTCTTTCAGTAAGTCTTTTACAATTGATTTAGGTATTCCCAAATTTCTTGTCAAAAATGTATCCACTTTTGGTCTATGTCTCCTCACTATATTTTCAAAACTGTCCCTTTAAAAAAACTTGATTGTATTCCTAACACTTTGCTTTCTTGATAGTTACACCTTGTCATAGCCAGCATTTTAAAAGATTTCTCACATTTTTTAGCTTTTTCTTGATATTTAATGATATTGCAGGCACATCACAGTCTTTCAAAAATAGTATTTATTTTGCCCTTCCACCTCTTCTGTACATGATGCGGATTCTCCAGTCCTGTAGGTTGATTCCCTGTATTTATTAGTAAAGGCTTGGGTCACTATTACCACTCCAACTCTTACTATTGAAACTAGTTTATCTGGGTTTACTTTTAGGAAGACATATCCAATAATGGGCCATTTGTGCTCTTTCCACATCTTTCCAGATGATCTTATCATTCATTTGGTCCAAGCATTGGAACATGTTTCTGCCTCCCTATCATTTCCATGCCCTGGTACCCTGGCTCACCAGCTACATTTCAAGCCATACCATTTGGGTTATCAACCTTGATATTCTCCATTAACTCTTGGATTGCTTATTTTCTCAAGTTTTGGCTCACACCCAGATCCAGACAAGCCACTCTTCCACAGACTTGGTTTCAGAGATCAAGCAAGTGAGACATTTTTGAACACTGAAGACCTATCCTAAATGAAGACCACAAAATCTATATGCCTATTTTACTATTTAATATGAGTAAACTTAAAGCAGTTCCACAGTATTTCTAAGAAGTCAGCTGCTGCACAAATTGTTTTGCTTTTGTTGCTTTCAAAAGTTTCTCTGTCTCTGTCTTTCAACAGTCTGACTGGGCTGTCCAGCTGTGGATGTCTTATGTCGTCCTCTTATGGTGTCTGTTGATTTTCTTAGATGGGTACATTAATGTTTTCTTCAAATTTAGAAAGTTTTCCATCATCATTTCTTCAAATACTTCTCTCCCCTTCTATTTCTCCTCTTCTGGTCTATCCACTATGGGAGTGTTGCCATGCTTCATCTTAATTGTTTCCCTATTCTTCAGATTTCATAACCCCTTCTCATCTATACTCGTCTACATTATTTCTTCTGCCAGCTGAAATCTGCTGTTGAGCCCCTACAGTGATATTTTTAATTTGAGGTATTGAACTTTTCAACTTTAGAATTTTCATTTGGTTCTTTTTAACATAATTTTTATCCCTTGCTGATATCATTAATTTCTTGAGTCACTGTCATCAAACTTTCCTTTAAATCTTAAACATCGTTTTTTTTAAACATATTTAGAGGACTTTGTATTACACTAGTACTCTATTATTTGTACTTTGAACATATTTATAATAGATGCTTTGGTTTCCTGCTAAGCCTAACATCTGGACTTCCTCTGAACAATTTTTCAAAATAGGCACAGATTTAGCTTAAAAAAGTGATTTTAGAGATAACTAAATGAGCATAAAGTCATCTATCTTAAGAACTGAGATACAGGAATAGTATGTTTGTGGGAAAACTTTTTTTTAACCATTTTAGGGATTTTTTTTCCCAGCACATTTTTATGTATTATTTCCTTTTGTATGACATTGAAAGAATCAGAAGAAACAGAAAATCTTTAATGTCCTCTCCACAAAACTGTTCCTGTGATGCCTTCTATTTTTTTGCCATTCTGGTCTGTGAATCATGCAATGATTAAATATACAGATTTGTATGTATTCACAGTTTCTAGATACCTTATTTTGGATCAAGCAAACATATAATTGAAAATAAGAAACAAACTAAAAAATATATAATGTGTAATGTGTAGATATATGAATGCTTAATATATTATAAACAATTAATAAGCCATGTGTTGGGATTTTTTGATTTTGTTGGTTTGTTTTTGTTTTTGTTTTTTTTGGTTTTTTTTTTGGTCTGGAACTTACCTTATTGGACATCTTCTCCATAACCACTCAAGATGTCAGTTCTTCAAATGTGCTTCCTTATGTACCGATGAGCAGCATTACATTCCGGCCTCTGGTCCAATGTGAATTTATTCACTGGCTATAGTGAGTACTAATACATTTGATTATTTTAAATTTAAAAAGCAAGTTTGACCACCATTAACATTTTGTATGTTTCTTTCCAAGAATTGTTTTTATTAATGCATATATATGTGTGTATAAATATATATGCATATTATATGTATATTTATGCTTATATAAATACATTTCTATTTATGTAATTGAGAATAAGATGATATATATAGCTTTATACCTTTGCATTTTCATCTGATTTGTGCCTTCAATATTTTATTCATCATTAAATATTAACCAAAATTTGATTTCTACTTAATATGTAACAGTTCATATATGCAGCACATTAGTCAAACGTTTCCACATTGTTCACTATTAGTTTTATTTTCCCTTTAAAATTTTTGTTTGCATAAATATCACTCTGATGAACAGCCTTTAAAACAAACTTTAGCTTGTATCTCTGATTACTTCTAGCATTACTTCTAGGGAAAAGTCTTGATTAGGTAGTTAAGGACTAAACAAAGGCTTCTAATGCATAATTCAAATTTGGTCAGGTAATATTTCATACTACTAAGAAATATGCAGAAACTTGTCCCTCTCCTAGTTCTCTGAGGTGTTTGGTTTCTGCATAATAAAAAATAGAAACAATAAAACAGCTCTATTACTTTTTACTTGGATTAATTCTTGTTTTCTCAAATCAACTCTGTATTCTCCACAAAAAGCATGAGCCCAAGAGGTGAACAGTAAGAAATTAAAGTTCATATTATTAGTATTGCTTTCCAAAAAGGCATTTAAAATTCTCTGCTATTTGTGTTTATATTAGGAAACATCCCTTTTAAATGTCAGTGAGCATGCTTTCCAAATGCATTTCCTTAAGCATCCTTATTAATATTTCTCATCTTATTTTAATAAAACATATCTAATCAAGATGTTTTATATTTAATCTAAATATTGTATATAAATCAAAATATATTAATCATGTGCATGCAATCAAAACATTAGAAATCATAGAGCTACATAACTTGATTTATTGAGATATGTCAGCCACCAAAAGTAACAAGTAATGAGATGAGTAGAAATAATTTATGCTGGGTAAATTCTAATCATCTTTCTTAAAAATTATTGTGTAGGTAAATGAACATGCACAACTATGATGAACTAATCTCTTTAACTAAAACAGTCTCAGAGGTATTTAAAATACTGATATTTTACTTAAAATAATATTTATAGTCCTTCTTTAAGGAATCCTATTTTAAGTATTGTCTCATTGCCAAAGGGAAAAAACAAGGAACTCATCAAGTGAGATTATTTTAATTATCATTCTGTTTTGTTGTTAAAATGGCAAGAGACATATTAAGCTTAGCATATACTATAAAAGAAGATATGCTTTTTGACTACATAGAGATATTTTTTAGGTCTTATCCTTTTTTCTTGGGTAGTAATGGGGCATCACTTTGGGGGACCAATTCTAAATACAGAGTTATATACCTATATTTCTAACTACAGAGTAATATACTGTATATGTGTATATATATTATACACATATATGGACATATAATATAATATATATATTATACACATATATGGACATATAATATAATATATTATACACATATATGGACATATAATATAATAAGTAATATATCTGTTATGTATATATATTTATGACAAATATATATACCTCTTTT
>CM053570.1:16645218-16741582 GCA_028646485.1 Cryptoprocta ferox
TGGAGCCCCCTTTGAATACTCTGCCCCTCTTCTCTCTGCCCCTCCCCCACTGGTTCTTTCTCTCTCTCTCAAAATAAATAAATAAACTTTAAAAAAATAAAGAAATAATATCCCTACTTTGGGGCCTAAATCAATATTTTGAGTTTTAATTCATACTAAATACCATATTCTTCAGAATGATAATATAAGCAGATTCAAGTTTAATATTGTATTTCCTAGAAGGCACATATTATTCACTCATGAATATGTCTGTGAAAAGTAAGAAAAGTTATGTGATTATCTAGAAATGAAACCAAGATGAATATGACTCATATCAAAGCATACCAATCAATTTTTTACTTTTTTAAATTCATAGCTGCCATGTGAGATTATTAAGGTAGAATTTAAAAATATTCTATTTTTTGACTTGTAAAATATTATCTGACTTAGAAAATGGGGTAAAAGTAATAAGAACATCTGTAAACATTTATAAAATGATTTCAACTAATATTATTGTGCCTCTGTATGTTAAAAGAGAGTGTATGAAATTAAGCCGTGATATGTATCTTTTTATATTTTTGGTTTTCAAGGTGATTATAAGACAAATAGGAGAAAGACTGATGTGGTAAATGTACATTATTTTAAGGATCATAAATTTCATTATCCTCATTTTCTGCCTCTTCTCAATCACACATATCTTCTCTGCTTTTATGATTAATTACACAGAAACGCACAAGATTGACAGTGAATTAACCACAGTGGTAGGTTTTTCAGTTACACAAAGAAAGAACCAGACTGTACTTAAACACTCCAACAATACATCAGACAGACAAAAAGCCAAAGCTTATATTAACTATTTTGGTATCAAGTTGATGAAGTAAAATCCTTAATTGGTTGAATTTTCTGCTTATTTGCTAATTATCTTTCCTTTTGCTTATTTTCTAATATTTTAAAGAATAATTTTATAATATGACTGTGTAATCAAATAACATGAATGTTTTGAGTGTTCAGATGACAATATTAATGTTACAACAGTAAATAAATAAAAAAGCATGTCAGGTTTTGTGTAGCAATTCCTAGTTTTATAGACTTTTCACACATTTTGTACATGTCACAGTTCTTCAAAATGCTGTGAAATTAGGTAAAAATTAACTTATGAAAAATATATGAGACACAAAGTATATACTTAAGTAGGTAGAGTGAGCCTAATAGACATAATGGGAAACTCAGAAAATCTCTGAGACATGACAATGGACACTGCCTTTCATGAGAGAATACTTCTTTGTAAAATTGTTGTTTCTTTACCAGGTACCACATTATATAAAATTTATATGAGATAAATGGGAGAGAAGAAAACAATGAAATATATGATACTTTTTATAATTGTATGTTAAACTAAGTGATAGCAATCACAAATGATATTTTAGAATTGAAATTTTTTATGGATTGAAGTCAGTGTTGAAATCTTTGTGGAGGAGAGGCACTTGATTTTGTAGAACATAAGGTGATTTGCATAAGTAAAGATCAGGGAAGTACTGTACCAATAAATGTAAAAAATAATTAGTGAGTACATGAGGAAGTCAGTGAAGAAACTAGTTTGAGACATATGAGCTGTGGAATAGGGAAAATATAGATCAATAGGTACATAATTGGATTATAGATGTACACATGAAGTACTACATCTGCAGATAAAAAGTACCTTTATATTATGTGTAACTGATTTGATCTTCAATGCCAACTCAGGGGGCAGTGGAAATATGTAATTTTACCCTAGTACCTAAAATACATTTATTTTAAAGGTTGGTCTAAGTAATGTTTATTCTCTTGAGTTCTATCTCTCTCTGCTCCTCTCCAAGGTGATGTGGAATATTGACTTCTCTGTCCTATTAACAGCAGAAGAGAAAGAGTACCTCAGAATGTCACAGAGTCTTTGTTGCCTGATCTCTGCTGTGGAGTCACTGGTCTGATCTACTCTGTGAACTGGTAACCACTAAGACATAAATGGTCTTGATCACAAGCCCTTTCCAGGGATTTGCTGCTGAATCTGTGAATAGTGAAATCTGTGGACTTGTATCTTTATGCAGGATTAATGCAATCCATGGCTGATTGGGTGATGTTCCAGGCATTAACCAGCTCTTTCTCATGTTCTAGGCAGTCACTGTTTATGGTATCCTAGCCTAGGCGCCTTCATGTGATCCTTGTCATAGCTGCCCTCATGCACTTCTGGTGGTTTTAATTTCTGCTATTTTATGTATTATTAATTGGAAGTATATGGGAAACTTTGGGTCTTATTCATGTGAAAGAATTTGATGGTGATTCCCAAAAATGATTTAATAGTTGCCTTCACTCTACATAATGATTCTTACACTGCCAAATTAACTTTGAGATAACTATGAAAAACCTATCCCAGGTCACTATTAAGAATGAAATGTTATTTCTTCATAGATTCAAATTACACAGAGGCAAAACTCTCATGTTCTCTATATTCCCTTCATTTGACCTAAAACTTTCCTTCAAAAAAAAGCAAGTGAGTGGAGAGATGAAACACACATTACTCTGTCTTTACTAGTTCTCTCTCTCTTTTTTTTCGCCACAGTTCCTTTGGTGACAATGGGCACCTTAGCTCCCTCCCAATTCCTGTATTTGAGGAACTTTCTTGTGTAAGTTTCATGTTAGGTCATTAAATTTGACCCTAATATATTAATCACAATTAGTGATTAAATTCATTTTTCAGGTAAAATCTTTAAAGATCATGTCTTGCTTCAAAGTCTATTTATAATGTTAGCACTGTGTCAGTTACAACTTCTTTTTATTTCATTCCCGGCTTAACAATTCTACTGGCTTCTCTACGTCCCTCAATTTCTCTCTCCTTGATTCCAAAGAGGGTAGACATATTCAATTAATGGCATAAATATGTACACAGAATATGGAAGAGAAAAACATAATGATATATTTAAAATATTATTCCAGTTGCAAGACATTACTGTTATGGTACACCAGGTAGAAGATATGCAGGATCTCTTATTCCCTACAACTGTATGTGTATCTACAATGATCTTAAAATAAACCATCTCAGGGAACCTGGGTGGCTCAGTCAGTTAAGCCACTGACTTCAGCTCAGGTCATGATCTCACGGTTCATGAGTTTGAGCCCCACATCGAGCTCACTGCTGTTGGCACAGAGACTGCTTCAGATCCTCTGTCTTCCCCTTTCTCTGCCCCTCCTCCAGTCTCTCTCTGTCTCTCAAAAATAAAGAAAACAATAAATAAAATATATAATATATATACCATCTCAATTGATACAGAAAAAGCGTTTAACAAACTTTAACATCCTTTCATAACAAAAACACTCAATAGACTAGGAATAGAAGAAAACTAGGCCAACATAATAAAAGCCATACATGAAAAGCCCACAACTAACAACAATTTTTAATGCTGAAGAGCTGAAAACTGATATATAAGTCAAGGATAAGACAAGGATGCTCACTGTCACTGCTTCTATTCAGTATAGTTCTACAAGTTCCATCCAGAGCAATTTGGCAAGAAAAATATATAAACAACATAAAAATTGGAAGGAAAGAAATACAATTATCTCTGTTTGCAGAGTATTGCAGGTATTATATGTTAAAACCCTTAAAGATAATACGCACACACACACAAAAAGCTGTCAGAACAAATGAATTCAGTGAAGTAGCAGGACTCAAAATCAATATAAAAACCTAGTTGTATTTCTATACACGAGTAATAAACAATTTGAAAAAAATTTATAACACAGCTCAATTCAGAATAGTATGAAAAATAATACTTAAGAATTTATCAAAGAGGTAAAAGACTTGTACAGTAAAAACCATAAAAAATTGCTAAAAGAAATTAAAGACACAAATAAATGGAAACATAGCTCATGTTCACAGATTGGAAGACTTCATATTGCTAAGATGTCAATACTATTTAAAGCAATCTTCAGATTCAATATAATCCTTATCAAATACCAATGATGACTTAGGCAGAAATAAAAACTCTTACTATAAAATTCATATGGAATCTCAAGTGACCCTGCATGGCCAAAACTGTCTTAATAAAGAACAAACCTGGAGGGCCCACACTTCTTGATTTCAAAACTTACTGCAAAGCTATAGTAACCAAAAGAGTATGGCATAAACATACACATATATACCAATAGAATAGAACAGAGAACCCAGAATTAAACTCTCACATATACAGTGAGATGAGTTTTGACAAGGATACCAAGACCATTCAATGAGGAAAGGACAGTCTTTTCAATAAATGGTTCTGGGAATACTGGATATCCACATGCAAAAGAATGAAGTGTGACTCTTACCTAACAATACGTACAAAAATAAACTCCTCAAGTGGGTCAAAGACCTAAATATAAGACCTAAAACTATAAAATCTTAAAAGAAAATATAGGGCAAAATTTCATGAGATGGTATTGGCAATGCTTTCTTGGATATGACATAAAAGCCACCAACATTAAGATAAAAATAGATCAAACTTTATGAAAAATTTTTTAAAAATTGTGCATCAAAAGACACTATCTACAAAATAAAAAGGCAGACTCCACAATGGTAAAAAATATTTGCAAATAGTATATTTGGTAAAGGATTAATATCCAGAGTACATAGAGAACTCCCAAAATTCAACAATAACAACAACAAAAACAGACCACTCTATTAAAAAAATAGCAATGAAATTGAATAGAAACTTCTCTATAGAAGGCATACAAAAGGTCAATAAGCACAACAAAAGGATGTTCAACATCACTAAATCTTAAGGAAATGCAAGTCAAAACTAGAATGAGATTATTACCACGCCCATTAGGATGGTTCCTACAAAACAAAAACAAAAACAAAACAAAACAAACCCAGAGAACAACATATATTGGTGAGGATGTGTAGAAATTGAAACCCTTGTGCATGGTACAGCCACTATGGAAACCAGTATGGTAGTTTCCCAAGAATTAAAATAGAATAGCCATATGATTCAGCAATTCCACCTTAGAGTATGTATCCAATAGAATTGAATGTGGAATCTCAAAGAGATATTTGTATACTCATGTTTACAGGACCATTATTCAAAATAGCTAAAATGTGGAAGCAACCCAAGTGTCCATTGATGGATGATATGGATGATTCTATAAGAGAATGTTATATATACATACAATGGAATATTATTCAGCCTTAAAAATGAAGAAAGTGCTGCAATATGTTCCTACATGGATGAAACTTGAGGACATAATGCTAAGGGAAATAAGCCAGTCACAGAAGGGAAAATACTGTATGATTCGACTATATGAGGTACTTAAGAGTAGTCAGAATCATAGAGACAGACAATTTAATGGTGGTTGCCAGATCTAGGGAGAGGAGAAATGGGGAGTTATTGTTTAATGGTACAGAGGTTCAGTTTCACAAGATAAAAATATTATGGAAATAGATGGAGGTGATGGTAGCACAACATTGTGAATGGATAGTACCATTGAATGGTACACTTAAAAATGATCAAGATAGGCAGGGGGCATCTGGGTGGTTCAGTTGGTTAAGTGTCAACTCTTGATTTAGGCTCAAGTCGTGATCTCACAGTTCATGGGTTCATGGGTTTGAGCCTTGCGACAGGCTCTGTGTTGACAGCACAGAGCCTGCTTGGGATTCTCTGTCTCTGTCTCTCTCTCTCTGCCCCTCCCCTGTTATCTCACATGCTCTCTCTCTCTCTCTCTCTCTCTCTATCAAAATAAATAAATACACATTTTTTAAATGGTCAAGAAGGTATATTTTATGTTATGTGTGTTTTATAACAAAAAAAGCTTTGTATATGAAATAGCTTCTACACAAAACAACATGAATAAACCTCACAAACTTACTGCTTAGTAAAATGAAGCAAGACAACAACACATAAAGATTCCCATTATATAATGATCAAATTAGACAATGTAAGCTATTATATTTAAAAATTACTGTTTGTTGTAAAACAATAAATTAATGTAAGGAAACAATGATTATAAATATTATAATTGGGATTACTTCTTGGATACAAAGAAGATCATTAGGAAGAAGCATGAGATCACCTTCATGGATGCTGGTAATGTCACTTTTATTTTTTTTATCTGATTGGTGCTTACATTGGTGATTGCTTTATAATTTATTGCTCAGCTGTATGGATATTTCAATTTTATTCAATTTTTCTGTATGTGTGTGTGTCCTGGGTGATCTCTTAGAAATTCACCATCACTTTATTCTCTTCCAAAATTTATCAATGAGTGTAATCTTACAAGATTTGTATACTAGGAGAAAAGAGGTGGCTCTAGCAGTTACTGATATGAAGTTCACAGTTGGTTATCTGGGTAACTGTTCACTTTTGTGGCCCAAACCACAAAATTTGTGAAGACTGCCCAAAGACCCTTATACATTGCAGCACTTTTTGGAGAGTTATTAAGAGCCACGTGTCTTCATACCACTGGCTGAAATTGTTGGTAAGTGACTCCTCTCACCTTTGCTATTTTTGTAATATATAGAGTCTTCTGCATTCTTGAGGAACCTTGACTGATCTATATCTGTGTCTGTATCTGTACTGTCCATAGCTACATATATCAAGGTATTTATAAGTTATATTTCATATTAAAGTATATTGAAATATTTGTAGCATGTTGTCTTTTTGAAAATCTTGAAAATTACTGGGATAGTGAAAAAGAAGAACAATAGTCATGTGATCTTCTACATGGGCTTTCCTGTTATATTTTAATTATTTTTATGTACCCATAAATGTACATATGTATATATTTTTACTTAATTGCTTTAGCATTAACTGGACAAACTGAATTTGAAATTCACCGATAATTATTACATTTAAAAACCCTCTTTAGGGGCGCCTGGGTGGCTCAGTCGGTGGAGCATCTGACTTCGGCTCAGGTCATGATCTCACGTTTGTGGGTTCGAGCCCCGCATCAGGCTCTGTGCTGACCGTTAGCTCAGAGCCTGGAATCTGCTTCAGATTCTGTGTCTCTTTCTCTCTCTGCCCCTCCCTTGTTCACGCTCTGTCTCTCTGTCTCTCAAGAATAAATAAATATAAAAAAAAATTTAAAAACCCTCTTCATATCTTTAAATACAAGGATAGCATGAGTAGCTGTGACCATGAAAATGTTAAGGTACAAATTCCTGAGATGCTCCTTCCAGGGAAAATGTTTAATAGTGTGACACAAAAGCCATCATTGCTTTCAGGTTTCTTGCAAGGGAAAATTCATTTTTAACAAGACATAATTCAGATGTATAGGTTGGAAAGTAATCACTCCACTGTTTCATCATCAGGAAAACTATGGAAGAACACAGAAGTGAGGTAACATGCAGAGGCAGCTAATGAAAGAGTAGTGGAGCTCAGGGGATATTAGGGTTTGTCATTCTCGATGCAGAAGCACAGAGGCGGACATTCTCATCACTGTATTTGAAGCAGAGGAAATCTATAGAGAGAGTTGAAGAAAATTATACAAATAAATTAACAATGACTATATTTTAAAAGTCTGATCTTTGATTTCAGCATAGGAGGATGTGACTAAGGTGAACTAATAAAAAAGGGATGACATCACAAAGGGACCATTTTAATTTTTAAAATGCAGAAAAAATTCTAGAAACAAGTTTAACAGACACCAAAAAATGAGGATAGAAAAAGACAATAAACTTACTTTTGGCATCACTGTTTAAGTATTTAATTATGTTGAGAAAAAATAGAAAATATAAGAAACCCACTACATATGATATTAATGTGTTATAGAGCATTAAGCTTAAGATGTGGGAAAAATTATACATAATTCTCATATATATGCAATAAATCTCAAGTCTTTCTCTACTTTCTATATGAAAGAGAATTTTCATTATATCGCTACATATCTCTGGGTCCCTAACCCAGAATATTCATCTGATATAGACCAAAGTTTTAAAATACTGTCTCAAAGTTTGGGATATGATTGAAAAATCATCAGGTTACATTTTGAACACGAGAGGTGTATTTTATAGGACTTTCCAAAGTATGTGTCATAAGAGTAGGTGCTAAAAGGCTCAGCTTACCAAAAAAAAAAAAAAATTCCATTTATCTGTGTTAAATTTTCATTGCTATAATTATTCTTTATACTTAATACTACATATTAATAGGAGAACCTATTTAAAAAGCAACTGTATTGTTTTTGAAGAATAAACTATACGCCATTAATATCCATTATCACATTTTCCAGACTATTTTTTTAGAGTCATGAACTTTACTTTAGAAACACCTAAGGGACCTGAGGAAAGATGCCAGGTAGGTATGTATTTATGGGGGTTATTACAAAAAAAGGCAAAATTATATTCACCCACCATAGAGCAGTGCTCAAAAGTCTTGAATAGCTATGGAATAAAATGGCAAAACAGGTGTCATGGAAGAAATGAACTGAAAAAATATAAAAGGAAAGAAGAAACAAACACTTGATTAATTTACTAATTTTCCCTAGGACCGATTCTTACTTAACAATGTTTTTGGTCACCTCATTCCTTGAGTATTCGTTTACAGAGTTATGTGGAATCTGAAAAAAAAATCACTAACAAAATCTTAGAGACAGAGATCAGATTTGTGGTTGCCAGAGGTGGGGACGGGGCATGGGGGAATTGGTTGAAAGTGGCGAAAAGGTACAAACTTCCAGTTATAAGATAAATTAGTTCTGTTCATGTAATGTACACCATAATGACTATAGTTAACAACTGTGTTGCAGGTTTCAAAGTTGCTAAGAGAGTAGATCTTGAAGTTCTTGTCATAAGAAAAAAACTTAACTATGTTAGGTAATCATTTATCACTATATACCTATATGAAATCACTATGTTGTACACCTTAAATTTACACAATGCATTATGTCAATTATATTTCAATAAAATGGAAAATGTAAGAAATGAAACACTATCATGTTTTTAACACCTAACTATCTTAATTCATTTTGATCACCTTTCTTCATATGGTACACTCTTGTTATATATTGTCACTTCCAAAAATATAAAGTAGTTCGAAACTTGTTACTTTAAATAACAAAGGTATATAGTCTGGTCTTATGAAAAACCCCTTAGAACACATACTGTAACTTTTTAAAAGTTATTTCTTATGTGAGGTTATGTAGTTTAAATAGATTCACTTTGGAAGTCTTTGTTACATTACTAGTGACAAGGGCTGTTATTACAAAGGAAAGGAATTGAAACAAAATCAAATCTTTTCCTCAGTGTTTGGTATGCAAACCAAGTACACAGGGCAAGGTTATATAGGTGTCCTTTCTGACTCTTGAAAATTATTTCAAAAGTTGTTTCTCTCTTTCTGATATGTTAAGGCTTGAGAATTTGCTGTCCTGGTGCTTTTGATACCAAACTAAGCCAACGCTACAGGGAAGTAAACACATCTTTCATCATTGATTAAGATTAGCTTAAACTGAATTGACAGGGTATTTGTTATAGATACATAACAGGTCATTGTTGAAAACAGAATAATTTATCCCTTTTTACTCATTTTAGGCTTCCCAACTATACTTAATACAAATATGTTTGTAAGATTTTAGAACAAATACTAGAAAACTAAAAAATCTGGGAGTTAAAACTGTTTAATAAATGAAAATCAATACTGGGAACTAAAATAAAAATTGAACTTGGAAAAGATAATATTTAATCTCAGCAGATATTTTCGATTTTATAAAATCAATTAATCAAGTTGATGTCCTTTTTAACATACTGGGATTAAATTTACTGTTTTATTAAAATCCTAAAAAGAGTCTTAATGCTTTCATGAATTTCTAGAACAAATACACTTAAAAGTTAATATGTTGCTAAATCATACATGTGGCAACACTTAAAAACTAAGAAAATTATCAAATAATAAAGTTGTACATGAAAAAATATGTATAACAAAAAAACCCTCAAAATACCTTACTCATTTGAGGTTAAGAAGATGAAATGATATAAAAGAAAAAAGTGTTTACATTTTGAATGTCAGAAACAGTAATTGTTTTTTTAAATTTCTACCTTAGTAATACAGGCATTTTGCTTGAGAGCCTTATAACTTGAACTTAAAAATTCTAATCCCATTTAATTCTTATTATAAAGCCCCTTGAATTATACCCAAACTAGTACCTCTATCAGGCTCCCTTCTTAAACTTCTCACTTGAGGAAACAACAAAAATAACAACAGGACCCAGTGGTATATACTTTTGGGAAAAACTTGAGTTTTTCTTTCTTTTGAAATGTGTTTTTCACAAGTTTTACAAAGCCTTGTGAAGTGGCTGTCATTTGAACTGTGTTTCTTTATCCTTTGGTATTGGTGCCTGGAGAAAGAGCTTCAAAAAATGATAAAAAATAAAAGATTCTCCCAAAGATTTGATATCTTTAAATATTCCCAATTCTCTTAAGGTTACAAATTGTAGTTCTAATATGCAGTCACTGTCTTCTACTCTCACAATTGTCCTCAACTATTGAGATACTGAATGTAAATGTAAAGTTTCCTATTATGTTCTTAAATCCTTTTGTTTTCATAGTTTGTAGGGACTGTGCCATCCTTTTGCTGCATGATGTAGTAGCTAGCAATATTTTAGAGTTTGTAATTAAATATTAAAATTATATATATGTATATATGTATATATACATATATGTTTATTTATTTTGAGAGACAGTGAGTAGGGGAGGGGCAGAAAGAGAGGGAGGGAGAGAATCCCAAGCAGGCTTTGCACTGTCAGTGTGGGACACAGGGCTCTAACCCACAAACCATGACATCATGACCTGAGCTGAAATCAAGAGTCAGACCGACCCAAAAAACTAAACCACCCAGACGCCCCTAAAATTATCTTTTTTAATGAATAGGGACATGTTCCATAATCAGTAGTGCTTATAAAGAACTTGTTATATTTAAGTGAGGGAATAATGGTTAATAATTGAAGTGTTTTGCTTATCTTCAACCTCAAATTGATAAATTTATCATAAGTAACAGATCACTTGAAAAATAAATATTTTAAACATATTATGACATTTAAAGCATGTTTGATCAACTCCAGTACCTTTAGGAAACAGGTAGGTAAAAACTGGGTGCATATACTATTCATAATGAAAGCAATGGTATTTAAGTGTGACAGTATCACTGAGGGGTAGGCATTAGCAGTGAGAGTGTAGTGACAAGTGGGAGTCAAATGTCTCATACGAGCAGTTGCAATGACTAGTTTCTGACTCTGGATACCAATCCCTTTCTCTCTGGGGGTTGCTGTGGTTGGTTCTTGTTATTAATTTATTGACTTGGATGGACTTAATTTAGTGAAGTCTATTTTCTCCACAGTGTAAAACATCTGATGCCAATCCTCAAAGAGGACAGTCTTATGTACATACACACTAACAATGGAATGACTGTTTTTAGCAGAGTTTTGTCTCTTTTCATGATATTTCTGTTATGTCGTCTGCTTCTGTTAGTATCACATCCAACTGTTAGACTCCACTAATTGCCAGCTGAGCACTCTACTGTTTTCGACATAATTGTTGGGCTCAAGTTAAAATAGGTGCCTTTGCATGTGTATTTTGAGGTCGATTTTTCTTCTGACCACAGGGGGCTTCTTTTTAGCTGTCTCTTTCCCTAGTTCTCTTTTGGTACACTAGCTGGCTTGTGATTAATTTGTTGCTGTTATGAAACTGCCAGCTTTATCTTAATGGCTTATCGTCAACATCTCCATTTTTTTTCTTTCCTTATAACATCCTTATGCTTGAACTTTCCCAAACTGTGTTCCAAATAAACACAGTTCCCTTGAGAAGAGCTCTGGTGTTCTCTGTTCTTCTAGGTTGCCTCCTTCCCTGAGCAAAACAAAATAATAATAATAATAATAAATAAATAAATAAATAAATCCCTGAGTTTCTGTTCTGGAGCTGAGGGTAGGGACAGTGGCTCACTTTTCTTGGAATGATGGCATGTTACACAGAGGTGGGTATGCCTGGTCTTCTCTGCCTGCCTCTCTCAAGGTGGAACCTCTACAATATAAGTGAGCTGGGGTGAGGGAAATTGGGACCAAAGTATTCACCCCTGCCACATCTGGGCAAGAACGCTCACCCTACAAATTAGGGTAGGGTGGAAGGAGGTAGCCCCCAATTTATTAGCTGCACTTGACTGAAGTTTACCCTGTGCAATTTCCTCCTTCTGCAGTTAGCCAATGGTGGGGAAGGATGGAAAGCACCCGATCCTCTCAGAGAGATACCACAGCCCTTAAGTAGGAGCTGGGGGAAGACATGGGCCCCAAGTACCTTGAGGTCGAGTAGATTTTTTTGAAAACAGTTTCTTCATTTTCTACATGTTCTTAGGACAATTTGCAGAAAATTTAAATGGTCACCTATTTTGTAACTTTTTTCAGTTATGGTTTTTCTGTTGAGATGAGGGCCACAGAGCTCCTCACACAGTTGTTCTGGAGTAGAGCTCCCTCCAAAGCAATTTTTATCACAGGACACAAATTACTTGTAATTCTGAAAAATATCACAAAATTTGGAAGAGTTTCTAAGTTTTATAACAAAATTTTAAATGCTCAGAAATATGGCTCAAATTATATTTTTTGACATGGTACATTTTCAGTGCATGTTATAAACATAAATGAGCATGCTTATCAAAGAATAAAGAAATATAGTCCTTCAATTAATCACTGAGGCATTTGATAGGCATTTCTATTGCTTCAACTTTATTTCTGAAATGAACGACTATCACCAAAATCTTGATATTTTTAGTACGGGTTCTGAAAATATTAATGTTAATAGTAAAAAGAAACACCTGTTGGGATTATGATATAATCATATATTACAGAAATGGTCCTCTATAACATTCTTGACATTTTCCATATATTGATTTTGACTTAGTTTATCACAGGTATTTTCTCTAGAACTGTATCACCCTGAAACAGTTCAACATGCCATCCCCAAATATGCTCCTATGATAGATAAGTGTGAACTAAACACACTTGAAAAGCAGTAAATGCAGGGAGAGGCTTTCTCGGAACTCCCCTGATCTGCCTGAAAACCAGATCCCCCAAAGCGAACTCAAACTCCCCTCCCCAGGAGTTTCATCTAGCAGGAAAGATTGCCCTTCGCCTTTCTCTCAGGAGAGGAGACTAGAACTGTACCCAACACCCAGACAAACTTAGTCACAAACCATCATTGCTTCTATCTACTCGGGAAGCTCCGGGCAGCTGTTCCTGACAAATTTCTAGATCTGAGAGGAGCAGAAAATATTTGAACACAGGAGTCCCTCACACAGATGGACCTGTCTGCCTAGGATTTCAGGGGAAGTTAGGGTTTAGTTTCCTGTTCAAAGCTGCTTGCCCCGATGGTGTTGGGGAGGGGTTTGAGGAGCAGTCCAAAGCTGGGGGTCTCAACATTGTCCGGCAGAAGGGCCCCTCCCACCCTGCACCGTCCAAGGCTCAGGGGAGGGACTTCCCCATAGATTCTGTGTGACAGGAGAGGAAAGTGGCTCTCTGGCAACTCCCTTCCTTCCCCCTTCCTCCAGAAGAGAGCCCCAGGCTGGCCCTCCCTGGTCAGGCCCACAGAGCCACATCAACTACTTCCTCCTGCACCCCTCTGGGCTCTCCAATGCCACGCTGCCATCTGTTCCCTACCCTCCCTGCTGGCTCCGGTCCACCCAGCGTAATAAAAACGGTTTTTATTTTTAAAAAAAAGGGGGGGGCACTTCGCCAGCTTGGGGTTTGTCTCTTGCTCTGACACTGCTCCCAGGTAACAGAGCCCGAGACTCCTCTTCTTCCAGCCTCTGACCAGCCTCCAACCTCTTTTCCAGTCACAACCTCCCGGACCACCTTTTTTGCTGTCATCTGCCCCTGGGACCAAACAACGCTGTTTATTTGCGCTTAATTCCTTGCTTCTCCCCAGCCGCGAGCTCCCAGAGTTGTCAGAACTACGCGCAGAGCGGAGGCTGCGTTCAGCTGGCTGGCCATCCTGTATTTGCAGGCCTCCTAAACTTACCTTTCTCTGGGCCTCTCCCTCGCCTGTGGAGGCTGTGGCTCTGCAGGGCGTGGGCCACTTCGCGTTGGCGAGGAGAAGCGAAGTCGCCCAGGGTCCCTTGAAACTGCAAAACCCGCGTGGGGCAGCTGCGCCCGCTTCGGGAAAGTACGGAAGCCTTTTCGACAGGAGTCGGGGTAAAACCCTGGACGCCAAGGAAGCCGCCAAGATTCTGGCGAAGATCCTGAACCGAGCCCTTTGGGATCTGCGTGCCTGCGGAGACGGCCGTCTCTGTGACTTCCCGGAGAGCCACTTTCTAGAGGAGGAGGTGAGACTTTTCAGGCTGGGCTGGGACAGTGTCCCCTCCACCCCTCTTCATTCATCCTAAAGTGGGACTAGGAGCCTCTGGAGCCAGAAGCAGTTGAGGGGCCCTCTGGCATCCCCCCTGGTGTCGCGGCCTCTGCCTCTCCCTGAAGCCCTGGGTCAAATGGAAACAACAAAACTTTCTGTAGGGAAAAAAAAAAAAAAAAAAAAAGAAAAAAGAAAAGAAAAAACAACAAAACTTAGAAAAGGCCCATCGTTCACTCTCTTCTAAGTTGCTTACATCCCCCTTCCTCTTCCCTTATTGAGATGATATATAAGCTCTCAAATCTCACCATTATTTTGGGTATTCACTGTTTTTTTCCTGTGATACCCCATGCATGTAATACTAAAAATTAATACATTCATGTATCTTTTCTCCTGTTAACTTGCTTTTTGCTAATTTCATAGACCCAGTTATTGAACTGAAGGAAAACAGAATACGCCACCCCAAAATAGGTGATTTTGGCATATGGATACTTTGCACTGAAGGCAATTGAGATGGTGTAAGAAATGCCCCTCTCCTTATTAGCTTAAAAGCAAGACATAAATTTTCAAAGATGTCCCTCCTCCCATCTCTACCAGGAAGAAAAAAAGTTAATCACCCCAAAAGTTAGACACTGTCGGCCTGAAGAAGGTACCACAGTAATCTACACAACAAACTTTACTAAGTGGCCTCTAGCTCATTCCTTGGAGGCCCAAAATGGCTTTCCTGTGTCCTGTTGTTTCTCCATAAGTATATTATTCTTTGTTGAAGATGCTATGTAAACAGGAATTCTAAGCCATCTGTGAGTTCCTCATTTTTCCCTGGGTATCTCCCACATATACTTGGAGTAAATTTGCTAATTAACTTGCTTGTTTTCCTCTTGCCTCCCTATTTTTTTATTACAGGAGTCTCAGCCCAAAACTCCGAAAGGTAGAGGGAAATTAGTTTCCCTCTCTTACAGAAGCTAAGAGGGTAGAAGGAGTCTTTCTTCCCCTACACCCTCTGCATATGAAGATTAATGCTAAGGTTAAATCATAGCTGTCTTTTTAGATGCTCAAGTGTCTAGCAATTACTAATCTACATGTGATTTTCCTAAACACTATTAGAAAGATCTGAAGAGTAGACCCTGTGAAGGAAACTGAAACCAAAACCAAATCAAACCAAACAAAAAGATACATTGGAAGAAGGATGTATGAAAATCTAGCCTTCCCCACCCTCATCAACATACACACACACACAGGCATAAACACACACATCCATTCAAGAACATGTGTACACACAGAGACACATACATATGAAATGAAGTAAAATTATTCCAGTGGGTACCATGAGGTATCACTGGAAAATTTCACTATAATATATAATAGTAAATTTAAGAAAACTCCTGATTTTAGATTTTTATCTGCTTCTAAGTAACAGATATTTCAGTCTCAGATCCTTTATTCACAACTTTTTAATACATAATCTTACTACAGGAGGAAAATAACAGTCAACAGTAGGCAAGATACAAAAATGCTGGTAATATTGGGGTTCTGATTAAGTTACTTGCCTTACTGAAGAATAATAAGAAACAAGTTGTAATCTTTCCTGTTATTTGTTAGAACACCAAAAAATATTTTGCTAAAGTATCTGGAAATTATCCTAATGTGCTCATGTTCTAGGGCTGCCATAATAAAGCACCATAATCAGGTGGCTTAAACAATTGACTGTGTAAGAGTTCTGGAGGATAGATGTCTGAAATCAGTGTCAGCAGGGTTGCTTACTTCTGAGAGCTGTGTGGTAGAATTTGTTCCATGCCTTTCTCTTAGTTTTGGTGGTTTGCTGGCAATCTGTGTCACTCCTTGACATGTAGATACATCAGTCAAATCTCATCTTCACCCAGCGTTCTCTCTGTGTGCATCTATTTTAGTGTCCAAGTTTTCCTCTTTTTTTACAAGGACACAGTCATGTTCGATCAGGGCCCTCCCTAGTGACTTCATCTTAACTTGATCATGTGCAAAGACCTTATTTCAAAGAAAGATCATACTTACAGATACTGGTGGGCTAGAATGTCAATGTCTTTAGGGGGAGGCAATTCAACCCATAACACATAGGGACTTTGACATCAATAGCAAAAGTGAATGTATATGAACAATGAGAAAATAAATAGGAAAAGAAACACAAACATACTAGTTAGGTTATTGGGGTTTATGGGCCCCAATGATTCTCAAATTTCTTTATAAATATCTATTATTAATTCATTTGTAAAAAATATATGTAATTTATTTGTGATACAAAAATGGCATTTTATCAATTCTAAGATGCACTTTTTTCACATTTTAAAATATCTTAATCATGGTGCATATTAAAACTTGTGAATATGTATAATTATAATTGAAAACTGTTTTCCTTTTATTAGTGGTACTAAAAATGTCTTAAAATAGATAATATTGCAGATTCTATAATATATGTGTTTTCTCTTATAGCATAAGCTAAAACTTATCACCATTAAGTATAACTCTACTTACCCAGGTCAGATTTGTATTCTTTCTTTGCCCAACTTATTTTAATGACATTTAATACTCTTAGGAAAGAGATATATTCTTTCAAAAGAGAATATGGAATTAGAAATCAGTATGTTGTGTGTCACATAATAATTTGACTACAAATAACCTTCTATCAACCAGTTATATATATGATCATTGATCGTAACCAAAATTTCTAAATGCTATAATAGTGCCCTTTTTTTGATCCCAGTCACCTTTCAAATTTTAATGTTATTAAATTAATTTAAACTTCACAATATTCAGTCCTTTAGTTGTTACTGGTAGCACCAGAATTGTCACCACAAATCAGCTTTATGTAAATTCTTTCTAAACAAGTTTGTGGATTGCTTATTTTTTTAATTTTTTTTAAAGTTTATGTATTTATTTTGGTGGGGGAGATAGAGGGAGAGAGAGAACATGAGCAAGGCAGGGGCAGAGAGAGAAAGAGAGAGAGAGAGAGAGAGAGAGAGAGAGAGAATCCCATGCAGGCTCTGGGCTGTCAGCACAGATCCTGATGTGGGGCTTGAACTCACTAACCATGAGATCAGGACCTGAGCCAAAATCAAGAGTCAGACATGAAACCCATTGAACCACCTAGGTGCCCTGTGGGATGCTTATTTTTAAGAACTGTACTTATCATTCGAATTATGTGCACCATGAAAGCTATATAAAAATGCAAAGATATGGCCATTGTTTGTGGCCATTTTTATGTAATTCTGTGTATTACAAACAAATTTATATCTAAATTCTCTTCTCAAAAATATTTAATTTGGGGGCACCTGGGTAACTTAGTCATTGTAGCATCTGACTCTTGATTTCCATTCAGGTCATGATCCCAGGGTTGTAGGATCCAGCCTCATGTCGGGCTCCCCTCTGGGCGTGGAACCTGCTTGAGATTCTCTCTCTTCCTCTCTGCCCCTCTCCCTCATTCTCTCTCTGTCTCTCTCTCTCTCTCTCTCAAAAACTAATTTGACTTATAGTATTTCAAAATACTGCATTTTCCTCAGATAAATAACCTGTTGGTATCATATTAATCACAATCTGACCATCTGCCATGTTTCAGTTACAAATAATACTGGTGAATATTATTTCCACAAGAACCATTCCTTTGAGAAGAAAGCTTACAATTTTCACCATATTCATCAGCATTAATGTTCATTTACAAAGACATACATGTGTTTATTTTATCTTGTTCTGGTAGATTAACTCGTAAAAGGATTGACTTTTGAAAGGGTTGGGTGATGTTTAGTCAATACATTTCTCTCAGGAGCACTTTGTTCTTAGTTAAGTGAAGAACAAGAAGCCAAGAGCACTCTATTTTTTTGTTTATCCATGTTTATTTTTGGAGGTCTCACCATGGTTGACTAATGTTCCACTCTAGTCTCATTTTTATTTAGGGCTGAAATTTTAATTAGTCCTTTGAGTTTTAGCCAGTTGTCTTTTGGCAACTCAATGCACAAGTCTCCAGTCACTCTTTTTGACACTTTTATCCTGATACTCTCCTTCCTAATTAATCCACTTACATAGCTTTAAATAATTAACTTACTAATAATGTGAGGCTCTATTTACAAAATATTTCAAAGTATCTTAAAATTTATCTTTTCTATTGTTATTGTTACTATTTGCTATCAAACTTTGCTGAATACAGCTCAAATGCATCATGCTTCGTCAGCATTATTCAATCAATTATTGTTGAATGTAGTGCTGTATTGTTATGCTTATTGATATAATTTCCTTTTATGATAGTTATTGGTACATAAGGAAGGCATTTTTAAAGCACTTTACCAACAATATTACTACTATTAACAGCAGTCCCTTTCAAAAATATTATTACAAACTTTAAGATAAGAAAACTGAGAATTGTAGCTTGTAAAGAGAATTTTTGGTTTGCTAGAAGGTGCACAAGTACGAGAAGTTAGGTGTTAGCCTGTGATCTAAAAAGTTGCTAGAGATTAATGATATGATTCATTTTCTAAGAAAAGTAGAGGCTATTTAGTCAGTTTCAGGATGAAATGGTACAATAGCTAACATACCATTCTGTTGTTCACTGACTGAGTCCTGTTCAACAAGAAGAGTTGATTCTTATAAAAGACATAATTAGTTGAATTGGTCTCCAACCTGGGAATAAATGAGTCAGTGAAAAGTCAGCTGCATGCCTACTGTTAATAGCTTTACCGGAGATGCACCAGTCAGAAACAGTGTGATCCTGATTCATGGAAGAGGAGACACACACACACACACACACACACACACACACCCAAGACCTAATTTGAAGAGGGAGAGCTGTAGACAATATTTTGCTTATTTAGATACTGATCTTTGATACTAAGCTGTACCCAGAGGCTTTGCTTGAAATAACCTATAAATAAACTAAAAATGGGCATAGTCATGCTATAGTCCAAGACAGGAAATGTACACCGAACAAGAACATCTGAAACATGATTAAATCCTAATAGGGAATAAGGGCTAGAAGGAAGGAAAACTGTCAACTTATTTCTTCAGAGAAACAGTAGCAGAGGGATATAGAATTGTGGGGGTTAAGGATTCGGTGTTGGCTAGTCCACAATCTACAGGGAAAACTAGATATTCTTGGCCAAGAGCTGCTATTGCAGTCTGGATAAAGAAGAAATTATTATTTTTTTAAATTAGGGATAATTTTTTTTAATTCTGAAGTTAATTCAGATGTGTATCAATACTTTTCAGGGGTGCCTGGCTGGTTCAGTTGGAGGAGCATGTGATTCTTGATCTCAGGATCATGAGTTTGAGGTCCACACTGGGTGTAGAGATTACTTAAATAAGTAAACTTAAAAAAAAAAAAAAACTTCCAAAGGGATATTCAGGACTCCAGGGCTGGATAGGAGTGTTACTATATTATGAATGTTGTACGGTAAACTTTGTTAATGTTACCAAAATTTCCTTCATTTGTAGTTTCTTCTCACATCCCTTATCTTTCCCTTTCATATCTCTCATTTGCTATGAGCCAAAATGATCAGTAAGTGGTCACAAAATGACCAAGGCCTTGGGAATTCTAATAGCTGAAGTTTTTTCCATCCTGGTGACTTCTTCAATGAGGAAAAATCAGTTCTACTTCTTCCCCAGAGAAACCCCTGTTTTGTTCTAAGTGCTTTCAACTGATTAGATGAGGCCCACAAGGTTTATTGAAGATAATCTACTTGAAGCTAATCAATTGTAAATGTTATTCGCATTCCCAAATTGCTTCACAACAACTAGATTCATGTTTAATTAAATAAACTCATACTATAGTTTAGCCAGGTTGACACATGAAACTATCCACCATAGTTCACTCCTTGTCAACTTGACACTCATATACTGTCCTTAAAGCATACTTAATCTCCAAACAAGGACAATGACAAAGTCATACTTCCACTTACCATGACATACTTATCCTGTATACAACCAAAAATTGTTAACCTTCTCTCCAGAAAAAGACACAAAGTCATTGGATGATGTTTGCTCTTCTTGATAATTCCATAACTTAAAAAATGTGATATGAAATTAAGTGTTATTAAGACATACTATTTTTGATGATAAGGAGAAAAGAGATGGAATAAAAATATTTGATAAATATTATACACCCACATATTCATAACAAAATAAGGAAGAACTACTTATAACAATTACAGAATGATAATCCACATTTCCTCTTTTGGTCACCACGTTGTAGCTGGTATTTATAACTACCTTCTTCTACTACCCACCCCATATTCACTTTGTCCCCAACAAGCTCCTCAGCTGGCAATGGCTCTTTGCTTAGTGTAGGGACCTAAGCCTTCATTACTGGAGGGTGTGGGCCATTAGTTGTTGTGCCTGGATTGGATTGCCAGAGTTTTCCATTGCCTCTAATTAGAGAACATGGTAGTACTAAGACCTGCCATAAGCGATCTCTTATATGCCAGACTTACTCTTCTTTATATCCATTGGATAGTAGCAGCCCAATTTCATCTTGATACTCAAGGAAAATCATCCAAGACAGTGTCATTTCCTTCTAATCCTGATTCAGAGGCATGAGGAGCCCAAAGTGGCCAGGTGGCTGTCTTAATCACCAGTTCAGTGGAGTCATTGTGTGTCTCTTGATGGAAGGATTCCTTCCATTGGAACTAAGACCTCTACACCAGCAGAATAAAAGTTTGCAGGGACAGGAAACAAAATTTTTCCTAGTGGTTCACAAGGAAAATGGTGAGCAGTACCGCTCCCATTTCCACCTCTTGAGTACTGGACTACAAAATCCTGGCTATGGGAAAATGAGTACCATATATAGGAATATAGGATACATATTTAGAGCTTATACATATGGAGGGTGTGTAAAAGCCTTGCGATTGCCGCCTAGCTGATGCATATACCAATTTCAATTTTCAATTTCTTAGTTTTGACAAATCCTCTGTGCCATTGTAAGATGTTACCTATAGAAGATGCTGGTAAGGGATATTGGGTAATTGTCTGTACTATCTCTGCAACTATACGTAGCCACGTTGAAACATAAAACTGACCACCACAACGTATAAATTCTCAACTTGGAAGTGTGAGGTAGGTGAGCAAAGGGAACCGTAGGTCCTCACACCAGTCTAGAAATCATTCTGAAGCAGAATTGTAGTATTATCTAGACTCACTTCCAAGTATAGGATGTGTGTGTGGAGGGAATCTCTATTCTATTAATTAGCTGTTGTGAGAACTGCAGCAAATTACTTAATCCCTTTAGCCATCATTTATCTCATCCGATTATGGAAATAATAAGAGTTCCTACTCCATAATGTTGCTACATGGAAGAGAATTTGGAATACTGCCGGGAACAGAATAAACGCTCAATAACCAATATTAATATTATATCATGGCATAAACACTTTAAATTCCACAAATGAAAAAATATGAAAACACACGATAGAGTAGAACCCATTTGCACTTAAAAGGGACAGCTACTCACCCCTTTTAAAAGTTAGTTTCATTGCTTCTGTAAAGCAATGTTAACGATATTCATCTCAAAGGATAATAAAAAATAAAACCCAAATATTTACATCCATGCACATGTAAGTGTTATGAAAATACAAAGTCTTAAATCATATTATAATATATGATTATATGATGAATTTTATTTGTTTAACTTGCTGCAAGTAAATTCTATAGCCTATTGCATCCTTCCTTGGAAAAGATTTTACATAAATATGTAGTTACATCATTAGCAGTACATTTTGGTTGTTGTATGTTAGTATTATTTTAAGCTTTGGCTTATTCATGAATGAAATATTTTAAGGAGAAAATACCCATACATATATACCTATAAATGTGGCACTGTACATTCTAGAATTGCAGTCATATTATAATCAGTTAACCTTGCTAAGGAGATCCATTTCTTCTCATAAATAAGAGCTAGACATTTTTACTTAAGCTCATGGGAACATATTTAACTAGAGAAATTATTCTGAGAATATTTCTACACAATGCATATAAAGAAAGAGCTTCTTATTGAAAACAATTAATATGGTATAAATGGGTTTATTCCCAAGTGCATATGGCGATAAAGGACAAATTTACATTAATTTCTGGAGATAGGTAAAAGGCATATATCATTGACTTTCTACATAGTTCATTATATGGAAATGCAAATATTAATCTAAACCAGTAATACCTTTCTACGTATTGTCAGAATACGCTCAAAAGAGCAATGAGATGTTTTGACGTCTCTTTTAAAAACCTAAGTCATGTTGTTTCAGGGGTCCAGCAGTGCCGTCAGAGTACATATATATATTAATCTCAAACACCCAATGAATATTTAACTTTGCATCCTTTATCTTATAACTGCAAATATGCTAAACCAAAGCAGTTATGTTTTGATCACTGGTTAAGCTTTTTCCTTTTATTTTTTTTAAATCAGTAGGTTTAGGAACATGGAGGATAATGGGTTACTGACCATGTGGGAGGATGAATTCTTTTTCTTTCTTTCTTCTTTTTTTTAATGTATAAAAATGATAGAACCATTTGATTCTCACCATCAAAATGCGGTCAAATCAGTTATTTCTTCCTTGTGTCCTACTCCTATGATTAAACTACTTAATACTTGTCCTTTTCCTCTTTTCATATATATACTATATTTCATTATATATATGAAACTAAAATCATGAAAGGTATTACGCTACATAGGTAAATTTCAAGCAAACGTTTTCCAAACCCAAATATATAATTTTATCATCCTCAAAGAACAAAATGTCCTTTGAGAGCATGAATACAAGGAGAAAACCCTCATTAATCATATATAATTCCCTCACTGTTGGTTCATAGCCTCCTCAGGAGCCTCCCTGGTATAATCTGAAACCTGCTCTTGTATGCAGAAGGAAGATAAAGATGGAAGAAAGAGGCAGGACACTGCAGATTGGTAGGTGGCAGTTACAGTGAACAAGGGAATTGGCAAGGCTTGTCTGGGGGTCTGAAAGTCGAGTACATTTCCACACCCACCTACCAAATCCTAAAAGTTTATACAGAGGCTTTAATTGAGATCAGTTATGTACACTGTCCAGGGAGTCTCAACACCACGTTTCTATTTCAAGGCTTTGTCCTTGTGGCAGCTTCTGGGAGGAGGGAAGGCAAGCAGAACACATATTCCAAGAACAGGAGAGATGATGAGGAGCCTCCCATTTCCTAGGTTCCTTCGACAGCCTCCTGATGATCTCCTCTGGCACTCTTCCCATTGTGACGGGCTCTTACAGTCTCACACGCTTTCCCTTTTTTCTGCAATGTGCCCTGCCTGAGCAATCATCAAGGGTTGTGCTAGCATGGAGGAGGCTCCTTTGGCTGCTATTTAGCTACACTAGAAGCAGATGCCACAGCCACAAACAGACACATGCAAGAGGAAACACTGGTTAAGACAATAATTGGCCAAATTAAGGGTGCCTGGGTGGCTCAGTTGGTTAAGTGTCCAACTTCAGCTCAGGCCATGATCTCACGGTTCAAGTCAGCTGTGCTGACAGCTCAGAGCCTGGAGCCTACTTCAGATTCTGTGTCTCCCTCTCTCTCTGTCCCTTCCCCACTTGTTCTCTGTCTCTCTGTGTCTTTCTCTCTCAAAAATAAACATTAAAAAATAAAAAATAATAATAATTAGCCAAGTTAGTGACAACCTTTTCCACAAAAATGGAAAATTATTGGAATTGCTCATTTACTATGTCCCCTAGGCTAGGAGTTGGATCACTCAGGGTACTGACTTGTGTCCTCATGTGATTTAATAATGACCACACATTAACACACTCATCAAGTATGAACACACACCATTCTGATTGGATAATACCACAGGTGCCTCCTCAAGAGGCCATAATAATGGCCAAGGTCATTCTGTTTTGGAGGACAGCTTTTCTTATGGAGATATTTCCGTGTTCAGTGAGGACAGACTCTGTTGGCTGTTGTTCAGTACTTGCAGGGTTAATTTAGTAAGGTCCTCCAGGCCAATGGATGGAACGCAGAGAGCAGCCAAATGATTGTATCACTGAGAAATAGAACATGCCCACCTGCCCTTCAGGAGAGGAAGGCTGGCATCTTTAGAAACCTGATCTGGTTGTACATACCATGCATATTGGCTGGAAAGGCAGCACTGACAGATGTAAGGAGATGGGGCATGATATGGCAGATCAGAACCTTTACCATCTCCCCTCTTTTAATAGTTTATGCTCCATTGTAGGCATAGTGCATTTTAACAGGCCAAACTTGCAGCAGAACAACAGGATACCAGTGGAGATTGAGTATTTCCCCGTCACCAAGGGCTATGAAATAGTTCACCTATCCCAGTCAAACATCCCATTGCAAATTCCAGTAGATAATGCCTTTCCCAGGCATGATAAGGCTTGGTGTTCCCAGCATCATAGAATGTTGATCCTTGGTGAGGGTCTGAAAAAGGGGTGTTTCCTGCAACTTCCATACCTTTATGGTGTTGGGTGTCTCAGCAGGGGTCCCCAGTTTGGCATATGAGGCAACAGGTTCTGTTGGCTGAGTATTCAAATATATTAAAGCCTGGGACATACTTTAGTCCACCTGGCCAACATGGTTTTATCTATTAGTAATTTAGTTTTTTTTTTTTCCTTTATACCAACCCTGGTGCTTGTGGATTAAAGGGAAAATGGAACCTCCATTCAAATGTCACTTTTTTTTTGACTAGTCTTACATATCATGACTTTTGAAATGTGACCCTAGATCATTCTCCATTTAACAAGGGTATCCATCCATATTTAGAACCTTAAAGGTGAGAAGGTGAATATAATCAATTTGCCAATCCCTCCCCAGCTGGGAACGCCAATGAATGGCCCCAAACTCCTTTGATAGTTGCCTTGGGTGTTGTTTAGAACACACATGACCTGCTATTACTGCATTAACCAAGTTACTGTATTTCAAGGGCATCCAGTATCCTTGGCAATATGCCATCCCACCAGGGTACTGTGGTGGCTGCTCTTTTATATGCACCCAATCTTCTGTATCTACTGAAGGGGCAGTTGCTAGGGCTTGTATCTGAGCTAGAACAGCAACTTCCTGATGGTCGGGGAGTATCGATGCCTTATGAGGTGGGATATAGAAGACAGTGAGGATTACCTCAGGCTCTTGCAGGTGAACCCAAATGTCCCTTCACACATCCTGACCCCACAAGGGCCCACTCATGAATTATCTACCCCTCAGCTTCCAATTATCCAAGCCTTAAGGTTAATCTCATTAGAACCCAACTCTCAGTGTAAAGGGTTTATGGCCAGAACTCATAAGTGATCACCAGCCAAACTGCTCTGTGTTCATCCCTTTGGCTGCTGTGTTTCTTTCCTTCTTGACAGGGTCCAGCTAGAGGACCACTGTACATTGATAAGAACTGTTGTCAATGACAGCATATCATATTTTTGCTCCCTTATAGAGCTGGGACCAGAGTCCTAGGATCACTCTCCCCTTATGCTGTCTCTCCCACAGTGTCCAACCCATGCCTTCTAGAGTTACAGACATAACTCAGTCAAATGATAGCCCTACTTGGGAGATGTCTAGAGCTTGAATCTGTTTTACTAGTATTTTTGCCTTCTCATAGGTGGCCTGCTGTTGGAGTATATTTTTCTCTTTATGTTCAGAAAGGGCAGGATCCAGGCAGAAATATTTTCAGGAAAAAAAATGTCAATCACATGTTAAAACAACAAACAAACTTAGCTAAGAAATTTAGAAATTTTATTAAATGAGAAAGGAGTATGGTAAAATTTCTTTAATGAGGGATGAATAGATAAAGCATTTATGTGTACTAGTTACTTAAAGATTAAATAACTTCTTCTTTCTCTTTTTGTTAAAAAAATTAGGCTGCTTATGCTTTTTGGTTTGTTTGTTTTGTTTTGTTTTGTTTTTCTTTTCCCAGGTAAGGAAATTTTAAGCAGTTAATAAACTGAATCTCTATACCTTTTAGATAATTTAACTATTATGTATGTCCCTAAATTTCATTTTCTCCTAATCTTGAATCAGGTGTTATTTATACATTTGGCCATGATCCTCTTCAGTCTCTCATGTCTTTAATTTCTTTGACTTCTGATTTTTTTGGCTTTCTTACCTGTTCTCTCATAAATGATTGGATTTAATTGAGCAAAATAATTCACCTTGATTTTCTCCTTAGCTAGTGATGACATTATGCATGTTATTCAACCACCAAATATAAACTAATTTCAAACATAATGATGGTATCAACTATTGTGGGGAGGTAGATGATCTCCCAGTCATATTAGACTTGTGCTCCCAGTAATTGTATTTCAGGTGAAGAATTTACTATTAGGCAGAGCTCTACTGTTCTTGAGCATAAAGCAGTAGCAAGGGGTTTATCTCTGTTTCACATCTTGAAAATAATGAGCACACAGTTGCCAAACTGGCAAAATGCCCATGAAAATAATGCAAAACCAGGGTAACTTTTACACTAAATTATTGAAATATTTGAATTTTGAAACAAAATTAATAACTTTGAGTGTAGGAAATGCATCCACTAAAACTCTATGTCTAAACATATTTAAGAAAACAATATGAAATTGCTTAGACTATGAAAATACAGACTTCACAATTGATATATTTGTAGTCACAAAACACACTTTTTCCTGAAAAGAATTAAGTATTGATATTGGCTTAAATTTATGTGAAATGGAAAAAAAAATGTGTGGAAGAATACACCAAAATTTGAACATTTGCTATTAACAGGAAGTGACATTAACAGGGTGGAGAAGAGATTAATTTTTTAAGAATAACCTTTTATTTTTATGGAAAAGTTATAATAATAGTACAAATATTTCCCATACATCCCACACCTACTTTTTTCTATATTAACATATTACATTAGTATGGTAATTTGGCACAACTAATTAATTAATATTGACACATTATTATTAATTAAACTTCGTACTTTTTCAGATGTCCTTAAATTTTTATCTAATGTCATTTGCTCTGCCAGGATGGCTTCCAAGGTAGAAATAAATATTTCTATATGTATCCATCTGTGTCGGCACTAAGCTAACCATGAGTTCACATTATCTTCAACTCCAATCCATTAACATATGGATCATTCTAGCTTTCTCACCTTGCTTGTCTGAAGCTTCCCACTCCAACGGTGAGAAACCTGGTTCCCAACATCTGCCATCCATTTATTTCATTGTCGAATTCTACAATGTATGTATGGTAGATATGATGGTTTCAGAACAGTTAACACAAATCCCTATAGTAAAACAACTTTACCAAATATAATACAATGACTGTGTGTAGTTTCATTTATTTCAACTCTTATAGTCTCCATTCATGTTCAGTTACTACCCTCTTATGTTTGGTTATTTCATACATTTATAATACATTTAGATTCTTCTGCCACAGTCTGCATTCCATACAGTGCCCAGACTGTATCATTTTAAATGATTTTTAAAATTTGCATACATTAAGATTCACTCTTTGTGATGTAAAATTCAATGGGTTTGACGTGCAAAGTATCATGAATCCACATTATAGTGTTATACAGGATCATTTTGACACCCTAAAAATCCTCTGTGCTTCATCTATTCAAACCCCACCTGCAACCCCAGGCAACCATGATCTATTTTTGTTTTTGTTGTTGTAAAATTGCTTTAATTCAGTTCTCTCTGGATTACAGTTCTCTCTGTTGGGATGGGCAGTGATATGTACCAGGCTCCCATCACAATTCTGAGCCTGTAATTGCAGTTATCAAACTATACATCTGTGTCACCTTTATAAAAAAAAAACATGCTTGCTGCCCCTGTTGTTTTACAACAGGCATAAAAATTATAAATATTTATATCCTTGTTCCACCCAACATGGAAACTCGAGGGTGCATGCCTGAGGGAGGGGCTGGCCAGCATGGGGTCTGCTCTCAGGGGGGCCTTCTGGACCCGTGAGAGCAGGATCTTCTGCAGGAGACAGTTAAGACTCAGGGGCCACAGTTCCACCTTCTGGGGCCCCAGCAGTAGAAGCAGACAAGAAACAAAACTTTGGTCCAAAATTTTCAGGAGAAGGGAAACCCTGAAAGTTTAAGACCATTTGTCCCCAGGACAGAGAACAGTTGGTGTGAGGAAGTCATCTGGAGGTGTCAGATGAGGCTAGCTTGTGCCCCTCCAACTATGATCTGTGAATTACCTTGATCACTTTGTCTTTTCCAGAATGCCCTATAAATCGAATCATATAGCATATAGCCTTTTCATACTGACTCCTTTTGGTTAGCAGTATGCACTTAAAATTTATCCATGCATATCTATTTGTGCTTGAAAGTTCATTTCTTTTTATGGCTTAATAATACTCCATTGTATGGATGTACCACAGTCTTCAGTTTGTTTACCATTCTCTGAAGGACATCTTGATAATCACTAATGATGTTGAGTATATTCTCATATGCCTATTTTCCATCTGTATATCTTCTTTGCTAAAGTATCTTTTCAGACATTTTGACTGTTATTTAACTGTATTTTTTTTCATTATTGAGTTTTAAGCATTCTTTGTGTATTTTGGATACAATCCTTTATCACTTATGTGTGTTTTGCAAATATTTTGCAAATATTTTCTCTTAGTGCCTTATCTTTTCATTTTCTTTTTATTTTAATGTTTATTTATTACTGAGAGACAGAGAGAGATAGAGCAGGAGTATGGGAGGGGCAGAGAAAGGGGGAGACACAGAATCCAAAGCATGCTTTAGGCTCTGAGCTGTCAGCACAGAGCCTGATGCAGGGCTGGAACCCATAAACCGCGAGATCATGACCTAAGTCAAAGTTGGACGCTTAACCAACTGAGCCACCCAGATGCTCCTTGTCTTTTCATTTTCTTAACAGCCTTTCACAGAGAGACTCTATGTTATTAACATTTTAAAATTATAATTCTGTATTGTTGGATTCTTATCTTCATTATGTGTGTTATCTTTGTTCACTTAAAATAAAACATACAATAAAATAAATGTTTAGAATTGCTTTCCCAAATGCTTGAATTCTAAATTAAATTTGCATATATCTTTGTATATGATTTTATTGTATTTTTGCAAGTAATGTTTACAAAATGACTAAATAGTCACTCATTTGATGCTTGCTTTATAAATTCTCTTATCTTTCTTGTCATGAGCAGAAGTTTCATATGCAATAACATTGCCTTCAAATTTTTATATTCCCAATGTGCACACCATTCAAAACAGATATTATAGTTTTTAATAAAATAACTATAAAATTTTATCAAATATGGTTTTCCTAATTGGCACAACAAAATTTCAGAAATACGACTTTCAAAATATTTCTAAACAGCACCTTTTGCATTGGAAGCTTCACAAAGTTCAATTAGAAGTACTTCTAATTCTCTATTTGTAACCACTATAAACATCATTTTTATAGTTTCAGTTACAAAAAATATACAATATTTCAAAATGGTATTTAGAAAGTTTTCATCATTCAACTGAAATGCATTTAATAATTAGAGCTTTCAGGGTGCCTGGGTGGCTCAGTCGGTTAAGCCTCCAACTTCGGCCTCAGGTCATGATCTCATGTTTGTGGGTTCGAGCACCGCGTCGGGCTCTGTGCTGACTGCTCAGAGCCTGGAGCCTGTCTTTGGATTCTGTAACTTCCTCTCTCTCTGCCCCTCCCCTTCTCGTGCTGTGTGTCTCTCTGTATCAAAAATAAATAAAACATTAAAAAAATTTAATAATTAGAGCCTTTAAATAGATTTTTTGAATTATAGCAATCTAAGTAGAAAACCCCATTATTAGGTTTCATGCTAGCTTAAAAGAAAATGAAGACATAAAATTATCTGTTCAAATTATTTTATTTTCAAAATCTCAGATATACATTTGTGTTTTAAAGGCATCATTCAAACTCCTCCTTTTATTTTAAGGCCTTTATAGATTTCCACTGTGTGTATGATTAAGGTGCATGAGTATGAGAGGTGAGAAACTTCTAGTAAATATAATTAACTGTGCTTGACAAACCTTGAAGAGCTTGAAAGTGTCATAGTGCTATAACCTCAGGTTGTAATTCTGACATCACAAAGGTTTCCTGGGAGAGAGCAAGAGAGTAAGTGAAGTCTTATATACAGAAATTATAGGAAGCAATTGAAGGCTAGACTGAACTCTTCACTGAAGTGATAAAAAGGCTTTAACAGTAATTTTTGTTATGCTTCAATTACTTACATTTCAATTATACTTTCTCTAATATGAGATCTCCTCTTCATCCTGTTAAACACACATTCAATAGCTGCCCTTTTCTTATAAACCATACACTGGAAAAAGCAAAATATTTTCTCAAAGGCCTGTAGAGCTAAGAGGATTGATAGTGGACATAAGTGATACTTACATTTAGGAGAGTATTGCAAATCAGTTGCAGACTCATACAAATAGTGACTAGCTATCATTGCTTATGTGAAAGTTATTTTGAAAGATTTTTCAAGTGAAATATTTGTATCAGTTAAAAATAAGCGAGCTTTTATCCAAAGCTCATTGCTCAGCAAGGCAAATTAAAGTAAACCTAGAAACATCACAATGATGGTCTGAAAACATTAAGAAACCAAGCTCACTCTGTTAAATTATTATTTATCTCAAGTCTTAGTGTATATCTTTTTATTATTTAAATTCTAAGGTTTTACCTAATTTATATACTCATGAAATGTGACCACTCATAATACACGCTTAGGAAAACATTCTCTACCTATAAGTCTTGGAACCCTCTGCATCTTTATTACCTGGGGAAGATTTAACTTAAAGATACCTGTGCTCCGGATACCTGGGTGGCTCAGTCAGTTAAGCATCCTACTTTGGCACAGACCATGGTTCCTGGGTTTGAGTCCTGCATCAAGCTCTCTGCTCTCGGTGCAGAGGCTGCTTCAGATCCTCTGCTTCCCTTTCTCTCTGTCCCTTCCCTGCTCTCACACTGTATCACTTTTTCTCTCTCAAAAATAAATTTAAAAACTTTAAACAAGTTTTCTAGGAAAGCTACTTGAAAAATAGAAAACATTCAGTTAAAAAAATGTGCTTCATCTCCATCTAATCAGAAGCAGGTGATGAAGCTATTGGACTCCACATTTTTACCACTGTTTACACTTTATGTTTGAACAAAAGACAATATCAGAACCAATCTCCTAAACAACTCTGCACTGAGAGCATATTGCTTTCCAACTTTAATTAGTGAGGTAGTACAAATGTTACTTTCCTTGTTAATTCATTTTATCTTCAAGGTAAATGAAGTAGGTTCTAATTTAAAAAGTAAAATGATTCCTTCAGTTAACCTTTTCTTATTGTGATATGCTCTGGGCCTGCTGAATATGACACACTGATATCCCTTTTATAACCACCCTATATTGTTCATAATTCTTAGCAAAGGAAGCATCTTTTAAGCAGTTGTGTGATGCTTGAAAATGATTATGTAGTGGGTATATCCTAAGCTCCATTAAATTTTCTTCTGATTTTCACTTCTAAGAAATGTGCTACGTCTTTAATAAAACTCGGGTTGCCCTAAAATGAACTCATAGACATATGCAAAATCCTTTCTAAAAGATTTGATAATAGTCTTCAGGCAGTGTATGTACATATATACTATTTATTATACATAAATTATACATAAATAAAATTAATTTAACTTAAAAAAATCTATTTTGTGAACCTCCATATTCCCAATTTTCTCTGTCCTTTCACAGGCTACAAGGATATTTTGCATGAATTGAACATTAATTTAAAGTTTACTTATAGTTTGGTAAAATATATAAAATCTAAATATATTTGACTTTTATTAAGCTTGTTACATGTCTATAGAATCTGTAAGACATGAAATACCCTTTATTTTAAAAAGAAAGTCTGGAAACTTGTTATTTTTTTATTTCAATTGTGGCTGAGATATAATTACTTAATCTTTATATATTTTGAATATAGTGGAAAAATTTTAAACTTCCACACATTTCTAGCCAACAAGATAATTTAGCAACATTTCTAGAAATATTAGCTACCAGTGAAACCTGTGGCTGCCAACAGCATTTTTATTTTATAGTGGCCCACTTTAAACTCTTGGTTACAAATGAGTAACCCGTCTGTAACTAGATAAAAAAAATATCACTTCAACTTACTCTAATTATAATGTTCAGGATCCAAGAGATGGCAGCAAAGAACTAACTGGAAATTTTTTCTGTATGGGGATTTGCCAGCAAAACAAGCATGAATAGATAAGACAAGAGGCCGTGCAAGGTGGTAGAGTGGAGCCAAGAGGACAAAATTATATCATGGTGGGTAACCTAGAAAATATCAGTCTGGAATCCTTAAATAGAACATCCTAAAACTATAGCAAGGCAGCACCCAAAAGATCAATTACAGAGGCTAGAGGAGAAGCTGATAATAAAGCAAGAAATCAAAACCAAATCCTGTAATAATAGTGCCTGACATTGCAGAAAGTTAGGTTAAATAAGGTATCCAGCAGCACCTGGATGGCTCAGTTGGTTGAGCACCTGACTCTTGATTTCGGCCTAGGTAGTGATCCCAGGGCTGTGGGATCGAGCCCTTTGTACACTCTGCCCTGAGTGTGGAGATTGTTTGGGATTCTCTGTCTCTCACTCTGCTTGTGCACATGCTCTCTCTCCCTCTCTCTCTGTCTCTCTCTGTCTCTCTCTGTCTCTCTCTCTCCCTCTAAAAGAAAGAAAGAGAAAGAGAGAAAGAAAGAAAGAATTCAGACTAATTGTTAATGGCTGTTTCAGTGCTGTGACACCTTCATATGTCATCTTGAAAGATGGTGGTTATCTTGTATTGAGTTCAGCTGTGCTGACAGGTCAGCGCCTGGAGCCTGCTCAGATTCTGTGTCTGCCTCCCTTTCTGTCCTTCCCCAACTCACACTCTGTCTTTCCCTCTCTCAAAAATAAAAATAAACAACTAATAAGTCAAATGTTTCTTTAGCAAAAATGCCTAAAGTTTTAATGATTAGCTCTGAGGCATAAATATAGATAAAACTGTATCACTTCTAAATTAATAACATATAAAAAGCATCAACAAGGACCTGGTAAGAGTATTTTGAGAAAACAGTTGAATCTGTCAAAGAGCTCTAATGATTTTAAAGTATAGACATCTAAAATTATCAAAATAATTAAAATAAGAATATAGGATATTATAGGAAACAACTAAAAAATCCAACATCATTGTGTAAGACTTTAATACACTTTTTCATCTGTTGAAAGTTGAGCAGAAAACAATCAGAAAATATGCAGAAAAATTAACAATAAAATCAACCAGCTTTAGCTAATGCATACATATGGAATTCTCTCTCTACCTTAAATAACTTATTTATTAATAAATGTTAATATTTACAAATCAGAGTGTCATTCTATAGAACTTCTGATGGTCTTCTTGATGTTTTACAAAATATCCAAATTTTAGCTGTCAGTAAAGATGTTATCAATTGTAGGACACACCATTTAGGCTGCAACAGTGAAAGAACACCTTCTCCTCATTCAAATATGATACATCACTGATTTAAAAACCCATTCCTATTTTTAAAATGTTAAAAATTAAAAACATATTGATAAAATTGATAATACAGCATATTTATGCATTTATTTTGGAGGCTATCTTTTTTATTTTTAAATTGTTTTAAATTCATTGTTTGTCAGTAACCAAAATATCCAGCCAGATATCCAAATACACAGAAAAAAAAATATTCACAGAACTAGTCTGTTAATATCAGATAAAAAATCAACTGTCATTCACATTATTATCTTGAAAGAGATAATGATGATCCAGCTGAAACATTTAAATGTGAAATTCATAATCAGCAAGTAGGAAAAGAATTATTTATGTATTTTCAGTGTGTAACTAGAAAAAAGTGATTACAAAGAAATACAGGAAGATCTCTAGCACTACCAGTTTATTCAATAACTCTCTTACATTTATACCTAGTATTTATAACTCTCTTTTTTACATTTTGTATGTGGATTTTTGACCCTAGAAATGTAACATTTTATATGGCAAATGGTCATTGGTAGTTGTATATCAACTATAGATTTTCCTTTTTTCCTCTTCCAAATAGCATCCTCAGTTTTCTTTGGAAGCCACCACCTTTATGCTGTGTTGCAGTAGGATATGGGTATGTGATTTGTCAAGAAAACCAAGACTGTCTAGCTCTTAATGGCTGTCACTGCATATAGGAATTGATTTGGTGCAGTTCACTCTACATAATTCTCAGAATTCAACCATGAATTCTTAGTTACTAAGACAATCATTTTTCTATGAGAAATTTGAAATAATTTTATCCCCCAAAAATGTTGCACTGAAATTGTTTCTTTGTGATTGATATTTTAATGAGCTGATTGATTTTTTAATCAATATCCAGGTTTTGTTTTATATCCTTATTGAAATATTATAGTGTCTGGAGCTATTTAATTAGATTTATAGTTTAAATTACAGCTTCCTATAGGATTTTTGGTTCTAAGTAAATTCTGAACCAAATTATAGTTTCTAAGTAAATTATGCTTACAGAATTCTAAATGTGGAAAAATCTTTACACTAGAATACTACAATACTAGAATATATGGCCATCCATATATTATCCTTTTGAACAGTGCTGAATTCAATTAGCTATTCCTTTATTTAGAGTTATAACGTCTATAGTCAGACATAAAATTATCCCACAGTTTGAACTTATATTTTTTACCATCTTGGTCAGGTTCCATTGCTAAGGTTAAGTGATCTTAATAAAGATATTAGGAGAAGTTTGAATTTTTTTTAGTTAACATTTGTTTTAAAATCTGAGGAACGATCATTGATTTAATGTTTAGAAACTGAATCTACTGCCTTTTGGATTTTACCATCCATCTCTTTAGACTATTTTATTATTAAGACTTAATACTTTTAATTGGGTCAATTTTGACATTTTATACGTTGCTGGAAAATTATCTAATCTGTCTAGATTTTCAAAGTTCAAACTGGAATATTATTGATATGCTAAATATTTTAAACATCTTTAGTATCTGAGTTTTTCCCATTTTTATGTATATCGTTTTTATTTTTTATTTATATTTTCCAGGTTTTTGTTTGTTTTAGTATTGTTAAACGGATTTTAAAAATCTCTTTGCTGTTTTTACCCTAAGATTTTTATTGTTTTTATGCATTATATTCAGATTGCTTATTATCAATTCCTGACTCCTTTTTTTTTTTGATATTTTTCCTAAGTTGAATCATTAACCCATTTATTTTCAGATTTTTCTTACTTTAAAATACAAAGTGCTTAAGGTGGAATGGATCTTTATTAGTGAATATTCTCATATTCACTTTTTTTAGTGTCCTTTCATGGTTCTTATTCCTCTTAAGACACCTACTCCAACTCAAGAGAAGGATATACATCTACAAAGTGGTTTCAAGAGTCAGTTCTAAAGAAAAAATGTAATAATAATAACAATAATAATAATAAACATAGAGGCAACAGAATTGTGTCTACCTGCCGAGTACCACATTTTCATTGAGGAAGAATAAGGGTTATGCACAAAGGAAGCAGAGAGAGTGATTCTGCCAGAAAATTTGGCAGAATCTACTGAATAGAAGACTTAAAAATTGATTCTTGACACTACTGAATTATTTTTCTTGCTATTTGAATCCTTGCAGAAGATAAAAAGGAGAGATGGAGAACAATCCTCCTGAGGATGTGCCTCTCATGCCTGCTCTCCAAAATTGTTTGAATTATAGAAGAAAAAAATCTCTTTCATATTAAAGATGAGAGTCAAGTGGATTCTAAATCATCTGAATACAGTGGGCTTGAGTAGAGATCTTATTTGGAGATTTAAAAATTCTCTTGTTATGGTACTTTCTTTGTTAAACATGCAATTTTCTTTCAAAAATAAATAATAGAAACAACAATGTCAATAACAAAGCAAACTATTTGACACATTGTTATTATTATTTATCAAAAAAGTCAGAATAAAGCCTGGACATATTTAACAATTACCAAACTATATTCATATATGAACATAATTTAAATTATGTATTCTTGAATAGTGTTGTACAGAAGATTAGATTATTCCGTAATCTAGTAAATAGTTTAAAATTTGAAAGGTAAACTAAAATGCAAAAGAAAGCAGTGATTATAAATGTTAATTTAATAGGAAATATTTTTGTTTGAACTTATCTTTATTTCATACAAAGAACTGTTAAATACATGCCAAATAAACAGAACATTTGGAGAGGGTGGTGTCCTGTCAATCAAGTGAAAGAAGTGTGTCTAGAAGGAGGATATAATCAATTCTTCAGAAGCTGCTGCTCATCTTATTTGACTAATGAGAATTCTCCATATAGAAAGCATAATCATTATTGGAAATCTTGAAAGGGTCCTTTGTGGAAATGGTGGTATATTCAAAATAAATACAGAGATGAGGAAGTGAAAACTGTAAATATAGCCCACTACATTGAAGTTTATGATCTATAAAGAAGCTGGGCATTTCAATAGTTGGGGTTTTACATCTGGCCAAAGAAGGAATTTTTTTTTAAGAAAAAGAGATCTATATTTGTTTATATGATTATGATCCAGTACAGAAAGCTAACAAGAGAGAAAAGAAATGATTGCAGAACAAAAATTCCACAAGTAAGAAGGGCGAAGAGGAGAAATTTAGTACACGGTTGGAAAACTTGACTTCTAAAAGAAAAGAAGACTGTTCATTGTGATATGAGGGAAGACGAAGACTGTGAATAGAGATACAAACAATTGTTATTACCGGTTGGTGTGAAGATGAGAATCTTATCCTCTGCCTAAGTTTTCAGTGAAAAAGTAAGTTACACCATAACAGAAAATGGAAAGGAGAGGATATTGAGGTTTGAGTAAAGATGAACATGTGTTGAAAATGCTGTCAGTAAGGTTGTCGAAATTTCTGAGAGCCACTGAGAGATGTGGTTAAGTTTTAATTATTTTTATTTTTAATGTTTATTTCTTGAATGAGAGAGAGAGAGAGAGAGAGAGAGAAACAGAGCATGAGAGGGGGAGGGGCAAAGAGAGGGAGACACAGAATCTGAAGCAGGCTCCAGGCTCTGAACTGTCAGCACAGAACCCAACGTGGGGCTTGAATTCACTAGCCGTGAGATCATGACCTAAGTCAAAGTTGGACGCTTAACCAACTGAGCCACAAAGTTGCCCCTGATGTGGTTAACTTGTAAAATGAGATCAGCCATCATGTTTGGGTGTTTTATTTTTTCCTAACCCTCTGAGCTTGTTCTTCATGTGTAGACATGAAGTTGGCACAGAGTTCAAATGAACATGTATGAGGTATTTGCCTGGTGTGGGTAATGGAAGAATAAAGAGGCTGGAGACATAAAAGTGTGCAAGAAAGTGATAAAGTGACAATATTCATGAAACATGAATATATGACAGAGAACAAAGGGTGTGATGGGTGGGAAAAAAATAACGTGATGAATGTCGTTGGATTGAAGGTCCCTAGGAAGTCAAGGAATTGATATGGAGTTACCAACAAAAGGAAACTGGAGAAACAAATGTAGCCATGTACAAACAGAAATACTTAAAACACCAATCTGTAGGTGGTGCTCTTGTTGATAATGACAAAAATTAGGATGATACCAAATTTTGAAATGGTTCCTATTTCAAGGTAGGAAAATGTATCTATTTTCATTTATTTTCATTATTTATAAGACTAAGCACATATCTGTAACTAGCAGAAAAGATGTAATTTCTGGCATTCCATCCAAAATGTTAAGTGAATTTTTGTAATAAAGATATTATTTAAAGAAAATAGAAAATTATATCAATTCATCAGCATTTGCTTTAAGGTACACAATCTTTAAAAAATGATTGCAGCGTGTTTTCAAAATATGAAAAAACAATGTCCCACTTTTTGAAAGCTAAAATTAATTTTCTTGTCAATGTCAATAATAAATATATCAAATGTCATGATCCTATAGGATATATCGAATAACAATCCTATAGGAAATGTTGTTTAGTTTTATTATTTCTTTTAGATTCATAGTAATAACTATCTAAAAAGGCAATATTACAAGGAAAATAAATTTTATTTAATACACCCAGATTATTGAAAAAGTTTAACACAACCTTTTAAACAAAAAGTAGGAAGAAGAAAATTACCACTAATATATTTTCTGATTGAAGTTGGCTGACTTAGGAGGCTAACAATGGACAAACCTGTATGTGCAAGTAAAATTAAGAGTCTTTCTTCACCTTTAGAGGATTCTTTCTTTGATTTATTTATTTTTTTCTTTTATAGTTTATTGTCAAGTTTGTTTCCATATAACACCCAGTGTTCATCCCAACAAGTGCCCTCCTTCATGCCATCACCTCTCCCCCACCCGTATCACCCCTCAGTCTGTTCTCAGTATTTAAGAGTCTCTTATGGTTTGCCTCCCTCCCTCTCCTTAACTATTTTTTCTCTTCCCCTCCCCCATGGTCCTTTCTTTGATTTATTTATTTTTTAAGTTTCTCCTTTTCCACATATGAGTGAAAACATGGTATCTGTCCTTCTCTGCATGACTTATTTCCTAGCAGTGCTATTGCTGGTTCATAGGGGAGTTCTATTGTTAATTTTTTGAGGAACCTCCACACTGTTTTCCAGAGTGGCTGTACCAGTTTACATTCCCACCAACAGTGTAGGAGGGTACCCATTTCTCCACATCCTTGCCAGCATCTATAGTCTCCTTATTTGTTCATTTTAGCCACTCTGACTGGTGTGAGGTGGCATCTCAGTGTGGTTTTGATTTGTGTATCAACTGATGATGAGTGATGTTGAGCATCGTTTCATGTGTCTCTTGGCCACCTGGATGTCCTCTTTGGAGGCCAAGCTTGCAGTACAGAGGAGCCTGTGTGGGCTGCAGATGGACCAATGACCGCGTGAACAAGCCTGTCTCACACAGTATTATATACTTATTGGTTAGCCTAAGCTGGACTACAGAAAACATACATTTCTTCTAAGTAACAAGAAAGAGTTCAAGGCAACTTGAAGAACAATGGGAAATAGGTCCGTGTTTTGCATACCAGACGTTGGCAAAACCTGGTCTGCCAGAACGCTGACATCAGCTGAAGGTCTTCTTTGCTGTTCAGCTGATAAAACTCCCTGTTGAGCTGTCAAAAGGGGAAGGGAACGATCCTCTAATATCATCTGGATTTGTCCATCATCAGAGGTGATACTATCATCAGAAAACAGGACTGAGATTCTATTGGGAAGTGGTTTGGGGAATGGAAAATGTTAAACCAAATCTATTAAGGAACTATGATGCTATAACTTATTAGTGTTGAACACCAATATGACACTAATGGTCATGAGTTTAAAGAGTACAATTAATGCTATTTTGAGATATTTTCAGGTAATAGATAACTTCTTGGGAGTAGATTGCTGGGCTTAACCGAAGTTAGGGCTTTGTCAACTTGATATGATTTATTAGCGAGTGTCAAAAGTATTAATAATGTTTGTAAGGGAGTGTTACATCATAGAATCTAATATTTATAGGCAAGGAAGAGAAAAAAATGAAGAGAGTGATGAACAGTGAAAGAGAGTAGTTTAGTGTTACTGGTTTACTGTGAATTCCTTTTGGCATTTTCTCCTTTAATACATCATGAAACTTAATTTTAAATAAGTATGCTAGATTATTGGCCACAAATAATCTTCAAAGTTATATTTGTAGACTTTAAAAATATTTGACTTTTTTGAGCACTAAATCCTAGTGAGTTTTCTATAAAGTTAGTACATTTATATATTGCTAAAAGCCATAGAAGAAACACTGTTCTTAAAATTTCACTCCTTGGAATTAATTTATTCCAAAACAATGATACATTTTAAGAAAAGATATGCATGGCAGATGGCACAGAGAAGCATGAATGTGCCTGAATATTTACTTAGAGCTCTAAGTCACCTTTCTAAATTTTTTAAATGTTTATTTATTTTTGAGAGAGAATCAGAGAAACAGAGCATGAGCAGGGAGGGGCAGAGAGAGAGGGAAACACAGAATATGAATCAGGTTCCAGGGGGCTCAAACTCAGGAATCGTGAAATCATGACCTGAACCAGTCGGATGCTTAACTGACTGAGTCACCCAGGTACCCCCTCAGTCACTTTCCTAATATCTAGGCTTACAATTAATCGTATTTCTAGTTTTCTCTCTAACTTCAGTGGGAATGAGCTTTGTACATATTGCTGATATCTAGAATTTTCAACTAGTGGATAACAATTAGAATAAAGAAATAAGCAGAAGGAAAAAAAAAAGGCACAGCCTACCTCTATAATTCTTCAATGGCCTTAAGTTGGAAAAGGGAATTCATCAGACACTGAGTATTTCTGGATCCCTTTGATGTACAATGGATACAATGTAACAAGTTTTTTTGGGTTTTTTTTTGTTTGTTTTTTTTTGTTTTTTTGGCTTGGTCTCAGGTAAACAAGCAAGACTTCAGCAAGAGATCCCCTGTAGTCTGGGTTCAGGAGAGTTTCCTGCCCCTCCTCCAGGGGTAAAGGGTCTTTTCCTTTTATCTATTTTTTTTTATTTTTTAAACTTTGTTTTTTAATGTTTATTTAATTACTTTTAAAAGAGAGAGAGAGAGAGAAAGAGAGAGAGAGAGAGAGAGAGAGAGAGAGAGAGTACAGGAGGGGTACAGATAGAGGGAGACAGAATCCCAGAGAATCCCAGGCAGGCTCCGTGCTATCAGCATAGCCCTGTGTGGGACTTGAACTCATGAACTGTGAGATCATGACCTGAGCCAAAATCAAGAGACAGACACTTAGCCAACTGAGCCACCCAGGTACCCCTACCTTTCTTTTAGGTACAATGAGTTTTTAATGTGTTCCTAGGCAAAAGCATTTGCTGCTCTTCCCTTTGCTAGTAACTTAATATTTTGTTCTTTAGTGGAATAGATATTAGGTAGGGTAACAGTGGTCCTCCACTCATCCAGCCCTGCATCACCAAGAAAAGCATGGTCTTGTATACTGCCTTGTCTCAGTCTTTGTGACGATCCAGACCCAGTGTGTTCTATGGGAAAGAGCCCATGAATGAGTGTAAACTCTTTTTGTGTCTACAACATTTTGAGATTCTAGACCTTCATGCTATTTTGCACTTGGCCTTTAGCAATTCAGTAAAAGAATTGCTGAATTCTTCCTAGCTGCTTGTATGGAGATCTTTGTCTTTCTCTTATGCCACAGTGTAGTTAATGCTAAATATCCCATATTTCCTTTGAAACTGTATTCTTTCTTTCTATTCTAGTCTTGGTGGTTATTCTGTGACTCCTGCTTTCTGGATGCATGATTTAGTGTATTTTTTGACTTGCTCTTGTTGCTAGATTAGATATGACAGTTTTTGCAGCTTTTCCATCCAAGATAAAAGCAAGAAGACTTGCATCATTTATTCTTATTCCATTAGAAGATACATTTGGTTACCAGGGATGAGTTTTAATTAACAAATTTCCAAATTTATTAACTTGTGTTCATTTAAACAAAAATCTTTTTATCAATATTTAAAAAAATTTCAAGATATGCCATTGGATAGCCTTTGATAAAGAGCTGTTGCTATTTGGTTATATATTTTTAAAAGTAACACTTTAAGATATAAAATTTATCCTAATTAGGGGGTGAAAGTGGTCAGGACAAATTTATATGACAGAGGCTGGAACCTTCTCAAAAGTTTCTTTTGACACTTTTGGACACTGAAGATATATAATGATAGGAGGTAACATTTATGTTTTGCTTATTACCATGATATATTTAAATCATTTAATCTTCAAATAATTTCATGAATAGGTTTTATTAATATCCTTATTTTAAACAGACAAAATTAAGAAAGGTGAGCATTAAGTAATTACTCAAGAACATCAAAATAGCATAGGCCATGCCAGTATTCAAACCAGAAAGTCTGGACCTAGAAGTTACATTCTTAGTCTCTATGCCAACTGCCTCCTAAGATAAGTTATTAGACAAAATAAATAAGAAGTATCCTTAGTGATTTTTGCTTAATCAGAACTTATAATGTAAATTATGAATAGAACATCATCTAAAGACACCAGCAGAGCTCATTTAACAACAATACAGATCGGTAGATATTTTAAAATTGGAAGCTTAGAATTATACTATAATTTGACTAAAAAGAAATGTTATTTAATTAAGAACTTTTTTATTGGCTATAGAAAATATTTCTCTTCTCTATTAATAAGGAGTAATATATGATTTTATATTACCTAAGTAAAATATAATCTGCTTTTACATAGGCCTCTAGAGATAGAATGTTTATAAAATATGACAGAAGATAAAACTGTCAATGAGTAAATTTTGATGGACATAGTCTACCAGAACTAGAAATGTCTTCCAAAACACTACTAATAAAGGAAGTCAAGGATACATGCAATTATACAGAGATACAAAAGTATTTTTCTGATAATACATATGTATTTAAGCACCTATTATTTAGCAGGCAATGTAAGTTTGTTCATACTATTATCTCAGTAAGTCTTCTCCAAGAGATCAGTAACAATTTCTCCATTTTATAGATAAGGAAACAAGATTTCTTGGAGGTTAAAATAATTTGGTAAAGATCACACAGAGATGATCTTATCTGAATTTAAGTAGATAAGTTTAACTTATTAATAAACAGACTCCAGACTTGTGAAAAGGAAATGTTTACATATGTTAACAGACATCTTGAATGTTAACAAGCGCTGCTTAAAGGAATAATTATAGTGTTAAAGGCCAGCAGGTAATGGCTCTAAATACAAACATGTAAGCTCATTTTTACCTTATTAATAACTTAACCTTATTGTAGAAGTCTCTGCATTCTGAAATTCTGAGATTACATCCTTTTATTTTAATGACACAGTGACTAGGAAGAATAGGATTGCAGTAAATACATGGGTGTGCAAAGTGCTAAATTATTTACTAAATATACTCATATTAGTAATGTTCAATAATACCTACTTTGGTGCTATTTAGTGATAATAAAATAAATAGAAATAAATATTAAAGAACTGTGGATGTACATAATATTCTTCGGATCAAAATCCAGAGATTTCATTTAAAGATCTCAATCAGCTATATTCATTCACTTCAGGGAAGCTTCTGGTATTATAGAGTTTCCATCAGATCTCCAAATATGTATAAGTCTTCAAATACCATTTAACATTCTTAAAAATGTATATTTTTTAAGTCAGATTCACATTATTGTACTTACTCAGCCAAGTTTTTTTTTTAATTACAAAAAATTTGCTCGCCATCTGTAGTATACGATTATGGGGAAGAAATTAGGTTTTGGCTATTTCCTGCTTTAACACATGGATTCTTATATCCTTCTAAATCACCTAGATAATATTTTGGAAAGTAAATGGAATTATTTTCCTTGTTAAATTTTCTCCTAAGCTTACCACTTTTATAGCCAGCCAGTTCTGTGAGCCTAACTGCCATGACAGGCTACAATGTAACATTAAGAGTAGAATTACAGGGTAGTTGTACACCACAGAAGAAATTGGGAAAGATTCCACTTTTTAGAAGCTTGTGTATCTAGTATTTAATAGTTGCTTTACAGTTGGCTTGGGTATGTTCTTCACAAATCCAAACATTTCAAGTGAGAACTAGGCCGTAAAACTGCAAATTTACTTGTAGTTATTAATTGAATGTTACTGACATTGGCAAGGTTTAGGAAGATTTCTTTTTCTTGATGTATTTGCTCTTATGTCCTCAGGTCATTCACTGCCTGCCTTGGGATAGTGTTCTAATCTTTCCAGTAAAATTTAGTCTCTCCTGATTAATTTTGTCTGCTATTCTTTTTCTCCCAGGATGCTCATATTTCTTTTTAATCTCTTTTCACTACAGCTAATACTTTTCCCACTTAGCTGAGTTAGATGATGGGTTAAAAACATTATTATTAGAAAGATTTAAAAAAATACCACAGGGCAACTAATCGCTTTTTTGTACTCTGAGAAGAAAGAACAAAATATAAGAGTATAATAACTGTATCTTCAGTAAAACCTGGAAGAGCACATTTGTTTACAACACAGGCACTCATCCTATGCCTGCGCATAAGCAGTTAGTATGCTTTTTTGTGCTTACTCTGGAGAGAAAAGATGAGAGTTATTGAGGTGAGAGCATTCAACTTTCCAAATTAATTGCTAGGTTGAAATTAAAAATCCAGTGTCTAGCTCAGTAAGGCAACCGTGGTGTATTTCCTCCAGGAAGAAGAGATTTATATCTGAATGTCTCTCTTTTGCTGTTTGCAACAGTTCTGAATTCAAAATAGAACTAGGGGGATGTTTGCCTGACAAGGAAACAAGACTAAGGATCAGATTCACCTCTGGAAGTAACCTATTGAGGAGCTTACTCTGAGTTTTGAGCAGAGCTGTGTGCCTCTGCTTCTAGGAACTCCTTGTAGAATGACCTTCATGCCAGAATTTCAGGGGTGTTGAGAGCATCAGTCTGTTACTATAATCATTAAATTCTTCCTCTGGAGTGCACTTCGTATGAAGGATATTCAAGTATAGGACAGACTTTCTATTCCTAATGACTTTGAAGCTCCAGCTTTATATTTTCAGGTAAGATAAAAGAGACAGAGAGAAGTAAACAACAGTTTACTATGCAGAAAGGGTCTAACTTTGTTCAAGGCTATTTTCTTCTAAGAGGGATCTATCAGAAGACCACAAACCTATTATAATATGTAACATGGTGATAGGACTAATTCATTATATTTTTAAATAGGCATCCCTAAAATCATATGGCCTTGAGGGAGTCTAAAGAATTTCACATTTTGTAGGAAGAGGGCAATGAAATCTAATTGGCCACTCACTTTTATTTCTCACATAACAATATTATTCACGTTAGAAGGCACCATGAATCTCTGTTGACCAGACTTCAAAGCATAACCTCCTTAATGCCTTGCATAAAGTGCAGTCACTTTCAAACCTTTTTCTCCCTTTGTTTTCTAAACAGACAATTTGCTGTAGGCCCAGTTAGGGACAGCACCCATCATATCCCGCCCCACCCATCCACTCCTGTCTCCTTCTCTATCTTCTATTTCCCTCCCTCACTAACACATCTTCTTTCACTAAAATCTCATCCACTACTTTTCTCTCTTAAATTCTCACACTTTTAAGGTTTCTCCTATGTAATAATGACAATAACCAACAATTGTATAAAATAATTATTAGCGCTTAAGTGTTGTATATTCATTTCTTCTTTTAATATTCAAAATAACGCTAAATGTTAAGTAGTGTTATTTCCCTACTAGATTATAAACCCCATGAGGGCGTTGTGAGTGCCCAATAAGTATTGCAGGAATAATTTTCATTTTATACATCAGCAAACATATGATTAAAGGTATCAACTGATTTGGCCAAAGCATGCCAACAGCTTGTGGCAGAGTGGGGTCTGGGTGACTATGGGGATCAAATTCTTACTCATGATGCTGAGGTAACCCTTTTAGCAAGAAATACCCTTCACACATTATTTCACTTTATCCTAAAAAAAATTCTGAAAATGGGAGTTATTATCTCCATTTCACAGATGAAGACACCAAGATTCAAAAAGCTTCTGACTAGTGATAGAATCAAGATTTGTATGCAGAGAAATTCAATTTCAAAGTCCAATTTGTATTGACTTTGGTATTTTACAGCTAACAACATAAAATAAATAGACAAAATAACCTGTGGTACTTAAATCATTCACTAAAAATCTACCATCCTATCTCTGGGTATTAATTCTATACCCTAAAAAGATGATTATACAATCAGAGCCATGTTGAAAGGACATAATATGCTGGCTGCAAAAGGAACCATCAATCTGTTGCTTTGTGTGGCTTAGTGATTGAATCAAATCAACAGAGTTGATCACATTGATAATGACAAAAGGAGTTATTATGAGAGAGGAATAATATTAAATTGCAAAACATCAATTTGGCTACAACTCAGATATAAGCTGGGTCTTTTCCAATAATGTTTTGAGTACATTTTCCTTGCATTATGTATGTTTTGTGACAATTATCTTTCTTATTGTAATATTGGAATGAAAGACATTTGTTTCTGTTGCAATGATGCAAATTTCCTTCGTGAGTGATTAGGTTGATTTGCTGGATATATCCTGTTTGCTAAGTGATGGCAAATGGTAAATTAGGCTCAGTAAGGAAAAGGCAGTAAAATACATTGTGTCTTAGTCTATAGCTGAGATAATTAAGAACATGTTGTTGAGAAAACAAATAAATCATAATGTTTAGAGGAGGGATATCTTTCAGATGTCTTAGCTTTGATGATTTTATCAACTAGTTTTTAATTGGTGAAATTCAAGTCTCTGAATAATAGCAGATGGTATGGGCAAAATCTGTTTCATTATCAATGATATAATTTCTGAAAACTGCCAATGTAAATGTTCATAAATCTAAATAACTGCATTTTTCAAAACTGCTGGCCCCATATTATCAAATACATATTCAAAGAACTGTAGATCAGCTGACTTTCTGTCAATGTGGAATCTCTGTTAATTGGCAAAAATGTACAGCTGTAATGCATCATAAAATAGTTTCAAATGAAGGATCCAATACACTGCAAGAAGTTGGAACACATTCTCCCAAAATTGGAATAAAAAATTGAATTTGTGTTTTGTAAAGTTGAGCAGTTCAGTATTTAACCCATGCTCATATTCTCTGATATTGAAGTCTTACCATTTCTGTAATATAGTAATTGTTCCTCAGATAATATAGCCCACCATATAAAGTTAGCACTTGCTTGAGTACCTTTCTTCTTAAATATTACACTGTATCCATTGCGGATTCAAACATCCCCTATATATGACCCAGTGTCATTGTATAAGTATATACAATTTATATATTTTACACACACACACACACACGCACATATTTATTTATTTATATACACATAACCTCTATTCTTCCTAATCATAGGGCCTGAATCATAATTGTTAAGTATTTTTTTTTTCTGTATACCATCTTCCACAAGACTGTTTAAGTGCTAAGACATAAAGAGTTGAGACGTCAGTTGTAACCTTCAGGCCTTCCCCTAAAGACTCAGAATCACAGCATTCTGGTTTTCTTAGGTCACTTTAATTATCGAATATCTGACTTGTCCAGTTTAGGATTTTCTTTTTTTTAATGTTTTATTTATTTTTGAGAGAGAGAGAGAGAGAGACAGCGTGAGCAGGGGAGGGTCAGAGAGAGAGGGAGACACAGAATTGGAAGACAGACTCCAGGCTCTGAGCTAGCTGTCAGCACAGTGCCTGATGCAGGGCTCCAACCCAGGAACCGTGAGATCATGACCTGAGCTGAAGTCAGACGCTTAACCGACTGAGCCACCCAGGTGCCTCAAGTTTAGGATTTTCATCTTCCTGACCTAGAACTTCAAGGACACTGCTATTCTACTTCACCATTACAAGTGTTCTTAGCATTGACTAATGTCTCAATTTGACATTAAATCAACCTATTGAAAAGGACCTTCCTCCTTAATTTAATTATTTTATTCTCATGCTTGAATAATTATGATTAACTCCTCACTAATTTAACATTGTCTAGCTTGTGGTCCTTCCAAAGCAATTTATGTATGGATCTGATCACGTCAATTCTTTGATTTCCTCTGTACTTCCAGAACACTTGGCATCTTCCTCTGGTTTAGTCCTTATTAGGCCATTGCACCCAGGAAGTTGAGATTAGATTTATTATTGAATTTTTTATCTATCTCCACTCACAGCATAATAAATTATATAGGTAATAGTCCACAATTATTTATTGAAATTGCATATGGGAGTTAAAAGAAAACTAGATATCTATAAAACTGCTAGCACTTTTACTTGAGCAATTAAATGAATCATGGTACCATTTAGGAGAAATTAAGAAATGAACTTATTAGTTTTGAGAGGAAATTTAGAATTCTTCTCTTCGTGCTATGTATGAATTGCCTATTAACATACATGTGGAGATGAAGTTCAGAGGCAAATCAGGTTTGGATTATTGTTAGGATTGATTCTTCTATTTATGCATCTATTTCTTAACTATCTGCAAAATAATACTAAAACATTGCTCTTTATTTTTGCTCCATAAAGGACAACCCCTTCTGTGTTTGTATGTATAAATGCACACCGATTGATTCGGTAAAATGTGCTTATTGCATATTGTGTTAAATTAGCAATGTACTCTGATTGCTCACCCCTTGACTTAATTTATAGGTCTGACGGAAATTCAGATTTTGTTAAGAGGTATTTTGTTTCAACTAGTTTGTTTGTTTGTTTATTTTGAGAGAGACAGAGACACTGTAAGTGGGGAGGAGCACAGAGAGAGGGAGAGAGAGAATCCCAAGGAGGATCCACACTGCCAGTGCTTAGCCTGATGTGGGACTTGAACGCCTGAAATTGTGAGATCATGACCTGAGCTGAAACCAAGAGTTGGACATTCAACTGACTGAGCCACTCAGGAGCCTCTAAAATTCATAGTTTTAAGGCATTGGCCTTTGATACATTTATTTATGTATTCCTTCTGTTCATTCAACAATGCAAGCAAATACGAATAAGGTATGACTCTATGCAATCAAAAACATCACTGATTAATGCTGGAGATCAGTGATTGCCATATAAAGGGATAAGAGTTAAAGGAAATTAGATATGCTTTGAAAATACATAAGAAAGACATCTAATCAAACAAGTATTAGGGGGAGAGGTAATTGGAGAGAATAAGCATTTGTTTTTCAAATATGATATCTGAGCTGAGTCTTAATAAAATCTTCAAAGATGGGAGAAAATAATCAAGGTAAAGAATATTTAATTTAGAGAAAAGCATGTACAGTAGACCTAGATGACTAAACTAATTCTAGACACTTACAATATTTGTATGACTATAATATATCCAAGCTGTAATGTAAAAAGCTTCAAAACCATGAAAGTTTCATATATATTGTATTAAGCCATTTACATTTTATTTTGAAGACAAGGGGAAATCATAAAGAAGTTGATCAGGGGAGATATATGATCAGATGTAAAGTTAAGAAAGATTACTCTGGTTGCAATGTGCAGAAGGTATAAAAGCAGAAATATTAGAGACAAGGTAGTTAATTAAGAGAATATTACAATAATCAAAGCAAATTGACTTAAAAGTACCAAATAGAGATGTAATGGAAAAGGATGAATCAAAGATGATTATCTGGCTCAAATAAGTGAGGAAATGGTGACACCATTTATGGAAGGATAGATTACAAATGAAGGATCAGATTTGGGGACATAGTACACGTCCAGTAGAAGGATAATGCAAAGTGGATTCAGTTCAGATATAATGAGTTTGAAATGTCTGTGGGACATGAAGGTAAAGATGTATGTAGTTAGATATATAGGTCTAGAACTTAGGCATATAGATAGGGGTTTGGAATGATCAGTCTTTACTTATGACAACAACAATACTTCCAGTATTTATATGGGCTAAGAATAAATAAAGAGAAATGTTCAAAATTCTAGACTCAATAATTTTTTATTTATTATGTATTATTCCAAATGTTTTCAGATGAATTATCTAATTTAAATTTCACAGGAATTCTATGGGGTGAGAGGAGAAAGATTGCATTATAATTGCCATTCTATAGATAAATAAACTGAGATGGAAAGGAGTTAATTTCACTTACACCGAACTAGTACCAGCAGAGCTGGAGACGGACTCAAATTACCCGACTCCAGGTCTTCTTTTCTTTCAATGTCATGAGTTGCCTTTCACTGCCATTGTTTATATTGCAGTAGTGTGGTAGAAATCTAGCAGTGCATTTCATAGCTATAGTACTAACTATAGAGTCCAGAAAGAAATTAATATTCTTACATTATGTCTGAGACCAGAATCTATATTATTTACTAAACTCAGGTTATGGCAACATCAAGAGAAACATCCAATTGTCTGCAATGGATTTAGCACAGGCTATATTGTTAGGTATTTTGATAGCAAACTCACACATTATACAACTATTCTGCAAACATTACAACTTTTTTTCAATAAGCCATCTAATATATAACACTTCTTGAAAATATTTATAATTTCAGCTAATACAACCACTTGGAATGGTGATTACTTAACACATCAAGGACCTACTTGTTCTTCTTTGGAAAGTAAATGTGGAAAAGATATTCGAGTTTCTTTAAGCCAAGCAGTTATAAACAGGGGAGAAAGCAGAAATGACTTCTATCCACACTAAATGGTTATTTTAATGAGGGCCAATCATGTTATCTTCATTAATTTATGCATTTTATCCTAATAATATAAGACATTTTGAATGGCACTGTGGGGTAATAATGGTGAAAAAGAAATTTCCTCTCTTGAAACACATTTCTCGATTAATTACAGAGGTGGAAAAGAAAACAGTGGGACAAAATGCTGTGCACAGTATAGAGCTTCAATTATAGTGTATTATCAACATTTGGTTTAGAACAAAAAAGATGAATGGGATAATAGTGGAAACATCATGAAATCATCACCAATAAGACTGTGAAAGACAGTCTTCAGATATGGGAGATACAGTAAAACCACTGTGATTGCTGAAGAAATCAGTTAAGCTCTCAGTCAAAATGGTTTATGGATAGGCATTGAAAATTTGAAATCAACCAGGAATAGAGCCACATATTTAACAATATATCCCAATTTACCCATGAATGCCTTTCTGTCATTCCTTTTATTAATGCTGTCCTAACAATGCTTTCTTAGAAAGAATTATAGCTTATTGTAGTCTATGTGTTAAGCTGTATCCTTCTTAACCTTCTAAGACAAATGTAAGCTTTACTGGATCTATATAGCTTAATGGCAGACATCTGTCAGTTTATTTTGTAACATAAAATTCATACAATACTATATCTGAGCCTTAGTTTCATGTTTTTTGGTCATACTACTTAATAACAAATACTCAAAATACTCAAACACTCAAAGTATCTGCATAACATTCAAAAATATCTACAACACATTCTTTTAAAAGGTAGATAAATTATATAGGTGTAAACCATTTTTCTAAGGCGCTCTTCAAAAGGACTCATTAGCATGCATGATAATTACACTTTTCACCTGTTGAATAAATAAAACAGATTGCCTTTCTTTCATTGCAATGTATTGAAATAAAGAAGTAACTTAGTTGTGAAGTTTGAAAACTTTAATGTCTTCATTCTGCTTTACTAAATTACTCAAAATTATGTTTCTAATGGTAAATTAAAACTAACAACTCTTATTCAGAAAATACTTCTGATTTTAGTACAACATGGTCAGTTCTTGGACTACTAAATAAGTATATTTATTATTTTGATCATACGTGGAATTTCTTCACCTATTTATTGAGATAGTGTATTTCAATAGGAATATTTATTGAAATAATCCTCTGTATCAAAATTCTGAATATTTGGGAAAATAAAAAACTGAATTATGTAATTAAATTAAATATTAGAAATTTTAAACTACATTTATTTATCAAATCTTACTAAATATTTATTTTCAGTAAAGTTTGTGGACATAGTCTCAGATAAATGGCATGTTGTTGCTGTTTTTCCTATAGTTCAACTAGGCTTGCACGCCCTTTCAAACCTATACCTACTACAAAGCAAGCACCTTGAAAATTAATATAACTCAGCTTGAGTTTGGTATCTGAATTTTAATATAGGTTTTCAATGGATCTTATTTTAAACTTCTTTAAATTTTCCTTTCAACATTAGCAGTTGTATAAAAAGTTTCCATAGCATTTACTATAAGCAGTCTCCATGTTGAAAAGTTAGTGGAGAAAGCCAGGCTACTGGGAGAAATATCAGAATTTAAGATATAGATTTGATGATGTGATTATATGGACACCAAGAGAGTTCTGAATCTTAAGCGAATTCATTTTCCAGTAGACATCAGTTTGTAAAGAAATATTTTATAAAATCAAGCATAATTGATGATTTTATTATATCAAAGCAGATTTCTACTTTGTCAACTGGAATATAATTACCTTATTATAAAATGATTTACTGATATAAAAATTCCATTTAATGATTTTATAATGTATGTTTTATTTTTTAAATGATAGGAAGTTAAATGTTTGACAAAAAAAAAAGAAAAAGAACCCTAACTTTGCACCTAAATATTTATTTGCTTAAAGTTGAATCTTTCATTTTCAGCTTGAGATTTATACTCTTTGAGAGCATGGAAACCATTAATGCCAAGCATGATTAGTTTTCGATCCCTTTTTCCCTTCTAGCTTGATGATGTGCTCTATTTTCTCTAATTATGGTATGATGACTGGTTACTTGCACTGTTTCTGTTATGAACTGAGTTAACCCCTTGGCCTTTTATAACTAATAATCTCTCTTTTTGCTTCTCAAGTGTGTTTTTCCTCTGTATATAGCACTTAGGATTTATCATGGTGCTTATTTATTTATGTACTTATTTTTTGCAAAGTATGAAATATAAGAATGTCATCAGCATGTATAAAAAATTATAAAACACTTTTACCTCTACCTACTAAATACTAGCACAAGACACCACAAAGCAGTATCACACAAGTAGGGTAAATAGTATATTAAATAACCCATAGTATAGAATCTAGATTTGTTTTTGAGACAGAGGCTGTTACAAATTTATTCAAACATGGAAATACTTTTTTCTTATTTTTCTTTCAGATTTAACCTACATAGCACTATATGTTGAGTCAAATTTATAAGTCACTTAAAACTTATGCATTTTTAAATTTTATAGTCTCAATCCCCAAATAGCCTGTTATGAAACACTTTTTAAAAATATTAATATTTATTTATTTTTGAGAAAGAGAGAGAGAGAGAGAGGCAGAAAGAGAGGGGGACAGTGGATCCTAAGAGGGCTCTGCACTGTCAGTAGGAACCTTATGTGGGGCTCAAACTCATGAACTATGAGATTAAGACCTGAGCCTAACTCAAAGTTGGACTCTTAACTGACTGAGCCACCAGGTGCCCCCATATAAGGAAACTATGCTTTGATAACACTCCTGGACTTTTAGTACAAACAGAAGGAACTCTAAATTCCCAAGAGTTTAGAAATTTCTTCCATCAATGTATTTCTACTCTTCCCCTCTGGTTTTAATGTTCCTTTAAAAATGAGCCTCATTAATGACTGAAATAGGACACAAAGGACTTTGGACATGTTGTACTTCCCTGTGATAGTATTTTAAGTAATATGAAGCATCTTGCACTATTACAGAGCTATCAGGCTTACAACTCTATAGAGGAAAAAATATAAGGATAGACTGCCCGAGAGGGTCTACTTAATGAAATACAGCATCTCTTCAAGGATCATGTATAGCTAAACAAGCTGATAGAACTGAATATAGTATAAATATTTTTAAGTGTAATGTCAATATGTGTGTATGCAAAGTATACACATATATGTATGTGTGAATGCCATTGTAGTATCTTAAACAAAATAATTTTTTTAGTAAACTATCAGTGATTACACTGATAGTACGTGTATAATTTTGTCATTGATGTGAGGTTGAGGGCAAAGAATAATTAGACTGGCATGGTGTTTCCTCCTGATTCAGGATTTGTAGGGTCCTTCGAGAACATTGGTATCAACCTTTCAAAAGTACTGATTACAGAGTGAGATGCTGTGCATATTAACTGCAGGTTTTTACCCAAGAGGGTATGGAAAAAAAATCTAACACTATTAAAAAAATGGAGGGAAGCCAAGAATGCTTTAGGGGTGGTGAGTCAAGCAATTGTCTTTGAATGTAATGATTAAGATGCACTTGGGCTGAAGCAAGTGAAGTTGCTGACATTACAATCAGAAACAATGATGAAATCATCTCTATTATCCCTCCTTTAACAATTTACTAGTTCTCTAAGTGGAAATAGGGGTTCCAAAAGGTGAGATTTTTATCACTGTACATCATCAGTTTTTACCTATTAAAACGAAGGACTGTTTCTACTTAAGACTAAGTTTTAAGAATAAAGAGTAATTTATAAAGAAATATAATGATAAAGAGATAAGGCACATACAAAGCTGCTCATCAGCACTAATCATCAGGGAAATGCAAGTCAATGCCATGATGAGATATCATCTCAAACCTGTTAGAATGGCTATTATCAAAGAACAAGAGATAGCAAGTATGATCAAGAAGGGAGAGAAATTGGAACCCTGTACACTGTTGGTGTGAATATAAAATGGTGTAGCTTCTAGGGAAAACAGTGTGATGGCTCCTCGAAAAATCTGAAATAGAACTACCATATTATCCAGCAATCCTATTTCTGAGTATATACCCAGAAAATTGAAATCATGATCTTGAAGAGCTATTTGCACACGTATGTTTATTGTAGCATTGTTCACAATAGCTAAGATATGGGAGCAACTTAAAAATCTATTGACAGTGGATAAAGAAAATATATTACATACAATGTAATACTATTAAGCTTTTAAAAAGAGGGAAATACTGGCATATTTGACAACATGGATGAAACTGAAAGACATAATGCTAAGTGAAATAAATAAGCCTGTCATAGAACGGCAAATACTACATGATATCCTTTATATGAAGTATCTAAAATAATCAAACTCACAGAATCAGGGACTAGAATGGTAGTTACCAGAAGCTGGAAGCGTGGGTCAATAGGGAATTACTGTTCAAAGGATAAACTATTCCACTTATGCGAGATGGATAAGTCATAGACATCTGCTGTAGAACATTGTGCCTATATTTTAAAATACTATAGTTTGAATATAAAATTTTGTATGTCTTCTTTGGAGAGATATCACAATATTGGCCACTCCAAGGTATTTACTACCACATGTCTCATATCTGGGCAGGAAAGACATGACCAGTTTAGGATCTGTAATAAATGTATTTTGGGACATCTTTTACTAATTCCCTGTAGTCTCTCTGTGTGATCTTTTCTGCTGAGAGGCTTCAGGGCAACTGAACTTCTTAGATGTTGGTTTAGGGTTTCCAAAGCATGTGGTGTATGCAAGAGAAGCCAGGTGAAAAGTTAATTTATCTGTCTATTATCTATCTATCTATCTATCTATCATCTATCTATCATTTATTTTGAGAGAGAGAGAGAGAGAGAGAGAGAGAGAGAGAGAGAAGAAGGGACAGGGAAAGAGAAAGAAAATTCCAAGGAGGCTCTGCACTGTCAGCACAGGCCTCGATCTCACAAACTGTGAGATCATAATCTGAGCCATAACCAGAAGTCTGGTGTTTAACCACCTGAACCACCTAGGCACCTCTATTTTTTTTTTTGTTTCTGTTTTTGTTTTTGTTTATGATGACCTAGACTCAACAATTAGGAAATGTTGCATCAGCCGCATTATCTATTAAGGAAGTCACAAAAGTTCAGCCAGCCTCAAGAGGAGAATATATAGAATTTACATCTTACTGTGGGAGTGGCAAGACTCTCAAGAAGATGCAGACTCTCAAGAAGTGCAAATAATTATTATTTTGGGGGAAATTCTGTTGAGAGTTCAATAATGGTGGCTATAATTGTGTAATTTCAAGATGTACCACTTTCCTGGTTCTGTGATCCTGAAGCAATCAATTAATACAAAATATTGGACCAAGTTGGTGATACTTTTAAAGTCATAGGCTTTTGAAGATTCCTTTCATGAAAGAGATTTTAAGGAATTGAAAAAAATAGAAATGGAGCGAAGAATGAGCTCACATTAAACATTATTTATAACCAGTAGCCATCAACAAGCATATAATGATGAAACATATTCTATGCACAATAACAATGAAAAACCAAAGTATTTGGAAAAGATCATAATAAAAGATCATAATAAAATGTATGGTACTCAAATAATCAGCCCACAAATGTTCCCTGGAAACTGTGAAAGGCTTAAGTAAAGCAATAAAGAGATTTCTAGAATGAGAAAACTGAACATTTTAAAGATATCACCTCATGCTAAATTATTTAGAGATTAATGCAGCTCCAACAAAACTTCATGTTGGATATTAATTTTAACTTGAAACAACTACTAGCACATGCAGATAGAAAACAGAATAAAGGTAGACAGGAAAGAAATTTACTAAAAAAATATATTTCTTATTATCCTACCAAACTGTCAAAACCTGATGGGATACTGGTCATCTAACTGTGTCTACCAGATATTTTCAGTGCAATGGCCAGAAAGAGAGGCTGTCTATAGCTAGTAGAAATGGTAGTCTGGAAGAGTAACTGAGGGTAGTAAAAAAGAACACAGTTAATTAATAGATCTAAGAACAATTGTGAAGCTATACGTTTAAAAGTGAAATTCATTTAAAAACCAGATGCTTGTAAAAATAATCTGAAAATTGTTTTTCACATGAATGCACCTAGGATTTCCTATCAGCATGTTGGCAGCATGCCTTAGAATTAGGTCCTCTGGGCTAACAGTGTAATACTGATCAGAATATATATGTATCAACCCAAGCATCACCTCTGTTAGGACACAACCTCTTGAGATCCACAAATTGGGTTATTTGGACTCCTTTCCATTAATTTAGCACACAAATATACACCTATTTTAGCATGAATCAAGCAGTAATGTGTCTGTTTGTTCTCCCCTGTCAAAATACTCTGACATCTTTGGGAGCAGAGGCTATTTTTTTCAAAAATTGCTTTCACTACTATATCCCAATGCCCAGCAGAGTGTCTGAAATAAAATATGAACTAAATGAATTCATATTCTATTAAATAAATGCATGAATGGGTAAACAGTAAGGGATTATCGTTTCCTGATTCTGGTAGTGGCCCTAATATAAACTTACATTTCATCCTTACAGTAAGATTTAATCATAAATTTTGTTATCTCATTTTAAAAAAAGAAAGCTAGTTATGCTAATTAGCTGATTAAAGTCATTCGAGTTTCACCTTTGAGGTCATTTGGGGTTTAAGCACATTATTTAAGAAAATTGTTGATAACATGGACAAACAGGAATTGAACAGATAATCTTCCCCAAACAGATTTCAAGTTATTAAAAATTAACAAATAATAAAGTAGAAATTCCAGATTAATGAGAGTGAAAGGTAATATTTATTAAATAATATTGGAAATACTGGCTGGAAATTTGAGGAGACAAATTAATTATTTTACATCATCCAACAAAAATAAATATCAATTTGATTAAAGATACATTTTAAAACAAAGTAGCAATTAAAATAAATGCTGTATGTCTCAGATGTTAGGATGAGGAGGTGTTGAAAACTGGAAGTGATAGAAATTATAAAGGAAAATATAAGCAGCCTTTTAATATCTGTTCTAATTTTATGATTTTAGAAAATAAAAACTATTATAGTAAAAATGTACAATTGTAAACATGTTGGTGGAAAGATGCCAAAAAGAAGATTTATACTTTTTATAAAGTATATAATTTAGACCCGTCAGTAAGTTCTTAGAGAGAAGCTCTACTTGAAAAGCATGTGTAAATTTAAAGCCCAATGAAGATGGACTTTAACATCATTTTTTAACATCAAAAAGATGTTAAATGAGCAAAAGCATGGAACTTCAATAGTGTGAAAATGTGTGAATTAGTCAGAAAACAGCCCAGGCCACCAAGTCATTAGTGTTAAATGAAATGCCATGGCCCAATTTAAAAAGTTCTTGTCTTCTTTGTTAAGAGGTTTAGATTATTCCTCAGACCAGAAAAAAGTATATTATGAATCTTATAAATACAAACAAGTAACTGCATATGCAAAACAGTTAACATGAAGACAAATGATATCAGAAAATAAAAATAAGTAATTCTATAAGGAAAATGAATATAAACCAAAATGTGTCAAAATAAAGGATAAAACGCTGTCTGTAATTAAACACTAAAAATGTAGGATCTGTATAACATCACCTATTATCTGTGGAATATAGATAGGTGGGAGGAAACATTACCGATAGTTTTACAGGTAGATCCTTGAATACTATTCAAATAGTCTGTGTACTTTGATAACCAGATAAATGAACCATGAAGACACTTTTCCTGAAAATAAGAGATACTGTTGTTATCAGTTCATTTATCATCTCAAGTTCTTGTAAGCAGTCAAAGCAGAAAATCTATTTCTCTCTTGTGTGAACCATACTCCTTCTACTTCTGTCTTACTTTTGGCTGAAGTCTCTGCAAATTCATTTGAAAAATTGGGTTGTCAGTTTCACACTTCAATTCTGTGGCTGCTGCTATAAAAGGACAGGTAATTTGGTCAGGGTAACAGTGTAATCTGCAGCAGTAGTTGTCATTCTAATGGCTAATTCAGAAAACCATAAATGCTTCAAACAAGAGTCTCATATATATATATATATATATATATATATATATATATATCTGTGTATGTGTATTCATCTATTTATATGTCATCATTAAGATTAAGTGAAGTAGAGAACATACACCTGAAATTTGTAATAGTCCCATTTGATATTCTGACAAAATATCCCCTGGCTTTCACTTGCATCTCATATTTGTCTTGGGCCAAATTTCTTACATTATGTCCAGAGATGAGGATTTGTATCTAGAAAGTCTTTTGGAAGTTCCCTTGGATCAACACATGTGGAGTTACCAAAGAGGGAAAATTGGGTAGATAGTGGAGCAGTGATGCATTACAACAAAGACTGCATTGATAGCATAGGCAGTTCTAGAACTGAAATAGTTTTTCATAGTTCCCCATCCCTGAAGGAATCATTCTAGGCTTTCTGTGCTACATGGACTGGTCTTTGGATGTAGGTGGCTCCTGAAGTGGGAGTGTGACTTTGGGCAAACCAGCTCTCTTCTACTGAACACAGTATCTGAAGAAGGACCTAGCTAAGAGATGTTAGCAGCACTCACTCCCAAGAGCTGGGGAGAATGAATATCTCAGTCCCAAAGGGAAGTTCTGAGACCATTGACTGCAGTCCACCTTTTTGTGACTCATGGATTCATTTGCTTCATACAAGGAGTTCTGGGAACCTTTCCTCCAGTATTCTGGTCAGTCTCTTTTCCTCAACAACCCTACAAGGGGAGGATTAGTGAGACTAACTATAACCCATGCCTCTAAACCTCTTCTTAAAGACACAACTGATATCCATTGTTTGCCTCTTATATTATCCATTCTAAAATCTCTTTAACCTCAGCTAGCATTTCTGCTGTTTTTGGTGACTTCTCTACTGGCATAACCCAGAATCTCACCCCTGATTGGTCTGAACCTCTGATCCCTAGACCTTTCTCAGTCCAAGGTTGAGGCACTTGCCAATTTACCATGAAAATAAGGTGAAGAAGTTCCAAGAGATCAGTAAGTACATCATCAGGGTACCAATTTTTCCCTGCCCCTATTGTAGCCTGCCTGTAACAATAGCCTACCTACCAGAATGGTGATTTTTCTTTAAACTTTGCTTGAGCTTATGAAATGGAAGCTTAATGTATAGGAGGACACTTGCTGTGTCCCTGGTGGAGGAATTCTCTATCTGGGACTGGAATCTCTAATCCTTCAGAGTTCTGTGTTGTGATATAAAGCACAGATTCCCTGAAATGAATCACTGAATATGATGATAAATAGAGACACTCTTACTCCTTCCCTTGTTCCCTATTCCCAGGAAAAACAACATCATATCATGATCATTAACTAAGGGTGCACACTGTGTCCTGGAGAACAACACATCACTCCTTCATGGCATTATCTCCAAGAGAGCAGCACAGTTGAACCTTCAAAAGGCCATTAAAAAAAAAAGCATTTTCTCACTATATCAGGCTGATGTTCTGGGTGGTGCTGAACATGTTCAAACCAACAGATCCCAGAGTCATGTATTTATGGCTGCACTTTTTTATTTTGCTATAAAATAGATCTTTATATTATGAGGGATGTCTGTAATGGAAAATGTCATGAGGGATTCTATGTTAATGGATAAAGCTTTCTGTTCGTCTTTGGTTAATGGTGCTGGCTAAAGTCTTGTGGGCAGGAAAGACAAACCATTATTGGCAAATGTGTTACACTCCTATAAAACAATTATACAGTCCCTAAGGAAGAGTGTGGTGGCAGCTACCGGGTTGGCTAGTTATACTTCTATAGATTCAGGTGGGAAGGAGACCAGTTCAAATAAATTTAGACACTTCATGCATTACTCATGTTGTAGCAGGTGACATAGGTTTTCTTTGACCTACAAATCTCACTGGGGCACTGTGGGTGGGGGCCCAGGTGGACGCTGTGCACACAGTGGGTCTGCATCACAGTTGAGGAATAGCAAGCTTAGAAATCGCTCATTCTTATAAGAGGGTGTTGGCAAACCTGCCTATCTCTTCAGAGAGAGACATCATCCATATTATACTGTAATGTAAACAATTATTCTCTGGGATGGGAAGAGACATTCTCTATCCTCTGGAAGGTAAATGAATCTGAGAATTGGGTGCTTATGTTTGGGCACAAAGAAAGATGAGAGATTCATGGAGAATTGTTTCCCACCAAGTACAATATTGGCTTTATTGCATTATCTTGGCCAAAGTTGAAATAGCAAAAGCTTTTACTTGCCAATTTCTACTGTGCCAACTCTTTCTTCCCTGGCCAAGGAACCAATGTGGGAGTTATGATAATCATCAAATATGTCTATGCCAATTATACATTTAGAGTTTGTGTCACAAGTGGACCCACTGTGAGTTGTAACTAAACCAAATCTCCATTAATTATCTGGTCCCCATGCAGTCCCCATATATATGAGAAGACTTGAAAATGCTCTGAATCCATAGGTATCAATGTAGAGTTGGATCCTGTGTCCCTGAAATATCTAGATATACTTCTTTCTCCAGTGCATGGTTAACTAAGTATGAGGTCATAGCTATCATTGAGGAAGTAATGGGGAATACACCCTTGTGCACACTTATGATGTTCTCTGTGTTAAATTTGGCTTTCTCAGACCACTACTAGCTTAGGACAGATTTCTTAGTAAATGAATTTTCAGAAGGAAATTTGAATCAGAAGCATAACTTAGCCCATAACATAGCCTTAGCCTTTAGCATCAACAACTGGAGTATTGTTTGAAGTTATCTTTGGCACAGGGAAAATATACTAGTTTCTTATTGCTGCTATTACAAATTGCCACAAACTTAGTAGCTTAAAACAATACAAGCTTATTCTTTTACAGTTCTCAAAATGAGAAATCCTAAAATGAGTCAGAAGGGCCACATTTTTTCTGGAGGTTCTCAGGTTTTCTTACATTTTCTAGCTGATAAAGGCAACCTGTAGTCCTTGTCTCATGGTCTCTTTCTCTATCTTCAAAGCTAGAAACATGGTATCTTCAAATTAGTACCCTGTTTCTATCATTACAATGCCATCTGTGTCTATGACCCTCCTACTGCCCTCTTACAAGGGTCCTTGTGATCAAATTGGGCCCACCCAGATAATCCAAAACAAAGTTCCCTTCTCAAGATCCTTAACTTTATCACATCCACAAAGTTCTTTTTGTCATGTAGCATACCTTTTTGTCAAGGTTACATATTTGTAGGTTCTGGGGATTAGAATATGAACATCTTTGGTAGGCCATTATTCAGCCTACCACAGTCTACCGTCTGTGAGAGCCTCAATGTACAACACATGAAAGTGTTGATAAATAATGATATTTTCTTTGACATCCTTAATATTAAAGGAACAAAGTGGTCACTGAAACAAAAGGCAATTTACTTACAGATGAAGTAATAATGAATCTCAAAATATGGTTTATGACATGATACAATTCTTTAAACTGGTGATACTTATTGCTGTATTAGCACTGCACCACTTATATTTAATCATTACAGCTTCTGCAAATGTTTCATGAAATATTTAGTAGAGATATGTTTTCACATTGTGGTTGTTGTGAAATTGATTTTATTTTTGATTTTTTAGAATAATTTTCTAGAAGTTTTGACTTTTTCTATTAATAAGTGGCTAATAGCATTTAAATTACTTTTTCTTATTGCATTTGTGTCTCTTTTCCTGTATACAGTTTAAAACAAGACTTACACTTTTATTTTCTGGATGATAGAATATATTATGAAACATTAGAATAAATAGAATTAGTTAAATAGAAGTGTATTTGAGGTGGGTGTTTATTTTGTAAGGTTAGGCTTTTCCTATAATGCCCCAATTAATTGTTAGTGTTTTTGTATTTCAATTTTTAAAGTGTTATAAGAATTAAATTTTGGGGCACCTGGGTGGCTCAGTCGGTTAAGCATCTGACTTCAGCTCAGGTCATGATCTCACGATTCATGGGTTCGAGCCCTGCGTCGGGCTCTGTGCCTACTGCTAGCTCAGAGCCTGGAGCCTGTCTTCAGATTCTGTGTCTCCCTCTCTCTCTGCCCCTCCTCTGCTCATACTATCTCTCTCTCTCTCTCAAAAATAAAGAAAACATTTAAAAAAATTAAAAAACAGATTTAAATTTTTAAAAAGTTTAAACAATGTCCAAAGAAATGAGAAATTCATTTTAAAGAAGTTTCCAAAACTTAATCAGTATGTGTCTTTCCTTCTTTTCTTTTACTTTAGTTTAATTTTTTGATTGAGAGGGCGGGGGGGGGGGGTAGAATCTTAAGCAGGCTCTGCACCCAGCACACAGTCTGATGCAGGACTGAAGCTCATGACCTGAGCAGAAATCAAGAGTTGGACGCTTAACCAACTGAGCCACTCAGACACCACTTACGTACTACTTTCATAATCATTCTCCTTTCTGCACCATTACAGAATGAGGCAATAGATTCTCCATGTGAGAGACTTCTGGAAGACCACATTACCTTGTGATATGTTGCAGTGATATGTGCAGAATATAGTGCAGGTGAGAGCCATGTGGATTAATGGATGGTCTGATGTATTGATATTGGTAATACATTCAGTCTTTGTTTCAAAGACAAAAAAAGTTTCTAGATCCAGGGATTTGATGAACTTCATGCATATGCACATGTCCATAGGTTTAATTTTTGATTCTTTAATTTACACAAACTAGAAAAATTTGTTTCTTTTAGCATTTTGGTTAAATTTGATGTTAAAGAGGTGGCCCTGATAACATTTAAAGTCCTGTTGGGGGGAAAAAGACTTCATTTTCAATGGTGTGGCTGAGAGAAAATATCTAGAATTTTAGGCACTGGGAAAACGGTGAAAACACAGATCTAAACTCAAATGAATGCACATGCACTTGCCACTTTTTTTTACTTTTAAAAGTAATCTTTATTATAGAAATATTAAAACATAAAAACAGAATGGCATGATGAACCCTAATGTATCTATAACCCAGTGGATAATTAAGAATATGTTGCCAATCTTGTTGCATTTATCTTCCTTCCCTCACAATTTTTACTGAAGAATTTTAAAGCAAATCCCATATTCTTACTTGCAATGAGAAATACATTATTATCATTACTTTATAAATGGGATGGTCACATAAGTCACTGTCAGAACATGTAGCCTTAACATTTTAGGAAAGAAATACAATGAAATTCAAATTCAAAATAGTTATAAAATGTTATCTCTTAAATACAAGGTTCAAATTTTTTAAATGATCATAGGGAACTACATTATAGAATATGCATTATTTTGATGTTCTAAAGTTTTTGTTTTAAGAATTTTTTTTGTTTTTATTTTAGAGAGAGAAAAATTGTGAGAAGGGGAGAGATGCAGAGGGAGAGAGAATCTTAAGCAGGCTCCATGCTCACAGTATGGAGCCTGACACAAGGTTCAGCACAGGACTTGATCCCATGATGCTGGGATCATTACCTGAACCAAATAAAGAGTCAGACGCTCAACCTACTGAACAATCCAGGCGCCCCTAGAATATACATTATTTTGTATCTGCTTAGAAATACAGCCTAACCTTGTGTTTTAACATTTTTAGTTATTAGGTAATCAAGGCTCATAATAATTTTAAAGTAATTTAGTAAATATCCCCCATATTTTTTCACATGGTCTGGTATTTATGGCACTGTTGCATTTTAGGACCAGTTCTATTCCATGCATATTTGATAAATATTAAGGGACCACTTCCAACATAGACAGACATGTTAAGATTATTAAAGAAAGCATGTGTTTTGCCTAACAGAATTGAGACCAAAGTTTTGCATAAATAATCCAACTGGAGAACAATATAAGATAAAACTGATGATAAAATCATAACTAATATTTATTGAAATATTTATTTTGTTCAAGCATAAAATGCTTTAATAGAGGCTAACTAATATAGTATTCAAAAGTTATATAGGGGCTCCTGGGTGGCTCAGTGGATGAAGCGTCCAACTTTGGCTCAGGTCATGATCTCACTGCCTGTGAGTTCAAGCCCTGCGTCAGGCTCTGTGCTGACAGCTCAGAGTCTGGAGGCTGCTTCAGAATCCTTGTCTTCCTCTCTCTCTCTTTTTCTCTCTCTCTCCCTCAAAATAAATAAACATTAAAACATTTTTTTCAAAAATTATAATGGGCTTTCAAGTCAAACAGCCCTCAATGAACTCTAATGAACAGCTCAAGCTGTATTGTCTTGGACAAGTCACTTATTTTCTCATATATTAAATAGGTACAATATTAACCTTTACACAATAGGTTATTAGTGAGATTTAAATGGATAAAACTCTGAAAGCACTTAGCACCCTATATAATTCATGTTAAGCCCTCAATATTATGCCTATTCATGTTAATACTATAGTCTATTTTAGAATATTTTGTTAGTTTTTGTATATATATATATATATTAGTATTCTCTTATGGTTTGGTATGTTAATCTATTCAGGAAATTAATGACTTAAAAGAGACAATTTGTGTATGGGGGTTTTTCTTGGTAACAAATTCACACGGGTGATTATGTGATTCTTGTAGGACAGATAACACTTGGAAGATAAATGCATTTCAGTGAATCATTTTGTGAGCATATGCTACATACAAGGCATCATGCTCATTTCTGAGGAAATTTGTTGTCAAGGAGTTTATAATCTGGGATAAAAAGAGATAAGTAAATCAGGGATTAATGTGCATAGAGTATATTCGGGTGTTACGGAGTTAACGGATAAGGTGTGTTGCTATTCAGATGGCCGGTCAGGGAAGACCTGAAGAAGCAAGAAGAGGCTGGATGAGGATGCACACAGGCAGGGAAAACAAGCATGGGATGAAAGATGTAGTTGATGAGTCCAAAATGACTAGAATCAAGGCAGATGTGTTTCACACAGAATTTGGTCTGACAGATGTAGAATTATGCAATCTGTGACTGATCTGAACTGTGCAGGAGGACTGTGTGTAGGCATGGGAGTGCCACTGGGATAATTGGACCAGCGGACCAAAACAAATGAAAATTTGGGCAAAATATCTGAGCATGATACTACAAACATCTACCATTTTAAAAATGCATATCAAATTATTCCCAAAGAGAAGGGAAAGCCTAGGACTGAAACTTGGCAATTCCCTTCAATAGACGACATCCAAAGGAGCTGCCAGTGGGTCTTAACTCAAATGACAACCTTCTCCCAGCCATTGTTCTAAATCTGAACGCATTCATAGTGAATTAATCATCTAGCTAGTAATAATCTCTTTGAAATGGAAAATGGAACATCCTTACAGTCAATATTTCAAAAATAAGAGTTGGTTGTTTTGCTTCATGAATATTAATACAATTTGAATCTTTCAACTTTGTGTCCCATGTGAGACACAATAGCATCCTTCCTTTCCCTTCGCATCTCATGTGTCAAAGGACTTTAAAAAATAAATCTCTCATTGCCATCATCAAAACTCTGCGAACACCAGCAGGCAAGAAAAGAACTACAGCACATACTGTACGTGCAGAATAATTTAGGGAGCAACTTGTCTTAAAACAATTTAAAACACAAATATTAGTCACAGTCACCTACTTGTCAGCGTCTATATTACAAAGTTCTATTTGGCTCCTTATAAAATCATAATTTATAATTGTACCATGACTTAATGTCATGACTTAAATAAATATAATTTTGAAGGGAAAAAATGTTCATCATTTCCTTAAAACCAGTAATATTATTTTCCACATGTCTCAGTAATTTGACTTGTAGAAAAATAGGCAATGTCTTTTGGTATTATGTGAAAGATTCCTTCCTTTGCTGGCTGTAGTATGCATTTTTGTCTCCATACTGACATACCAACAGATTTTTTACATGCTTTTTGCCTCATGAAGTTATTTATGGAGCAACTATAAGCTGCTGCCAAGAGTCCCATTTTTAGTGGCTCATAGGGAACCATGGGTTACTTTCCTGATGGGCAGGAAAAAAATCTAATGAGGAGAGCTATGACTCTAAAATTAAGGAGAATGTGGCAAAAATTTCACTTGGTTAAGTAGATATATGATCTTATAAAAAGTTTCAAATTAGAAACATACAAAGCTACTAAAACGAAGCTATATAAAATGTTTTATTTTGTAAAATTTAGTACATCCTGGAAAGTTTTTTTCTTATCATAACGTTGCATTTTGCTTAATATTCTGCAAGATACCAGCACCAAAACTTGTTTTATATGAACATCTGCCACCAACATATTTACTTTCTAGCATTACTATGATTAATTTCGATTATGTGTTATTTTAGTTTGTAGCTGTCATAAAATACTTTATTCAAATTCAAATGCAGAAATATATATTGCTTCATAGATAAATCATTCCAGTTATAAAACTACAAATGGTCACAACACATTTTACACTAAAGAATTCTGGAAAGGAAATAAAGGCTTTTCCTGGATATAACTGTGTTCTAAAATACATAAATGATATAATGGATCTACAATGCAATATCCTTTCTACTTTACTTGTGGTACTTTTGCATTATGTCTTCTAAATTTGTTTCCTGTGAGTTTTTAGAAAATTTTTATATGAAATTTGAAATTACAGATTATTTCATTTGAATTGCATATTTTTACCTTTTATAACAAGGATTTGAAATATGAGCAAGACTATCAACTTACAGACTGAAATGTCCTACAAGTTAAGATAATATTATTTCTGCTCATATGCAGTGTTGTTAAAATATTGACATGTAAAAGCAGGCTTTTAGCTGCTCGGACAGATTCTCTGGGAGACAGCAGGAGGGAGGTCATGGACTCAAGTTTAATAGTTCACCCAGGAACAATCAAATTGATCTGTAATACAGAAGGGTATTTTGGTACTAAGATTAATTTTGTTTGATACATTCCTTTCCATAGATTCAACTTGGAAGACATCTGCTTCCTTATTTAGTGACTTAAGAACCCAAATAGTAATTCACTGGATTCAGTGAGCATGAGATTGAAGCAAAGGAATGAGGCTGATTCTGTGAAATTTTCTATCTCTACTACTGTAGATCCTTTTATATTATCCCCATTCTCTGAGAAAATAAGTGACCAAAGCATTCTTATCATTGGTAGATAATATTTATTTTCCTTGCCCTGTTCCAGATACCTGTTCAGAAATTATTTGATTAAATTTTTATAATGCCCTTAATTGTCAACAGGATCAAAATTTCCTATCATTTGTCATTTCCACTGGACAGCCATTTCATAATTCACTGCATCTTATTTTTTTTCCATTTATATTATAGCTCGATAACCTTCTTTCTAGGAAGGCATCTTAACCCCTTTACTAAGTTTTAAATAGCATTTTATGCACTTTTCAAAGATCTAATGTTCACTCTGTGTTAATCTTAATATCAATATGCCCTTTAAAAATATTAATTATAGAGATTTTTGTCACTCCTAAAATTGTAACTTGTATGTGGCTATTTTGTTTGCCCATTACTGCTTTCTCTGAGTCCAGACACATGAACTTCATTTTTAAAATAAGCAAATAAATCGCCAACATAAAAATAAAAGCTAATTAGAGAATTAAGAAATTCATGTTTCTTAATTCCAACTTTTCAAGGTAATTATTAGTTAACTTTAAGTTGGTGAACTTTCTAAAAAATTTACTTTCTAAAAAATTTACTTTCTAAAAAATCTAGAGACTTTCTAAAAAATTATTTGGTCACTCCTTACTTACTATTGACCTTTGCATATGATAGAAGTAATGTTAAGACCTAGGAATAGAATATTAAAGAAGATACAGTCCTTATTGTTAATCCTGAAGAGGGATACATATTTGAAAATAGGGAAATTACATTCTAATAAAATTAGTGCATCAATAAGTTTAAAACAGAATGTATTAAAAGTTTGGGGGTGGGCACAGTTGCTATCCAAAGCAGAGATAAAAGAATATTCCAAGAGGAATGCAGTAAATATGCTAATTCTAAAACTCAGTAGGAATTAGTAAGGCATAGAAATGGGGAGAATTCCAGGCACAGGGAATATCCAATGCAAATCCTGTGGATGGGGGCCCCTGGGTGGCTCAATCAGTTAAGGAGCTGACTGGGGCTCAGGTCATGATTTCACAGCATGAGAGCTTTGGGCCCCGCATCCAGCCTCTGCTGTCTGCACAGAGCCCACTTTGGATCTTCTGTCCCCATCTTTCCTTGTACCTCCTTTGCTGACGTATATTCTCTCTCTCTCTCTCTCTCTCTCTCTCTCTCTCTCTCTTAAAAAATAAATAAACATTTAAAAAATATTGTAAAAAAGTCCTGCGGATGACACATTTCATGGCTTTTCCCTGAATGGAAAGATCTATGAGGATAGAATGTAGACTGTAAAGTGGGAGGGTTTAGAGATGAAGTAGGAGAGACAAGAAGGAGTCAGACCACAAAAGACATTTTAAATCCTTCAAAAGTTGTCTTTATCTCTTAAGATTACAAACAGTGAAGAACCAATTAGATTCATTATGTTAATACTGCCACTTACAGTTCAGCATATGTCAGTGTAGTGAAAAAAGGATCAGAAGACAGAAAGACCATAACTGAGTCAGTCATTGGTTGTTATTTATCTTCTTACATATCAAATATTTAGCCTAGCATCCTCTTTTTAATGGATTCTGTATGCACTATAAAGTATAGAGCTTTAAAAATTGTTAAGTGTTGAGTTTGATTAGTCTTTGAAATATCTGAAAGGAATGATTGAGTTCTCAGTTGTGTGTGTGGGTATGAAGCTCAGGGGAGAGATCTGGGCTGGTGATTAAACTGTGGAAATTCTTGGAGCTTTTAAGAGTCTGAACAAATAAATGCTCTATTCTCTGCCTAAATATAGAACCAATTGAAGAAAGAGTCAGATGGTGATCAAAATACCACTTTTTTTTTAAACTGGTAAAAAACACAAAGGAGGATATGCACTAAGTGTGCAGCTTTCAGTGGTCATTTGAATAATGAATTAAAAAAAAAAGACACACATAGTCTTCATTCTTTGGTGGTATTTGAAGTTCATAGTCTCCCCCATGAACACCTGCCCTAATAAGCTTACCATATGGTTCAAATTATATTAGAATATATTTTTTCTTTGAATGAGCAGATCCCAAAGCAAACCCAGTGTGTGTTTTTCCAAAATTATCAATCATATAAGTTATTCATTCTCTTCTTTGGGGCAGAAAGAGACTAAAAGATTGCTCAATAGAAAGTTCCTTCACATGGAAGAGGATATCAAAGATGCAAGGTATAAAGTATTAAGCTCATAATAGTAAAAATGAGTTTGTAAATGATAATTCAAGTCATGGAGGTGTTGCATGATTGGGAGAAAATCAAGTGAGAAGAGAAGAAAACCTAAACTTTAGATGTATTGTAATGAAATGTGACAAACATATTAATTAGTCTATGCTAGTAAACTAGTGGAAAGCATGAAATATGATAGCCTCAAATTTGTATCTTCTCAGTGCCTAACATTCCAATACTTCAGCTTCTTAAAGGGTTCCCAGTATATTTAAACCAGTGGACATGAAACTCAAATGAATATCTTCTACAATTTTATTTACCCTGTAGTTAATTATTCAATTTGACAAGTATTTATTAGTGTCCACCATACTCTAGACACAGATATGTTATTGAAGAAATAAAAAATATATAAAACATATATTTCTCTCATTGAGGCACATTTTAATGAGTTAGACAAAATAATAAAAAATATATAGTGTTTTAAACATTGTGATAGGATATATAATCTGTTGTGTGACCACAAAGATAAGGAAGACTGTTAACTAATGGGAGACAGGATATGCTTCCTAAAGAAAGTAACTTTTAAGGAGAAATCATAAATTAGTTTCATTAGGGGAAATTATGGAAAAAGGATAGATTGAAAAAGAGTGTCCTGAATAAGAGGAACAAAAGATGGAAGGGTCAGACATATTCCTTTTCTGGAAAATTTTAATTGGTAATTAGCTTTCTGTTTAAGAATCTTTTTCAACATTCTTAAATGATATCAGTATTTAAGAAAAGCTACATGAATTGTGTATTAAACTAGGACTGATAACAAACAGCTACCCCCCCACACACACACACCCACCAGGAAGAAGAGAAAAAAAGGAGGGAAAAGTAACTGCATGGAGAAGGGGCAAACAGGAGCTGACATCACATAGATCAATGATGCAGTCAATATACTTCCATTCCTTAGGGGCTGACCTAGGAGCTAAGCACTCAATCTCACACTCTCTAAATCGCCTGTTTTATTCTGATGACTCTCTTTGGCCAAACTCCATTAGAAGTCAGCTGACTAGGGACCCCACTGCTGCAGTCCATAGAGACCAGCACCAGCAGGTACAACAGGATGGAGAATGGTGCAAAGTGGCTTTGGAAGGGTCAAAATCACATTATCAAGATGAAAGTAGCATATATCAAACTGCTTGTCTTGACTCCCCTGTGGGACTCTTTATCCTCAGGAATAAAAGTAGAGCCTATACTTTTACCCTGATTAATGCTCTGGGCTTACACACAGAAAATATTAAAGTACAATTCAACTTTTAATTTTCAGGGTGAGAAGAATATGTAAGAATGTATAGCTTGCAACTGATCTGTAGTGTCTCTATGCTACTACAGCTCCATTTTACAAACTCTTGGTCAAGATATAGATGCAGTATTATAGTAGTGGTTTATTTTGTGCTCCTTAAAGTCCTAAAACCCCTCTGGAGTCCTTACAACATTGCTTATAGAAGTGTGTAAGTTGAGGGGCACCTGGATGGCTCAGTCAGTTGAATATCGATTTGGGCTCAGGTCATGATCTCATGGTTTGTGGGTTCAAGCCCCACATTGGTGATGACAGCCCAGAGCCTGGAGCAGCTTCAGATTCTGTGTCTCCCTCTCTCTCCCCCTCCCCTGCGCAGCTCTGTGTCTGTCTCTCAAAAATAAATGTTTAAAAAAGGTTTTTTTTGAAGTGTCTAGGTTGAGAGTGTACTTGGTTTAACTGGTAACACACCAGTTTTGCTATGTGACCAATGGAGTACTAAAACAAGCAAACAACCAAACAAAACACCCAGGGTAAGCTTTACCCTCAGCTTCCATGATGCCAAGACACATCACATATATCTTCATGGTTTGTAATCTTGAGATGAGACAAGTCTTGAGAAAATGAGAGAAGACCCTGAAAACTTTTGTCTGAATCTCTGAAAACCCTTTGATGTTTGCCTAATGTTCTCTTTCTTCTGCTCTTTGTCATTGCCTTTTAAAGTTTCATTTGAGTATATGTTGTATAGACACATGAGTCTTTTCAACAATCCAACCCAAAATGGACATAATGTAATTACTACAATAACATATACAGTAAGCAACCATTAAAATATTGATTCATTGAATAAAAGAATCAGTGAGCTAATGATTGAATAAATGTAGAAGGAGTACCAACTATTTTATACAGATACTAAATGCGCAAATGAAGTGAATTCAGTGAGTTCGTGGGGAAATGTGTTATTTAAGTGATTTAAAATTTTCTTGCTGCTCCTTTCTTTTAATGATCTTGTATGTATATCAAAGAATATATATATATATATATATATATATATATATATATGGACCTTGGTATTGAATTTTCATAAAAGTTTTATTTATATGACTAGCAAAGTGGTGCAGTAATTTTTTTAATTTAGTACAAACCAAATAAAGTCTTTCAATCACATAAAAATAATGTGAACTATCTTTGTTATTTTTTTATAAAGGTTAATGTCAGATGGGGTCAGGACTTTGATTATTAAATATTACATAAACTTTATGCCCCAAATGTTTGTTGAATCCCTTGCTAGGCTGACATATTCTGTCTAATATAGGTAGTCCTTAGTTGGACTCACAACATGTTTGCAATGCCTCTTCTCCACCATTCATTCTTTAACCTGGCTTTACAACCTGCTACATGTCAAACCATGAGCTAGATGCTAATGATGCAATTATTAAAAACAAACAAAAACATATTTCCCGTTCCTGTAAACTAGTAAAGGATACTGTCATTTCAACATATAATTTCAATATAAAATTTGAAAAGAAGGAGAATGGAAGCCATAATGTGTTTTGGAAGTAAAGCTAAAGGACCCTCAAATCCTTTTCTCAGCCTGTGTAGCCTGCTTCAGCATTTCCCCATGGCTGGCTCTTCGTATTTTTAAATATTACTACATTTGACCTAGGCTAGTTCAGACCAAACATACCTCTTGGCCTGCATATCGTCATTACTGCATCTGGCTTCCTCAGCTTGGCTTTTCTGCACATGCATTCTGAGCCCTTGGACTCCCATAGATATTGCTGACTTTCTCCTCTTCTTGATTTACATCTTCTTTTTAAAGGAAAGAAGAGAATGTAAATTCTCTTCTGAAGTCACTCATTAGTTCTTGCTATTGGAAAGAACGGATTTAATCTACTTGTGCCTTTAATGTGATTTTTCATTTTCAATATTATCTTGTACAAAATAGATGTGGATACATTCCTTATAAATTTTGTTGACAAGGTTGATTTCTATATTCCTAGTTCCGGTAAGTGTGACCTGAAAGAGAATTCCTTTAACTTCTAAATTGTGAGTAAAAGATCGTTTAGAAATTTGAGGCAAAATCGTATATGAATAGAGGTTAAGGATAGTACTGGGATGTTGAACCAAATCACAGAATAAAAACCTGACCAATAACTATCTGTCAGAAATATATTCAGGAAAAGACCTCCAGACAGGATCCAGTGAAAAAAAAGAATATATAAGCCTAAAACCAGGGAAAGAAATAGGAATTTGAAAGTACTACCAGACAACACAGATGGATAACTATATGAAATCAGGAAACAATGGTCAGGTCAGCATGAGGACATGGATGCAATGTGAGGCAAGTTACAACATGGATGCAACGTGAGGGCACCATGCAAAGTGAAATCAGCCAGTCACAAAAAGACAAATACTGCATGACTCAGCTGATAGGAGCTATCTAAAATTGTCAAATTCAAAGACACAGAAAATACAATGGTGTTTGCCAGAAGCTTGGGGGAGGGGAAAAGGCTTGTGGGGGGTTTTATTTTTGCAGGATGAAAAAGTTCTAGGTATGTTGCACAACAATGTGCATATAGTTAACACTACTGTATGGTACAGCTAAAAATGGTTAAGATGGTAAATTTTGTGTCAGGTGCTTTGACCACAATGAAACAAAATAATAAAATAGATAAAAGCCATAAAAGAATAAAAAGAAGCAGTAGGAGCTTAAATACCATATATGGAACAGAGGCTAAGTTTCTTTTTTTCCTTTGGGTGATCTTTTTTTAAGGTTTATTTTTTAGTAATCTCTACACCCAACGTGGGGCTCGAACTCACAACCCTGAGACCAAGAGTCACATGCTCCTCTGACCCAGCCAGCCAGTCTCCCCCTTTTGGATGACTTTTGATGTACTTTGTGACACACAGTCAGATACTTAGATTACCTTTTCACAAAAGAGAATACAACTGTTGAAACCGTATTCCAGAGTGGCTTGAACCTGTTAGCAACTGAGTTGCATAGTATTAAAGATTTAAATCATATAAAGAAAATTTGGAGACACTTCCATATCCAAAGTTTTGCTTTCAAAATGAATCGCAAACTGTCTTTGTTTTGGCCACTGTGTGTTGTAATGCTGCAGAAATTCAAGGCAATGAGGTCTCTTTTATCTTTTCTCCATAGAGTGCTGAGAAAATCTGCCCATTGTATTTCATGCTAGGATGATATATAAATCACATGCTTAAGAATTGAACTTATTATTTTAAATATAATTTGACATTTAAAATAAAGCTGACTAGAGAGAAAACTAGGATTTACATTTCCTTTTAAAAATCCTTAGTGAAAGTATGTAGTCAAGACAACTATAGACTCATGAAACTAGTAATCTGATAATGCCTGATCCCAATATGTCAATAATCTCCTGATAGATAATATATAGAGTGGATACATATCTAATTTTATCATAATGTTAAATGTAGAATGTTAGTGAAAACAAAGATATCTAAGGGTAAGTGTCTAAAAGCCAAAAACTCAATTTCTCCTTAATTATATGTATATATATTTAAGTCACAATTATATTTGTATAATGTATATAATTACATTATATACATGTGTATGCCATTGTAAATACTATATATTCAAATCTTTCATTGAATAAATTGGTAGATTGACTATTTAACTTTCAACCTTGAGTTTTCCTCCCATTTTGCATTCTATCTTATGGTTTTGTTAGTCCAGTTGCCCCCACCCCCTTATCTCCAGGGGATACGTTCCAAGACCCACAAGGGATACCTAAAACCAAAGATAGTATAGAACTCTCTATATACCGTGTTTTCCCCTATATATTCACACCTATAATAAGGTTTATATTTATAGGTATGAATTATAAGGTTTATATTATAATAAGGTTTATTATTATAGGTGTGGATATATAGGGATATAGAACTCTCTGTATACTGTGTTTTTTCCCTATATATCCACACCTATAATAAGGTTTAATTTGTAAATTAGATACAGTAAGAGACTAACAACAATAACTAATAATAAAATATAGCATGAATAGCCATAAGCTGTAATAAAAGTTATGTGAATTTGGTCTCTCATGCTTCTTCTTGTGATGATGTGAGATGATAAAATGCCCACATGATGAGATGAAGTGATGTGAATAATGTAAACACTGTGACAGAGTGTCAGGCTACAAATGACCTTCTAAAGATTCCTCAGAAGGGGTATCATTCGCTTCTGGACCGCAGTGGACTGTGGATAACTGAAACCACAAAAAGTGAAACCACAGATAAAAGAAACTACTGTATATCTTGGGTTTAAGACCAAATATGTGTCACATATCAGGAGAACGCAAAGAAGGGCACCTAACCTGGAGACAGCTGGCACCTGGCTTGAAAGACAGGAGCTGATAAGTGCATGGTGTGAGAGAGCATTCTGGAGAGAAGATGTAACTAGTGCTACGCAAGGGGCCAGAGAGAACTTGATATACTCAGGAAACTGCAATGTTTGGCACGTAGTAAATGTTCAGTAAATATTTGCCACTATTATTTTCCTAGTTTTATTAAAATTGTTTTTATTACTGTAGTGGGAGAGGGGTACATGGGGAGCAGAGAGATGACAGCTCCAGTAGGAGTAGTAGTTGAACAACAAATAACGGACTTTACAAATTTTATACATTTTTGTAGATTCTGTGGAGCATCAAAAGACAAATATGAGGTAGTGATTTCATCTGATTTACACTGTAGAAAGCTGTAATAGAATAGATAAACATAGAGCAAAAGTGATTATTAGGAGTTTTATTATAGCAATCTAAGGGAAAAACAATAATTCTAAGAGCAATAGAGTGGATTGAGAGAAAGTATTGGCATTTTGGAAGATAAATGAAAGAGGAGGATTGACTTTTTGTGACGGATGAAAGACAGGGAAGTAGAGCAAGGAATCATGAATGACTTTCAATAGGTTTGTGCAAGTGGGTAAGTGATTTTGTTTCTAACAGATATGCATACAGCCCAAGAAATATCATGATTAGGAAAGAAATCACATATTTTACTTGTGTTTATTTTTAGGTGCCCAAGGGACCTCTAAGTGAAGATATCATATATTTGGATATAAGTACAAATCTAGGAAGTTTTTAATATATCGATAGCTGTTGAAGCCATGGATGTAACCATGGCATCTATTTAGAAAATGCAGAGAGAGAAAGACTGACCTATCCTGAAAACACACACACACACACACACACACTAGCTGAAAATAAGTAGTAAAGGAAACAAACAGGACAGAACATTTTCCTAAAGCTGACATAGAACATTTTGAGGAGCATTTTCAAATATCGAAAAGACAAGATGAGAACTGGAAAGTGTGCATTGGGCATCACCAAGAGAGGGAACGTAGTTTACTATAAGGAGTGAAGCTGAAAACCATGTGACAATGGTTTGAAGATGAATTCTGTGAAGAATGGAGAGAGAAAGTGTAAACTACTCTATGGAGATTAGCAAAAGGAAAACATTTTCCCTTTCTAGTTCTATCCATTTTTCATTACTAATTGGTTTCCTCAAAATTCAGTATCATTGAAGTCTTGAGAAATGAAGCTAGTAGATTTCTAAGTTGAGATGTTGTTTATAAGATAAAGTTAATACGAATAGGGAATGAGCACATTCTACCTTGAGATATGGGGTAGAAGGTGTCATGATTAACCAGGAAAGCAAATATGGAAGAAAACATATATTTTGGTGAAAGATAATGAGTTTGGTTTTTGACATGTCGACCACATGCGTTGGTGGAAATATCTGGTTTGAAGATAGCAATGAAGTCCAGGTATTGAAAGAGTGGTTAGTGATAGAGATTTGTGAATTCCTAGCATATATAAGGCTGGTTTACCTGATTTGCAACATGTGGCTTGGCTGAGGGATAGGAAAGAGTAAAAGCAGCCACTGTTTTATCTGAGACATTATTAACCCTCATGGGGACTGCATCTGCCTGGTAAGATAGTTAGAATTTATGTGCTAAGAAATGGTATGGTTTTTAATTGGCACTAAGGCTGTCTTACATGCTCATGGAGGTCCTGTTGGTGTATTGAGAGCAATTATTACTGTGGAAGTGGATGAAAGAGTATAGATTAAAATAAAATGGAGAATATGGAAATTAGGAATAAAGCAGGACAAGGCCAGGAGTTTGGAAAACACATATTTAAGAGATAGAGAAGAAAATATCCAGGCAAGAAAACTGAGAACTTTTCAGATAGGGAGAAAACCAGGGTAAAATAATGTCCAAAAGGCCACAGGTCATCTTGGGTCTCCAATTCTGATGTGATTTGACACCCATCTGGAATAGCATTTTTCATATAACTTAATCTACATTGATTTAACTTCCTGTTCTTTCTCCACTTTTCAAATGGTTATGCTTTCCTTAGACCAGATAGCTCTTTGCTGCCCCCTTCTGATATTTGCCTGTTACAACTCTGGCAAATCGCAAGTGATTTGAATTTAGGTCGACCATAAAAATTCAGATCCAGAGGGCTCCTAACTGATTTTTACTATTAGGGGCCTGATTTCTAACTCCATTCTTCTAAGATATAGAATTCTGTTCATGAATCTCAGTCACCTATGGTTGCGCTAATTCTTTCCATTTCAAGGTGTACACATCTTAAATTACTAATGATTATCTGAAGTGTTGAATGTCATGTACAAAGCAATGAGGATATTACATTTCCAGTGCCATCCCAAATGTGTCTAATTTCTATAAGCCTGGTATCAATGCTTTCAGAGATACCTCTGGATATCTGAGTGTCCACTAGTCTGCATCTACTCCAAAATTAACTTCCTGTTTGCTTAATTCACAAGAATGAGATTTTACCTTGATTTATATTCAGCAGTTTAAAACCTGAATGATCTAATGTTAGTGGCTCTATACACTTCCAAATCAAAACTGCATTGTAATTGCCTTCTTAATCACCAGTCTTTGATACTAGACCTCATATATGACCTTATATATGATCTCAGTCGAATCAATCTTTTTTCTTTTTGTGAAGATTATTACTTTAGTTTTTTCCAGCTTTGAGATATACTTGAAAAATAACATTTTGTAAGTTTTGCTGTATACTGTGACAGTTTTATATACTTTAAATTGTGAAATTATTATCATAAGAAGGTTATTTAACACATCCATTACATCAAAGGTGACATCACATAGTTACCTGTGTGTATGTGTGAGAGAGAGAACATTTAAGATCTACTGCTTTAACAAATTTCATTTATATAATACAGTATAACTATAGTCATCATACTGTACATTAGATATCCAGAACTTGTTCATCTTAGAACCAACAACTGCTCATTTTCTCCATCTACTACTAGTCCCTGGTAACCAGCAATCTATTATTTCTATGAGTTCATTTTTTTAATTCCACATAGAAGTGAGATTAGAGAGTATTTGTCCTTCCCTCCTGATTCATTTCACTTAGCATAATACCCTCAAAGTTCAACCACGTTACAAATGGCTGAATTTCCTTCTTTTTATGTTTGAATAATATTCTGCTGGGTATATATACACATTTTCTTTATCCATTTATTCCCCAATTGACTCTTAAGTTGTTTTCATGTTTGGGCTATTGTGAATGATACCACAATAAACATAGGAATACAGATATGTCTTCCAGATAGTTATTTCAATTTTTTCAGATATATACACAAAAGTGGGACTGCTAGATCATATGACAGTTGCTTTTTGATTTTTTTGAGGTATCTTCATACTGTTTTCCATAGTGGCTGCCCCAATTTATATCCCCATCGACAGTGCACACGGTTTCCCTTGTCACCGCTTACCAACTACTTATAATCTCTTGTCCTTTTTATAATAGCCGTCCTAACAGGTGTAACATGGTATCTTCTTGTGGTTTTGGTTTGCATTTCCCTGATGACTTGTGATGGTTTGTATTGTTGGCCATTTGTATATCTTCTTTGGAAAAGAAGATATATTTATCTTATGTTCCTATTTATGTTCCTTGTCCTTTTTCATTCATAGGACTCATTTTCGACTATTGAGTTGTATAAATTCCCTATATATATTTTTTTGGATATCAATCCATTATGAGGTGGATGGTTTGCAATTTTTTTTTTTGTATTCCGTAAGTTGACTTTTCATTTTGTTGGTTGTTTCTTTGCTATGCAGAAGCTTTTTGGTTTAAGGTAATCCTACCTGTTTATTTTTGCTCTTGTTGTATGTGCTTTTAGTGTCATATGCAAAAAAATCTTTGCCAAGACCAATGCAAAGGATCTTTTCTTCTCTTTTCTTTTAGGACTTTTATGGTTTCCTGTCTTACAGTTAACCCTAAACTCTAGGGGTGCCTGGGTGTCTCAGTCGGTTGAGCATTCAACTTCAGCTCAGGTTATGATCTCATGGTTAGTGGGTTTGAGCCCCACATTGGGCTTTGTGCTGACAGCATGGAGCCTTGCCTTGAATTCTCTGGCTCCTCTCTCTCTCTCTGCCCCTCCCCCACTCACACTCTCTCTTTCAAAAAATATATTTAAAAATTAAATATTAAAGAAAGACTAAACTCTATTTTAGGTATATTTTAATCAGTAGTGTGAGATAAGAATCTAGTTTCATTCTTTTACATGTGCATACCTAATTTTTTCCGGCATTATTTGTCGAAGGGATCATCTTTACTCCATTGATTATTCTTGGCTACTTTGTCAAAGACTAGTTGACCATATATGCATGGATTTATTCTGGGTTCTCAGTTCTTTTCCACTGGTTTATGTGACTGTGTCTGTGCCAGCATCATACTGTTTTGATTAATATAGTTTTGTAATCTGATCTGAAATCAAGAAGTGTAGTATCACCAATTTTGTTCTTTCTAAAAAATTTTTTTAACTATTTGGGGTCTTTTTGGGATTCCACATGAATTTTAGGATTTTTTTTCTATAGCTTCAAAAAGTGTCATTGGAATTTTGATAGTTATTGCATTGGATCTATAAATTATTTTGAGTAGTATGAATATTTTAATAATATTAACTTTTCCAGGGGCACCTGGGTGGCTCAGTGGGTTAAGCATCCAGCTTTAACTCAGGTCATGATCTCATGGTTCATGGGTTCGAGCCCTGTGTCAGGATCTGTGCTGACAGCTCAGAACCTGGAACCTGCTAAGGAATCTGTGTCTCCCTCTCTCTCTGCCCCGCCCCCATTCATGCTCTCTCTCAAACATAAATAAACATTAAAAATTTTTAAAAATATTATTTCAATCTATGAACATGATTATCCTTCCATTTATTTGTGCTTTCTTCAATTTCTTTCATCTAATATAGTAGAGTTTTCAGTGTATAAATCTTTCATTCACCTCCTTGAGAAATTCACCACACCAGCTGAAATTGTGACACAGATTTGACATATTTACATGAGGAATGGAGGATGTAGATAACTTTGTAACCTGGAGGATTCTACAAGTGCTTCTCTTGGAGCTCATGGCGGCCTCTTGATTCAAAGGCAGTGGGGTATGACACTTGTTAGGGACTTCTATGCCATCTTTGGCAAAGAGCCCAGCTGTTGACTAACTTCTAACATAGTGGTATGAGAAGAATAGAAATGAGTGTACGTGCTTTAGAAAGAATGGATGATTGAACGTGTGGCCCAACTAAATGTAAGATTTTCAAGTTGGATGTTAATGATTTAAAGAATATATATAATAGCATTTAATTGTAAGTACGTCAGAAATGGTATTTAAGTCTCTTGGTATATGTTGAGGAATTAAAATTCTTAAAGTTTTGAAGTTCACATTTAAAGTAATCTCAACAAGTGTTACAAACTAGAGAGTGATTAATGCTAAGACATCTTTCCCAATAGCTGATGCCTTCTCGCTGCTTATTATGGTTTCTTATCGCTACAAATTCTTTTCAGGGAAGGGGAGAGTGTCTATTTGTTTGTACTTGACCTCACATCGTTTGCAGTTTATTGGCTTTTTAAATTTGTATCTTCAACTTTGTGTTGAAGCAAAGCAAAAAGGACCACCTTGTGTATTGTAACATTGTCTAGCAATATGCCTATGGTTTTTTTCAGCAATTTGCGGTAAGTATAGCCATAACACTCACAGGAGAGGGAGCAATCTTTACTGACAGAGTTATTCTTACCTTTAAGGATGACATTTGAAAACAGAATTTCTGGGAACATTCCACACAGCTTATTTAAACAAACTAGCAATAAAGTAAAAAAGAGAACTACCCAACCCTTACTTTATGAAAAATAACTATATCTTTGCATACGTGCATGGAATAAAAGGCTGCAAAAATGTTGCTTAATGTCATCATTACATGAGTGAGCGTTACTGGGTACTTTATTTCTTATTGTCTTGGTTTCTTATTGAAGTGTTGTTTCAGAGAAAATAAACAGGAACTGAGTTTTCAAATACTGCTTGGATTAAAAGTAATAATGATAAAGATGATAATAGTAACTATGACATCTTTTTTAAAATATTTAATATCAGTAGGTACTCTACTAAGATATTTATGTATATCACTTAATTTTAGAATTATAATTTATACCTTTTAAGACAAGAACAAATATTTTCTTGACCTATATGATTAAAAAATCTATACAGTAGAAACTAATAGTAGCAACCATATAAATTTTTATTGTTATACATTTGTATCCCTATAGTAATATAGTCACTATGTACTATTTTCCAAGTTGCATTTTAAAAATTATTTTTCTTCAGGGGCTTCTGGGTGGTTCAGTCGCTTAAGTGTCCAATTCTTAATTTAGGCTCAGGTCATGATTTCACAGTTTGTGAGATCGAGCCCCACATCACGATGGAGGCTGCTTGGGATTCTCTCTCTTTATCTCTCTCTCCCCTTCCCCCATTCCCCCCCTCAAAATAAATAAATAAACTTAAAAAATATTTTTCTTCAGTGTCCCTTAACCTAAGTAAGTAATAAAATAAATACTTTGACTATGTCTGGAAACAAAATAGGAGATTTGCCTTTCCCCCCCAGGATTTTCAGAAATTCTTCTGAGTTTCCCATAGTCAGAGTAAATTAAATTTCCTTTTTCTCAAAGGCATAGGTTTATGAGAGCAGATGTTTAATGTTCTGAGGTTCTTTATCAATTTATCACCAGATTAATAGAGTTCCCTATATTTTAATAATAATTTTTGTTAATATTTTAGTGATATTAAGAATTAACTTATACCAGTCACTTTAATTGTTTTACATGAACTCATTTAATTTTCCACAATAACTCTGTGTTTTAGGTACAATTAATGACCATCTCCATTTCACAGATGGAAACATAAGACTCATAAAACTAAATACCTTGCTTCAGGTGTCATTGCAGAGCCAGAGCGAGTGAGTGGATAATGTGAATCCTTTGCCTTCAGAAGATGTGTGCTTTATTGAGATGTAGAATTGTTATAGGGGGCATGGTGTGAGAATATATTTGAATATGAAATAATAATCCTCTGATGTTCCTATGCCATCCACTGCCAAAAAAAAAAAATGGAATGAGAAGTTAGGAGATTTTTCCAGTAATTCATTTCTATTTCAGAGCACACAGGCACTCCCTCATTTTGTTTCACAAAATTCATTTAAAAATAGCTATAATTTTCGAGGCACCTGGGTGGCTCAGTCTGTTGCGTATCTGATTCTTGATTTTGGCTCAGGTCATGATCTCAAGGTTGTGGGATCGATGTCAAGCCCCTCAATGAGCTCCACATCAGGATCCACACTGAGTGTAGAGACTGCTTAAGATGCTATCCCTTTCCCTTTACCACTCGCGCTTGCTGTCTCTCTCTCTCAACAACAACAACAAAAATAGGAGCTTACGATTTTCATTTTACAAGGAAATTATCATTGTGGTGTAACAAATAGGAATGGCGTTGGATAGTACTTGGTCAATTTAGCTCTTGTCTGAAGGTGAGCTACAGTCATTGTTATGATTATGGGTATTTTTTACTGAGATTATAAGAATAGTCTAGAAATAGCTGTTATTTGTAAATTTCCATGAATAGAGAGCATTCATTGCCCACTTTGTCACTAAACTTAAACTGGAAACGGCATTGTTTTCTATTTTAAATTCAAATATATCTGATTTTGTTTAAACCTCAAAAATATTGTAGCAGACCTACTATTTTCAGAGACATTTAATTGAGTCATTTCCTATTTTAATAATGAATAGTTATTTTTTTAATACTAAAACACTATTATATATTTTTTCAAAAAAAATTAAGCTCACAGTAATGTGTTTCTTAAGGAAGAAAATAGCTTCTTCAGCTAACTAGAAGTGCACAAGACCAAGGGAAAGAAGTCTCCAGACTCTGTGCCTTATTTTACCTTCTCTGAGCTCTATACAAGAATTTCTATCCTGCTCTTACATTATCAGAACGAGCAGAAAAGATTTTTAAATAGTCCATCTCCAGCTGTCTCCTTTTTGGGTCCCTGGCTGGTTTCTCTATGTGAAATGTCTTTCATCTTTATTCAGGTGAAAGGTTTACTTGCAGGTTTTCTACAAATGAAACCAACTAAAATCTCCTAAGCTCCGGAATAAAGTTTAGAATCTTTTTGAAGGAGGCTGGCTCATCACAGCTGCTCAGCTGCAGAGCGCTCACTGAGGCACAGGCCACCCACCACGCAGACAAGGGGCAGGCGCCAATTAAAAGGAAGCCAAGCAGGCAGGACCCACATGGGCAATGAAGCATCTCTCTTTATTTGCCAAATAGACACATCCTGGCCAACGAAAGCACGTTAGGTTGAACTATGATGCTTCTTTACAGGCTATCAGGGGATATGGGGCCCGAGCTAAACACATGTGATCAACTTTGCCTTTGGTCCCCTGTATTCTGATTTCACCCCTTTCTGAGCTGGAATCTACCTCTTTTCTCATAAGACTTCTTCCAGTTTACCAACCCACTCACCATTTTTCCCTTTCTTTCTCATTACAACCTGTTATCAGTAAAAAAAAAAAAAAAAAAAAAAAAGTTATATATTCATCCATTCACTTCAGGGTGAAAATTATGCTTAAGGCTTATTGTACTTTATAATAATTTGTCATTTTGTGTGACATATCTAAGGCCAACATCAGGCATATTTAATGACGGACTATCTGACAACAGTAACAGAGTTGAAAAGAATATTTTGGAAGTGTAAATTCCCCAACTTTTAAGAATTATTCATTTATTATATATATAAATCATATACATACACAGACGTAATGCTAAGTAGTCCTGGTTATGCACGTACCTGTGGTAATGATGGCAGTAGTGGTTTGCGAGATGAGCATTTGGCAATTTATTTCAGTAAAAACTAGTTTAATATACTAATGAGAAAGTAATAAGTAGTGTCTCCTTTAGTTCCACTTTCTTTTTCTCTCTATTAATTTTCACTTACTTTCATCCCCGGCACTATGAAATAGTGCCGACATTCTCATCGACATCGAAGGACATCGACATCCTCAACGACCTTCTCACTGCAAGCACCTACAATCGCTCAATATAATATTTTGAAAATATTTTAAAGTGGGAGCTGATCTGGCAAGAAAATAAGAGATTCTAAGAAGCTAAACACAAAGAAAGCAGAAACCATGGGACTTGAGCAGGAAGCAAGAGAGTTCTGAAGGGCTTTGCCCTGAGGGTATCTGTCAAATGCTGGAACAGCGATTACCTGGGGTCAGATAATTGAGAGGACTCACAATACCCCATAGGGTATACTCACATAAGCTAAAATATACGGCACAGCAGGAGAAAGAAAAGCACAAGCAAAACATCAGTCAGGCCCGAGACTTAAATACGCAACTTCCAGAGTCCTTTCTTGGTGCACACCTCACACTTTGTCTTCAGATTGTTAATCACCACATGGGGAACGGGGTCAGCGTGGGTGGATACCTAGGTCTCAGGGACATTTCTGCCTCATTGACGTAGGAAGGACTTTTATGCTCCTCTGTTAATGTAGCCCAAACCAGTCTGCATTACTATGCTTAATAGCAGAAACCAAGAGAAACAAAACAGAAACCAGGAAAAAGCCATCAATCTCTTCATTTTCCATAAACAGGGCTCACAAGCTGATGCAAGTTTCCTCCTGATCTTTCTCAAGTCCTTGCATAGGACTTACACTAATCATTAGTTCGAACAATTTATTCATTTTGACCAAGGGTCACACCAAGTTTCCAAGCACCACTGGAAGCAAGGATGAATTACAACACATTCGCTGAGATTAATCCTATACCTGCACAAATTACAATTTTTGAGGGCCTTATGGGATTCAAGGGACAGAAAAGTTAAACTCTCAAACTAACTTAGTGGGGAATCTAATAGGAACCATTATGCATTTTGTTAGGATCCAAATGTTACATTCTCTTTGCAAGGGTGAAATAAAATTCATCAGACATACAGAAAGAAATAGTAAGAATATCTCTGTCTCCACCTGGGCGTTTGGAAGGCAGAAGGAAGTCTTTGCTGAGGATTCATAATTTTATGTCCTTCATTCGAATTCATAGTCTAAACTGGGTGAAACAAAAATTTATTTCTGCAGGAACAAAAATAATTTTTATATAAGAACCATTCTTTAATACAATAATCAAAATATAGATATCACAGTCCCTTAAGCTCTAAAATCACAAAGCACACAAGACAACAAAGAACAACGAATGTTAGCCACCAGGAACAATACACAACAAATACAAAAATACTTGAGATATTGCAATTTCTCAGATATACTGTGTGAATTAAATATGGTTATCTTGTTTAAAGAAACAAAATATAGTCATTAAAGATAAAATATGAGAAAGGAACAAAATGCCACAAAAATTGTCCATATGAGTTTAAAAGTTACAGAGACCATGTCTAGAGGCAAAAAAGAGAAAAAAGATATCAAAGGACCTGGTAGAGTGCAAACATTCAACACGTTTACTTGGAATTTCAGAGGAAAAGAGCAAGATGATGGGGAGTCTTTGTTTACACGGAAAATTTCAAACCATTCCAGAATTGATGAGAAAATGTCTGATACTTGGAAATCCCAATGGTCTGAAAGTAGAATAAATGAAAGCTCATGACCCTGGGGCACCTGGGTGGCTCAGTCAGTTAAGTGTCTGACTTCGGCTCAGGTCATGATTGGTTCAGGAGTTCATGCTCCTCATTGGGGCTCTGCTGTCAGTGTAAAGCCTGCTTTGGATCCTCTGTCTCCCTCTCTCTCTGCCCCTCCCTTATGCATACACACTCTCTCTCAAAAATAAACATTTTTTTAAAAAAAGCAAATAATCCTTATGAAGATTTAGAGAGCCAAAATCTATAGGCATTTGTTATTTCATAAAAACATTTTATATTAATGTATAAATATATAAGTATATAATGTATAGGATATATATGTATAATATATAGAATTACATTGTACACCTGAAATTACTATAACACTTTATGTTAATTTATTTCAATCAAAAAAACTCTATAATACACATACAGGTTTATACACATTGGGATTCTACAGCTGATAAATGTAATATAAATTCAGTATTTCGTTAGTCTCAGCTCTGACCATTTGCCTTGCTCTTTTTTTTTGTAGAATCTTTGCTTCTTTTGGCTCTTCTTAGCAAAAATCACTTATAAACAAAAACCAATATTTGGAGTTTGCTGAAGTAAAAATATTTCCATTTCTTCCTTATCAATATTTCACTTCTCTGTAGCAGGGTCAAAGACTTTTATTCTCACAGAGCTGTGAGGAGACAATATATTTCTTTAAATTCACCCAGAAGTGGAAATGACTTGTCATATATCATCTCTTCAGAACAGATTTTATTTGCAGAGGAAAGCAAGATTTCCCTAAATGCCTCAAAGGAGGTTAGATAGAGACCAAAGTCAGCTAAGGGGTGAGGGTGGGGATGGGCTGGAAGAGGAAGGAAGGGATATAAAATGGAAACAACTTTGCCCAGGAGACAAACTCCTTTCAAATGTTGGCCTGCGGATTACTAGATCTTCAATCTTTAAAGCATGATAGCCACTGAGCCTCAAAGCTGAGCATGCTAGGTTCTTAAGAATAAAGTCTGCTATACTATCCTAATATAATCTTTGTATTGGTCATGATAGAGAAAGCCTAGCATCCATGCCATGACACAAAAAGAAGTAATCTTTCCCATCAGTGCTTTTTTTCTTAGCAGGTAGCGTCACTGTATCACATAAGTACCAGGAATATAAATGATTAGTTTTGCATATCGCAGACTGTGAACATCCTTAGCTTGTCAAACCTACAATACTGCCCAGAGTACTGTCACCACTTATTAATTTACCTTTCAAAAAGACAAAGGTACCGTATATACTAAACACACAGCTAAAGTGACAGAGTCCTTTTTGCAACCCAAATAAATATATCACTGTCATTTAGCAATCCTGTGTGTTCAGTGGAATTTTTTTAGCACTACTAGGAAGTTAAAGAAGGGTGAAAGTAGAGCGACAGCTCATTGACTCCCCTTGCATACATCTATACCACTTTAATCTTGCACATAAAAGGTCAAGCATAAAATTATTTGCTTGGAGCAGCTGTCCTCAGAGATTTGAATTAACATAGATAGAGAGTAGCACAAGGAAAAAAGTTAATTTTGCCTTAATTGGATTAAGCCAGGTTCCATCCATACTGAGAGGATGAGGTTACAAAGACTGGAAACTGCTAGGCTGACAGAAAGGGATTAATTCATGGGCTAGCGTCAGGTTGTTGACTAATAACATATTGATCGTATCTATAAGATATGCAGAGTGCCTGTCAGGAAGAGAGACACTTTGGAATTGAAGATCGCTAGCCTATCTGACATGATCAAAGTTAGATTAATATTATTAAGGAGTTGCAAGTGAACTGCATATTGCCTTAGCAACCACAGAAATTTTCAACACGTGTCTGGAACAGACTGACCATCATAAACAGTAGCGGAATTTGTCAGTTGGAGGGAAGTGCCTGATTTGTGTCGCTGCTTCCCCCCTCCACCCCTGCCCTTTCTTCTCTTTAATGTGTTCCAGCAGACATATTGAACTACCACGGTTTAGTCCCAGTGAAGCCTGCAGGTGGTATTGTCCTTGCATTGAGGAGTTATTAAATTCTTAAGGTCACCATAAAAAAGGTTCCATTAAATTGAGTTAATAAAAACATTGGGCAAAGGTTTGCAAAGAGCACAGATGTCAAAGCTTTGGGAATTGGAATTTCTCTTATAATATCAGGCTAAAAGAATAATTTAAATCACACCATCGTATAAAGAAGATAAAACCTCTGCATTCTTCAATAAATGTGAAGTTTCTGCACCTACTACACATGTGTATAAGTGAATTCTTATATAGGACACTCATTTCTTTGGATGTTTTATTTTTTTATTTTCCCTTTTTTTTCAGTTGAGGCCAACTTTGTTTAAAAACTGAGACACCTAGAAAATAGCACCTGATAGTAAAAACTCAGTAAGTTGCTAGGAATCTTTGTATGTGTGAAAACTGATTTTTTAAGGGAAAAATATAGTTTAAAAAAGCATGACACTTGATTTAGGATGACTCTGGTACTTGCTTGGATGGAGTATGTGAATATGGATTAGAAAACAGTCTTTACCACTTAGTTTGAATGATGCTGCTACTGAGAGTCTTCATTATACAGCCTTTACACAAAACTGCTCTAATGGCATAAAACATATGGAAGTTTGATTTTTTCCTCCATGCATCTCATTTGCATTTACACTGGTATTGTAAACACAGGTTTACAATAGCCTGCTTCCTCTTGCATTGCCTATGGAAAGGGAAACAGGTTAGATTAGCATCATAGTATGTGATAAACAGTCTAGGAACTGAAGGTATCACTAATCAATCTGTCCAATTATTAACTTTCAATATTCTATATTTCCAGAGAAAATTTAAAAAAGCCTCTTGTGGAAAGCATGTGACTTTTTAGGATGAATTTACCAACCTCTTTTTAATGACCCACTCTAAAAGTGAATGCTATTTCTTTTCCTTTTTTTTTCAAAGCTTGTTTTTATTTATTTTGAGAGAGAGAAGGGTGGGAGAGCAGAGAAAGAGAGAGGGAGACAATTTCTGCGTTGACAGCACAGAGCCCAATGTGGGGCTCAAACTCAGGAACCATGAGATTATGGTCTGGGCTGAAGTCAAGTGTCAGATGCTTAACCGACTGAGCTGTCCAGGTGCCCCTAAAAGTGAATGCTATTTCTTAACTAAAATCTCATCTCCAGTTTGTCTGGGGCACAAGAATACCAAAATTGTCTATATTTCCTAGACTTCATTGCATTCTGTCGCCATGTGACTGTACATCATTTGTGGGGTCCAGTGTAAAATGCAAATATGTGGGGAAGGTAGGGCTAAAGGGTGTGTTCAAAAGAAGGAAAGATGTACTCTTAAAGGTATTAATATATAAAGTATTTCTCTTTCTTTTTCTATCTCTCTCACCTTACTGCAGTTTTTGTATTTGCTAATTAATATCTTTCTAATTAAAGGAAATAACAATTTTAATTATTAAATGAATTTTACTGTCCACATTTATTTTGTTCAATACTAGTTGAAAAACATACATGAGGTCATTTAATGAACATAAGGAATAATAGAAGTTCTACAATTCATATTTCATAGTTTTTACACAGATATGTATTTCATTCTTATTGAAGAAACTTCTACAAACTAATTCAAGTATTCTTTATTTCACTTTTGATATGCACTCATGTATCCATACTCTCTACCCGTAGCTTATTTTTTACTGTTTGTTTATTCTTGAGAGAGAGAGAAAGAGAGAGAGAGAATAGGGGAAGGACAGAGAGAGGGGGAGACACAGAATCTGAAGCAGGCTCCAGGCTCTGAGCTGTCAGCACAGAGCCCAAAGCAGAGTTCGAACCCACAAACCATGAGATCAAATCTGAGCTGGAGTCGTATGCCTAATCGACTGAGCCCCCCAGGTGCCCCTTTATCCTTTGCTTATGGATGAGTAAGGAAGGACTGAAAGGAGAATGTGTGAGTTGCTGTATCTTTCCCTTTCCATCTATGTCATCATTTCAGCATAAGTGAAGACAGGGAATTAACACTAGTGAGACAGGCTATCACAGAGTTCCTTGGTTATTTCAGTATCTTAAAACACCATTGCCTTCTTTCTGCATTCAAAATAAATTCTGGTTCAAACAAAAAGTTTGGCCTCTCTGGGCTATCAGCACCACCACTTGCTCAATCTCAGAAATATATGCTTAAGTTTTACTTATTTGAGACTTGCTGAATTCCCACCCATGGAAGATCCACCATGATTCTCTATGCAAGGGACATCGTGAAGGCTGTTTGCAAATAGTGCAGCAAGGAATGGCGGGCACACATATTGTGTGAATCTCCTCTGGTCACATGCATACTTGATTGTCCCATGAGACTTCATTAACAAAGCAAAAATTGAAAGAAAAAATTATTAAGAATTTCAAAACAGTGGCAGAAGATCATTAAAGCAAATGTGGGACTTGTTCTGTGATTTCTTCTTCTTTCTTTTCTACAATTCCATTTACATTTGGTTTGAATCCTGCAGTTATTCTCAAAGCACCATCAAATATTTAATTTTTTTATTTGCTGTCTTTCATCTTTGATGGGTCATTCCCTCTTTTGATTACCAATTTTTGTAAATTCCCATGTAGCTTTCTCACTAGGACACAAAGAAAATACAGCTACCTGCTTTGCTATCCATGAATGAACTGAGTAATAGATATGCAGAGACTAGTCAGTGACGGACTTTAAAAAAAATGACAATTAATTATGAAAGTGACAGCATCCTTTGTGTTTGCATAGAGAGTTATAGACTGAAGAACTAGCAGGAAAGTTTACACGTTCTGTATTTAGTAATATTTAGTGTACTTTGGCAACTGTTATTTGAACTGTGGTGTTGGGGGACTAGTGTTATTTAACTAAACAACAGTAACTGATATTTGTGCATATTAGAACCATGCAAAATGAGGACTGCTTGTCTCATACCTTTTCATGGTATCAAGAATCTAGGAGTCACTTAGAGTTCTGGTTTGGCATTTCTCATCAGGTTGCAGTTGAGAGACAAAATGGTTTTATATCTTTGATATGTAAAGATAGCAGTAATATGAGTTAGAGTATAAAATATTATTGATTTAATATAATAATAAAATGTTATTAAGTGGGGCAGGAAGGTAGCTCTGTCAGTTAAGCATCCAACTTTTGATTTCGGCTCAGGTTATGATCTTGTGGTTTGTGAGTTTGAGCCCAGCATTGAGCCCACACTGACAGTGTGGAGCCTGCTTAAGATTCCCTCTCTCCTTCTCTCTCTCTGTCCCTCCCCTCACTCATTCATGAACTTTCTCTCTAAAAATAAGTAAATAAATAAACTTAAAAATGTTATTTGGCAAGTTATGAAGTAAGAAACACAAAAGATCAGTATTTATAGGAATAAAACACTTAACTTTTCCAATAACAAAAACAATTTCAAATCAAACAAGGGAAAACAAGATTTTGCTTTGCAGATTTTCATAATAAAAAGCAATACTAATAACCAATGTTGATGAATGTATGTGGGAATAGACACTTTTGTATACTTCCATAGATTACAATCTTTATGGAGAAAAAAATATATTCAGATCCTTAAAATTTTTTCTTACTCTTATGCCTACCACTTTTCCTTGTAGGAAAATATACTAGAACAATATTAAATAAGTGAAGAAATAAAATTGATAGCATTATCCTAACAACTGGAATATCTGAGCTGTGAATTTTACTCCCCAATTGCTGGGCTCTTTGGAAAACATCTATTTGGCATGTTTTATAAACTGGGCCCTATTTTTAAATTCTATATATACAAAGATAAGTAAAACTTGGTGCATGTTTTGAGAAGGCCTAATATTTACTGTGTGTATGGTGGGGTGTATATAATATAATATTGCACCAATTAGTTTTACTAAATATCTGTAATAAAAATAAGTTTCTGTCTCCTAAAAGCATTAGGGCCTGAGGTAAGTTCAGAAGCAAGAGGACAGAGGATGGATGTCTTCTCTTTGTGTCTTAGGCAAAAAAATTTGAGAGCAAAAACAATGGGATGTCTTCCTTTTTCTCCATAGCTTCTGAAGCTCTATTATAAGAGTAGTTCTTGGTATTTCTCTTGACCATGAGAGGCATCATGCAAATTGTTAATGTCTCTTTGCTTTCTAAACTATCTTGGAAGAAGAGTAATAAAATGCTTTAAATTTGTATTTCATTTTATACTTTATATATTTTTTACATGTAGTCTTTTTTTTCATCTTTCCCTTTTCCACTACAATTCACGCTTATGATGTACATGAGAAGAAATCATCTCTCTTAATCTACTTGAACTAAAGAAAGAAACAGTTTGAAACAGGTTAAATGTTATTTCCCAAATCACAAACCACAGAGATAAAGGCTTTTAATATCCAGGTTTTCTGATCACCACTTCAGTATGGTTGTTTTTGTTTGCCTACATTATTTCCCATATGACTTTCTTTGACTATCTTTTTGATCTTTTTTCCTAAAGGAGGAGAAGTCTCTTCAAATGAAATGAAAAAGAAAAACATACATTTTTCAAATACATATTAGTTACAATGGAATAGATCGTGTAAACCACTATAACTTAATAAGTACTTCTGTTGCATAGAGAAGGCAACTGTAGCAATTATTAAAGGCAACATATGGCAGGTGCCTTAAAGCTCCAGGGTGACAAAAAACATATGACTTCAGCTCATTATAAGTATTTTCTAAGATCCTCTTAATTGCTGTAGTAATTAAAATTTACCAATTTTTGTGAAAATGCCAACTGACTTATTACAATGGAGTAAATACATGCTTTTAATTACTAAGTTCACATTAAAATGCACATTGTAAGAATACCAAAGGGGGGGGTCTCTCTCCATTTATCTATATTTGTATCTTTGTTCTATATAAATCTATATCTATCCAAATATATAGCAAAAATCTCTCTATATATACAGATAGATAAGTAGTATCTGACTCTCTCTCCCTCCCCCACCCCTCCCCCACCCATGTATGTGTGTGTGTATCCTATTAAGAAGTCTTAGAGTCTAAATCCTTCTCTTACAAACCATGTCTCATTTTTATTCTCTCCACATTGTAAACTTGTTCTTCAGTTTTTTCTTATTAGTAAAATATGCTGTGTGTGTTTGCAGTCTATTGGTAAAGGGTAATAATTAGCATTAAGAAAATTTATTAATTCAGATCAACAAGGCAGCTCAATTTTCCAGATCACATAGTACTATAGGTAACACCACTGTGATTAAAAGAAATGTTTACTGGATTAAAATACAAATGAAAATATGATAATATGTTTAACATTTTAATTCTGGGATCCCACACAACCAGGGGGAAAAAAACTTTCCAAAAGAAATTGGATTTCTTTTAACTTTAAACTTTTCACGTTGTTAGATATTTCAGGTTATTGGATACCCTTGAGAAAAGTTGTTTTAACAATATAATTTTAAATTCATGACAACATAACCACTTGAAATTGGTTTTGAAGTTAGGGTTTAGTTTTTTATTTGTTTAATCAATCCAAGCTTTATGAAACTCTTGAAGGTCTATAAATAACTAGAAACCATTTTCTTTTTAAAAAGAAAAGAATATTTAATGTTGTAAGAAAAATGCTTTTCATAAATTTAGTAAAATGTGAACACTAGTTCTCTTACAAATTATACTTCAAATGGATCAGATAAAAATGTAAAATGTTTTAAAATGTAAAAAATGTAATATCTTAACCTAAACTAATTTTATATTTTTAAACACTCAGGTTGTATCAGTTAAGGTTCTATACAGGAAGAAAGTCCATTGAGGTTTTGGTTTGTGGATTTTTTTAGCAGAAAATGGAAATGTTTATGAAATCAGAGATCACCTCTGAAAATAGTGAGTTTGAGCACAATCTCTTAGCTGTACTCTTTATCTCTAAAATTGAAATTAAGAAGCCCCTGTCACCACTTGTAGCCCAACATCAACACCCAGAATGCTGAGATCAGCTAGCTCCACAGATTCTTAATATAAATGAAGCTTTGACTGGACACTGAACACTGAATCTAGTGGAGCAACTTCTATTTATAATTCAATCTATGAGATTTTGTTTGAGAACTCCGTGAATTGATTACATTTGCTTCCCTTTGCTTTTAGTTTTATTTATTCTATTTTTTCTTTTATTTTAGATAAAGAGCACGTGAGCAGGGGAGAGGGGCAAAGAGAGACAGAGAGAGAGAGAGGGAGAGAGAGAGAGAGAGAGAGAGAAAGAAAATCTTAAGCAGCCTCTATGCTCAGCATGGAGACTGGCTCAGGACTTGATCCCACGACCCTGGGATCATGACCTGAGCTGAAATCAAGAGTCAGACACTCAATGGCTGAGCCATTCCGGCATCCCTGTTTTAAACATGCAATGTGTTTTATCAAAAAATCTAAGCTTCAAATCACCTGAAGCTAAATCATCATGACCATCCTAATCATCTTCATTACCATCACTATTATTTAGTATCTCTGTTAAAATTTCTGTATAGTGCCCTTTCCATATAATTCAACTTTTGTGCTTTTATAGACACATATTTTTAAGAAAGTTTCCATAACTGTTATAATTTTTAACATGGATTGCTCAATAAGTGCCTGCAGAGCCCTCATAAATGAGACCCCAGAGAGCTGTCTTGTCCCTTCTGTCATAGGAGGACACAATGAAAAGACAGCCAGCTATGAACTGGAGAGCTGACCCTTATCGGACACCAAATTGGCCAGCACCTTAATCTTGGATTTTCCTTCCAGAATTGTGAGAAATAAATGACTATTATTTAAGCCATTCAGTTTATGGTCTTTTGTTATAGCTTCCTGAACCGACTATATACCTCCCAAAATTGAAAGCGGGGTCTTGACAGATATTTATACATTTTTATTCATGGCAGCATTATTCAAAATACATAAAAGATGGAAGCAACCCAAATGATTTATCTACTCAAGAGATGAATGAAGAAACAACTTGTGGTATATACACACAATGAAATATTATTCAGTCTCAGAAATGGAAGACATTCTAACATGTGCTACATGGTTGGAACTTAGAGATATTATGGTAACTGAAATAAGCAACTTATATATTTTATTTGGAGAATTGTTGATTCAAATCCTTTGTCCATTTCAGAATTGGGTCATTTGTCTTTTTTAATGTTTTATTTATTTTTGAAAGAAAGATAGACAGAGTCAAGTGGGGGAGCAGCAGAGAGAGGGAGACACAGAATCCAAAGCAGGCTCCAGGCTCTAAACTGTCAGCACAGGGCCTGATGTGAGGCTCGAACTCATGAACCATGAGATCATGACCTGAGCTGAAACTGGATGCTCAACCGACTGACCAACCCAGGCACCCTGGGCCATTTGTCTTTTTATTATTGACTGGTAAGAATTCCTTACCTATGTTTTTCTTTTGTCACTTTTGCAGTTGGTGGCATACCTGTGGTAGGTCTCCTTCGTGAGGAGGGGTCCTGGGGAGACGACGAGCGATGCAATGCCATTCCCAAAGGCTGATGGACAAAGGAAACGGGGATGTTCCCAACACTTATGGAAACGTGGACAAGGGACGTTCCTTAATGGAAACGTGGACGTTCCCAGAAACTAATGGAAATGAAAGCAATGGAGACGGACCCAGAGCTGAGGGCTAATGGCAAACTTTATTAAAAACAGCATATTATTTTATACCCTCCTTGCCAGCATGGAGAGCACAGTAAATGATACATCAGAACAATAGTTACAGATAAAGAAAGGACAGAACAGGAACAGCTTGTAGTTGTGCGCAGGCACTGACGCACTTGGCTGGTGACCAGAGAGGCTCTCTCCTGCACGTTCTCCCGGGACCTCATCCAGTCCCATGTTCCCAGGGACAGTTTCTCCCATTTCCTAGCACATACCTAAGAAACTATTGCCTACCTCAAAATCATGGATGTTTACTTCTATGCTTACTATAAAAATTTTTCATATTTAACTGTTACATTGAAGTCTAAGATTCATTTTGAGCTCACTTTTGTGTATTGTGTGAAGCATGAGTCCAAATCCATTATTTTTCATGTAGATATCTGGTTGTCCAGCACCATTTGTTGAACAAACTATTTTCCCCATTGAATTGTCTTGGCACTTCTGTCAAAAATCAATTGACCATAAATATAGGGTGTATTTCTTGACTCTTTTTTTTAACTTTATAGTTTATTATCAAGTTGGTTTCCATATAAAACTCAGTGCTCTTCCCCACAAGTGTCCTCCACCATGACCATTAACCCCTTCCACTTTTCCCCTCCCCCTTCCGCCCTCAGTTTGTTTTGAGTATTCAAGGTCTCTTGTGCTTTGTCTCCCTCCCTCTCCCTAACTCTTTTTCCTCCTTCCTCTCTCCATGGTCCTCTGTTAGGTTTCTGCTGTTAGACCTATGAGTGAAAACATATGGTATCTGTCCTTCTCCGCCTGACTTATTTCGCTGAGCATGA